>CM031695.1:21609068-22209068 GCA_018466805.1 Hippocampus abdominalis
GCAACACACATCAGAAATCAATTTTAAATGGCACCAAATTGTTCTCTGTATCGCGATAAAAATCGTAATCACCACAAATTGACAATTGGAGAGGAATGTTCTGATAGTAAAATTAAGAGGTATGTCCCAACCCACCCCCTCCTTTTAATTATTTCCTCTTCTGTACCTTCTTGGATCATTGCCAGCTCTTTGCAAAGAAGTCCCCAAGCAGCCTTTTATTCTTTATTTTCCCCTTCAAAATTTCTTGTCACGACAATGATTTTTGGATAGTGGCATTCAACTCGCCTCTGTGATCTTTTCGTTCTTCCACTCTGAAGTCTGAACAAATGCTTTTGAACATGATACCTGGACTGTGTGCCATACAGACCATTGATGCACATTGTTTAGGTCATAGTCTGTCCAAGGCAATGCCATCTCTAAATGATCAGGTTAATGACACATGGGCATTGCACATACAAGAGGTGAAAAAACAAACTAAGTAGTTGGTGATCCCATTGCTGGGAAGTTGCTGAACAATAGGCATACAGGTGTGGGAGTTTCGTCCTTTCATTCAGAACAACAGTGAATTATCTCTTATAGTTAAGACCAGATACGGTAGATTTAAGGTAGGTGTTCGACTAAATTCCTCCCCGCCGCATGACTCCCACGAACACCCTCATGGACCTTTTCTTTGTGCACTGGGACAGAAATGGGCCTACCCAAAAGTGTGTAAAAAAATGTATTGAAGGATTAAGATTTTGAGAATCATGAGCAATGAGGTAACCTAGCTCAATTCCTAATTAAACTAGTTGACTGATTAAGAAACCTATCCATCCATCTATTTTCTAATCCGCCTATCCTCAGAAAGGTTGTGGGCGTGCTGGAGCCTTTCCCAGCTGTCTTCGGCCGGCAGTAGGCGGGGAACACCCTGAACCGCTTGCCAGCCAATCGCAATGATTAAGAAGCATCTTACCTATTAAGGTTCAATTACTTTACTGAGTCCCAATGAATCTGGATTTAAATCGATCAATTTTATTTTCACAATAGCGTACATTGCTCCCATCCCGAATTGTTTTGAATCTGGTGAGCTCACAAACTATTTCATGTGATTTTTTTTCAGTCACACCGCAGCACAGTAGCAATTAAGAGGTCTTATTTTCAAACCTTCAGTCAAGCAGTATCTCTGCATTTAGAGGGGAGTTTTTGCTACCCCACTTACCCTAACAGCATGTCTAATGAACACACACTGATAAGTAAGGATAGGAAGGCCTGTTTATTGCAGGGGGAGAGTAAATCACAGTGTGCGATATCTTCATTTGAGACAAGAGGGCTGATCACTGCTTGTCCTGCTTGTTCCACATTAACTCATTATCACACACGCTCGCTCCATTAATTCTCTTGCTTTTATTAGCGGCAAGAGTGAATGGACCCACATGCACACACACACGCGCGCACACACACTCACAGTGGACCAATGACAAGTACTGCCTCTACCTCATGTGACAGCTAATGGCTTCATTTGGAGCACTGTGCTAATTGGCTGACTTTGGGGAGATTCTTGTTAATGAGGATAAATAGTTTCACACCTGAATGGGGTGCTGCGAGGCCACAGCGGGCACTGTGGGAAATGTGGCTGACGTATACAAATGTGGGCTGCAACACTAGATCATGGAGACGAATTGACATCCCCCTGTCCCTTTTGACTTCCTCCCAGCCTCAACACAGTTATGTTTCCTTGCCAGGCAGACTTATTAGCAGAGTGCTTGATTAGCACCAGGAGGCCAAAACAAAGAGCAGCATGTCAAAGCAATTAGCCTCACTGTTTACCTCTCAGCTCCCAGGCTGCAGATGCATTATACAGGGGAAAGAGAGGGGGGACATGGAGTCAACTCAGACGGCCACAGGGAGAGGACAACAGCTGGTCCAAAGGCTAGAGTGTGTTTGTGTGTGTGTATAATAGCGGTAGCATTTCCTCATGCCTGTATCCATCTGCTTTCCAGCCCAGATCCCAATCTTCTGCTGTCTGTCACACAAACAAACACACAAAGCTGGTCAGACAAAGGAAGATCAGGAGAAAGCGTTAACTTACAAAGTGCAATACTAGGGGCTGTCAGAGACATAATTTAGGATTACCTCTCACACGCAACTGAGAAGCTGAAGTAACAGATTGTCACTGAAATCAATTTTGTCATACCTTGGCACCAGGGGCACGCCGTAGACACGCTTTCACACACATCATATTGAAACACACTCAGAGAATTTAGTGTAAACGAACATTTCAGTAGTGCGTGTGAGAGCTATTCCTGTAAATTGCGTCCCTGACGGCTCTTCTTGAGAGGCATTGTAGAAAGTGCCGAACAGTCATGTACTGAACAGTGTTACCACCTAGTGGCGTCTTTAACTCTCTGCGCCGGAAGAGAAAAGTACAGCAAATGGCAGATGTTGACATGTACCTGTACTTTATTTTGATCTGTTATTTTTCTTTATACCGCGCATCCCCATGAGGTCACGTGAGCTCGAGCCTATCCCAGCTGATTTTGGGCAGAGGTTGGGCACACCCATTGGATGGTCGAACCACCACACTAACGACTATTTATGCTCACATTCATAGGAACAATTTGGAGGCTTACATGAGTTTTATACCCACTCGTGGCAAACATCTGTTCCGGATGCTGGTCTATCAAGGAGGGGAAGCTCAATTTCGGCCTACATCATAAAATGTGTCTGTTTATTTATACGTGAATTCTACTCTCTGTTCCTTTTCAAGAAAATGATCTGTGATGTGTGAACTACAATAAAACCCACCACAAATAAAAAAATAATTTGTCGCTAGTCGTTTTCAACAAAGAAAGTGTCGCTAAAATGAGAAGAAGTTTCCAGTTCAACTCAGAACAGAATGAGAATTGAAAAAGGCTCCCCGCAGATGCTTAAACGGGACCAAAAATTCGATGATTGGCTCATTTCGCTGTCAATCAAAAAGAGATTCAGCCTCAGACAGATCATCCAATCATCATGCAGAAAAGCTGAGCGTTCGGCTGAGCCGATACACGCCCACTGTCCATAGACTCCCAGAGACGCTGAGCGTCAGATGGGCGGGACAAAACCAGCATTTATCCAATGACTCGTCTCGTTTCAATGCTTTGGGACAACAACACTGAACTCTCTAGACCAGTGTTTTTCAACCCCTGTGCCGCGGCACACTGCTGTGCCGCGAGACATTGTCAGGTTAGCCGCGGTAAAAGTATCCAATTTGTATGCCTGTGCGGTCTATGGCCCAGAAAGTAATCATGTAGTACCCTCCCATACCGCTAGGGAGCAGCAACAGCTAGCCAATTGCCTTGTTTTGACCACTAGAGGCAAGCGAATTTGTGCCGCATGAATGCAGGACGTCAGTGAAACAATAAATATGAAAGATTATAAAATACTTTTTTATTTGTGCTCATTTGATTCCAATTCAAACTGTAATAGCGTCATTTTTCAATGTTTAAAACGGTTATAGTAACAATTATAACACATTAATTGTTCAAATAAGCCTCTGGTTCCCAGGTAGCCTGTTCACCTGTGGAATGTCCCAGACAGGTGTTTGGTGAGCATTCCTCAACTTTCTCAGTCTTTTTTTGCCACATGTCCTCGCTTTTTTGGAACGTGTAGCTGCAGTAAAATGTTAATGATTACAGTACTTGCTAAAAATAAAAGTTGATCAGTTTGAACAATAATTATATCTTGTCTTTGTCGTGTATTCAACCAAATACTCCCAACACACTGATCATGAAAAAAAAAACACTGTTAGGGGTTTTGATACAAAAAAAGTGAGGGCAGTGTGAATGCATGTCAATAATGATCTTTAATGTCAATATATACAGAACCTGAAAGAAAAATAGAATCTTAAAAATCAAATGAAATAAATACAATATCATACAATTTCCACAATGTCTTTTAAAGAGATATATCTATGGATTTTTTTTTTTTTTTTAGCCTCTCTGGTTTGATGGGGTGCATTTCATTCCCCCCAGAGAAGTCTCTACAGCTCCCACACATGCTCTTCATCTTCAGAATCTTCACTGTATATATGAATATACAATGTATACAATCTTTTGCAAAAGTACTAGGTACACGCGGATCAAACAAATGTCCATAAATATAACCTATGAGGATTATTGGATCCATTTTTTTCCAAGGTACAGAGGTTTAGTTAAATCTGATGCTGATATTTTGTCCACCATACATGAAAAAAAAATGCAGATACATGTGCGTCAAAAGAAAAAAAGAAAATCACCACCTCTCTGAAACAGATGCAGTAAACGCCTCATTATCATTGGCCACTGCATTCGTTTGATCCAGGGGTACCAAATAAATTAGCAAATCATATGTATATGTGCAATTTTGAGCTTCTGTTCTTATCACCACACTGTTTCACATTCATTTCAAGACATTTTGTCCATCTGCAGCCATTTTTAACCTCCTTAGATACATCATTAGCATCATAAACATGACTTAAAGGTTAATGAAATACAGCATCTGTCCACACATGCATTTATGTTGCCAAAAGTGCGAGAAGATAATTTTGATCCTTAAGATTTAGCAGTATGTCAAAACGAGTTTTGGTTTGTTGTAGGCTTTGAGTAAGAAAACAACTTGTGGCTGACCCTCAGTCAACATCATCTAGCCGGCACTCTCACACCATCCTTTTACTCCATATTTGTGGAGAAAAGAAGAGAGCAAATGCAATCAAGGAAGGAAAATGAACTGAAGCGGAGAGGAGAGGATGACAGAACATAGATGAAGAGCAGTGGGAGGAAGGGTGGGGGGGGGGGGCACAGTTTACCCAAGCAGCATTGTTTCAGCCAATCACAGTGAAGGAGAACATCAGCTGGTGCATTTCTTCCCAGGGAAGAAAGAATGAAAGGCGAGGAGGGCAAGTGCATATGAAAGCTGTGGAAATAAATACAAGTCTGTCTCCCCAGCAGTAACAGATACTAGTTTCTCGTCTTGCTTTTGAGCCAATGTCTTCGCATAGGAGCCGCATCAGGTGGGCATGTGCATGAAATCGTGTGTGTGTGTTGGTTTTGTCAAATAAATACGTTAAAAAGGGAGACGGTAGCTTTGACTGGCCAGGACTTCAGTCTGTATGAGTGAGGTCAAAACGGTAGCACGGGCTCCCTGTATATGGATGGGTGTGTGGGTGTGTGTGTGTGTGTGTGAGTGTGAGTGTGAGTGTGTGTGTGTGTGTGAGGAGGGGCAGGGGGGTTCTACATGTCTGTTGAGGTGAGTTTCTTCATACTCCGTCGCTGGGCTAAACTGGATGCGGCCACAGGTTCTAGCACGGGCTGGCTTGTCTTCTGGCTCAGGGCTGAATAAGTGGCAGCCATGGCTCCCTATAAAGAAGAGAGGCGACATATTAGCTTCAAGTCCAACAATAAATGCTAGTCACAAAACGTTATTGGGCCTACAGGTGAAATTTCATGATAAACCTAAACACACTATAACCTTTAGAGATTAACTTAATCTTCTCAAAATGTTTTAATACACGCATCCAATGTCTCAATGCAGCCAGATGGACTATAACAAAAATATAAAAATCCACAAACGTATGTAGGGGCATGCTTCATTTAGTCAGGATCTGTAAAAAGTTGCAGATCAAGGCTTATATTTTCACCATTTAAGTCACTATGGCACCAATAAACTGTCCACTCCAAGGATCGTAATGGCACTTGCCTCGTCAATTCCACATCTGTTAATAATTCGGAGCTGGCAGAGCGGTGGGCTGTATTGAATGAGCCCAATGATTTTTTGAGATAAAAATGGCAATTCTGGCAAACAACAGCTCGAATGGTGCTGTGCTCACTATAATACTGCACCAACTCCATTTATCTCGGATCTGACTCTTTGCCATAGCAATCTCAGACATATTACTCGGATGTTCTGTTGCTTTGCTCCAGCCCTAGGTAGCATTTGCTCTCGCTTCCATCCAGAGCTATATAGTAAACTACTTTGGTGCCACAGGTAAGCGTACTGCTTGGGAATCAGATGATTCCGCTTTCCAATGCTTGACTGCTACATGCAAACAAATAAAACAATCATGATTCCGTTGGGAGGGATGTCCGCCTCACCTTGACGAGGTGTGGTGCATCATGGCGTGTGAGCTGGAAGTGTGGCAGTGCATCTCTGCAGGAAATCCAGGAATGCTTTAGAACCTGCTCTGCCGTGTATCGCTGGTGAGGATCCACATGGAGCATGTGGGACAGGAGGTCCTGTAACACGTAAGCCACCCACGTATATAAGGGAGATGTCCTCCTACACAATTGTCTTTCAGAAATCATACTAGCAAACACAACAAATAGCTTGCATTTCTTTCAGGAGCAACTTTTAACCATAGCTGACACAAAAACTACAAGAAATAGACACCATATTTTAACTCCCCCCTAAATTACAGCACATAGCATATTAACCGATGTAAAGGTCAGTTAGCTTTGCGACCATTTTACCTTTGAGGTGTCTGACACAGTATCCCAGTTACCGCCTGTCAAAGAAAACTTTCCGGAGCCTATTCGAAGCAGAATCTCCTCTGGTGTGTCATTTGGCCCATTTGCAAATGGTGTGTACCTGACAAAAGGATTCATAATGCGTTAAGAACATTATAATTTTTGGAAGCATAACTAACACATTGTGAGTTCAGTACGAGGCTCTACAAAAGGAAGCATTTCTGAAAGAGGTGAGGGAAAACACTACCCGTTATTGTCTTACCCAGCCAACATTGTATATAATAGAACTCCAAGGCTCCATATATCACAGGCTGCATCATAACCTTGCCGCATAAGAACCTGCATACAAACATATATTAAAGGCCCTCAAAGATTGAAGTACTGCAGATGTCAATTAGCGACGTCATCAGACACGGCGACCCATTGGACTACATTCCCATCAGCTCCAAGTGGTATTTCTCCTCTTTCAGACTCACCTCAGGCGCCACAAAGTTGGCGGTGTAGCAAGGGGTGAGGAGCAGGCCGTTACCCCCTCGAAGCTGCTTTGCAAAACCAAAGTCGCAGATCCTGATCGAGTCTGGATTCCCAGAGTTGTCCATGTACAGAATGTTACTGGGCTTCAGGTCTCGGTGTACGACCTGACCAAAAGACGACAAAAGATTGGATGATTGCTGATCTTCTCACACGCTTAAGTTGTGTGCCAGTATGCGGGGGCGTATGTTTCCTCACCCCTTGACAGTGGAGGTAGTCAACCGTCTTTGTGATGGTGTAAAGCACAGCACTGGCCTCTCGCTCGGAGAAAAACTTCTGCCTGAGGATCTTGTCGAGCAGTTCTCCCCCCTTCATCAGCTCCGTCACCAGGTAAACATACCTGCCCTCATCATAAACCTGACATATTCCCACCCAAATATCCATCAGCATGTCTGACGAGGTATAACAAACTTGAGTATGATGAAATGACAAAAATTAAATCAAATTACTGTACTGACATCCTTGAGAGTTATGATGTTAGGATGTTGGCCGTATCTCATCAGGATTTCAATCTCCTCAGAAGGGTCCCTCTTACTTTTGTCGATAATCTGTGACAATGGAAAAACAATCAAGTAGTTTGCATCCTATCACTGGTTTTCCCCATCATTCAGCGTTCCTGTGCTGTGCTGATGCGAACAGTTGTGCTGCTCTCTGCTGGAAAACTGGCCAGCAGGTTTCCAGAGACAACAAAGGAACGCAGCACTGAACAAAACTCAACTTCAATAGCACACATTTGAGAGAAAGACATGTAAGAATGTTCAAGCAAGCGACATGAAATAAATCCAGACGGACTTAGATGCAATTGTTATGCAATATACAAGTGCGTCACTGGTTGCTAGGTAACATCATTGTCGAATAATAGAAGACCAGATGAAGAAACAACCATAAATTATTTTATACCTGATGTACGTTCTCCTCTCCGATATCATGAAAATCCTAAATCCTAACCATACCGTTGCAAGTCCTATGTTACTCCCGCACACATGGACAAAAAAATTGTTGGTACCAATTCCGTTAAAGAATTGTCAGAGATAACGCTTCATTTGAAACTGGCGAGGCTGGATTGTTTTTTTTTTTTTTTTTCATAACGCACATTGGCAAGCCACAAACATGTGAGAAGAAAGCTGGGTCTTTTTCACAAGTCACACGAGCGATATTTACAAAATGAAACAAAGCAAGTCGACCAAAATCTCAGGGAGCAAAATTCTCTGACAGTGAGAGAAATCTTTATTTTGTGCAACAAAATATTGAGCTGAGTGTGTTAAAGGGGAGTATAAAAAACTTGTGCTAGACCACGGTTCAAAAGCCTTTCCAGGTTTTCTTCCTGAATATTTCGTACGTTTTTATTTACTATTACAGTACTCCTGTCAGATTAATATTATTTTAGTGATCACTGAAGAATTTAATCAAGCAAACCAACAATTATGTTGGCATCTTATCTGACATGATCTTATTGCAGAAAAGAACTGCACAGATTGAGCCTGCAATAGGATTAACACAACTTTAGTTGCCAATCTGTCGCAGGCCACCAACGTCGTGCAATTTTGCATCGCTATGAAACAAGACAGATGCCAAATCAAACTGTGGTTTGTATGAAAACATAGCATGAAAATGTGTTTTGCCATGTGGCAGTAAATCTCCCGGCTATTTAGAAGCGCAAAACACGCAACAGAAAAAGATACATATGCAGTTTATAACATTTTATATTATGGGTCACCTTCACAGCATAGTCCATGGCAGAGACTCTGTGTACACAGCGTTTACAAATGGAGTAGGAGCCCACTCCGATGTCCTCCTGCAGCTCGTAGAGATCCAAGAACTTGGACCCCGCATGCATCTGAAGGGAGAGAAAAAAAAGTGATTATATCTCCGTGGGTGGTATGTATATTTTTATTTGAACATGTTTAGGGGGGTTGGCCCGGTAGTCGAGTGGTTAGCACATCGACTTCACAGTGCAGAGGTACCGGGTTCGATTCCAGCTCCGGCCTTCCTGTGTGGAGTTTGCATGTTCTCCCCGTGCTTGCGTGGGTTTTCTCCGGGTGCTCCGGTTTCCTCCCACATTCCAATAACATGCTTGGCAGGCTGATTGAACACTCCAAATTGTCCCTAGGTGTGAGTGTGAGCGCGAATGGTTGTCCATTTCTGTGTGCCCTGCGATTGGCTGGCAACCGGTTCAGGGTGTCCCCTGCCTAATGCCCGAAGACAGCTGGGATAGGCTCCAGCACCCCCCGCGACCCTAGTGAGGATAAAGCGGTTCGGAAAGTGGATGGATGGATCCCAAAATTGCATGGGGCGGATGCCTGTGCATTTCTGTGGCTCGATTCATATCAGTTAGTCCTCCTTTCCCTACCAAATATCTTATTTGTTAATTATGACAATGCACTCCACTGCATTCCACCTCACATTTTAGTTTCTGCTTCGCAATCGTTCAGTTAAAAAAAAACTTATATTTTGACTTTTTGACATATGCCCAAATTTCTTGTGATTAACTTTCACGACCACAGTGCTACCTTGGTGTGCATCAAGTTAAGGGACGAATACTCATTAGAGGCTCACATTGATGCACTGTATGCCTTCATCTGAACAGATTTAAGGGGATGTGACGATCGAACCGACAACCATGCCCCAGTGATAGTGTTTGAACTTAATTGCTGTCCTATAAATAGCAGAGAATGACACGAACGAATGATGTTCCATCAAAGTCTGTTGCCTTTGTGGTGTTCTCACACCTTGGGACCCTTTTACGCAAATGTAGAAGTGAGCATGCACACAATGGAGAGAATGAGCACCGCTGACTTTACCTGAACTATCGGGAGTATGGTAAGGAGTGGGGAACCTTTGTTTTCATCCATCGGTGTTGGAGCAACAAAACTGAAGCCTTTGAAGAGCTGGTGGGCATTTGCACTGGGAGGGATACCTGGGGAGTCTAAACAAACAAACAAACATGCTGCATAATGCAAGACTACGAATATACAAACATCCAATAAATTATGTAGAGACAGGGATGAACACGCAGCTGAGATGGTTTTCGCGCTAACACGCTTGCAATGAGTGCATGCGTACCTTTGGGTGTCTTTGCAGTGAACTCTGGGTCGAAACAGAACGTGTCGTCTGGTTTACCTGCCGCCGGCTTGAACGGGGGCTGCAGTTCTCTCCGGTAGAGTGTCTGAGGAAGGCCACATTTGACCATTTTAGACATTAGCGATTAAACCCTCCCATAGAGTGCTTGAAAAGTGTGAACATATGTGCGTCAGAAAGTTCCAGGCCAGGTATCACCTAAGACATTCGGAAATTCAGAGCAATATTTTATAATAATAATATTTTGCAGACTTTGCACTCCAAAGCAACACTCTAGCCAGACACAGTGGGTCTCAACCTTTTTGTGTTTTGTACTCTCAAACCTTTTTGTCATACCATGAGTAGCCCCTCACTCATATGTGTTGATTCTGGAAAAACTGAAAGTGAGACAACCGATTATTACATTTATTTTATCTTTTCTGATTTGAACATTTCACTCAAGACCCCTCTTGACTAAACTCCCTCCCATTGTTCTACAATGATGTCCAGCCAACAGTGGCCTGCTGGCTGATGAACACTCACGCAGAGCTATTAGTGCACACACAGCCAGAACTGGCCATCCACCCAGGCGCGCGCGCGCGCACACACACACACACACACACACACACACACACACACACACACACACACACACACACACACACACACACACACACACACACACACACACACACACACACACACACACACACACACACACAGCTGGCAAATTCATGGCCAAGCTGAACGTTTGTCAAGTGTGAATTTTCAACAAGCTGGAGTGTCTTGTTTGTGTGTGTGTGTGTGTGTGTGTGTGTGTGTGTGTGTGTGTGTGTGTGTGTGTGTGTGTGTGTGTGTGTGCGCGCGCGTGTGTGTGCCCACATTCCAGTCGATGGTGGAGAAGAAAGCGTGGCGTTTGATCTCCTCCACACCGTCGGGTCCGGCCCCTTAAGAAACAGAACACATCACTTCAGTTGATCAACCACGATAAAGCTGCACCGTTTAAAAAAAATATCAACACTTTCACACATTCTATTTGTAGTATTCTGCACCTGACTGAAGTAAATGCCAGCAGTCGTTCACGTTTGAAAAGAAGACATTCACCTTGAGGGCATAGAATAGCTATAGCTATATACTGTCGTTTCATAGTTTGATTCACCATTACAATGCAATGCCACTCACCTAGTCTGTTTGTTGGGTTACGTTTGAAGAGCATCCTCAGCAAACTCTGGGCTTCCAAACTAAGGAATTGAGGCATTCCCAACTTTGCTCTAAAGGGGGTAAAAGAAAGAAAAAGATAAGATATGTCGCAGGTGATATTGCATGGCTACTTGTGGCGGGCTCCAAATCAGACAATCCCCTTGAGAAGCTCGAAAATTGCATTGCTGAGTAGCCACTATGTCATGATGGTTTTGTTGTTTGCATTTAAAAAAATTCTCACCGCTACCTCTGATTTTGCCTGCAGAATACCTCCACAATTGTGCGTGGCAGTTCTACACCTGCCTTTCAGAAGCGGTGGCACAATCATACAGATGGTAGATTTTACCGGGCCAAACTGTACAGTGAGAACAAACATGAACACCACTATCACGATGATTTCAACAGCAATGTGAATAGGCTTTCAATGTAAGACACTCGCTGGCACGTTTCAGTATTTTTGGAGCCATACTGAGGGCTAATTTAGCAGTCGTAGCACTAGTAGACACTGCATTTTAATAGAAAACATTATCCTTCCTCTATGTGCTTGTCGACGTGCATGTGTAATGATGTCAACGTTGAGGCAAGGGCAAAGGCAAGGTTGGCTTTCCTCCCATGAGCAATAAGGAGTCTCCAGTCTCACGGCATTAATATTGTGTGAGTGTGTGTGTGTGTATTTGGAAAGAGTGAGATTTTGTGGCCACTTGGTATTCAGGATCAATGCCTGTTCATGAATTAATACATGGTAGAAAACAATATTTGTGTTAATTGGACCTCACTTGTCTTCTTATTTATCACTGTTAGAGTTCTATTACAGTAGCTGGATGACAATGTAACTCACTTGAGGATCATGTTCATGGTTTCATTGCGGTCTTTCCCTTGGAATGGTAACGTCCCCGTTAGCATCTCAAACTGCAAAAAAATGAGAAAGCAAAAGTAATACAAGAAATGTATAAGAACTCGGAGAATGAAAATGAGTGAACTGGTAAGTATGCTTTTTTTTTTAAGGTAGAAAAGTTATTGGTTTTTTTTTCTTCTCTTGATAAAGGGCATTTTGATTCAGGTTAGTTCTATAACCTTCTAGTGCGTTCTTTAACACTAATCGTGGATATACTTGATGCAATGGCAATCAGTTCGATCCTCTTGGGCACTGGTCAGGAATTCAGTTTGACACTCTAAGATGTTTGGGAAACCCTGGTCTATTTCAAGATCATGAGCTAATGTTCGAACCGGCATACCATTAGTACACCCAGCGACCACCAGTCGGCACTCTGTGTGTGTCCTCTCCTGTTGACCACCTCAGGGGCCATATACTCCACCGTACCACAGAAAGAATAAGCCTTCTTATCAGCGTCCACTGACTCTTTGCTCAGGCCAAAGTCTGTACACAATGACATCCGATTATGTCTCATCTGGACAAACAAAAACATGACAGTCCCCAGATAAAAGTGTGTTGTGGCGGTTTCCTTTTATGAGCATTAAAGATTGTTTTAGATCGTGAGTAAAAATAAATTCACATTATATGACATTTTGAACTTGTTTTATTGAAAACGTCTTGAGGTAAAGTAAAAAAAAAGGTTTTAACCAAACACAGTTACTTTTTGTGTCACATCCTACTAAATAACATGCGATGATATATGGCTACACGGTGAAAAACATACCTGTTAACTTACATGTCCAGCTTCATCAAGTAAGATACTGGGGGAGAAAAGAAGGACATTTTCAATGATGGAAACCTTCAAAATATTATTGGAACAATGAAACAGCAATGACTGAAAATCATCAGTTTTAATGCAGGTGAGGGGTTTGTGCAAATCTTATCTTGAATTTGGGGGCTTGAGCTTACGAGGTTATGAAACAACAAAACACACTGTGTGAGAGGCTCTGCGGACGAAGGGTTACGGTTAGTTTTTGGAGTTTGGGTGTGTAAGTTCAAAGGTGAAGGCGAGGTCTCATACTTCTCTGGCTTGAGATCTCTGTAAACTATGCCCAAGTTGTGCAAGTGGTCAAGGGCCAGGGCCAGCTCTGCAAGGTAGAATTTCACATCTTCCTCTGTAAACATAACCTGTTAAGAACTGGACAGATTTACTCTCTGAACTCAGAGTAGGACAATTTAGTGACAGAAGAATATATCTGTATACCAATGAAATTTCCTCACTCTTAAACAGACAACATCTGATGGTTCTGTTGGAGTTACGCTCAAGGAAATGCCAAAATAAATTCTGTAGGGGAGCTATAGAATTTATTTTGGGATTTCCTTGCTTGATTTTCTGTTTTGATGCATTATTTTCAATTTTCGGATTTTCATTGAATTAATCGTTAATTTACGTTATTCGGAGGTGGTCATGAACGTCTCTTGAGTCAAACAGTAGGAGCGTAGCTCCATCTAGTGGATGCATTGTAGATTGCGCCTAAAAATCCAGTACGTCCAATATATGAAAAAAATTACATAATAGGCAATTGAATGTAGGCGCGCCTCATAATCCAGTGCGCCTTTTAGTGCGGAAAATACGGTATACCATACCAATCAAGCGAGTAGACCATAGTATTTTCACATACAGAACATTGCAAAACAATATCTACATTCTATGTGCGTTGTTTTTGACATTGTCGGCAGCTTTTGCTTTGTTGCTGAGAGATGCTTTAACAAAAGCTCTATCAGGAGAGCGTGACTTAAGCTCCCATGGTAAAAACCCTTGTAAGAAGTTGATCACAGCCACAAGCTGACAACCAATTAATACTTGAAAAGCTGAAAGCACTTGTGTTTCCATGAGGAAATCCAGTCATAATATGATTAAATATGAACATAAACAGAAGAGACATGACTTGGCAGTGTCTACGCTTGCAAGAAATCATTTAAACACTGTTGAATATTAAATGCACGCACAGGAATCTTTCATCTTCATCGCGCCTGTGGGTTTAAAGAATATTCCTTTTTGTGTTGCTTTTCAAATGGGGAAAGAAAATCACCACATAGTAAGCCTGAAAGTACAATAAGACGGAGAGCAACAGGACATACACTTACCTCTTTGGATAAGCGAGTGAATACATCTCCTCCCCTGAGAAAGTCCAGTATTAAATACAGTTTCCCTTCCGTTTGAAAGGCTGCAGCAAGGAAAGGAACGGAAAGCGCACTATTTAACTGTTGATTTATGCATAACATGGCACAGCACACACATGCTCAATGACATCAACCTAATCATGACGATAAGAATGAGGGATGGGCGAGAACCAATACCACTCCAGGCCGATACCATGCTTGTTTATGATATTGGTATTTGTGTCAGCGACCGAATGTGAAAGCGCTTTGCTAAGTAAACTGTATCCATGGGCAGACTCTCATTTGTCAATTACCAAAATGTTGTATATGTTCAGTCAATTCTGAAATGGCTGAGAGTACCCGTGGACGTTTTTCTATGTAAACTGTATCCATTTGCCTCCACTCACATTCTCATTAAGATGCAACTTCCATATGTATGTATACTTATCAGGTTTATATGAAGGCTTTGAGTGCATTATAAGTGTGTTTTTATGTTTATTTGGTAACTCAATTTCAGCATGGTTGACAGCATTTTGCTATTATTTAATGCATTTACATGTAATTATTTTTCCTGCTAATTGCGGTAAAATCAGCATAGAGCTTTTCCTTACATGTGTGTGTATTATAGAGTGCTACTCTCACGTATTGCCAAATTCCTAGTGTCATGCTTAACAGTTGAACCTGTGTTATTGTGCATTTCAATTTATAAAACTCAAGGAGGCGTCTGTTTTATCGAGCATTTTTTTTAAATCATACATTCAGACTTAGGAGTTTGCATTTTATTTTGGAATTAATTCTCTACTGGAGAGGGAGTCTTCTATCTTTTTTTGCGAAATAAACAAAAGGTATTTCTTTAAAATTATTTTTCACTGGTCTAAGAGAAATTTTTTTGATCCAAAGTATTATTAGTACTGTAATGCCTCAGGACCTCAGATGAGGCTTGTACTCTTCAGCCAACTGCAGCAAGAAAACAGACTAGTGGAAACTGTGGATTTTAATAAAGCACCATATAAAAATAGAGTGGAGACGGTATAATAATGTTAGCATAAGTGTGTATTATGTCATTTCGTCTTTTCAAGTCTATACATGAAAATACGTAAAGATGTGATGTCGACAAATCATTGGGAAATAATTAATTCACATCAATAGACCTATTATTATTAAAAATTATTCACAAAAGAGTGCGCCTCGATGCATGCTACAGGAAATCCAGCATCAATTACAGTATATTGTTTTATTAGGCTTGACCCCTGTTTATCATTGATATCCAAACGGTGATATATCGTTATCGTGATATAAAATGGCCTACATAGTGATAGAAGACTTTTTTTTCCCCATATCGACCAGCACAAATAAGTGCTATTGAAAATGGATGGATGGACAAATTAAATATGTTGATAAAAAATTCTGTCGTCAAAGGCCAACTTGACCCAATAGTAAGGGTTCCCTGTTCGGGTCCACAATGAAATAAGAGCATAGCAGCACTATTGTTTAATTTCAACACTTATATTAGGGCTTGGTTATAAGAACATCTATGTTATGTGAGAACAGCAGATATATTGTCGCTCGCCATTTGCGTACCGTAGTGCAATTTCACTATGAAGGGATGATTGACCTCCACTAAGATGTCTCTCTCCATCTTGGTGCGAACTCTGTCCCTGACTGAAAAAGAACACAGGAGTGCAGTAACGGATTAACATTCACACGACTTTGTGCTATGAGTTTTGTGAAGAGTTACCTTACCTTTCAATGATGCCTTTTTTAGAACTTTCATTGCATATAATTGACTGGCATCTGGTCCCACAATTTTTCTTACTAGAAAAACCTGGTGGAGGAACAACAATTTAGGATGATAAACAGCGAGAGGTCTGTCTGATTTAGTGTGCTCTCACCTTGCCAAAAGAGCCCTGACCCAGGACCTTGAGGAGTTCAAACTGTGATGGATCTGCTTTCTCACAGCCTTCTTTCACATGGTGAGTGATAGGAATCTCCTTGTACGTCCCGTCATCCTGCACACACAGGAACAAGTGAGCAAGATCCAGGTCACCTATGCCAGTCTGCATGCATTGAGACCCCAGACCTTACTTACAAAGTGCGTGTAACACTCTCCCTCCTCCATGGGCTCATCCATGATCTGATGTCCATTGACCTGCAGCCACAAAAACAAATTACATCATTGGAGTCGGAAAAAGCACAACTCAAGGAAAGCTTGTGCAGGCGTGCTTTCAACTGAACAGGACTGCAGCGCCTACACGCCCACGTCAATGATGAACAAATCAACAGATGAAAACGATGAGTCACATGCAATAACAGGGCATTTTTGCCAACATGTAGTTCTGTTTGTTGACAAACATTATGGAATCCATGCTCAAGTGCACCTCCTGTACAGCAGCATAGGTCCTTTGTTATTTATTACCAGTCCAAAATCCCAGACTGGAGCGGACACAGCATGCCTCAATGGCTCTTGTGATTAATGATCCCTCTAATTTTCCATGTGTGTGAGCATTTGTTAGACAATGGTATGCAACATCGTACATTTACACGAAACCAGTACCACGCATGTCCAAAACCTGAGATTATACTAAATTACACCATGTAGATAGGTTACAGTCAAAAGAGAGGACATCGTTGAATAGAGATAAAATGAGCCCAAGTTTGTAAGAGTTGGTTAAGGATTACGGATTTTATGCCACTTTTAATGTTGTTAAACCCAAATAAACTTGAATTGTCCAGAAATCATTGAAAATCATTGAAAGTAACTTTTGCATTAATACTACTAGCCCAGTGAATATGACAATACAGTCAAACCTCGGTTTTCGTCCATAATCCGTTCCAGAAGGCTGTTCGAAAACCGAAATTGTTCGAAAACCGAAATCACGCTTTTTAAAATAAAAATGTTTATTGAACACGTCTGCTCACAATGGAAAGCAACACGAGGAAGCGTCACTTCCTCGTCTACCCAAGGAAGCGTCACCTCCTCGTGTAAGGAAGGCGAGAGGAGCCAAATGGTGCATTCAAGTGCGCTCAGTTTGTTCGAGAACCGAAATTTGGTTCATCATCCGAGGCATAAAAAACTCGAAAACCCAATTTGGTCGAGAACCGAGATGTTTGAAAACCGAGGTTTGACTGTATTATCAAATCCACATTCTTTGGATTAGATGACACCCTAATATTCATTCAAAGTCTTTGGTGGTAAATATATGCTAATTTAATATGTCAGATTGGCCAATATTAGATAACTTACATTTGACCAAAAAGAAGCAAAAGTGGTGGGGTGGTGGTGCTCTGACTATGTTTGCTTTGGCCAACAAAATAACTAGCTACGGCCCTGGATTTAGCCAACCAAAAACTCATTTGTGGCTTATGCATCGATGAACTCAGTGGATTGCATTGCACATTGGCCATCAACACTTTATACACACGTTGCAGTAAGATTGTGAAGAGATATTCTCACTCAAGCATCAGGATTCTTTTCCCGGTTGGCAAGTACTGCACTTGTCACCATGGAAATCGACAAACCACAACTTGACAATAGTCATATAATTAATAGAGACCCAGCCCCCTGCCGGGATAATGTTATATTAGTATCAACGTTAATATCACTGCAAAGAAGCCGCATATACGACTTGAGACTTGGTCAAATTAACCAAGCCCATGTGATAATAATTCCATGCATGACACCAGTGCGCATTTCAGTTTGAATTGCTCCCACTATCACCGTTTTTAGTCTTTTTGACACATTTTTCTCCCCGTTTTGTCAACCACATGAGCCAAAACAACTTTTCAGAGTTTTTTTTGTATGAGGCAAATATGAAAATGGAAATACCAATAGAGCTCAGGTTGGATTTTTTTCTTTTATTTGGATGCTTTCTATAAATTTGATGTGCAGTGAGCGGGTGAGAGCAGTACACAATTGCGCACGCGTGGAGTTTAGATGAAACATGGCTTGTGATGCCTTCTGCATTTACATAGTCTCTTTATGATAATGTCACTCTGATACTGTACATGCTAGTCACAATGGGTTTGTTATCAATGACAACAGAGAACTGTGTTTTGTCTCATTTGGACAAATTAATAAAACACAATGAAATGTTAAGAACTGAAAGGCCAATCAAATGCACTAACAAATATAAATGTGTGCATGAAAAATATAATCTTTAGCAGAAAGCAGTGCTGCAGAGGTTTTGCAGGTTTCACGGACTGCATGATGTATTCTGTCTACAGTGTTTGTGTGTGTTGAATTCCATCAAGCCTCTGAAGAGAGGGGATGAGTCATAACACTACGCAAGCCCACTCAGTGGGTGGAGCCACTGACGTTCACTCAGATCCACAGAACAGAGGCCAGCAAATCACTTTCCAATAGGCTTGAACTACAGAAAGCTGTCAGAGCATTTGCCTTCAAAATATAACAAATGAAAGATAAAGCAAGATACAACTGGGGGATATCAATATGCAAGCCTTAAGGCAGCTGTAAGTCTTAATTGTGACATGATGGCTCCAGCTAAAGCCAGGACATCATTCACACATGCATTTTCACTCCCACCTCTGCTGTGGCTCATCACAGCTTGTAGCAAGTGTGCATCCTACACTTGCGGCATGACAGGCCTTTTTTCTGCCATTCTCAAACATGCAACTGATCATTTCCAAAAATCCCAACTCTCTTGAAGGATTTCTTTTGTTTAGATGTCTTACAGAGTTCAAAACTGATGCAAAGGGGATTAAAAGGCTACTCCCGGTGATGTGGCTAATCTAGATGTTTACTTCAGTGCTTTAGCTGTCAATGTACCTCATCCAGAATACATTAGATCACAGTCTCAGTTGTATACGATATATAGACAATTAACATTCACCGATTCCACACGGACTGTCATATATTTAGAGCTAAAGAATATTCAGACATATGTGTTATAACAAAAGACTGCAACACAGACACAAGATTTGGATCAATAATTCACCACTGGTGGGTCGGAACCTAAAAGTGGTACGCAGACTCAGCTAGTTAAAAAAAAAAAAGAGTCAGGTATTTGTATTCAGATTTTTTAGAACAGTTCTGACGTACCCCAATAGATAATACACTATTGGGTATACGTCCGAAAATGTTACCCACCTGTGCTCTTGTGACTAGTTACTATGTATAAAACTACAGTGAATTCAGAAATCATAGTAAGCGATATACTTTTGGGAGAATCACAAACTCATTTGAAACTGGGGGTTTTAAAGTGTAACATACTGTATATGTATTTTAAGAGGGTAAATTTCAACCACAAAAAGATATGGGTCACAGTGTTACAACAGTTGAGAACTATTCATGTTTCTAGTGACTGGTTGGCCGCAAATATCTGCACGTTTTTATCCGAATGAATCGCTCCCCACTCTAGTTTCCAAAGCACCTTGAAACTGGTTGAAATATCGCCACGTCTGGTTTTAATAGTAACTGCTTAGCTATTGATGTTACCAATGAACAGTACAGTATGCGTACAAGGATGGCGTAAAACATGACGTAAAATTACACCGGGAAGTTTAGATGCAACGCCTCACTCTTTTCACTTGTGCTTGCAAGCAACTCTGCACTCGGCTGTGCCTTGATTTCGAAAAGATTAACATGTAATACATCGACACAATCAGGTCTAGTATATCGATCATAGAGAAGAAAAACGTTACCTGAGAGCGAACTGTCACTTGGCACACGAACTACATGCTAATGCTACATGCGCTAAGCTAGCAAAGCAGCAAACTCCTCTTGGGAAGTATACATGACAACGAACCGCACAAGGAAACTGCGCTTCATTGTGCACTGACTGTGATATTGTCTCGGAATGCTTAGCTCCGGAGACCAGAGTTGACAATTGTGAATTCTGATAAAGCCATGTGGTGCAACAAAAAAAAAACATGTTATCATTAGCTAGCGTGTTAGCATGCATCGCGATGCACTGCAGATCGTGACGCGAATTGAGCGTAACCTTTAACCAGGGCATGCTAACCTCAACTCGGCGAGAAAGCCGAAACAATCTTGAGCAAGTAAACATACACAAACCCACCTCGCTATTAACGTTGTTTATCTCCATGTTGTGCCAGGATTCCTCTCTAAATCTAAGGCATCGTAGTCCACCTAGACCCCCGCTCCAAAGTACATGCTTTCCCCCACTGTAAAATCCCGGCTGCTCGGCTTGATCGTTCGTGGGGAAAGATGCGTGGAAGACCGTGGACCACTATCGGAGTGGGATTTTGGTAAGGGTGCGTGGGTATTTGATGTTAATGATGGGACCATGCGCTTTGCAGCGTTACCGTTACCCTGCCATAGCTGCGAATATGGCGGCTACTGTGTTAACTGGTCAGCGAATGAGTTTATTGACGTATTTGTGACGCAATTCAGTTAAGGATTTCCCCCCATCCACCGCAAAGCACCGGGTCGACGACAAGAATAGGGGCAGGCTTCGCAAACAAGGCGACGCATTTAAACATCGCAGCAAAATAAATGAACGTATCGCATCGGCTTTCTGTTGACATCAATCCACGTTTCGGATTCCTGAGAGTTAAAGCTAAATGTTGAAGCCTGACCATCTCTTGCCATGGACGGAATAAGAGGCTTAAAGCTCATCCACTTTCACTCCAGCTGTTTTTCTCTCACCAACAGTCAAAGGCAGAGGATATTCTATTTACGCTTGCTCACAGAAAGCACATGGCCACGTAGAGTCTGAAAATGTACAGTATTTCTCAATGCTTGTGATTTTACTGGTTTTTTTTTTACGACTGCTACGTCAATGTTGTAATGCAGCCTGTTTTTCAGCTACATACAAGGCAGATGATGAATGAATAATATATACTCTACTGCATATGTAGTTCTTGATGGATAAGAAACAATCAATCACACGTCAGTTGAAAGTTCTTTATTCTTTTCTCCAGACTTGACCAGAGCAAGGCAAATGATGTGCATCAAAAATGAATTGAATGAGACAAGCTTCAATCCACAGGCACTAGGCGCAGAGCATGTATTTGTAATGATGAATAGTTTGTGACTCCTGTTTAAAATACGTTTCTGTGTAGCATCTGGAAACATTTGTTTGTGCAGAGGTGTTGTATTCTGTATATGAAATAATTAGTCATTTTCTTGCTCTCCTTGCATTTGCTCCTCTGATACAGAGGGCGGAGTAACTTCAGTGTAATTGTCTTTGATGTTCATCAATGGGGAGCCTTTGACTGTAAGCTCCTGCGTATGCTCAATACCACTTGTTGTCCTACTAATGTGGCAGTTGGATGACCTTTCTTCGGACACAACATCAGGCAGAGTTCCTCTGTCCTTGGTCATGTCCCACACCTGGTCCGAAGGCTGAGGTAGACTGGCAATGAGTTCCTGAACATACAATGATAAAACCATAAAGAAAACACTTGACAAGTTGAGGCTGGCATTCATATTAAACATATTGTTGAATGTACTTGCTGTTTTTCCACATCTTTATTTCTCAGAGCACTAAGCAGCCTATTTGTGAAGCTTGCAAGGTCCAGGTATTTTTGTTTTTGGTTCTGTAGCTCATTCTCTAAGAACTGCACTTCCTCATGCTGAAAGGTTTAAAAAAAAAAAAACAGTTGAAGTTATGTCACTTAGCAACACAAGGATTCTTCAGAAACTCTTTATTTGGTTAGAATGACAAGACACATTTTTGCAACATCTTTATGTGTGTGACCTCACCTTGAATTCAAGCAAGCTTTGCATCTGCTCTAGATCTACGGGCACCATTTCACCCTCATTGTCATCTTCCACGTCATCCTCATCAATCACTTCAACTTTCTATAAAAAAAAACAAATAATCAACATATTTTGGCATTATAATAAATTATACAGTCATGGGCAAAATTGTCGGTAACCCTCTGCTAAGAAAAAGAAAAACTCACAGTGGTCACAGAAATAACTTGAATCTGACAAAAGTAATAACAAATAAAGCCACCTATGATACTCATTCAAGGACACACCCTTATTGAATGTGTTCCTATGGTCAAGTGACCAGTATTTTTCAATCTCTTCTCGGGGTACCATCATCTTTGTCTGTGCTTGTTTCACAAGTTCGTTTTTGAAAATAATTTTGTTGAACCACAACTCAAAAGCAATGTCTGATTTTCATTGCATTTTTATTTATTATCACTTTACTGTATGTTTTTCTTTCATTAACCAACAATTTAGTCCATATGTGTAACTGTCGGTATCTATTAACTAACAACTTAACCAATAGGCAAAATAATTTCTCATATCTGTAAAGCTTTGGTTGATTTACCAGACCAGCATAAGCGTCCTTAATTTGCGCCTTGACAAAATGAAAAAATTATTATTAAATAATTATTAAAAATGATTAAAAAATGAAAATCTTAGGATAAATCAATGTCATGGTCATCAGCAGTATGCTTACAATGCTTTTTTTTTTTCAATTTAGAAAAAAGTCTAAAAAGTGAAAGCACACCAAAGCTACTGTCTCACGTATCGGTAATCATGACAGTATTTGTAAAGAGTCTAAATGAAGCAAGACTGAATTATGAGGGAGACATATTTAAGTACCACATTAGCCAGCGGCGCAGCACCAGTCACATTTGCTCCATTTTCATCTCTCTGTTGTGAGTCAGGGGTGCTATCTAGAGGTAAGAGCTCTGCATTACCACCGAGTTCCACAGTTCAATGAGAGGTAAATGATGATGTGAGTGTTGCATCAGAGGCCCCACCTTCAGAGAGGCAGAGAGATACCCCGTCATTCAAGTCATCTCCAAATTCGGGTGTTCGAAGACGATCTTCTTCGGGGCTAAATGTCACCGGCGAGTCACCTCTGGGGGAGCTCGTGTTGGTGAATACAGCAGGCCCACCTTTAGGCGGTGGTATTTCAATACCCATGAGACGGTACTTCCTTCGTCTGTTGCTAATCCATGTCTACCAGCCAGGGATAAAATAAAGACACAGTGGTGCATTATCACAGTGGTGCATAAAAAGGTGAGAAGGTCAAATTTCAATCAGATAAAAGCATAGTATAAATGAAATTTAACATCTCACATTTCTTTTTAAAATGACAAATATACATGCTGTATTATATATTCCACAAACCCATGTTGTCGACAGCATTATAATTTGAAACTACAGTTCACTTGAAGACCTCGGATGTGTGGTCAAGGCTGAACAACTGCGTCCTGTAGATGGCGTTCAAGTCCGGTGTTCTTGAGTACCGTCATGATCTCAAATCCTAACAGTCTCAAGTAGCAGTCATGCTTTATGTGGTATTTACACAGTTTATTCCACCAGGCGGAGACTAAACTCCCTCCATGTGCTGTATGTTACACATAAAGCATATTTCACAATAAAAGCTAACTTGACCTATGGCTTGGCAAGTGTGGTCAAATTTTGGACTGATACTGTTTAGGTTGGATACATTGACCGGATATCCAGACACAAACCTAACTATGATTTTTTTTCTTGTTGAAGTTTTTGATGTCGTATACAACAAATCTTGAGTGTGGAACATGAATGCGTAACCTCGACCATCTAACTTGATGACAAGCTTAGTCCACGCAACAAAATTCTGCAGTTTTTCCAAATAGATCTTCAGTTGTCCTTCAAAGTACAACAATGTTAGAAACTCCTACCACCGAAATGGATTTATCAACACGAAAAAAAGCATGGTACATTTAGTTTTACCTTAACTATTTCAGTATCTACATTGAGCTGGTTTGCTGCAGCAGTGATCTTTTCCCTGCACACTGAGCCCAGGCTGGTCATGCCCCTGTCCCAGTAGCGTTTCAGTTCAATGATATCCCCATCACTGAATTGGGTGCGATCCTGCAACTGAACACAATGTGCACAAACATGCTGAGCAACATATATTTTTAGAAACCCGACAAGAGCCCAAAAACGTCATTACAACACAGGAAATCTTCGATGGGACTACCATGCTTGTATCAGGCCAGTTGAGTAAAAAACAGCATGTCAGTTTAATAATACTATTTGAAGCGGACCAAAAATGATTATTTTCAAATTTGACGAAGACTGATACAAACAATATAACAAAGAAGCATTTTCCATAAATTATCAGTGAACAGATGTAACAAATTTGTACATGGGAGACAAGAACCATATCTTAGTAAGGATTAAATTAAAAGACATCAACACTGCAAAAAGCAATGGTCATCATTTTATTTTTTAAATGAGAGATTCAGGCAAACTTTTACGAATGTTTTTTTTCCCCGATTCTTAAACTGCCCTTGTCTTTACTCTAGCACATCGAATTTTAATGATAATAATAATAACTATTATTGTTATCTATTAAGGGTTACGTTCAGCATCAGATGGATGTTTTTCTGAAGTCATAGCTATAAATGACAACACAGAGTAAAATATGTATTGCGCAAGCTTTTTAGGCCAAACTTAAAAACAAAAATATTAAATGTCAAAAACGTGATGCGGTTAACCAAAATTAACAAAAAAAACAAACAAAACAAAGTAAAGACATTTTTAAAATCTGCGTCAAAAATATGTTTAGGTAAAGCCAAACTCACATTTAAATTTGCTTGATTTATTTATCACAGTATATTTTACACATTTCTATTCAAAACGTGTGGTTAAAGTGAATAGGTATTACCAAGAAGCAGTACTGAATAGTTGTTCATTAATCATGTTTCTTGATCAAAGAAAAAGTCCCTCAATGTAAAATTTTCAGTCTCTCTCTTTCTCTCTCTCTATATATATGTTAAATATATATATAAAATAAATATATATATATATATATATTATACAGTACGTACTCTTACACACAGACACACACACACACACACACACACACACACACACACACGCGTCGTGTTAACTTAACTTACACAGCAGAGCCGAATGAAAATATAAAAATCTACCTTTACAAAAGCTAATAATGCTCAGTTTGCTTGACAGCGTCAGTGAAGTCAACAATGTGATCGAACTGCTTACTAAAACATCTTACAACTATTGACTTTGTCCGTCAGAAAGAAAATAATTCTCACAGCTCAGTGCAATTAAAGGAATCAGTGTCATCGATTGGTGAACTAGAGAAAGAAGAAGAAATTGCGTTGGAGTGATAGAACATATGTATTTTTTGTACATCAGTGAAATTAATAGTGGGTTTTTGAAACAATGAAAACTGAGAAATCAACACATTTTCACACACTGTCCCTTTAAGTACAGTTCACTACAATTACAACATATTTTTCAGGTAATATATCTCTCTCCAACAGTGACAGTCAAACTTGAGCATTAGTGTTTTTGTAAAGGCACATTTTAATTGAATCATAAGGTATGTTTGTACATTTTCTGCACTGCCAATTTGAAATTAATTTGATATTAACGGTATGGATGGACATTTTGAGGGGTTCTTTGCCCTGGATTTGGCACAATGGAACTTACTGTTCGTTTTCTGGAGTTACTGATAACCCAAGTGGCAGCGCTGAGCGAAGTCTGTAAAGAAATAAAAACCCAATCAGGCTCATGCTTTCAATTCACTCAGCTGGACAACTTCATAAAACCTGTCCTACCTGTGAACTGTCATCCCCAGAAAGCGAGGTTTGTGTGAAGGAGTAGCAACCCAACCCAAGAGTTGAGTTGCTATTAATCAGCAGATTTGGGGAGTGGGCCGTCGTCAATGAGTGGCTCCCTTTTACCAAAGACGTTCTCTGCTCCTGATGAATGTTATTCTGAGCAGCCATATTTGCCAACTCTTCTTCCCTTTGCCACTCATCTTCTTCATCTGCGGTTTCCATGGCAATGGAGAAATTATGACTGGTATCCAAAGTGCGTGAAACTGGCCTCTGCATTTCCTGGGCTTTTGAAGCAAGACCTAGTCCAGACTTATTTTTGATGCCCTCACTTCTTTCTGCTATCATGAACATCTGCTGGATGCAGGGTGTCTGCTCTGAGGTAGGACTCGAGTTTTGGAGTGGGAGGGACAGACGGGTTTTCTGTGGGGCAGGGGCAGGTGGTTGCGGATTGGTCTCAGACCTGGGCTGAAGTTGAGCCTGGGACTGAGGGGAACGGGGCCATGTCTGAGTCTGTGCAGTGCCATGTGGTCGAGTCCAGCTGGGAGGTAGGCCTCCTACCCCTGCAGTCAATCCTACATCCCTGAGGGACAAACTTGTTTTCATGTCCCTTCCAGCAGTGTAGACCAGAGACGCAGAGGCAGACGTGAGGGAAGGCAAATTCTGAGAGAGTGACACTAGCTTGGAGTGAAGAGACGAGGAGCTGCAGGTAGTTCTGCTTTGCACAGCCTTACTGAGTAAGGAGCAGGGAGGGAGAGGTGAGAGCTCAGTATCTGACTGTAGGGAACCTGTGGGTTTTGGCCGGGGGCGAGTGTTGGAGTTCTGGGAGTAAATACCGGTGTGTATGATGTCATTTTTGTTGTTGTTCCCACTGGTGATAGGAGAGGGAGAAGAAGCAGAGGAAGATGATGGAGGGAGAAGGTGCGCACGATTATGGATATTCCGTACAACAGCGAGTTCAGCTGGGAGCAATGTTGCTGCAGACAGCCCATGATTGGACAGAGCTCCTTGAGCTAGGGAGTGACTGGACAACAGTGCCCCAGCAAGTCCATGAGTAGGTAAGGGATGAGACAAGCCTCCATTCAGATCTCCCTTCGAAGCAAGTTTCCGCCTTTTGTTTCCAACCCACGTCTATAGAGACAAGTACAAATCAATAAATAATACTAACACAGAACATTGGAGACGCTAACTGAGTTAAATGAAGACACAATCTAGTTGCCATTTCTTTATCCTTACCCGGACAACACTGAAGTCTAGTTTGGCCTCCTGAGCACATTGCAGTATTAGCTGGAAACAAGCCTTGCTCTGATTGGTCATCCCGTTATCATAGTAACGCTCCAGGATCATCTGCTGCTCCACTGTGAATACTGACCGCAGGTTCATCTAGGAAGCAATCATCAACAGTGATGCTACAAGGTAACTACCAGTAGTCGACTACTTAGTGGTCATAACCTTTCACTGTTTTGTGTACTCCATTACTTTTGTAGCCAAAAAGCCACTTTCACAGCTTTCAATCTGACATGTAAATTTAAGATGTTATAATTCGGACTATCCAGCTGTCGCGGGCAGCCAATACAGTGTGATTACAAGGCAGCACACATATGAGGAGGCCAAACCACAGCTTAATGAAATGCGAATTTTACTATTTCAACGTTCCCTTCGCACACTTCTACAGTATAAGTCCCAGTGTCCCCCCCCCCCCCCCCCCCCCCATGAAAGCAGTAAGTGTTTTCCTACACGAATGCATATACAGTACTGTACTCACAGTCTGGAGGCCACGCCTCTGTGGCCATGAATCCATGCTGCTACTGGACGGGAATGGAGCTGCCATGCCGATCACAGCGAAACATCCATGACTTTATGTTGTCACATCGTGTCTCAGTGCACCCGAACCACTGTTAAGCAGTGTAACCAAAACACAGAACTTTAAAGTTTAGTTTGAACAGTAAATACTGCCCTCACTCCAACTAAAATTTGGCATCCATCCACTCGTTACCCGATACGGAGCAAAATCAAGCTCTTGTCCCCATGCCATTATGATGGACGCTCGCTTGGAAAGGGCAATCGCAGGATAGTAGTAACAGGTAGGTTTAAGGCGTAACAATTAAACTAAAAGTAGTGACCAACTTAGGTAACCCATATCAGGAGGTTGAAAACGAACACGCACAAAATCACATGGACTTTTGCATGACCAATAAGCATGCAGCGGCTTTATTTTGGCAGGCTCACTGCGCATGGCCACAGTCTGCAAAGGCAACCGTTAGAGATAATTAGCATCGCCACTTGCGCGAGGATGCACGGGGATCGAGAAATAAATCCCCCACTCAGGTAGCGCGGAACTAAATAGTTTGCTATGGACAAGCACGGAGAAAACAACCCCGGTAAGCCGCACATCGGCACACTATTTCCGAACGTAGCTTGCAGGCCCGAGAAGCCATGTTTGTACGAGCAGACGCGAGCTAGCATTAGCAAACCTTTCTTAGGGCAGCTGGAGCTAAACTTTTCCTTTCTACCCGAGAATTCTAGAGCCCTGCCGCTGCCATTTCACTGACCCTGGCTTCGAGCAAATAAAAACAAAAAGCTGACGGGAAACAACTGGGACGAAAAGTGAAATGACGTCCATACTCGCTTTGTCCAATTCAGATGAAGCTCTTAAATTCAAGCAGATTTCTTTCCCACAGTCCCCGTTGCGAGACAATGAAATCAGACCGTCAGATCATCAATTCTAATCATGATTGTGACGTATGCCCGGACGGCGGCCAATGGGAGCGCGAGATCATCGGGTTGACATCCGGTGAGGGCTGAAAACTGAGCAGTTAGGCCCCGCCCCTAGTCTACTTTGGCCCTCAACGGATTTTCATTCACTGCCATCGTTGCGTTTGGAGTTTTCTACGTAGACATCTCTTTTTAAAGCGATCTGATGTTAAGTTTAGTCCCAAATGGAGATTGTTGTATGTGGTTTTGTAGGTACTGTACATCGTTCATGAGCTATTTTAAACTGAGTTCAATGCAAGTTGGCAATTCAATAGTGTCATTTGAAGATTAAAACAAGAAATCACATGTTTGCATTGTAATTATATGCTTAAATGTTCATTCTTTATTTAGTAGGATGTTTTTGGTTTGTCTTTATAGTTGAATGCTTTTACTGTATATTTTGTGGCGTTTAGGTGGCTTTTTTATTATTGGCAGCCCTGAACGTGAACGAAGAGCGTGTTTAAAATACTGTAGTTTGCTTAAATAGTCATATCATTTGTGTCTTATGGTACAATTGGATTTGCTTTCATTTCTAAATGGATGCATTGCATCTTTGGAGTGTGTGGTGGTGATGTGGGGTGGTTTCACTGAATGTGAATGAATGGGGAAGAGATACCTGTACCTATTTATTTTAACCAATGGAATGTGGAATCAACGTTAAAAATGAGAGGAGCCGTAGACCGAAAGTGGACACAGTATTTACTTATTCTGAAAGGTTTTTTTTCCTGTTTTGTTTTGTATGAAATCCCCAAGCAATTGTGTTAAACATGAATTTTATACAATGTATTTGAGAGTTAATGTTCCGTTTAATGTGACAATTTTTGATATGGTTGGAGGTGAATAACGTTTCATTTCTACATACAGTTGATGACTAGAAAAGTGTTGTTTTCTTTCCTGGGAGTGTAAAGGTGCTCTATAAATGGAGTCTATCATCACCATCAACCATCACAGGTCTCCAGGCGAACTTTTATTTTCTTATTTTTTAACTAAGAGCATGGTGTGGCCCTTAGCCTGCAATTTTAATAACAATAATAATAATAATAATATATTTTATTTATAAGCGCCTTTCACTTTAGTTGTCTAAGTAGAATATTTTTATTTCAACTTGCGATGAATGGAGTGTGGAGGCAGCGGTGGTACCATCCTGACCATCCGCCATGACGTGCTTGTATTCTGTGAAATGAGTGGAGTCTCCCCATTGCTTCTACTATTTTTAGTTTTACAATATTTTTATTACATTAATATTACTATGAATAATATTTTATTTTTTCATTTTTAATCTAATCTTCACTAACTCTAAAACTAAGTTAAATCAAATACTTGATTTCAAAGCTATACATTGCATTGCTGCCATCAAACTAAAAACAGATGATATGCAAATCAATGGCATATGGGAGAATCATATCACCGCCATTAATTTATACTAACACTAACCCCGCACGAATTAATTACACACGTTAATTGTCAATGCGACCTTCAGATTGGGAATTAACTTGAATCTTCTTTTCCAGTCCCTTGTGCCATGGTCTTCAGGTCAGGCAAGTTGATCTGTTCTCAACACCAGAAGATGTGGATGAAGAGAAAGCATCAGGATCCGGTGCTGTGGCTGAGTTGTCAGCCTGGTGCTCATGCTCAGAGTGGGCAACGTCATCTCTTGGTGAAGTCTTCCCCGCATCCGACCTTGTGACAGTGCTGCTGTCCCCAAACTTTAGCTCCATCCCTTCTTCATTTGGAAGCACAAACCGAGATCATGGTCAGAATGAGGAACACGTATGAGCTGCCGTGTCTCTACAGCTATTTCCAGTCACAGTGGTATGCTTTGATGTTGTAGGTAGTGCAAACCCGATGTGTTGTGCACACGGAAAGATCAAAAGTTGGCTAGATGTTGTCTATATATGTCGCCTGGACAAGGCACCATTTTGTATTTCTGTACGCAAATGATAATCTGCTTCTAATACTGAGTGTCATTGTGTGCTTTTATTAAAATTATTTTTGAATTATTCCTTTCTGGCCCTCTCTTATGTCTCTTAATTAAATGTTTAATTATCATTTCTAATCTTATCACCGCGTGACAAAACTGGACAACCAAAGACTGGAGAGACAGTAGGTGTGACCGAATAATGTGCCAATTATTTTTCCATGCACAACCATGTGGACTCAGGGTGTTGGTCCTGGCTGTAAGCACACAGCTCCGTCAGGCTGACAGTTTTCTTGAGTGGATTATTGAAATCTGGTGAGCAACAAAAGTTGGAAATGAAGGAATTGGACAGCCCATGGGCCAATTATGTACTGTAATTGTGATTTTCTTTTCGGATAGCTGCATTGTTGGCATGAAAAACCACCGCCAGTATTTATTTTTGCCCAGATTAATGCAAAGTGCTGCTCGTTTATTAAAACTTCTGAGGCTACTTTTGGTTTGACTATTGTACATGTAAATTACAGGTTATTTATACTAGACTTGACATCATTTTTTCTAGTAAATAGACTCACTACCTGTATTATTTTACACTGATTATGGTGTTGTCCGTCACATGTAGAATGACCCCTGACTCAAAGGATCATGATAAAAGGGAAAAGGGATTTCACAAAGATATCATTATACTAATGTCTGTTTTAGCAAGTAACTTTTATTCCTATCGCGACCATTTACAGGAAAAGTTATCCCAGGGCACTTAAATAGAGCAAATCTAGAGCTGCTCCTCTTGTCAAGTAAACCGTGCATTTGTGGCGGACCGGTGACGCGTTATTCCATGACGTCACCAATGTATCAGATGCACAGCAGGGGGCGCTGTCCCTCTCCGGTGATCGCTCAATCAAGAGATGCAGATGCAGACGACTGTTGCGGATTTCCCCGTGCATGGAGAGTGTAGCTTGGTCATTAGTCACGCACACAACACCAAGAATGCACCAACTGTTCTCTAAGCACGATTAACACACTTGAGAGTTTAACAGGTGCTCGTTTCTATTATAATGTTTTATGTTCTATATTTGAAATCATTTTCATCCGTCCCTTAAACGCTCTTTGACCCTGCGTGTTTGAAAAGTATGGATAGAGGGAGGAGGGAGCGCGGAATGAGATCCTCTCTGCATGATGTGCGTTGCACCATTCCCCGGTCTGTATTGTGCGAGGTGGCCCTTATGATGCTGCAGCGAGGTGGGCTGGGGGAGAGGAGAGGGGAGGGGTCGCTCCCATCGAATCCCCTTCTCACAGCGCGCGAGCTGCTGGCGGGAAGGCACGAGAAAGAGAAGGAGAGGGGAGGGTAAGGCGGCAGGGAGCGCGTGTGCGCGCGTCTGTATCTACGTGCGTGTAGATTGCACCACCGCATCCCGTTCACCGTTTCTGCAGGGGGCCATGCTCCGATGGAGGGAATAAAACCGACAACCGTCTCTTTACACTCCGAATGATCCGGCGCCACGTCACTCCAGATGTGACTGACAAGTCGTTCTATGTCGCCTGCTTTCACTCCTGTGCTGTTTAACGCAGAGAGTCTGTGACATCATGGCTTTGGTTATGGAACCTATAAGTAAATGGACACCAAAGCAAGTGCTGGACTGGATGAAAGGTGAGTTATAGGATCCCTTCTCTGCGTCACGTCAACATCCGGCTTGTATGTGATCTGACTGAGGATTACGGGATGGTGGTGAAGTGAGCAGCGGTGGTCACACACTGCATGCATGGAGCTTTTCGTACCTGAATGAGTGAGTGGAGGTGGTGCAGTGAGATGGGTTTCCTCCCCTCCAAAAAGTGAGGACACTCAGCATTTATTTTGCGTTCTATGGGTTCTTTGAGAGCGAGCCTTGTAAGGCAAACCTACAGGCTGCTGCCGCTGATGGTGCTGATGCGGTTGGAGTAAGCCCCATGCAGTGGCCTCATCAATGAATGTGGAGGATGTGTCATCTGCTCCTTTCACTGACACACTTGAAGCTCATGTCATCGCTCAGTGTCTGTGTGTGTGTGTGTGTGTGTGTGTGTGTGTGTGTGTGTGTGTGTGTGTGTGTGTGTGTCTGTGAGTGTGTGTTGTATGTACTCGTGCGTATGATTAATGCTGTTAGCTGCTTCACCCCCAACACACACACACACACACACACATTTGCACACACACTTGCACACACACATCCAACCAAACCTGAATGTCAGTCTGTTCGGTAAAATTCACAAAGGAATTATATATCCTAATTCTCGCGATTGTCACTGTCAATGAGAGGCCGTTAATTACATGTCTGCATGCATGAGTGATGTTTAAGATGGTAGTGGAGGGGGATGTATGGATACTCACACACTGATCAGCTCGGGAGCAGTGTGATACAAATTGTGGCAGCCCTACTGACAGACAGTAGAGATAGATAACGGTGGGTATAGGGGTGTCCGTAATCGCGTGTGAGCAGCCGGCTTAATGGTTTATTTTGTGCATGTAGTGTAACTACAATTTTTAAATGGTGGACCACGATTCTGCATGATTAGATGCTGACGTAGTGAAGGGACCCCAGAGAACAAGGCAGCGAGGAAACATGGAAGGTCCTTGAATTCATAATTGGCCTCATCAGCTGGCTTCAATCGTTGCTGAATGTTCAAGCTGGAGTGACAGGAAACGCTGAACGGAACTGAGTCACTGTTACATTAGTTACAATCCAAACATGGCGTTCAAACACCTCAAATACAAATGAAATAATGTCTATGTAACACCTTTTTTTATACGTTGTATTTTTCACATTTTGAAATACTGTAGTAGTAAGTGAAGAATGGCAATTCTACCCTGGCGAAGAGGCTCGCACTGTTACGTCACAGCAAGAAGGCTCTAGGTTTGAATGTCTGTCGTCTTGGGGATTTCTTTGTGGATGTTCTTGCTATGATTGTGTGGGACCTCTCTGGGTTCTAAGACTGCGTCCCATGTTCTCATGTGTCCTGTATGTTAGGTTAAATGAAGAAATTGGCCATCATGCGATATGGGTCTCAATGTACGTAAGTGTGAGTAGTAGTCTTGTTTCAGCTAATTGATTTAAAAATGATCAATAAGTTGTTTTGTTTTGTATACTTGACTTGGAGTGCAACATTACAATTTAATTGTACAGTCAAACCTCGGTTTTCGAACGTCTCGGTTCTCGACCAATTCGGTTTTCGACCAAAAATGTTGAGTTTTTTATGCCTCGGATGACGAACAAATTTCGGTTCGCGAACAAACTGAGTGCACTTGAATGCACCATTTGACTCCTCTCCCCTTCCTTACACGAGAAAGTGACGCTTCCTCAGGTAGACGAGGAAGCGTCACTTCCTCGTATTGCTTTCCATTGTGAGCAGACGTGTTCAATAAACATTTTTATTTTAAAAAGAGCGTGGTTTCAGTTTTCGAACAATTCGGTTTTCAAACAGCCTTCTGGAACGGATTATGGACGAAAACTGAGGTTTGACTGTACATGATTGCATAAATCACTTAAAACATTTTTAATGAATGAATGAAGAACAAAGCGGCGGCTCGGCTCGGTGACCCAGTGGTTAGCGTGTCAAGCTCACAGTGGTAACGGGTTCAATTCCAGTTCCGGCCTCCCTGTGTGGAGTTTGCGTATGCTCCTGCGTGGGTTTTCTCCGGGTACACATTCCAAAAACATGCATGGCAACCTGCGATTGGCTGGCAACCAGTTTAGGGTGTCCCCCCTACTGCATGAAGACAGCTGGGACAGGCTCCAGCACCCCCTGTGACCCTTGTGAGGATAAGTGGATCGGAAAATGGATGGATGGATGGCTGGAAGAACAAAGCCAATTATGCCTAGGAATTGAAATTCATTGGGAATTTGTCTTGCACTATGCAGCAGGGCATCATGCCCCAACATCAGCGAGGCTTAAGTGCCTTGCTCAAGAGTGGTGGACCTCAGTTGTGGACAGGGAGTGAACCAGCTTCCTCTCATTTATACTTTCAAATGCATCTCAAAAGGGCCAGCCCCTGATTCCGAATGCGAGTCTTGTTCCAGTAATTTAAAGCAGAGGTCCCCAACCTTTTTTGTCCCACGGACCAGTTTCATGTCAGACAATGTTTTCAGGGACCGGCCTTTAAGGCCGGATAGATACAACAATAAAATATAATATGACCTGCATGAAAAGTGTGGTATTTTCGAAACAGTAATAAAAACAAATCATGACATGAGGAATCTGGCCACAACATTTTCTGGTCGCTATGGTAACATTTAAACGTGCCTTCAAAATAAAATACGCCATAAATAAAAAGTGCATGAAAAATACGACTCATCTTCGCCATTTTGCAGAGTAGGTTTAGTGCGTGTGAATCAACCGTTGAGATAAAGCCGTACTTGAAATGGGACTCCTGATACTGTCCATTAAATGTAGCCTTCTCTTTCTTGAAAGTCTTAGGCTCCTCTTCTGTCTCCTGGCTGGCTTCCCGAAAAAACTTTTCAAAGATGTTTTTCATGCGGTAACCTATCACGTGAGAAGCGCGCATTCCCCTGCGTCAAGGGTGACATACTGTACACTGACATAACAAAGACTCCGATAATTTTTCAAAATAAAACATCTTTCAGATTTCGAAATGAATAAAACGGAAGGAATGTAAGTTATTTATTCTTTCTGTGCGGACCGGCACCAAATGACCGGCCCGCGGACCGGCGGTTGGGGACCCCTGATTTAAAGGCTAGGCATGTTTTCAATCCGAACACTCCACTACTCGATATGTAATATGCTGTGATCGATCCTCGCATTATTTTTGTAGGGTAAAAAGTCTTGCTTTCTGACAATGACAGTCTCAGAGATTAATTTTTATCAAAAACATGTTACATGAAATTTATTCAAAGGCTCAGCATCCGACTTTGGCCAAACTTTTATAGAGCAGTGACTTTTTTTTAATTTTTGAAACGCTGAAGCAATTTCTGTGCCTTAACAAGAGACAACCCAATCTTTTGACACATGACAGTCATATTGACTCTGAAGCAAGGAAGAAATTAGAGTTGGCAATCACGGTTGTTTCTTTTCACTCTTTGATGATTGAAATTTGGCTTTTCTCTTCTGTGGCCAATGATCTAAAATTTGACTTTTCAGTCGCTATTATTTTGCAATATTGTTAAGTGGAAGCGAGAAAGAGGATTTGAACTTGTCCATTTCAAAATCCCAATACATAGAATGGCTGAAGTGTGTTCTGGCAACAGTCAGAGTCTCAAATATTTACCATCAAAATCATTTACAGGTGAAGCAACATTTCACGATTCCTACATGATAAATGGAGGTTCAGCATAAAAGTCAAGTTAAATTATGCTTTAATTTGGATTGATCCTTCCGCTTAGGAAGGATTGATTAAGCCTTTTCAACATTGCATAATCAAGGACATTTGACCAAATACTGTAGTTGATTGCAAGTGCCAATATTCTATTCAGAATAAGGCTGACTGGGTGACTTCATGGATGAAATCGCAGTAGGGATTTACCCATACATGTTCTCCAGGGATGAATAAATTGTTGGTTCTTGTTCTCCAATTGATGTGATAAAAAGATTCATTTGACCTTTCATGCAGAAGTCATTTTCCCATAAATGATCGTTGCATTACTTTAGTTGATTTAAATCCATATCAGATGACATGCATATTCCTGTGACATTCCTGAGGAACATTTTTAGCAGTTCACTTTTCAGGAATGTTTTATACTGCAAGGTTAATCTATGTACGCAGACGACTAGACTTTGTGCTCTGCTGAAAGACTTCAAGCAGCTCAACACCGGCGTGGCTCATAGAAAGATGACTCATCAACGTTTATTTTGAACACCCACACTGGAGGAGTTTCCTCTCTGCGCGTATTTGTGTTTGACAGAAACCGAATGTTGCAGGGTGTGTTCCAAAAAAAAAAGAAAAAAAAGCTCAATGTACCGAAGCTGCTCATTGTTTCTAAACATTTTTCAAATTCATTTCTTGAGAAGAAATAGGCATTAGGCACACAGAAAAAAAACACGATGATCTTATTTCGTGTGACCACTTGATGAAAAAAAATTGAATGAACTCAACACATTTTTTTTCAGTCCGCAAAACAACAATTCAAAAATTGAAAGTGTGTGAAAACATGATTTAGAAAAGTATATAAGTTTACCGTTTGCCGTTTACCGGCCAATTTAAAGGCAAGGCAAGGCAGTTTTATTCATATAGTACATTTCATACACATGTCAACTCAATGTGCTTAACGTAAGCAAAACCGCAACACCCACAAGCAATTACTGTACTAACAACAACAGTTAACGACATGCCGATGAAAGATACAATCAAATGGATTGGAAGAGCTTTCATCATAAAGCGAGATAATGACCCAAACAGAGATGAAAATCCAGGTCCAGAAAGTATAACTTCCTCCAGAGTTTGCTTTTAGCCACAGGTGCTTTTACTCAACCGTCAGGTTCACTGCTTCATTACCTCTGAGGTGAGTGCAGATGCGTGGCAATGTTCGTGCCACTGTCTTAGACAGCGACAACTGCTTTCAACAACAAAGGCACATGGCAGTGAGTCTCTGCTACAGTATTATACTTCCTATATTGCTTGTGTCTTCTTCGGCACATCCATCCATCCATCCATTTTCCGAACCGCTTCATCCTCACTAGGGTCGCGGGGGGTGCTGGAGCCTATCCCAGCAGTCTTCGGGCAGTAGGCGGGGGACACCCCTGAATTGGTTGCCAGCCAATCGCAGGGCACACAGAGACGAACAATCATCCACGCTCACACTCATACCTAGGGACAATTTAGAGTGCCCAACGAGCCTGCCATGCATGTTTTTGGAATGTGGGAGGAAACCGGAGCACCCGGAGAAAACCCACGCAAGCCCGGGGAGAACATGCAAACTCCACACAGGGAGGCCGGAGCTGGGATCGAACCCGGTACCTCTGCACTGTGAAGCCGACGTGCTAACCACTGGACTACCGGGCCGCCGTTCTTCGGCACAGACTGCCTCTATTACACCTCTGATGCTATGCTGGAAGCCAACAAATTTGCGGGAGGACTTCAACTGTGCACCCCAAAACGGTACTCTACACCCAGGACAATGAGGCAGGAAAAAGCCATGGCTTGGTTGGCCAGTGTGAAAGGGGCTCATTGTATATGCTATGAACTGATTCTTAGGTTTTTGGATATTTCTTCATATTCTGCAAAGTCAAAGTGTGTCAGACACAGTCGAGTCAGAAGATAATGGCTGGTCCACATCACTGTGACTTAAGCAAAACATACCTGTTTAAAACGTGGGAGAACGTCCATGAATGATCCAGTTTTAAACCGTGACATGACAACTGAGCAAATCCACATATCCATACATATACTGTACGTAGGTGTACAAGTGTATTTTACTGTCTAAACTGCTCATAAACAGTATAAGTGAGTGGGCAGCCCATCTGCAAGAAGGGCAGTAGTGTGTTTCTTTAATGCATGAGAGTCCATCCATTCAAGGAAGTATGCAAACAAACAACAATTTAGACATCATGAACATTGTAATCACCCATCCATCCATTTTCTCATCAGCTGTTCCACACCAGTGTCACGGGCGGGCTGAAGACTATCCTGCTGCCTTTGGGCAGCAGGCGGGGTGCACCCTGAACGGATTGCCAGCCAATCGCAGGGCACACGTAAAAAAAAAAAACAGTTCGAGCTCACAGTCACACTTTTGGGCAATTTAAAGTCATCACTTAACCCACCATGCATGTTTTTGGAAGGTGGGAGGAAACCCAAGCAGGAACGGGGAGAAAATGCAAACTTCACACAGGAAGGCCGAGGCCTGGTATCAAACCTACGACCTCTGCACCGTGAATCAAACAGACTCACCAGTTGCCGCTGCATTGTGATCAACCAATTAATTCATAATGATGGCCTATGCAATCCTGCTGTGTTTTCAAATTCAAAACCAAATTAAGCATACAATGTATGTAATTATCTCTTATCATACCAATTGTTACTTTTGATGGGCAGAATAATTACGTAGTAGTATCACACACACTCGCATATGCACAGAAACGCAGGAGCAGGAGCTTTAAGTGGGGCATCGGTAACCATGGAAACCAGACCTGATCGTGTTGGAGTCACAACACGTGTCATAAGATGGGGAGGCAGGAACCATACACACACATGCCCGCTACACATGCCTGGATCACATATCTAGGCACAGAGCGACACACCGATGCATTCAGCATTTCTGACACACACTTTGTGTGTAATGATTCCGAAGGGTGAGAGAAGAGCAGGAAATTTAGGAATACGAAAGCATGCTGCAAAATGAACAAAACGCTTCCTTCAGATGGGGGAGGAAATGAGGCTATGAAGGAGAAATGGGGAGGGCACAGTTTATGGCTGAGCTGTGCATAGAGAGATGCAGTGGGCAACATATCAAAGTACTCGTTCTCTCCGGACCCTGAGACAGAGGGTTCTGTGTGTGTGTGTGTGTGTGTGTGTGCGCGCGTGTATGTGTGTGTGTGTGTGTGTGCATCTTTTTGCACCTGTTGTTACAGGAGCAACATTTTTATAAGGGAGGGTCAATTTTGATCTTAACGGGGGGGGGGGGGCTTTAAACAAGGGCATTTTTCCTCCCTTTGTGGTTTGTTTGTTCAGGTGACAAGTAACGTAGTAATGCAATTCAGGTGGGGTTTGAACCAACCAAGGGGGACTTGTACAGTTTGAGTTGTACAGTTTGAGTTGCGATGAGAAAGCAACTGAACCTCCAGCATCTCTAAGTGGGAAATGAACCAGTCAGGTTCAAAAAAGCTTGACTGCACCCAGCTGGAGGTTCAGATGGAGATGGCAGCACACATCATCAATTCATCCGTCCATTATCTGAAACCGCTTATCCTCACAAGGGTCGTGGGCATGCTGGAGCCCATCCCAGCTGTTTTTATGCAGCAGGCGGGATACATCCTGAATTGGCTGCCAGCCGATCGCAGCGCACACACAGGCAAACAACCGTTCACTCTCACAATTACACCTAGGGACAATTTAGAGGTTGAGTTAATCTGCCATGCATGTTTTTTGGAATGTGGGAGGAAACCGGAGGAACTAGAGAAAATCCTCGCAGGCACGGGGAGAACCTGCAAACTCTGCCAGAGCCTGGAATCAAACCTTGCACCTCTGCACTGTGAGGTGGAGGTGCGAACAAGTTGTCCACCGTGCCACCCTTATGAACTAATAATCAATGAATAAAAATAAATCTTCAATTAAATGATGACAAGAAATATTTTATATTTATATGACATTTATTGGTTATCAGATACAAACAATCAGGTCTGCACACACTAATCAAAGTAACAGGAATTATTAAATAGGTAAAAGATAAACTCCAACAAAGCTCAACTATCCAGAGGAAAAATACCATTCAAAATATCTAATACTAAAGTACATTTTCAAAGCATGTACAATGTTTTTCTGTATGTATGCAGTGTTAATGTGCAAAGTTGTTTAGATCCATGCCCCTGGCATTGCAGCCTTATTTGTGGAAGACACTCGACCTCATCGTTCAGACATTAACCTTTGATCGTTATTCATGTGTAGCTATAAGTGTAGCGAACTAATATTTCCTTGATGTGCATGCATTATACCGTATTGGCCCGAATATAAGACGGCCCTGATTATAAGACGACCCCATCGTGAGGACGACCATGTAAATGACATCATAACTTCTCTTCAGCTGCCGGTTAACCTAGCCGATCTTCGACCCACTTTTCTCCATATTGTCACTACGTTTCTCCATTTTCTGTTATCTCTTCTATTATTTTCTTCACTTTTCCTTCTTACCGCTATTTTTATTTTTATTCTTCGTGGCAGGGGTTCACTTTGGCCTGGGGAATCAAGTTGAGCATTCGCTTCATTGATATATGGCGCCATCTAGCATCGTGAATGGGTATAATGTCTAGACCCCAAATATAAGACGACCCCCACTTTTTCAGTCTTATTTCAATGCAAAAAACACCGTCCTATATTCAGGCAAATACGGTAGTTGACCAACCGTCTTATAGGTTTGCTTTATTTTGTTAGTGCGCTCATTATTGCCATAGGACATGTTATTGTTTTACTTGTAATTTCATAGTGATGCTAAGCATTGGAGCTTGCTAAAAGAGAATGTAGCTAGCACGTCAAAGACAGGGAACCCCTTGACTGCTTCACGTATCCATCCAGAAGTGTTAATTTTGCAAACAAAAATCTTGTAATTATATTAGTGCCAGAGTTGCACTGAGGTGACCGGTCATTTATTTGAAAAACAGCTCGGCCACACTTTTCGTTCAACATTTGTATGCCACACGTGCCTGCAGCACACAGAACTTTTTTTTTCGATATTGACTTTTTTTTCAATTGAACATTTTATTGAAGGTATTTTATATTGGTATACAGTATATGGCTCCCTGTTATATATTTCTTCACTGCAGCAATCTGACACAACAACAGAACAGCTGAACCGTTGGCAGGCAGAACATGGCCTCCTTTTAACATTCATCGGCATAGTATGTTGTTCAAACATACATTTTTAATCGTGAGGAGAAACATCTGCTTGCAAAATTTCCCTGAGCATGCTCTATTTGTTGATGTACCGTAGCCTAGTAGACCATTTTGTGTTTATTTACCTTTCGCTCACAAATAATAGGAGAAGAGAACACTGCCACCTGATGTGTTTGTTTGTTTGTTGTGTGGAATCACGTCAGAGGGAAATGGACTCCGTTTACTAAACCAACAAAGAATTCAGTGCAGGGAAAGCAATTTACAGACGTGAAAGCACTCTCAAAGAAAAGCTTCTCTGCTCAATAAACTGAGATCTGGCGTGATATTCCATGATGTACACTCGAGTTTTTGTAAAACATTGAATGTTTTTTTTTTGCACTATTTGTTCATTGCTATGACTTTCTGACTTCGTCCTTGTCCCAAACAGCAGCTGGAATTGCACTCTCTCTTGATCAGGGATTGTATTGAATAGCAATATTCACTCCTGTACGCAAGTGTGGGATTGCCAATGTGGAGTCAACATTTTGGACTGGCAAATTTTTGAACGTAGTTGCAAATACTGTATGTTCGAACGTACTTGCAAATATGTTCAAACGTACTTTCAGATACATTTGAAAGTACTTCAGCACTTCTGTAGTCCTGGCATGTCAATTTGTGTCAAGATAATATTTCCAGTAGAAGTGTCATCAGTTCAGTCTGGCTCCACATCCAGCAAGCTGCGTTTGAGATCGGAGGCTGAGGCGCACACGAAAGCTGACATACGGGAGAGCTAAAATGCACCTTCTTCAGAATATTCTGTAATGACGTGATGAATATTTCACAGTAAGAATATTTTAGTGAGTTTTGAGTCTTTTCTTTTTACTTGCCTTTTTTCCGGCAGGAAACTCAAAGATAGGGGGAAAGGCAATAAGACAGAACTCGGCACTGCCTGTCAGTGCGCTTTGCACGAATTCCACTCTGACACAAGTAAGGTCTCGACGGAAAAGCTAAAAACAGATTTGAGTGTGTGATTTCAGTTCATGTTAACAAGCAAGCGGGAAAGTCACTGCTGACTAGCTTTTTCATCTTAGCTCATATTAAGCAGTAAAATCTGATTTTACTGTGGCCTTCAACAATTTTTTTCAAATACAATTACAGTACAGAACATCGTGTGTTTGTTTTTATGTCAGTGTGCGGCCCTTTTGCCTTGCGTCAGTGCAGAGTCCTGAGGGCCAGCAAATGCTGATCCGTAACTTCCACTTCGAGGCTTATACTGCTGTTGGTTGCTTGGCAACCCTCATCTTTTGCCTAAAACCTCGATAAGATTGAAAGGACTTGCATGGAATATATGATGAACATGAGCTACATGGAATAATAATAATAATAGAGACAATGAAGTGGATGTTGAGGTGTATTTTTTCCCCATACTTTTTTGTTAAAAAAATTTCCCTGCTGGAATTCAAACGTCAAAAATAAGCTTTAAAAAAAAAATCCACACCAACTACCCTTTGGATTTAGATGATCAAGTGAGACACGTTTCTATCCTCCTGATTGCAGTCTTGGGTATGGATGCTGTTAGTCCGCAGTCCATTTTATTTCCATGATTTCATTATTTTTTTGTTTTCCAGCAAACAGCTTCCAGGGAAAAGCAGCACTCGACTACACAGTATGACACTTTTTGGTTTATTTGAGCTTCGCCGGGGCTAATATTTGTTTGAGTTGTATTAGACTGCATGACCAACTCTTAGAGAGGGGTCACGAATTATTTGTCCTGCAGTTAAAAATGCAGTAACCTGCTCGTTGATGAATAAAAGGAATCTTAAAAACCCTGTGAATGTCTGAACATCAGCTGTTTCTCCCTAAGGGGAAGATATATTGATTGAACTTACTGGCTGGCAACTGTGTCACTCATTTATTTGAATATACGGTATTTTTCGGATTATACATCGCTTCGGATTATATATCGCACCAGCCAAAAAACGCATAAGGAAAAAACATATATGGGGTATAAATCGCATTTTGGGGGGAAATTTATTTGATAAAATCTAACACCAAAAACATACATGTCATCTTGAAAGGCAATTTAAAATAAAACTAAAACTAGAGAACAACAGGCTGAATCAGTGTACGATATGCTAACGTTACATGACGCTTAAACTACGAACTGTGAATGTGCCTGGTATGTTCACGTAACATGTTAAGAGTTATTTAGACAACTATAGCACAAAGAACATGCTAACAAATTTACCAAACCATCAGCGTCACTCCAAATCACGAAATCCAATGAAATCTTCATGCTCGGTGTCACTTTTAAACAACTCCGCCAACTTCGGAGGTAGAAGATGCAGCGCTTTCTCTTCTATGTCGCGTACATCAGAGTCATTTGCTTTAGTAACTACGGTATTATCTGTCTAAATGTGTTCTGCCCTGTTGATGGTCAGATATTCGTTCCTTAAATGGTACAAATCGCTACATAGATGCTAATTGTTACCCTGTATGCCTGTAGTTGTTCCCATGGATAGAATTAAGCTAGTGGAGGCTGTTCAATTTATTTTAATACACAATGTATAATTATCGTTGTTTTATGTTTAGTTTGACAGTAACTTTTTGCTGAGACTGACAATAAACAGCGTGAAGTCTCTTTTTGAAGAATATGTATTACTGCTGATTTGCCAAACCATTGCTTGTTGTGAAGTGAGTTGGGTTCCATGCCACCATGCAGCGCTCATATCTAAAGTTTGCACTCACAAGTCGAAGCAAAACGAGCTGTCCAATCAACAGCTCATATTTAAAAAAACTCAGGTTGTATCTCATGACACCACTGTATTATACACTGAACGTAATGTACATATACTGCATAACCATCGATTTGAAAATACATTTATAGTGATTACAGTTTAACCATTTTTCAACGTATCCCGTTTACAACGTTTTCACCCTTATAACGTTCACATTTCAAAGTCACAATTTCACGTGATTCATTTTCCTTGGTACGGTCTTGAGCACATGGTCTGAAAAGATGTCCATGCAAAAAATATTTTTTTGGTCAACTTTTCTTTTGATGGCGGCGCGGACACCCGCAGCGGCTCCTCTTGTTTTATGTTGAGGGGGAAGAAATTTCATCTGTGCTGTATGTTATACATACGTACAGCACATTTGACAATAAAGTTGTATTCAATTCAATTCAATTCAAGATGTCTGGTAAACGGAAGCAAATCTCTCTGCCTGTGAAGACTGAAATTGTCTCTCACTTTCGAAAGGGAATTTCCCAGAAGAAGCTTAGCCGAGACTACCAATTGGCAAAGTCAACGATTTCAACAATCATCCGTAATGGCAACAAAATTGTGGCGCAGTTTGTGGCCAACGGATTGAAAGATGATCGGAAACGGCTTCGGGGTGCGGCACATCCTGAACTGGAGAAGGCACTTTTCATTTGCTGACTGAATGTCTTCTTCATACTGTATAGACATACTTGTAATGGACATGTTCATACTTTTACATTTATACATGTTCATACTGTATTATACGTCATAGTTGACGGCCATTTTATTGGAAATGGTTTCAACAAACTACCATTATAACATACAGATTTATTATGTTCCTCACAGTATATTTGTAGCTAGGTTCGACTGTATATTGATGTTGGTATATATTGATTTATGTTGATATTGATCATATTGATTTAATTCGGTGATTATAATTTAATTGATCCTTTTGCTCCAGATGTATGGAAAACAAATGTTTACAAATACCATGAGGTGGTGACGAACATCTTGAATCGTAACAACACATTGAAGGGGGGGGGTTCCAACAAACTAGATGTATTTTCCCCAAACCAACTTCAGAATATGGCACACTGTATAACAAAGCCACACTTCCTAAATGCCTCCTTGCCTTGGAAGCCAAAGTACAAACGAGAAGAGAAAATGGGTCTCTCTCTCTCTCGTATGGTAATGTTTGAAATCATGAATTCAAATTCCTTGCTACTTGCTGCAGGGTCTTCTCTGCCTCGATCATTTCATCATGGCTGTATCTGCTCCTATTGCTGCCGGCTGCTTGAAGAAATCTGCTCATGTTCTTCACTTGAGGATATCTCTGTCAATACTGCACTTGCCATTATTGGAATACAGTACTTTGGACTTTGTCTTTCTTTACTATAGTAAACAACTTCAATTTAATCCATGAATGTAGCTTTGCACATTTTATTTTGAACAAATATAGGATGTACGAGTATCATTTCTATTTACCGTATTCCAACTTTTCCTTAAAACACATTTTCCCCATGTATTTATTGGAATGAGCTCACGGAAAAATATTTGGGAAGTGTTGGTCTTTTAAGGAAAACAACCAAAACAAATGATACCAAGTTTTAATCCAACTGCTACCATGGTGGCGCTATTGTTCACAAGCTAGTAGTCACTTTGGTTTTCAGTCAGTTAAAATGTGCTGTTTCCTCTTTCTTTTCTTTTTTCCTTTTCTCTTCTTTTTCAAATGATGGTGCCCCGTCATGGGCGGCACGGTGGGTGACTGGTTAGCAAGCCGGCCCCACAGTGCAGAGGTCCAGGGTTCGATTCCAGCGCCGGCCTTCCTGTGTGAGGTTTGCATGTTCTCCCCGTGCATACATGGGTTTTCTCCGGGTACTCCGGTTTCCTCCCACAGTTACAAAAACATGCATGGCAGGTTAATGGAACACTCTAAATTGCCCCTAGGTTGGAGTGTGAATGCGAATGGTTTTTCATCTATGTGTGCCCTAAGATTGGCAGGCAACCAATTCAGGGTGTAGTGCATCTGCTGCCTGAAGACAGCTGGGATAGGCTACAGCACGCCCGCGAACCTTGTGAAGATAAGCGTATTAGAAAATGGATGGATGAATAGATGGTGCCCTGCCATCAACAATATAATCAGTTTGAAGCTTGGAGAGATGAATCTCTGTGATAACATGCATGTTATATTGGCGAGAAGAATGAGCATTGTCATCACATTGCCAGGCGTTATTAAAAACGTTATTGACATTTGTTATGCAGCACGTAGTCTCAGTTGAGTTCAGTAAAATGCTGTTTCTGCATATTTAGAGAACTATTCGTAGTGCCACCATCCAGTTATTTCTCAAATGTAGCTTTCATGTACAAAATGTATTTTCATGGTTTTATATGAGATAATACCAGATTGGCACAACGGAGGCAACCAAGAAAAAAAAAAGAAGTTAAAATTGCTTTTTTGTTCTACTTGGGGAGTAACAGTACATTGAAATGTGTTCGATTTCAATTTGCTCTGCTATGCCGTATGTAACAAGATCATGCGCCTCTCAGAATGACACTGGACTGATATTTTGGCTTCTGTATCCCTTGATATATGAGTGCTATTAGTGTGTGCGTGTGTGTTGACTGTGTTAAGGTGCTACCACACTGTCTCTCTGTTGTCCTCACTTCCTTTGGGCATCAGTGTTTTCCTCACGGCTTCACTCAGCTTTATCAACACCAATTGTAATTGTTTTGTATGTGTGATGTGTTTGAAATCAACATTCGTAGGCAGACTTTGTAATCCTCTGATGGGCGCTCTCATCCCTTTTTTTCTGACGTGTTGTAATTTTCAAACAGGCTTGTTCATTAGGTCTGTGGAGATGTGTGCTTTTTGCTGACTTTGTTTATCCAAAGCCCGAAGCGCTTAACTGATCAATAGTATCCCAGACCTCCACATCTACACACTGCATGTCAGGTTAAAAGCCAATATGTTACTTGCATCTCTTGAGTATACTCTATGTTTGACACCATTTTAATTGGGGAATGTGCCAGTATTGCAAAAGTGCAGAAGAAACATGCATATAAATCATACGTATCAAAGGAACTTCTATTCCCTGCATGCGGTTCCAGCAACAACTAGCAATACTAGCAAAATTGACAAAACATTAAGTATTTCAATTACATTGCTTATTTCCAAATTTTGTGTCTTTTAATAAAAGAAACACGGAAGGCATTCTCAATGAGTCTTTCTTGATTTCATTTTTTTCCCATCACCCCAAATATCATAGTAGTTTGCCATCTATGATGAAATTTTGATGCATGATGACCTGAATCTCCTATTTTCTCTAAGGTCTGGATGACTGTCTCCAGCAGTATGTGAAGAGTTTCGAGCGAGAGCAAATGGGCGGAGAGCAGCTTCTGCACATCACCCATCAGGAGCTGGAGGAGTTGGGGGTTACGAGGATAGGACACCAGGAGCTCATCCTTGAAGCAGTTGATCTCCTCTGTGCCCTGGTCAGTCACTCTCTTCACCTTTAAACGTCTCTCGAGCCGCTTTTCCATTGTACCGGTTCCACACCGGACGTACTTGCATGCTTCTATGCTGCTTCCGTATAAATGGAGTCACCACCCACAATTTTACGGCTCCTGATTAACCCCAAATTTAATTCAACTATTCTATTACGCTTCGTGTGGTCACATCAAACAGCACAAGCCATGGTCAGCTAGCATAAAACGTCCGTAGCAACAGTGGTATATCATGGGTCTGTACCTGTTGGTAATGTGTTCTCTCCGCCCACAGTCGAACCTGGTTAAGTGGTAGGCGGAGTCACAAAATTGCAGCACTCGCAATCAATCGGATGCTCAAGTCAGCAGTGGATTGTATTTAAGTTTGGCTCTAAATGAAGGAAGGTGCCGGAGTATTGTTTGGATGCTGTCTTGGCATTCCTGTTGCAACCAACTTTGTTGTTCTAGCAGTATTGGATGTGTGCGTGCTTAACTCATTCACTCCCAAAGACGTTTTTAAACGTCTTTTCAGACTTAGTCCAGAATTGGCTGGTACTGAATGAGTTAAGCCTGCTGCTGTCATCTTATGTTTCCATTTTACCTCTCATCGGTGTACCAGATGGACTATAAGCTTTTTGTTACACATAAGTACTTATGTGATTTTCTGTTTCACTTTTGTAAATAGCTCTTTGGTCTACTCTGTCCATCACCTTGTTAGTGAGTAGTGTCGCTTGTTTTATTTCTCGCAATGACGTACTATGGTGATGCTGTTTTGGGTTAGTGTTTTGTTTGTTTGTACTAACTTGTTGGAATAAAGCCTGTGCCACTGCTCTCAAACCCTTTTATCTCCGTAGTGGTCCATTCTCTGTCTGTAGGGCCAAACTTAACAAGAAGGATCTTTTGTTTTCAAAAAAGTCACTCGAGGAGAATGGTAAATAATTTCAAAGGCATTAGGGTGACCTTTTTGGCCAAAATTCTGAAAGGTAATTTGGGTGCAAACACAACACTGCTCATCACACGCAGTTCCAAATGCATACCAGTCTGTGTTCACACAAAATCTTACATCTGCTAAAAAGCCAAACAAATGTCAGGAAAGGCCTTGTTACAATCACATTCTCCCAGCTGCTTTTTTTTTTCACTCTTCCTCTTGAAAATATGTATTATTTTGCATTGAGCTGTACAAGTTATATGCCACATGATGGGAAATGTTTTGAAATGATTTAACTTGGTCTATTTTTACCATGACAAAAACCTGGCATTTCAACAATATCCGATTTGTTTTCATCCAAACACCTACATACGGCATGTGTGCATTTTCTTCAATCTGTTTATTTTTATTTTTTTTATACTGGCTATAAAATGGTTAAACCATTTTAGGACGGCCATGTATGTATTGACAGCCAGCCTGCGTAGTGCCCCTGCTCCGGATTAGAGAATTAGGGGGAATTAGGTGTGACCCTCCAAGAGAGAAAATGAGGAAAAGAGGACGGGAGGTGTGAGAGGGGAAATGAAATAGAGAGGGTATGTGGAAAAAAAAATATGCATGATGCACCTTATCTCTCTGGCACATACTGCTGGATTAGCCAAGGTTGTTTGAGTGTGTGCGCGCTTGTGTGTGTGTGTGTGTGTGTGTGTGTGTGTGTGTGTGGGCAGTGTGTGCATGCTTGTGACTGTTCATCAAATTCTCTTACCTTTCCAATTTTACAACATGGGAATCAGTGACAGTCATAGTATGTACTAGGACAGGACGTACTGTACACAATTCATCATCATAACAGTAAAAGTCTCAACTCTCAAGTCAACTCAACTCAATTCAAATGTATTTATAGAGCACTTTCAAACAGCCATCGCTGCACACAAAGTGGTGTACAAGGAGCAACTAACAGTATAAACAATCACCCTGTTACTTCATGCTTTGTTAGCAAATCTCTGTACCTGATGAGCATCTTAAATGATGGAGGGGTTTGAAGCAAGCAACAAAAAAACTATATGTTGTATTTTTTTTCCAGTGCAAAAGGCTCTCTTCCATGAAAATTACCAACCAAGGATGGTGCAAAACTGCTGAATAGCAAAAGCAAATTTTCTGCATATATTTGACCAAAAATCAAATATATGCATTTTATGTGATACATTTTATGTATCACATAAAATGTAAATATTATTACGCTATTATTAATTTGTATATATTAATATATTATTTATATATTAATTAATATAAAATTATAATTGAATTAAATTATAATTACAGTGAAACCCCTCTACAACGAAATCTACATGGGTGAAAATACCCCCTAGTGTGAAAAAATCTTCATGCATTAACACCATTCCCACTTTCCTGTTTCAAATTTGCTACAGTGAAAAACCCCCTTTTGTGAAAAATTTCTTGCTGCAAACATGATTTCCTTGTAGAGGAGTTTCACTGTAATTAATATAAAATGTATATATATTTGTGTCATTTTATATATTAATATATTAAAATTATTAATATAAAATGTTTGTCCTGCATGTCATTTCAAAACAGCAAAAAAATATTAGGCCTCCTCACGCAGTATGCGGCATAGTAAGACTTAGCGCGAGAGCAACTCAGCGGCGTATATAAACCGAGTATGATAAACTTCTTGCTGCTACAGACGCTGACTGGCTGTATGTGGTAGCATGATTTTCTAGGCGCCATCTTGGAGCGCTTCGCTCGCTGTCACTGGTGTCGAATGCAATTTCATCCCCTGAATCTTTCACAACTTTGGGGGGGAACAAATATTGTGAAAATGCCTGGCTGTAGGATGTCACACGTGAAGTGCCAAAGGAAAGAAGCTCCACAGATGACCTGGGACGGCAACTGACAGAAAGTACAGTATAGGTAGAGAGCACGTCGCTAGGATCGTTACAAACCTAATGATAACTCCTATCTTTGTGATTTGAATTTTTTTCTCCCTTATTCTCTCTGAAATAAAAAATCAAATAAAGAAGAAAAATCAATTGGCAAGGTTTAGGAGTTAGTTTAGCTCCGACATATTTTGTTCGCTTGTCCTTCTGGCAACACATAAGCAACTTGTGTGATACTTTTTACGTTCGCCCATCTATCAAGGAATCAACTTGTTTCAGCCATTTCATGAAGGCTGTGTTTGATTCTTATAGGCTCACTATTCTGTTTGAATAGACACAATTTCTCTGAGGACAGAAACGTTCTGTACTCCAGTCCTTCAAACAGATTTCTTCAATGTCATTTTGAGAAAGATTGAAAATAATGGTCTAAATAGACAAGCAATTTTCGAAATTTGCAGCCGGCAATTGGCCAACAATTAAATGAGACAGCACAGTCACTTTCATAAGTGACTCTTGGGAATGGATGGTGACTGTTTTGGATCGTATTCAGCGGAGGACTTATTCATTGTAAATGTATGAGCATGTCATGAATTTACATTTACTTTGTAAGAATGCACTTGGTGATGGTTGCCTCCAAGTTGGTCCCCGTCATTGTCTTTCTGGTGTCCTTCACTTCTTGGCTTTCAGCAACACTTTGCATAAAATGGTTTACTATCCTGTGTCTGCATTTCATTGGAATCTTGGTTTCGAATCTTGACGAAGGCCTTTCTTGTGTGGAGTTTGCACATTCTCTCTGCGAGTATTGTCCACGTACTCCATCTTCCTCCCATATTAAGACAATTTCCTGAAGCTATGAAATGTGCATGTGAATGGTTGTTTGTCTGCTTATAGTCTGCTTGTGATGGGTCATCAGACCAGATTGTAGGATCAGGATCCAGCTCACATTTGAGTCCAATGAGGGACCGGTGGTCTTCCAGATATATAACTTGCGATCTGTGAGGTTGTGAAGGGTTAATGTTATGATTTTCATATCGTAAATGATGTTTGATTGTAATTACGTGGGTCTGGCAATGGTTGGAATTTCAGCATAGGAGAGGCTTTTCCCCATTCCGCTGCCATGGCAACCGGATCGACGTGAAGGGAGTGGGGGGCTCGGGGGGGGGGGGGGGTACTCTAATGGCATCGTCCTTGTATTGTATTGATTGACACTCACAGGCACATATGCAAGCTCAAATTATTTTTCTCTTTGTACACATACATATGCAAACTCACAAACACACAAATTTGCACACAATAAGCCGTGATGGGAAGATTATTTCTCCTCTTCATTTGTGCACTCTCTCCCCAAGAGGCAGACATAAATGCCATACTGAATCATAGGGAAGCCTAATTGTAACACGTGCAAACACGTTTCTGGTTCACATGTTCATCCCCATTCCCGCTCTGTACGTTAGATCATAAAGAACATACTGTAACATATGCATGACCCAGTTTCGGCATTGCCAGTTGCTCTCTGTTCATCTTTTTTTTTTTTTTTTGCCTCTTTAGCTTCTCTAATTTGGTCCCTCACTCCTCTGGCTGCCACTGTGCAACTCTCTCCTTTGTCGTCACGGTGGTCGTGACTGTACTAAATTGCTCTAGAGGCAGAGAGGAAATAGAGTCTAGATCTGTGCAAGTGTGCGTGTGCAATCGTCGTGTCAGCAGGAATCAGCCTCTTCCCAGCAAGACATTTGCAGGGGTGCCTTGGTTGGGTGTGGACAATGTGGCTCGATGGGTCTGAGTGTTTCTCTGCAGGGGTCACAGGGTTGAGTCGAAATGGGCTGTATAACCCGTTAGTCCAGAGAAGAGATTTTTTTCAACAAAAGATGGAATATAAGGTAGAATTATTGCATAAATAGAGTACAAATTGGTATTGATTTCTGTGTATGTTGGATTATTGTAGTTATAGGGCAGCACAGTGTATTAGTGGTTACAATGTCGGCCTCAGAATTACAGGATTTTATGTAGTTTACTTAACTTTTTTTTTTTTCATTGAACCACAAGCAACAAAGTGTCATCGTCAAAGCAAGAAGCAAATTCGCCCTTGCTTCACCCTAAAAGGAGAGGACAGGATCTGTTGCACACCAATAACAAAGCCCGAATGCCAAGATAGAAGTGGATTAGCCTGGCTGCCATTTGTTATAAAAATACAAATAGAGGGTAAGAAATTAAAGGAAGGTGGATACTTCATAGGCTGTTGGTTTCCTTTCGTCACTGTACTCGTACATTTCTGCACCAGAGACTCTCCATGGTTCGCTGTGTCATCCGCAAGTACATTACATTTTCATTTTACATACAGTTAAACATTATTATAAATTAATATATGAAGAACACTGTATATACTTTATTGGTACAGCTGTGGCTGAATCTCATTTTTACTTGAAAAATGTAGATTTTAATTGTGAAAGTTCACAGGGCAGTTTTTTTGTTTTTTTATTACATTCTGACAATGCCTTGATGTCTCTATCTGGCAGCTCAAAATAATGAATCTTGTTTTTCTTCCAGAACTACGGCCTAGAGACAGAAAATCTCCGGACTCTGTCACACAAGCTGAATGCTTCAGCCAAGAACCTTCAGAACTTCATCCTGGGTAGGCGGAGGGGAGGACACTATGATGGAAGAGCTTCCCGGAGGCTACCCAATGATTTCCTCACTTCAGTGGTGGATTTGATTGGTGCGGCAAAAAACCTACTAGCCTGGCTCGACAGGTATGAATTACACACAGAATTGAATTTGGATGCTGATTTTATTTCATGTAATCTTTTGCGCCCAATAATGAAGCAATGAAGATTGACTACTGTAAATAACTCGCATAAATGTACAGTGTGTTCCGTACACACATAAGCTACGTCTGCACGATCTCGAGATGAATAGACAAGATGAATCAGAATTTATTTAGCAACATCAGAAAGAGCTAGGAAGCACAGTGCCACAGTGTTTGGCATGACAAAGTCACAGTAAAGAGGTCCTGGGTTTGAATGTCTGCTTACTGGTGTAATCAGCTGCAATTTACATATTGGATTTGTCAATTCATTGCAAAAATAATCCGTGACTAGTTGATTATCGAAATAATCATTGTGGTCCTAATTTAGATTGGGAAAAGTTATCTCAGCCACGCCGTTGATAAATTAGCTGAGTAGTGTATCACAAACACATCTCAGTATGACACCGTCAGTATTCTTATGTACGTGCTAGCATTGCCAATTTTTGAGGGTGGATCGCTGTGACTGTGTCAGCTCAACGTTCAAAAGAAAATGTTTCAATTCTGAAAAAAACTGTAGGAAAATAGATATTTGTCTAAAAATGCTGCAGATTGAGGACTTCAAGTCTTATGAAGTTGAGGGAGCGCAAAAAGAGAAGAAACACTGAGCGTTGCGATTCTTTGTTGTTTGTGCTTGTTTGCTACTGAGAATTGAGAACAAAAAAGTGTGTTAACTTTTCTTACTGGCTGGACTGCATTCACTGTTTTCGTCCTTCATTTCAGGTCTCCATTTGCCAGTGTGACAGAGTATTCGTTACTGAAGAACAATATTGTGCAGCTCTGCTTAGAATTAACTACCATCGTACAGCAGGTGCCCCCCCAACATCACCCTCCCACACACACACACACACACACACACACACACACACACACACAGCTCCTACTTAAATGCAATCTAGTAACATTTTAAATATATTTCATTTGCATTTAACCTTTAAGTACAATACAGTTTAATTTAAAAGTTTAGAACAGTTTGTTTTCAAACCTTTTTGGGGGTACAATTTCTATTGAACTCATGTGCAATACATTTTAGTTGAATAATGAATTAACTACATTTTTCCAATTCGCCGATTTTGAAGCACAGTGTTAATGTTCATATTGCATTATGCATAATATTCCAGGCCATTCCGTGTTTTTGATTAAAACTTTGGCCGACTATGCTACAGTATTTTAATCATAGTCTTTGTGATGAAACTTGAAGAGTTAACTATTTTTGAGGTGATGCTCAATGTAATAAGTTCGACAATCCCTGCACTCAACGACCGCGTGTGCAAAAGCGGGTGCAAAACTGATTGCTCACACAAATGGATGTGGAGCTGATCCACCACGAGTGGACACATATTGCATTTGCCAAATCGTGCAAAATTGTCATGCAGTCCATTTGACACCTGACGTAAAGTGTCTATGCCAATGGATTAATTTGACATGCACAGTGTAATTCATCCAACCTGAGAAGAATTGCATCAGAAGAAAGGTACAAACCAGCATACAAGGAGGTGTCAATGCAGGGGAAATGAGAGGCGGTATACTGTCAACGGTTTTGAAAGTGCCATCAACAACATGTATGGTGAAGTAGACTATTCAGGAATGCACTTTTTGTGCTTCTAAATGATCGAACGTCTGACTTGAAGTCAGTCACAAGAAGGAGTCATGCCATATCACTTTTTACAAAACTGCTTTCATTAATGTCTTTCATTTCACCTGTGCAATGCTAACATTGATTCGTGTGCTACCTCTAGTTTGCATCTGCCTTAGAGAGCTATCTAAAGTTGCAAAATCTGTTATCTTTCTCAGGTCTGATAAAGCATATTGCTTGTGCAGATACGCTTCACAAACCGTGCAACAATTTAAAGTCTTTGGCAGACGTAATCATGAGTGCGCCTGCTTCGTAGATCAGCTTCCACAACTATTTACACGAGCAGTCAAGTTGGCATTCGTTTTTGAATGCACCAACATTTTGTCAAATCAGGTCTTAACTGTTATAAAGTTATAAAAATAAGATGGCTCTTGTTTTTTTGCTAATGCATCTAACAATGAGGTGTATGCAGGATTAATTGATCAGGATTGTATTATTGTTCATGTTTTATGTTATGAGAGCTGTTGTGTGTGTTGTGGGCTGTGAGAATTTCAGTATTTAAAATGTATGTTTTGGCTCAGTAAAGGCGGTTAATCATTGCCCGAAAGAACAAAGAAAACAAACCGAACGAAAAACTATTGATCAACCATAAGACGGATTCTGCTGAGATGTGCCGATGAGATCTAAGAATTTTTTGTGACCTATAAAGCAAAACAATGTTGGTTCGTCTCCAAAATATGCAACTATTTAGCTCACTCGACTTTGGAGGTTCCATTTAGTTTACTTCAACTGCACCCATAAATGTCCGCACGGAACTCAACATCCGTTGGTCTAGCACCGGTCTGCAGTAGATCCCGTTATTGTAGATTTGACTATGAGTGGAACATCTGCCCAGTGCCAAGGGCCATTTACAGCTGATGGGACGAGAGTGCTCTATCACAGCTGCTCCCAGCATGTTCATTGACTCGCTGTCAACCACAATACCCAACTTTACTTAAATGCCTTGATGGAGAAAGAACATCTCGTTTCTCATTCTTTCATTTCCTGTCCGCCCTCCACTCCCCACAGTGCCTTCATGTAGATTACCTACATTTACACTTGAACACCTTTTCCGAGAGTGATTGCTACTGGAGCAATCACTTATTGACTGGAACTGCTCTATTGGAACTCTTCCATGTACTGTGCTTACTTTAAGATCCAGTTTAGAGTCTGTGCCCATAGTCAGTCCTGGAGCCTTGTAGATAACATCCATCCAGTCTTACCAGAGCCAGAGTAGAGGCACAGCATAGCAATGGTCCAAATGGACGTATGGCTGCCAGGGTGCAGCAAGACACACAATGGGGTAAAACAGCCTGTACTCATGGATCAAGCAGATGTATTCACTGCTACCGTGTGCATCTGGTAGGCTGAGTTGGCTGCTTTCCCAGAAATAGATTAACAATCAGCAATCGTTAAATAAAAATCTGTCAGGTTCATGCACGTTGTGCTGATAGTTTTTTAAAAGCTAGGTAGACTGCTCACTGCCGATTACTGAATAATATGCATAGTCGGGACGCGTTACATACAAAGGAAAATGCTCACTGCTGATTTCTAGTGAAATAGTATCTTCCTTCCAATTGGCCCTCTATTTTCTCCCAAATTTTCCTCCAAGACTTTGACGCCATTTTTTTCCACAGAAGGGTAGCCTCAGAGCAAAAGTTGAAATCCATGTTTGTTTGTTTTTCTCTTCTCACAGGACTGCACTGTGTATGAGACAGAGAATAAGATTCTTCATGTGGTAAGTTGCTTCTCCATCTATACGGAAGTCTGATAATAATTCGAAGTTTGAGCCCTTGAAACAAAAAAGTTTACCATGTTTGCATTCATGCCCACACATAGCTCGATGAACTTGTTAATGCTGCAACTACAACATTATTTATACAGGACTCACATACTCTTGAGATCGCATGCTCATTTATCATGTAGCTTAAAGAAGGTAGTCATAATATTAGAAATGCTTCTAAGGAGTATGCAGTGCAGTTCTAACCCCCTGTATACTACAACCACAAAAATAATCCAGCTATTTGCAGAGAAGCGAGAGCCTATATCAGATGACTGGTCGGCAGTTAATCACAGGCTACTCATAGAGACAGTCAACGGTTTGCGTTCACATTCACACCTATGGTCACCGAGAGGGTGATGTAGTGCAGTAGAATGTGCCACGGCACTATCAGTGACCTGTTGTAATAATAATCATGATGCTGAATGAATAATGCTCTGATGATACCAAACATTTTTCTATTCTTCATACGTTGGATTTTAAGCGAGATTTCCTGTGCTTAATGTTGTGGTTGATGAGTATATGTCTGTAGGCGTGTATGTGCACTTTAAAATCTGCGAGAGCTTGGGGACTTTTATTGTTTGTGTATTAAACAGAGTGAGCAGCAAGTGTCTGATGTGGGCTGACAGTTTCTGATACGATTCAAGGTCAGGTGGAGGAAGCCAAATAAAAAGCTAACAAGGGGAGACCACAGAAATATGTCTGACCCAATTTTGACTATATCTGTAGATTTTTAAAAAAACGTTTATTGATGAATTATATTGTCAATATTGAATGAATATATCATTCCATAAACAATAAACAGACAGATCGATGTTGAAGCATGCGGGATAGATGACATATTGAAGAGCACAGAAAAGATTAAGATGTAAATATCATGTGAGTTTTGTTTGATTTATTTTTCTCATTTTCTGAAGCAGCCAAGTTTTTACATAAATGTTGGACTGATTGTCCTTGATCTACTCCAAAACTAGTTCATACATAGCGTACCTGTAGATTGAACTGCACATTCTCACTTTTTATCCCATGTACTGGTGGCCCGTGTGTTTGTTTCCTCACAAATTTGCGTCATGCTAGCACTTCACCTCCACTTTATTTCATTTCTAGTAAAAGGGATCATCAAGCAAGCAACACCTCCTCCTCTTTCTTCTTTCATGCTGGCTCCCAGTTTCACACATAAACCTCCCACACATAACTGAGAGTCACATGTTGCCTTTAGTCTGACACCCATGTGTGTGCGTGCATGCTCGCGTGCCCGTGTGTGTGTGTGTGTGTGTGTGTGTGTGTGTGTGTGTGTGTGTGTGTCCTTCATTGTCTCTTCATCTTGCCCATCTTTACCTACTGCTGCTTTTGCTCACTTGCGCCTGTGGGTAGCGACGGTCCACTCTTGGCTCAAGCTTGCATACTCAGTAACACTTCACACTCCACTGGCACATGCTGGATGTTTGACTGCTCTGAATTTGTGTCTGGATATTTCATGTAACTTGAATCCCAACCGGTCGAACACGTCATGACAGATTTTTTTTTATTGACAATATTTTTTTACAAAAACGCTGGGTGGTTTCCAAATTGGAAAATCATTGAGTGATTTTCAATTTTCAGTGGAAACTACATGATCTACAATTGGTGGCAAAAGCAGACCGAAATACAGTATGCGACAGTGAGCTTCTAGCATGTGGTTCAGTCTTGTGCTCTGGTCATCCCTAGTGTAGTGGGACTTGTACGTTTGTCAGCTTGTGCTCAATAATGCAAACCTCCATGCTACTTTTCACTGCTCTAGACTACAGCCTGCAGCGATCAGATGGACAGGGGTATTGTGTGTGTGTATGTGTGTGTGTGTGTGTGTGTGTGTGTGTGTGTGTGAGTGAGGGAGAGGGTAGTGCACGAGTTTGTGCACCTGATGGAGCGTGAAGTGTGTATGAGTGTATGTGTTTTTATGTGCGTTCATGCATAAGGATGAGCACGATTACATAACGCTAGCCTAGTTGTGTGGCAATTTTTTCCCTCTTCCCCTTGATTCCTGCATTGGACTCTCAGCGCTTACATATTGCCCTTTCTGTTCCTCTCCCAATCCTTTTTTTTTTAGAATGTTGCGGTGAAGCAAATAGTCATGCATACACTGACAATAGTGGTGGCTATGTATGTTTGATGCAAGGAGGGAAGGGGTAAAGAGAGTGAGGCAGGAGGGCAGAAGCAGAGCCTAATCCATTTGGCACCAAGCGGTGTCTGGCTTTCTGTTTGACTGCTCTTAAATCTCACGCCAGCCAACCACATAAGTGAATTTCTCCATAATCTGTGCTCTGATTGTCCAGAGGCGTGTCAGATCAAGGCCGGGCGTGTCAGTGGAAGAGAAGTAGCAACTCAACTCTGGGTACTTGTCTTTTTGTGTCTTGTTCCGTGTTAATCCCAGGTCAGAACTGTTAGTCCCATGATCAGAGGGGAGGACAAGTACAGCCGTGACATTTGACCTCGCTGTGGCTTGGAGAGGGAGGCTATTTATGGCTCTGCAAAGATACGATCGTGTTCGTAACCATTTTTGCTTTATTTCAAAATTGAAATTTAAAGTCCTCACTGTAGTTTATGCTGTCATTTGTACCCCAATTGCTATTGACAAAGCATTGCGAATATTTTACAGATAATTTACCCAAAATAGGATAGACACAAATCAATCTGACATAGCCAAAGTTACCTAGAGCATGACAAGAGAATAGTCTCTTACACTGAACGATTCACAGCTATCACATTTGTATGCGCGCTTGAACGCATGTGCACGCTTTTGTGTGTATGTGTGTGTGTGTGTGTGTGTGTGTGTGTGTGTGTGTGTGTGTGTGTGCGCGCGCGCGGGCATGTGTCTGAAACCTTCTCTCATCGTTCCAGAACTATAATCCTGTAATTGCTCATTAAGATTGAGATCAGAAGTTTATTTTATTTGGGGTTATCAGTTTGTGCACTGTCAGGCATCAAGCCACACCGCTTAATTAGTTGGACCCTGGCAAATTTTATAAGGAAGGAGACCCGCATATGTAAACCCATGGTTAAATGTGTACATACGTCTGTAAGTATGTGATCTGTAAACACTGAGCCACGGACAGTGATGTGTTGTTGTTTTTCAAATATAAAACATTGTCAGAATTACAAATCAGTCTTCATTTGTGAAAGTAATTGTCATTTGGGTACCTCAGGTGGCTGGTAGACATGATAAGGACAGACAGGAACGTACTGTAGTTTGAATCCAAGTGCCGAAAGTGGTTATATGGAAAAATCTCATGAATTGATTTTGCTTTCACTACTTCCAGCAAGATGACTACTGTATTCCTCCCAGATATAAAGTAATCTCAACAACTTAATCCCTCTGTCATTGTCTCCCCCGCTCTCTCCGACGACCTCCAGTGCAAGACCTTAGCCGGGATATGTGACCACATCATCTCTCTGTCATCAGACTCTCTGGTCTCTCAGTCAGCCCATCTGGAAGTTGTCCACCTGACAAGCATTATGCCCAGTGAAGGACTGGTAAAGAAAAATACACACACACACACACACACACTTTACTTTCACTTTAATATAAGCTGCAAAGGATTTGCAAATCATTGTATTCTGTTTTTATTTAGGTTTTACATAATGCCCTAACTTTGTTGGAATTGGGTTTTGCAAATCTTTTAGGCTGAACAGAACTTTTGGAAGGACAATAGAGTAAAGGCAGTTGGTTCGCTATTAGCTTTGGGAAAAATATTTACTAATGGCAGCAATGTATTACTTTGAAGGCTTGTTGGACAGAAATGTATACAGTGAAAGTCCTGTACAACGAAATCATGTTTGCAGCAAGACATTTTTCACAAGAGGGGACTTTTCACTGTAGCAAATTTGATCTCATATGTAAACACGAACACACACAAAAAAAAACGTTTCTCTGTACTTTTTAATTTTTATTCCAGTAGTGCGTAAGTATGAGCATACACTTATTTGACACTTCATATAGCCAGCGTAGAAAGAAAAAAAGGGAAAGAAATTGCAAAATGTACGATCGGCATTTACTTTCACTTCCATCAATTTCTTGTATAATGTCTTTTATTTTGCTTCCTTCATCTTTCGTTTTTTTATTACCTTTATCCTGACTTCAAGCGTTAAAGTTTAAGGACTTATATTATTGGCATCCGGACTGGACTTTGAGTTTGGAATGTTTTTCTTTTGTGTTCAAGTCAGTCTTGGAAAAATGGATGACAATTTAAATTAAAGGAGATCTCAAAATAGATGACTGGTGTGTAACAAATGCAAATTAAATCCAGTAGGGAGAGAGTCCAATCTTAGGACAATATATGCATGACTCCAAACAAAGAGAAGGCATAAATAAAGCCATTTTGAACAAAACATAAATGCAAATTAAGTATTTCCATACAGGAAATGAACTTTATTGCACTTAAAAAAATGGTGTGTTGAATTTACTCCATTTTATTTGGACAAGTGGTTGCACAACTTGGTGGGGACTCAATTTAAAACATGTACTTTATCTGGTTCCAGATGATTTTAGGTCATGACTTTTTTGGTGTGTGTATTGCATTGATTATTACCCTCTGTCTTGCTTGTCTTTCAGGGGATGTACATCAAATCAACATATGATGGACTTCATGTTATTACTGGGACCACTGAGAATGTAAGTTTGTTAGGCACTCAAAAGACATCAATACCATATTTTCATTTCGTCTATGGTGACTCTTTATCCTAAATCAGATTCCCTTGCCTGCATTTTCCCCCTTTGCAGTCTCCAGCAGATCAGTGCAAAAAGATTCATGCGGGTGACGAAGTCATCCAAGTCAACCATCAGACAGTGGTAAGTAGAAGAATTAATCCACATCCATGAAACACAAAAGCAAAAGAAAATACATTCTTTCAGACCTTTGCTCTCTTTCTGGAATGTGTTTCCAATGATTTGAAATTCCTTTTTCACAACTGCACAAGTTTCTTGTCGTCACTTTAAATGGAGGTACAAAAAACGGGCAGCCATTTTAAACGGTAGCACGCTGCCTTGTAAAAGCCTGTGATTCATGTTCGTATCTTGTCAGCTCAGCTATGAAAGAGCTGTTCACGGGTTTATTTGATATTTCTTGAGGGGTGGGATTTTATTTTATTTTTAAATGTAAAATCTGTGCCATCATGCTGGCGTGCTCCTCCGTATTCTTTTATTTTAGCTTCCGGTGTTTCCTTCTGCTTCTCATTGACTTGTGAAGGAGCTACGTACGATGGCTCCACCTCACTTAACTCCGGGTGATGGCGCAGACTGCTCCCTGCCGGGCGCTTAGTTCCAACCACTCGTTACTCCCTCTGTGAGACCCTCATCTCTCTGATCCCTCACCCCGGGAGCAGGAGATAAGTGCAAGGAGGTGCAGGTGTGGGGAAGCTTGATGAGGCAATCGGGGCATACTGTGTGTGAGGCAAAGCTACAAGGATGTCGAGGGAGGAGGAGGCAATGTGGAACTTGAGGAAAGACGGTGAAAAGGAAAAAGAGGGGAGAACAATGGGGGGCGCTTATGAGAAGCATGCCCTTTTTCATTCATATGAAAAGAAGAAAGGAAGAAAGAAAAACATTATGACTAATGACTTTGTCGCAGTGCTCCTTATGTGTAAGAAAACAGGATTTTAATGATCATTCATTTTCCTGATCGGACTGCTTTGTATAGAAAGGCCCATCCATTTAGGATCTTTGTTGTATGAAACCCGCTTCAAAGCAAGACTGGTGATTTTGTTTCTAAGATAAGATTTAGAAGTTGCTCACATCCAAAACTGATTGTTTGAAGAGGCAACATAATTATGTGCTGGTGATAGCAATTGCGAAAATAATGAAGACTCCTGGGATGAGGAAAAAAAAAAACACGCCAGCAGTAGTTTGTGTGATGCTGTTATTTTGGTGAGTCTTTCCATGTATCCATCTGTTCTGTGCACATTTGCAAAGTGAACCTTTTCTAACTGGCCTGGTTAACACGCCTAGTGTGTTTTGGGAGTTTCTCCGTGGTTGCTGTGTATACATTTTGTCCACCTGGGGCGTTTCATGGACTTGTGGGAATCAGCCCTCAGGAGATGTGAGCGAATAAAGCCAAGGGTGGCGCTATGTGGTGGCCATGCAGGGGTGGCCATGGCCCTCTCTAGCCTCGCTTATATTTTTTCAAATTAGATTACGATTAAATGTACAATTGACCTCAATGCAAACGTTAAAATACGTTAAGGACATTTAATTGCCAAAGTCAACATCATGGTCATCAGCTTCACAAACAAAATGTAAATAATTAATGGTCATATGACTTTTTCAACATTTAAACTTTTCGTCGATTCTTGCTATCTCATCATGAATTTGTCAATAATAAAGTAAAGTTTGCCTCAACCAGTCTTACTCTGCAAAATGTTATTCCTCTTCATTGTCCCTGCCAATGGCAAAACCGCATTGCCATAAAGTGGTAGCAGACTGCCTGCTTGTATTATTGAACTATGCCGGGTGAAATCAGTCTATTGATCTGAGCCAACGAGAATGCGAGCCATGCAAAAGGATGACACAGATTGGTCATCATAATGTGAGAAATAAGGTCAGTTGTGGAGAGCTCTGGGGACACTTCTAGTCACTGTGACCATTGTAGTCAGTTATGCGTCTGACGAGTGTTGTGACTGCTGGAGGCAGACTGCACAAAAGCTTCAAGAAATATTCAAGTCAGTAAATTTGTACCATCTTACTCTCGCTGCATTCTGAATTACTCAATCTTTCCTTTAATATGACATACTGGGCAACAGTGCCAAAAAGCCAAAATGTGAAGCAAGCGCTGTTTTGATCTTCTATCACAGTATAAGCCTGTACCAGTGTAACTTGACCATCAAAGAGGCCAACACCGCACACCCCAAAAATATTCATATTCTAATATACTGTATATAGAGATATACAGTAATAATATTACATAATAATGTAAATTGTGACTGATGAAGATTTTATGACTTCACTTAGGACTTGCTCGAACCACAAAATGACTTGACTCAACTTTCGAGAAATTTGGCGACAACTCGACTTGACTTGCTTCTTATTATTTTTTTCAGTTACTTGGGACTTAGTTGAGACTATCTTGCAACTTGCACATACGTGTCTTAGTCCCAACGTGGTGCTGTGTGCTCTCCAGGTGGGCTGGCAGTTGAAGAACCTGGTCAATGCTTTAAGAGAAGATCCATGTGGAGTTATCCTAACGCTGAAGAAAAGGCCACAGAATACCCTGAGTTCTACTCCAGCTCTGCTGAGGAACGTCCGCTGGAAACCACTGGGCTTGCAGGTACGGGTACATTACCACCAACACTATTATCGCAATTGCTTGGAATCATTCTGCTCCTTTATTTTTACACGTCATAATCACCTTATGACTGGGTTGCTGGAAGTGTAGTGGTTCACGTTGCTGACTTTGGAGCTGTCAGCATGGGGAATCGATTCCTGCTCAGGTGTGAATTTGAGTGTGGTCATGTGTCTCTATCTTGCCTGTGATTGACTGGCGACCAATACAGGTTGTCAGTCTTCAGTCAACTGGGAAATGCGCCACCTTATCAGTGACCCTGAACATGAGAAAAATGGATGGATGGATGGATGGATGGACATGGCATCTTCTGTCCCCTGTTTGACCTTGTAATGTTTCTTATGAGCTCCTTAAAGTAATGATTGTATTGTAATTTCAGTCTAATTACAGTATTTCCCATACAGGAGCCTATGTGCTTAAAATAGAGATGGCCTGTGCTTTGGCTTTTTTCTCTTTGGTCTTTGGTCAGAATTGTTCTACTCTTCAGTATGTCTTCATTCTCTTTCCACACACAGAAAATAATGTCTGTGCGCAATGATGCAATAAGTTTATACTGCATCTTGCCTTGGCGGTTTGGCTGGAGCGTGAATCTTTTCTACTTGTCTTAAATGACCTGACTCTGAAGTTTGCATATGTGTTGATTCACTAATTGTTGTAGAAAAACAGCAGTTTCAGGAGCACCACATCGGTTGGACCATTGGAATAGAAACATACCACGAGCAGACCACACCACAAAAGGGAAGCAGTGTCTAAAATATGTTCGTGCTTTAAAAGACTTCAGCTCTTAATTATTCATTGGGAATTACAGGATCTGAAACAAGATCTTCTCCTCAGCAGTTTCTGGAGATAATCTGACTCCAGAAAATGTCCTGTCTTTGCACATTTTTTTGCATCACAAGATGCATGCTTGTCTGTATATGTAAGGGAAATGTATCATTCCCGAGTGTCTCAATGCAGAACAATGTTTCTCAAATCAGACCTTTTGCTGCCATGTTTGTAAAGCAAGTACATACATGCTTCACATCGAACAAATAAGCCTGGTTTTGTCGGATGAATCATGCAGCTTTACAGTTAATCCCAAATGTGGCAAATATTCTGATGGCTTCTGACTAAATCCAAAAAGGAAACACTTTGTGCCTGAATGATCATGTGATTCAAGGTCCAAATCCCTCCATGGCTGTCTTTTCCATTCCTGTGTTGTCTGCCTCTTTTTTGTGCTTTTGGCTGTGCCTGTGTTGTCGTGTGTATAATGGGCTAGAAAAGGAGCAGCGCTATCATCCACTTGTATTGGCCAAAAGCAATGTTTTTTCTGTGTGTGTGTGTGTGTGTGTGTGTGTGTGTGTGTGTGTGTGTGTGTGTGTGTGTGTTGTGTGTGTGTGTGTGTGTGTGTGTGTGTCTTGTGCACATTTGTCACTTTGCTCACATGCGTGCCACTCATTGTCGGAGATCCCATTTTCATAAATGTGTAAAATGCGTAGGTGTATAAATAATTACTGGTTGTAAATGCCTGCTATTTTGGGTCACATGTATGTGTGAGTTATGTATTGTTAATAAGAAAGCCGAATAGGTAATGACTTAAGGCTTCCTCAACGTCTTGGTTGTTTTTTTAGGACTATTTTCATGGCAATGGAAGAAATATGACAAGTCAAATTCTTAAATTATTGACAGCTTCTTAATGACGCTCAACTCTGTTTTGGCAAAATAATAGAATGGAAGAAAATGAAAAGCTCAGATTCATATTAATGAATGTGTATGCATGCTCCTTTTCCTACGTAACTTTACTCAATGTTTAAACTTTTCCATTGTCAAAAGAAGGTAATATGATAGCTGGTAATATTGTAGCTGAACAGCCAGTGTTGATAAACATATCCATGTATCCATCCATTACCTGAACCGCTTAGCCTACACTATCTTAATGTTAGTGTGCCTTTTTGCTGTGCCTTTTTAGCTCTAGAAACTGCAGTATTGCACTGCGCAGTTTGCACTTTGATGCAATAGTGGCTTTTCTTGCTTCAGTCTCCTCTTGAATAAAATGTGTTTCCCTATAGTGGCCAACAAGCATACAGTGATAAGTCCTCCCCCTTCCCAAAATATTAGAACGGTTCATTCAGTTTGTTGGATTTGACAAGAGATTAATGTTGCATTACAGCAGATCAACATTTCAGCTTTTATTTGGAGCCGCTGTACGTATATTGGGATAGATACACAACTACCTTATGTTTAAACACACATATTTTTAACGTGAGCAAAAGTAATGGAACATGACTGACAGTTGTGTTTTCTCACTTTATTTTGTTTGATGATCCTTATCTCTAGAGGTTTCTAGAAATAATTCCTTATGTACAATTTTAGGCAGCTACATGAGGGACACTTGAAAACTCAAAATTAAATCCATACATTTTGCTAGTGAACATAATCTTGTTTCCAGAAATTATACTGATTTCAACTTCTCTTTAGCTGATGGCTGACAGAGATATTTCAGTGATGATATTCATCAGATTTTTTTCTAGCCTTACTGCAAAATACATTTTTCCATCCATCCATCCATTTTCCAATCCGCTTCATCCTCACAAGGGTCGTGGGGGATATTAGAGCCTGTCCCAGCTGTCGCAGTAGGTGGGGGACACCCTGAATCGGTTGCCAGCCAATCGCAGGGCACACAGATCTCAAGACAATTTTGAGTGTTCAATCAGCCTGCCATGCATGTTTTTGGAATGAGGGAGGAAACCGGAGTACCCGGAGAAAACCCACACAGGCCTGGGGAAAACATGCATACTCCACACAGGAAGGCCGGAGCTGCAATCGAGCCCACGACCGCTGTGAGGTCGACATGCTAACCACCGGTGAAATACATTTTTAAACCAACACATTTTTATTGTGTGTGGAAAAATATTATCATCATGAAGAACGCTTTGTGAAGGTCTTAATCATAAGATGTGTCAAGTTTGGAGTGAATGCAGGGGAATCCAAATGCTTTAAATGATGTTTTACCATTTTGAAATGTCATCTGCTGTGAAAGTCCCATCCTGCTCAGTGTGCAGTCCCAGCACCACTTCCCCTTTTCCTAAGCCTGGACTGTAATCACAAAATTACTATTTTCACTCTTACAGCACAGCTCCCTGCGTCACTCTCCTCTCTAACAGCCTTTTTTGCTCTCTCTCTCTCTTTGACCTATTTACTCCCCACCCCACCCCCCGCTTCACTGCATCCCTTGTTTCTTCCTGACTAGTTTTCATCATTTTTTGGAAAGCGGTATACTATAAACAGTGGAAGACTGAAAATGAAAGTGCAGAGATAAGGCCTGCAGATGAAAATGGACACTCCTAAAGAGCACTAGTTACACGTTTATAATCCTTGTTTCGGTAGATCTGTATACGGTATTTCATTCAAAATTCACATGTAAGTTACTGTCCAGTAAGGCATCCTTGCTCACATGGCGGACCCAATGACAAATGACATGTCCTTGAGTCATGCCGAGGTATTAGGTCAAGCAAGCGTTCCTCTGCCCTCAGTGAGAGCAGCGGTTGTCATAGAAACAGACACAGAGAACCCTGTGTGTAAAAAGGCTTGAAACAAAATAAGAGAATAGTTAACATGGGAGAGGCTGCATAGTCGGAGCCTATACAACGTGGCAGCTTCTGTGTGAGCAGAAATATGTCACTTGTTTGTGATTTACGAACTGATGAGAACCTGTCAATGCTTTTTTGTATGCTTTGAAGGTGGAAAATATCGAACCCTTACCTTTTACAACTTGTGCTCTAGGAGACTCAATTACAACACAATCAGTCTTTAATCTATTTCCTAACAGCCGGTCCCCACCAGTCCTACCAGCACCTCGCCTACACCAGGTGGAACTTTAGGCATGTCCAAAATGGATGCCCAGGATGTCTACATCCTTTCCCCTGTCTCTGGACTCTACAGCCCCAGGTGATAGTCGGCAAACGAACAATCTCTTTGCTGATCTCCCTGCGGGCTGTGACTAAAATGGTGTGTTGTTCTTAGGGAGGAGTTGGGTTTGATTTCATGTGATGACATCACCCGGTACAGTGTGACCTCCCAATCTGGTTCGAAAGGGTCAGAGGCTGTCAGCTACTACTTGGACCAGGACAGCGGTCAGTACTTCTCTCTTTTGGAAGGAGACGGACCACTAGGCTCTGAATATGACAGAAGCCGTAGTACAGGCGTGCGCAGACGGGACAAGACTCCCACACACGGTAAGGAGGTTTGATTTTGTGTTACTTGAGTGATCCAAACCCTTGTTTCTCCAGTAAAACAGCATGTGCTCCACCGCAAATATCCTCACTTGTGTTTTTTTTTGTTTCCCCATCTGTTCATACCTGCTCTAATGGCTGTTTATCACCTCTGCCAAGAAGGCTTTTGATGCTGTTTGCCCATCAGCATGACGCAGCATTGCACAAAAAAATCCGGGTGGATGTCCTGGAACTTGTTTAGAATGGTGTTGCATGGACCAAACAACAAACAGGCATCAGAATAATGTTCACTTTCTGGCACTAATATTGGGGATACTATGCTTTCTTTAACTCCCAATAGAGAAGTGTCCTGATGCTGAGCTGGCATATCCTAAAATCAAACACAAATCCATGAGCACAGTTTCTAGCCCTCTCTCTCCCTTGCCACCTCGGGTCCTTTCCCACTGTCCCAGAAAGCTTTCAAGACATCCTCTTGCTTCATGGGAGACTCTCAAGAGGCCGTCATGATGTGAAAGGCCGGGGTCACACGACAAACAACTGCCTTGATATGCATTCACAGGAGCTGGGGGTCTGGACTATGTCTAGACTATCAATGAAAGGAGAGATCTGTATGGGATTCTGCTATGCACGAATCAAATGTCCGAAAACAACAGTCACCAAAAAATGTAAAGCACAAACTAATCATAGGGATGAAAGAAACAGCTGTAAAAGTAGTATACCTGTAATATAATTGACTGATTTCTTTTTTAATTTTGTAAATATCCCAGTGTCATACTGTAACACCTTTAGTCATTTTCATCACGATGAAACACTCCTATATGTGTTGTAATCCATTTCTCGTGTCAGAGTGGCATGATCACACACTTTTCATTTTAAATTCGCAGATTAGCTTTCTGACCCGCTGCTGTGCTGGACTTTTCCAGTGGTACCAGACTGCTGAATCTTATCATTGGAATGATGCTGAGCCCTCCAAAGCATCGAAGCGCTGAGCTCATTTGTTTTCTTGGCAACAATAACTCAGTCGAAACGAATGTGCTGTATAAGAAGGAAGGATGTTTAAAATCAATTCAGTGGGTTGATGGGATGAGATGATGACTGTACTGTGTTCAGACTCGACCAGAACACATACTGGTGCAATCATCATCCAATTCATAATTTCGTATGGATGCAAGGGAGGAAAATGTAGCAAGACCCTGCATGTGCAAACTGAACGCAATCTAGTGGGAGTTGGTATCAATGTTATTTTCTGAAGATGTTCTGAAAAGGTTTTACATTTATGAATAGATGCTAAATGAAAAATCTGGATTCAAATTTTACATTTTCATTAGAAGGTCTATACTATTTTTAACTTATTTTATTTCAGCCAATTGATGAAATTGTAACATTTTTATTATTTTCGTAATTATCATTTTCATACTCTGATGTCCTTTTATCAGATTAGCAAGATAATTTGGGTTGGAAATGCCCAGTATGGCCTTTTTCTTTGTCGCTAGTGTTAAACACCGGGCATCTCGGACACCTGGATCTCTCATTAATATTCAATATTTAAAGCTTATTGGTAGGTAGTAATATCTTGATGCCTAACTATCAGTGTGAAGCAGAAATCACCAAGCGTTGATGACTCATACCCATACGGTGAATGGCTTGTTCTTCAATAATGAGTAGCCAATCCACATCGCAACAATGCCAACATCTGACCGTCTGGTTTTTCAAGCATTTCTGCTTTTATTGGTTATTGAATACAATCGGCAAACTTAAAACCATGTCACAGACTCATTTGGACCCACAGTATGTTATGTATAAAGCAGTGAAAATAGTTGGATTTTGATGGCATGGGACCTTTAAATATACTGTATTCAGTATATTTTATAGTATAATGATATATTTTTACTTTTGAGTCCATGCTAAATGCTTTGGTGTGAGTGCAATCACAGTCACTGCCAAATGGGAGTTTAATCGTCAGTGAACTTAACATACAGGAAGGGTAACTCCAAAAATGTGGGTAATGTGGCTCTCATGTCGCATGCCATTGCAGTCCCTCACCTGCACACACCTTGTCTACCTCTCCCTTGTCCACCCACCAGCCGTCTCTCAGTCACTTTCTTGATCGCTGCTTGCCAACAGCCCGAATACCCACGTTCCCCTTTAGCCGACTCGCTGATCGCTGGTTGGATTGTTCCAGGTGACCTCAGACCTGTGTCCATGCCTCCTGAATATAACTGGATGGCCGAGGCCAAGGAACCCAGCATGGGCAAGAGAGGGAGCCGAGGTACATGCATACTAACACGTATACATGCAAACGTTGCCCCTCACTGTAAAAACAAACAGGTCGGGACCAGTGCTTGCTTTGCTTCCTACTTGGTGCAATACATCCCATCATCAGGTTGTTCGTAGTGCTGTGGTTGTGTATGGATACATATCTGAAAGTTATGTATCCGACATGCTGACAAACAAGCATAAATGCAAGGGCATTGCATTTATATAACTGCTGAAAAAAAACAAAAAACGAAGGTATTTCAATGTGACTAACAGTTTGCATGACAATTGACCTGTATTCACCTCAACTCTCCTGCCAGAAAGTCTATGAATAACATTAAAATAAAATAAGACGGTCTGGTTCCAGTGCAATTTTTTTTCTATTTCTCATTCTTTTGTCAGATTTAGGTCTTCACATTTAAATAGATGAACAATGAATACATGATCGGATTTGAACTTTCTGTGACAGTCTACAGTTTAGCAGTGACTTCTAAATCTGCATTATCATTGCATCAGATAAACAGGATGTCCCTCGCCGTAGAGCGAACGCCGCCCAGATAATGCAGCTTTGGAGAACTTTTATCAGTTTCTGGTCTTTTGATTTTTATCGAAGGCTGTATCAAAATGTCAATGGGACCATGTCATTTTCCAACATGCGGTTCTTCCTCAGCTCTATCCGAACTGCAGGCCTCTTTCATTTTTCTCCCTCTTCCGTCCATTCTCTTGAGCCTGTCGAATCATTTAATTGTAGCCATTTCTCCTCCACACAGATTCAGACAACTCCCTACTACGTTACCTCAGCGATGATAAGATCCTGGTCATTGAGGAGGAGCCTGAAGGGCCGGGGAGAGAGAGCCGGAGGGACTCCACCAGACGCTCTCGCCGCAAGAGCCGCAATCCCAGCAGTCCTAGCTTTCCCCTCAGCCCAACCATGCTGTCCTCTACATTGCGCTTAGACCAGCCTCCAGATCCTTTACCTGTATGTCCACATTCATTTCTGTATACTATCAGACAGGGCGCCATTTTTTCTCTCTACCGCGGGGGCTTGACCAATATGTAGGGGGCTGAGAAAAAAAATGATTATCATGACTTCACTTAATTGAGCAGTTCGCTCGGTTTTTTTTTTTTGGGGGGGGGGGGTTGTTTTTTGTTTTTTTAAATGCCGGAAAGCCATCCCTCAGGCCTGAAGAGTGAGTTTCTGCGTCCTCTCATTGGTTCAGCTCTGTGTGAGGCCAAAGCTTGATTTCCGATGGAGGACGATATCGGGCTATGGTTGGAAAATCAATTTCAAGGCGTATTTTTAAAAAAAAACTGGACTTTTTGAGGCTTTTTCAACCAACACTTCTTTGTAGGGTGGCTTTTTGTCAATACGGATGTTCATATTGATTAAAAATTGATTGTGAAGTACCGTAGAGGTTTGGAGTTGTTGAAGTGATGTATTGGAAGATAAAGACAACTGTGTTTATTTTCTTTTGGTAATATCCTCAAATACGTGAAATGCTCTTCTTTAACACCACATATCGGCCTCTTTCGTATTGATGCGTGCAGGTGAGAATGTTTGAAAGGGAGACTATACAGTCAATCATCTGTCAATTCTCAACAGTTTATGGCGTTATTAAGAGGTGGAATTGAACAATAAATTGTCCGCCACTGGATTTATTCCATTCGGATAAACCCAGTTCTCACGTCAAAACATTTTAGCCGAATGTAAACAACAAAGATGGCTGATTCCGATTCCGATTTTTTGTTGTTCTGGTTCATCACAACACAAAGGTCATACTTCCCACCTTTCTCAAACATGCCTACGTGCGCACTTGGACCGGGCTCATTTTTCCAATTGTCCTTTTCTTCTTTACCTTCCTGTGAGATTTTATATATATATATATATATATATATATATATATATATATATATATATATATATATCTTCTACACACACACACACACATATATATACAGTATATATATATATATATATATATATATATATATATATGATCTTCTTTCCGCTTTCTGATTAAATGAACAGTTCACACTCGCCCCACCTACCTACACGCATGTACACAAGCTGGTGTGCATCCGCACAGTCAGGCTCATATAAATTAAAATGCAGGGAATCTCATGATTCATCCAACTATTCCTCTCACCTAACACACAGCGGACACTAAATAGACATTTATGCTGGGAAAATGCGCTCATTTGTGTGCACACACACAGGCACATATCGTTGTAGGTGAGGAGGTGTGTGACTCAGCATCAGCGAGACCAATTATGAATGTGCTTTAAACAAGAATACACAGACACACCACTCTCCAACATGTTAGTACACACTGTCCTCTCTCTCTTTCTCTCTAACCTTCTAAGTGGTGTGTTTGTTTTGATGACTCAAACCCAAGCAAAACCACATATCGTACAGATCCTGCAGTTATCACGATTCTTTACACGCACACACACACACACACACACACACACACACACATACACACACACACGCACAGCATATATATATATATATATATATATATATATATATATATATATATATATATATATATATATATATATATATATATATATATATATGATCTTCTTTCCGCTTTCTGATTAAATGAACAGTTCACACTCGCCCCACCTACCTACACGCATGTACACAAGCTGGTGTGCATCCGCACAGTCAGGCTCATATAAATTAAAATGCAGGGAATCTCATGATTCATCCAACTATTCCTCTCACCTAACACACAGCGGACACTAAATAGACATTTATGCTGGGAAAATGCGCTCATTTGTGTGCACACACACAGGCACATATCGTTGTAGGTGAGGAGGTGTGTGACTCAGCATCAGCGAGACCAATTATGAATGTGCTTTAAACAAGAATACACAGACACACCACTCTCCAACATGTTAGTACACACTGTCCTCTCTCTCTTTCTCTCTAACCTTCTAAGTGGTGTGTTTGTTTTGATGACTCAAACCCAAGCAAAACCACATATAGTACAGATCCTGCAGTTATCACGATTCTTTACACGCACACACACACACACACACACACACACACACACACACACACACACACACACACACAGCATATATATATATATATATATATATATATATAGTCGATTGACAAAAGACTACAACTTTTTTAAGTCATCTCTGCCTGAGACAAAACTCAAAATATATGAGTCTTGGTATATTTCAACACTCACTTATTGTCACAGGTTTTGGGGGGGAAAAAGAAAAAAAAACATTTCAGAGCACCTGCAGCTCCACTGAGTCCCCATTGCTCACCATTCCCACAAGAAACATTGTGGAATGATGAGGAAAAACTGCACATTTAGTATTATTATTATTATAATTATTTAATACAATAGCAAACTTGTTGCTGCTTGTGTGTCATTGAGGCTTTTTGCAGATCTCTAATATAAAGTTTCTTTTTTATGTTTTAGCGAGGAGCAGACACACTGCGAGACACAACAGATAGGTAAGCTTGTACTTTTTGTCAACATATTTGAATGCATATATAGAAATAAAGGCAGTAGTGATATGATTATTTCAGTCACAATCGGTGTTTTTACAGGTACTCTGGTTCTGGAAGCTCAGGAGCAGCCTCCATGAAGAAAGTAAAGAGAATTTTGCTGTTTGACTCGATCATTTTTGCTTTTGTGCTTTATGAATTCTACCTACTATCATTATTTTTACTCTCTTATTCTTTTTACTCTAAAAAATATTCAGTGACTCACATTCATTAATAATTTAAAAAAAAAAGGCATAGAGGCTTCAACTTTGCATCAGGTGTGTCTTAGCAACCATATCCGCTATGGTAATTAGTTTATCGTTAGTTGTAACCCAATATACAAAGGAATAGAAGTGATTTGAACCATTCACTACCCTAACAATGGGATTCCAAATAAAATTGTTTTGAGATTAAATGACCTGGGGGTCATTGTCACACTGGCTGCATTGGTCATCAGTGCTTGTTTGTTGGAGCATATATTGTACTGTACCTCTAAAATGAGTCAGCCTAGTTAAACAACAGCAACAACAACAACAACAACAACAACAACAAAAACCCAAAACAACCCCCCCAAAAAAAGAAAAAAAGTTAATTCACTTGTTTCCGTTAAAATTGTTATCTTGCTCGATAAAATACTTCATTATGAGTCACTTGATTCTTTTTTACTTTTGTGATTAAGAGTCCTCAAATTCATTTATTAATCATTTACACATAACCAAATAATAATGGTGTGATATTGTTTCCGTTTAGATTACGTTACATTTCAGATCGTCACAGGCCCCCCTTTTATGACAAGGCATTGTTTCAGTTAATGCTATTATTAACTCATATGATGGAGTACTGTGTTAACAATTTGTCCAGTGAAAATGTTACAGCAGAAGTATGACTACGCATTTCTCTGCTTTACATATCAACATTGACACTCACTTGGGAAAGAAAATGAAAGAATACGTTGTTGTGCTTCTGCCTTTGTTTACATCATTGGAAATTTAAATTAGGAGTTCATCTGTGAAATACTGAGCAAATTCAAATTATTTTCCTCATTCTTTGTCTTTCAGTCTTTCCATTACACTTCATTGAGAACGAAAACCAAAAAGAGAAGTAAAGGTGCGTATCTTTTTTTTTTTAGACTTATATTTTAAAGTGTCTGTATCATGCTCTTTTCAGCATTCACACTATCAGCATATATTTGATCATAGATTACCTTCAGCACAATGGCGATCTCATTTCTTATGAAATATGAGTTATTTTGGTGGCTGTATTTCTAACCCGGAAGTAAGAGACCTGCTCACTAAAACCCCGCCTCTACCCAGGTGGCTTTCATGATGTCGTCCGAAAGCCAGCTCCTGTGCACACCGCCCACAATGTTGCTTATCTCACCGATTATTATAAATCACAAGCACACTACTGTGGGCCATAGCCGATGCCAAAACAGAGCAACAACAGCCTGAGACAAATCGTACAGATGGACAATCCTCTCTCAGTAGCATAACGCTCCGCTCCAAACTGCTCTTGCGATCCCCCCCCCCCCCCCCCTCCCCTGCAATAAAGTGAGTCGCGTAATGCGTTCAAAAACACTCTGAAATACTGTTGCCAGTCATTCTTCACGGAATTCCTCATTTCCATCAAAATGAGGGCGGTCGAATGTAAGAGGTGCAGTATGCACGAGTGAAATTGCGGGAACAGAAATAGACTTGCTGGGATCCGTGAATGACAATGGCAGGTAAAACGTAACGTCTGCCTTTCGGATGATGTAGTCGGCCGAGCATGTGACGTGGGCAATTGGAGACTGCATTGCACCCCCATCATTATAGCGTCCGTGTGTGGTAACCCCCAGACCTCCACCTTTTTACGCATGAGCACAGACTACTTTCTGTTACCAAATTGTCGGATTACTCCATGTGCCGAAATGCCCAAATGGCTGCAACACGGCCCCAAGACGGTAGACTAAAGTGCACTGGCACAAAAATGAAGCCACTCGCGTTTTTACGCTCAGTGCACGGGCGGCAGTCTACCAAAATAGGGTCTGATGTGTTCATTACCAACAGCAACATTGTGAGGGTTACTTTTAAAATGTATTCCAATACAGTTACCAGTTACCTGTAAAAAAGAAATAATAATCTTGCCAGTAGCTGATTAGCAAATGTGGTGTCATTAAACAAATTAATTACCTCAAGTTCTTTTTGGAGACCAGACAGTCCATATTGCCCTCTTCCAAGAACGGGTCCACACCCTCCATCCATCCATCCATTTTCCGAACCGCTTGATCCTCACTAGGGTCGCGGGGGGTGCTGGAGCCTATCCCAGCCGTCTCCGGGCAGTAGGCGGGGGACACCCTGAATCGGTGCATGTTATTTTGCCTCATTCAAATCTAAAGTGCAATCACTTTCGTAAATTAATGGCTCCTGGTTTTTGAAATGTAAATTGCATCATAACTTCTCCTCAGCTGCCGGTTAACCTGGCCGATCTTTGCCCCACTTTTCTCCAGATTGTCACTACGTTTCTCCATTTTCTGTTATCTCTTCTATTATTTTCTTCTCTTTTCCTTCTTACCGCTATTTTTTATTTTTCTGCTTCGTGCTACCGCTATTTTAATTTTTATTCTTCGTGGCAGGGGTTCACTTTGGCCTGGGGAGTCAAGTTCAGCATTCGCTTCAATGATATCTGGCGCCATCTAGCGTCGTGAATGGGTATAATGTCTAGACCCCGAATATAAGACGACCCCTGCTTTTTCAGTCTTATTTCAATGCAAAAACACCGTCTTATATTCGGGCCAATACGGTATGTGGTTGTCTGACAGTGTGACCATCAGGAACGACAAAAAAGTTCTCTTGTTTGACAAGGCCATAACATGGCTCACAGTTAAATGCACATATTGGTTGAAGATGGAGGTGAACCAGAGACCTGGTTCAAGAGGGAGACAGTCCCCCATTTTTAGAATTAGGAAAGTTTTATTTAAGCAAAGGCTGGGACATTTGGCTGTTCTAGTCTAAATGGGTTCCAAATGCACTATAAAAGAGTTTCTTCTCACCTCAGGTTCTCTCACGAGTGCCAGTCGGAGGAGGATTTCCTGTAAGGATTTGGGCCACGGTGACTGTGAAGGCTGGCTGTGGAAGAAAAAGGACGCTAAAGGATACTTTACACAGAAATGGCGGAAGTATTGGTTTATCCTGAAAGAATCTTGCCTCTATTGGTACACCAATCAGAATGTAAGTCGATGTGTGCCAAGCATGTGTTGCTAATTCGTCACATGTATTGTCAAAATTAATGAGAAACAGTAACAAAAAAAATGCAAAAAAAGTTTACAAACTAAAATAAAGTAACTATGAGTGACTCAAACAAGACTCCGGTTCCTCAAGAGCCATATGCTGCCTGTTTTAGGCCTCTGCAGAGCTTGCTGACGAGCTGATCATTTGAATTAAGTGTGCTGGAGTAGGGAGGGATCAAAAAAGGCAAGAAATGGCTCTGAAGGAAGCAAATGTCCTTTCCCCTGGACTATACATGTACATCAACTTAATTTTTGACGGTGTAGATAAATTATACGTTGTACAAATTTGAGAAAAATCATCTTTTTATTCAATTCAAAACCTTTTATTTGCTGTGTGAAAAGCTGCAATGTCAAGCAAAGCAAAATCTAGATTGCACATTTCAAGTCAAGTCAAGTCAAGTACAACTTTATTGTCATCTGTGCTGTATGTGCAACATACAGCATAAATGAAATTTCTTCCCTCTCAAGACAACATAAAACAAGAGGAGCCGCTGCGGGTGCCCACGCCGCCATCAAAAGGAAAGTAAACATAAAATGACAATTTAATACAAGACATCACATTAGACACAATCTTGCAATCTTAACCTTAATCTTAACCATTTGGCAGCCGTTTGAATGCAGACTGTAATGTGTTGCGTTTATAAAGCATTTTACCTTCTGTTGCCTTGATTAAACTTCACTTCCTTTGCGCAGAAAGCATAAGGTGGTTCAGTAGCTGTTCTCTCTTGATTTTGCAGGTGACAAATATTGCGGCCAGGGCAAAGGGTGGCACTGAGTGCTTTTGTTTAATGTAAAGTGGCAAAAGGCTTGACCCAGCCAATGTAAACAACACATTTAGTGTGATGAACAGTTCTCGAATTAAATTGGTGTATCAGTTTGTGTGACAGTTTGTTCCCTTGATGGTGATGATAATAGCGTACCACCGATCTCCATCTGTCTCTGCCTGCAGGATGAGAAGGCTGAGGGCTTCATCAGCCTCCCTGAGTTCAGAATAGACCGAGCCATAGAGTGCAGACGGAAATTGTGAGTGCTGAAATTATTAATCAAGCGCATTTACTCTCGCCTGAACAACATGAGTTCACACAAAACTACCACGCGCACACAGAAGCACTAATTGGCATTCTTCTATCTGGCCAACTGCAGCGCCTTCAAAGCTTGCCATCCCAAAATCAAGAGCTTCTTCTTTGCCACAGACTGTCTTGAGGAAATGAATAGGTGAGTGTTGGTGTGTGTGTGTGTGTGTGTGTGTGTGTGTGTGTGTGTGTGTGTGTGTGTGTATTTTCACGCATGTTTCAACTGAGTCAACCTACTTTAATTAAACAAGGAGAGTGAGGGCCCACTACTAGAATGCATTAATAAAGCATGAACTCCAGCCGGGTTCTTAAATGTAGACTTGCATTAGCGTGTTGGCACAATATGTGTGGACTGAGTAATATTTGCATCAATGTTATCTGATCAGATTGAATTATGCATGCCTCCCAGTTTGACGTTGGAATAAAACTGGGAAAAAGTCATGAACAAACAATATTGAACATACATTTACTATGTCTAGATGTGCTTATGTGAAAGCACCTTAGATCATATTATTAGGCTCAGGGCTATGTAATACTACAAACAACAAAACATTTGAAATTGCATTCATTTTACATGTGGTTTTTTTTCGAGGATTTTACATTTGCAGGTATTAATAATCCTGATCATATTTACGTGAAATCAATTTGCTCTAGTTCGGGGGTCGGCAACACGCGGCTCCAGAGCTGCATGCGGCTCTTTAGCGACATCTAGTGGTTCCCTGGAGCTTTATAAAAATGTTTAAAAATGGAAAAAGATTTTGATAGTAGGCTAATATAGCTCAAATTGACAAAAATACATGTGGCAGCTCCGAAAAAGGAGAGCTGTGCTGTTGGTTTTTTAAAACGTGCACTTTATTTATGCTTTTAACAGCCTCGACAAACACAGACACGTCTGCGTCCGACTCCGTGCCTTCTCTCTTTCCGTTCGACTCGAGAGGCGTTCAAAGACAGCCTCCGAAATTCATGATCACTTCACTGACACTAAGAAAAGCGAAAAGAATGCACCAAAACAAAAAAATCAAGCGAGGAAATTACAAAATAAATTCTATGGGGGCGTTTGTGAACACACAACAAAGGAATGAATAACAAACAATTCTGAGACAGTCCAGTCTCCTACATACATATAGCATGTGTTTCCTTCATTGTAAGTTTTATAGAAGGCTTATTTGTTTGTTTTTTTGTCCGATATGGCTCTTTCAACATTTTGAGTTGTTGCTAAATTGCTGTGGCCTCCAGAGAGCCTTCCCATTAGACCTCCCCACCTCACAACCACCGCCACCACCACCACCAGATGGACAACAATGCTGGCTATACATACTGTGCACTTGTGATTCTTCTGGGGTTTTTTTTATTCTATCAACTGAATTTGTTGACATAAATACGGCAAGAGGAGAATGATGAGTTTCCTGGTCCTGTTTTTCAGATGAGGCTTCTATTCTTAGCTGCAGCCTGATTATTCAGAGTCTGCAGGGACTCGGGACAAGTTTGAATCTGCCGTGGAGACAAACAGACAGGCAGAATAGAGAGACAGTGAATCTGGATGAGGAGAGGATATGTGGCTGGAGATAAAAAAGCCATCTGAGAATCATAGTTCAGAGACTGGGAAAGGAGACAGTGAGCACACTCTTTCTGCATCCAACACTCCAATTTACTCTCTGCTTTTGTCTCCTCATCAAAGGGATGAAGTCTGTTCCAAAAATCTGAACTGTTAAGAGACATGACTTTAATTATTGAAAGTGAATCTTTTTTTATTCATCACCTTCTAGTTACCCAGTATAACACAGAGTTTTCAACCTTTCCTTTTTTTTTACCCATGGTTTCCTTTCGCGTGGACTTCTTTTAATTCTGTCACTTCTTTCTCATTTCAAATTGAATTCATGTTTCGTTTTTGTTATTTTCTATTTTAAAGGTGGATGAACCGGCTTGGATTGGCAGCTATTGGCTACACACCGGATGACAAAGTGCCACGTCCAGATGAAGGTGAGACAAACAGACTCTGATGTAAAGCGTTTGGATATTCTTCTCAGCTTCAAATGTTCTTTCCTACTTTTCTCAACTTTAGACTACTGGAGTGAGAGTGATCAAGATGAGGTTGATGGCTCTATGACACTCAAACAAGAGGGACCATCCTCTCTCTGCGATACTTACCACCGCACACCATCAGTGAGTACAAACTTAACAACGTCCCGCTCTGATGAAATATTTTATTCAAAAGATACCCACAGTTTTAAGTGCTTTCGACATCAATAAAACACAAGATCATCTGGTTCGGGTAGTAGCCAAGCCCATGATGTGTGTCATGCTGCCAAGTCACAGACAGACCAATAGATGGCAGCAACTTGTTCTCATTCAACTCCGTTAGAGTATGACCCTGTATTAAATCCAACCATGTTTCTATCCTTTATTTGGTTGCGACAGAACCATTATTTACTGTACGTGTGTGACACTGAAAATTGAATGAGAAGAACACAAAATACAGTACAGTAATCCCTCGTTTATCGCGGTTAATGGGGACCAAAACCACCCACGATAAACGAAAATCTGCAAAGTAGCGACCAATAATCATACTGTATTAAAAAAAAATGCCCTACGTGGATCTTCGCGCTTGAGCAGAGCTCACTAACAGTGTTAGTGCGTCTCTCTCATCCTTAATTGTCTTAATTGACGAATCATAGACGTCTGCTGCTCGGGATCTGGCCTGTCCATGTGTACACACACACACACAGGCCAGCGATCCCGTGTGTGTGTGTGTGTGTGTGTGTGTGTGTGTGTGTGTGTGTGTGTGTGTGTGTGTGTGTGTGTGTGTGTGTGTGTGTGTGTGTGTGTGCAGCAGACGTGTTTATGATTCGCCAATTAAGACAATTAAGGATGACAGAGACCTGCTTTTGTTCTTATGAGCCTCCTCTCTCTCTTTCTCTCAGCAACACACATACGTGCACCTGCTCGCGTGCACACTAGCACGCATCGTAAACAACACTTAGACACTGATTTTTATGGACTTAAAAAAAATAAAAAATTCTGAATGTTTAAACAAATCTGTGATGCACCAAAGCCGGATAAACGGACCACGAAATAGCGAGGGATCACTGTATACCTCTACTCAAACAAAGTCTTATGATAAATAAGCGCATGCCAGGAAGTAAGCTGCCATCATGTTAAACATTTACGATAGCTGACATAACTGTTGTACTCTGCTCTCACGCTCACTGGTGACATCAAGCTACATCGCGGTTTATCATTCAGTGAGCTAACCTAAACTGTACCACTTGGTGGACGTATGTCTTTCGAGGAGGTTTGGACATTGTGTTGAGTTGTTACCATTCTCAGTTTAGCCGCATAACAGCCATGACCACCATTTTTGGCGATACTCATCTGACATCTCATTGCTTTTTTGCTCTCATCTTTTGGTCTCTTTACGCTCTGCTTTTTTCTGTTTCCTCCTTTCACTCCTCATCTCCTTATTGTTTAAAAAACCCACTTTTCCTCTCACTCACCCGTGCCACACGCCCTACTTACACATACCCACAAAGTCTAACCTCCTCCACACTTATGACCAATTGCCCCGCTCTGTCAGCTCCATGAGCCTCATGCGCTCCACTCCATCTCCCCATCCTCTACCAATGAGTGCCTCCACCTCCCCCGTCCCTCCACAGATGGTCTCTTCCACCTCCCCTCTTCCTCTGCAGGTCAATTCTTCTAGCCCCTTCCCAGAGCCAAAGCATGGGCGACATTTTTCCAGCGAGTCAACCCACTCCCACTCATCTGCAGAAGACCAGCGTGGAGAGGGATTGGGCATGGGCACGGGAACAGGCAGCACCAGTACTCACTCCTCAGGTTGCCGGTCTTCACATCGTGAGCGTCGCTCCTGGCAGGACCTTATTGAGACCCCTCTAACCAGCGCGGGGCTACATTTCCTCCAGACAGCACCGGGAGAAAACGATTATAGTGGCCTAATGGGGAGCATGGCTGGGGACATGGGGCTGTATGGAGGACTTGGCAGACAGGGCATGTCGCCAGAGAGACGCCGGCAGGCTACACTGCCAGTCCGAAGACATCACGCCACAGAGAGAGACAGGGATCGGGATGGGCCTTTCCCTCTGGAGCGTGGTCCATACACCCACAGCTACACGCACCGACGTTCCCATAAGCAGCGCAGTCAGAGTCTGCCTAGAAATAGGGACCCATTTGGAGGAAAGCTGATACACTCATCACCTCACATGGAGGAGAGAAGTGAAGATGAGGAGGCAGAGAGGCAGGCCGCAGATATGCTTGAGGGTGAAGAGGGTAAGAAAGTTACACCTTTTCCTTATCATAAGAAAGGATGACAAATGATACAGTGTACCGTTGTGATCATAAGTTGACATACCCTAGGAGGGGTTCTCAATTGGGGGACTATGTACCCTTGGGGATATGTGAAGGCCCTTTACAGGTTACCGTAAGTGAGATTTTTAGATACAGTCAAACCACGGTTTTCGTCCATAATCCGTTCCAGAAGGCTGTTCGAAAACCGAAATAGTTCAAAAACTGAAACTTCGCTCTTTTTTAAAATAAAAATGTTGACTGAACACGTCTGCTCACAATGGAAAGCAATACAAGGAAGCGTCACTTCCTTGTGTAAGGAAGGCGAGAGGAGTCAAATGGCGCATTCAAGTGCGCTCAGTTTGTTCGAGAACTGAAATTTGTTCATCATCCGAGGTATTTAAAAACTCGAAATTTTTGGTCAAAAACCGAATTGGTCGAGAACCGAGATGTTCGAAAACCGAGGCTTGACTGTATATTTAAAAAGCTGCCTCCATGAAAAAAAAAAAATCTTGTTGCCTCCCTATCTCCAAAAATGACAATGGCTTGAGGAAGCACAAGCCTGATTAATTTCAAATTTGTAAAAAAAAAAAAAAAAAAGAATAAAATTATTGAATTTCCTTTTGGGCGTGGATGGTTGTTCGTTTCTGTGTGCCCTACGGTAGAGCGTCGCCTGCCTACTGCCCGAAGACAGCTGGGATAGGCTCCAGCATCCCCCGCGACCCTCGTGACGATAAAGCGATTCGGAATACGAATGAATGAATGAATTTCCTTTTTTTCCCCAAATAGTAGGGATTTTGTTTCTGTTCAAACACAGACCTGGTTGTGCTATAATGTTGTGCGTTCACTGCATTGTTGCGATGTCAGCATGGTGGCATTACTTGACAAAGTCTTCATTTACGTATTATATACAGTGAAGTCCAAAAGGAGTATTCTAAAGACTGTTACAACTATACTACTGCCAACTACAACCTGACATGCTATTGCAATACATTTGAACATGCCCCCGCCCTCAAGAAAAAAAAAATGAACTGTTCATTGAATATCTCTTCTCTGCTTCTTCCCTGGCTACCTCAGACTTGCGGGAGGTGAGATTTGAGAGCAGAGAGAGGAGGGTCTCAGAGGGAAGAGAGCGACGGGTGTCAGACGGACGTGAACCGGAGCCACCGGATGGGCTAGAGCTACTCTACCGCGCCCTCGAACAAGCCAATGTTACAGCGCTAGGTGACCCAAGACCCTGTAGCAGACAGGAACTGCGACGAGGTTTCACTCATAGAGTCAGGGACCCCCTTCTCAACGACAGACTGCACCGTGTCAGAGCACTACGCAGCACCTTAAAGGTAGCAAGGAGAAATTAATTTGTTTCCAGAAAAAAAAAATGAATGAGAGTAGAGTATAGACCGGTGGTCAGCAACACGCGGCTCCAGAGCAGCATGCGGCTCTTTAGCGACATCTAGTGGCTCCCTGGAGCTTTATAAAAAATGTTTGAAAGTGGAAAAATATTTTGATAGTAGGCTAATATAGCTCAAATAGATATAGATGCATGTTGCAGCTCCGAAAAAGAGCTGTGGTGTTGGTTTTTTAAAACGTGCACTTTATTTATGCTTTTAACAGTCTCGACAAACTGTCTGTGTTTGTCGAGACTGTTAAAAGCATAAATAAAGTGTACGTTTTAAAAAACCAACACGAACTAGAGCAAATTGATTTCACGTAAATATGGTCAGGATTATAAATACCTGCAAATGTAAAATCCTCGAAAAAAGGACCACGTGTCTGCGTCCGACTCGGTGCCTTTTCTCTTGTCGTTCGACTTGAGACGCGTTCAAAGACAGCCTCAGAAAAACGGAAATTAATGATCACTTCACTGACATACATACAGCATGTGTTTCCTTCATTGTAAGTTTTATAGAAGGCTTTTATTTTTTTGCGGCTCCAGGCATATTTTTTTTTTTTGTCCTATCAATATTTAAGGTTGCCGACCCCTGGTATAGACCTTCACCAAAGAAAAGGTCCTAATTTGGAATCGCACCATAATCATGTGGAAAAAAATGGCGCCTTCCGAACTGTTTATTCTGGCATACAGGTTAACCTCCATTTTTGTTCATAATCACATAATTTCTTCCCCGTCGGATGTAAAGGAATTCATCTTTATACAGTAAATTACGTGGTGGTGTAAAAAAGCCTTAGCAAAAGTCTTCATGCTCTTACTGTTTACCTTCACTGTCTGGTACAGTATACCTTTAAGCGGTGGTGTAAAAAAGCCTGAGATAAAGCCTGGCGTAATGTGCTGAGGTCTCACGTGACATCAAGTGATGACGCCGGTAAGCGTGGAAAATAGGGTACCGTTTGGGGACATTCAAATTTGGAGGTTGCACTGTAGTTGCCATCTGCCAAAACCTTCTTAACAAGATTCGTTTGCCATTCACTAACACACAAAAAAAAGGTATTATTAAGTGACAACACCTTGGAAACGGCGCACCTTCATTGTGATCCATTCAATAATTTAAGTGGTTCTTTTGTGGCCCATAGCTGACTCCTCCACAAAGTTTTATGGAAAATTGCTGAAGGTGTTTGCGTAAATCCTGACAACAAAACATAAACTCCTTGCCCACCTAATTGTGGTAATGTCTCCTCCAGGCCAAAGAGTCTGAGCTGGCAGTAATCTGCACCCTTTTGGAGGACCCAGGCCTGTGCTCCCAGACCTTCAGAGATTGGAAACAGTGGCACAGTGAGCTCTATTCCGACATTTGTCAACTCAGCCCCGGCACCAACGGCCAGGATGATCTCTCCCCACTGAGCGCTCCCATCATGACCCACACACACTCCTTTATTGAGACCCATGTGTGAGATAGACGGCAGACTGGACTTTCTATCTATATATTGCTCTCACACAAACACACAAACACACACACACACACACACACACACACGCTTTGTTACATGTAAATATAGAGGGAAAAGTGAGATGTGTGTGAGTGTACTTTTGATAACTCTGAGGACCCCACAGGGTGTCTGTTGCATGCCGGAACAGAAACCATTCATCTTTTGTCTGTGGAACTCAGCATAAAGTTCACATGCCTGTCAAGAAGGAAATGGATGTTAATGGATATGTTTGGACATGTTACTGTACATGTCCTTTGTATACTATATTTTGTTTTTGCTCTGAATTTGGTTGATTTTTGGGTGGAGGAGCATCTATGTAGCAGCAATACAGAGGAAATCTTTTCACCACAGCACTGTACTTTTGTACTAATGAACTTGCACCCAGAGCCACCAATTCTCCCCGTTCACTGTTTCTCTTTTATTTCTTCCCTGCATATCGTGCTCTATTATTCTGAGATGATCGGACAGGGCAGTGTGGGAAAAGTAAGCTCAGTGACTTTATTTAAAGACTGTGAAAACTTGCCATTAATGCTGTTTAATGTCTCTTTACCAATGAAAACCACCGCTACAGGCAAACAAGGACCATTTTCTATACACATAATTTCAAACTGTGAAAATGTTTATCTGCGCAGGGAGGTTGGACTCCTCTGTTTGTGTGCAAATCTACAGTTGAATTTTTCTTTTCTCAGCACCACTCCAATCTCTGTTGTCTGTCATTCTATTTTTTATTTGTTTGTCCGTTCTCTCTTCTGAGATTGTGTATTTGTGTACACATTACTACCGTGTACACAAATGTAAATGTTTGCGTTCGACTACCACTGTGATTTGCTTTTAGAGAGAGCACTGAGAGGATGTATTTGAATGTGTGCATTTTTTGAGGGGGTGGGGGGGTTGTTATACTGTGACAGCAAGAGTCATTTTCAAAGGAGTCATTCATTGCAAAGAACGCACTTTCCATGTATTTTAATCTCATTCGCAACATCACAGGGTCTGTCTCATTGGCCTCTACCATTGCTGTTGAAAATATCAGGTAAAGGCATCTAATTTTCTGAAGATTTATGTACAGTCGACTAATATATTTAAACATAGACAAATATATAACTATCTTTACGTTTTGTGTCATAAATATAATGTAAAGTATGATGTATTCTATGCCAAGGTTTTGCATTGTACCCCTCTTTACACTGTTGCTGTCGATGCAATTTATCTCAGAGCAAAGCCTGTCATCAATCAGAGTGACAGAGAGTTTTTTTTAAAAATTGGTATAGAGAAACATAAAAGTTGACCCATAGACATTCTCCCGGTTATGCGTTGCATGAGAAAAAGGCCTGGGACTGATTTAATTGGACAGGGTAAAATATTGTGGATCATGTTTTTGTCAATTCTTATATGCTCCTTATGATTGCCAGATTGATCGACTCGTACCGCATGATACACACAAGAGTACCATTGAAGAATGATTTTTCATTTTGACCGATGTGAGAATTTCTTCTATATATGTGTGTGTCTGTACAACAACTGGAAGAAGGGGGGTAGACAGTCTATTTAATCATCATTGGATCGGATGCATCGCCTCGTCAGCATCCTAAAAAAAGAGGTGACGGGAATTTAGTTTATGCACCACAGAGTGAGTTTGAGTTATAAACATACTGTCACTTGGCAAAGAAAAGGTTGTTGGATACCGTTTTTTTTTTCAATATAATCTCAGTCCTGTCTGCCCTACAGTGGGTTAAAGACTCAATAGCGCCCCCTGGAGTGACGAACTCTCAGACGTGTAGCACCAACTGTATCAAGCACTATATTTAGGTATGCCTCACCTTCTACTATCATTCTTTTAGTCTAGCTCTAGTTTGTATCATCATGTTACACGCTTGTGAAATATGAAACACGACCCAAAAATACAGTTCTGTTTTTTTGAATGGTTTATTTGAGAGCACCACAACAAAACTAAATGATGCAAGGACTTTCCCTGTGCCTCCCAACCCACTCTTTATCAACGTCGTGAGACGGACCACACTGGACTTCCTACACACACTTAGCTGTAGACGATTGGCGATGCAGTCTTGGTCTGCAGAGGTCTGTACGTTACTCACTATTTGGTTTGTTTTCCTTTTTTCTCACCTGCTGCTCAGCGAAACAGCAACTTGACTGTAGACAAGTTCTGATTTGTGACCACAGTTCTGATTTGTGTTATCACCTCCTCATCTTTGTGTGTGTAAACCTGCAGAACCAGGCCGAAAAGGGGGATTCACTGTGTGTCCTTTCAGGGGTGTACATGTACACCTCATGGTACATTGCACATGGTGTGTAAGATGTAAGTTGCACTGCGACATAAAAAAGGAACATATTGCTCTTTTTCAAGGATGATATTAGCTTACTGTAATTCTGTACAATAAACGAACTAAAGATGATATTAAAAAAAAGACAAGTACATTTATTCTTCCTAAAGTAGCCTTTTTTGGTTTCATATATATGAGTATATATTACAAAAGATACAGATTGTAAGTTGTTAAACTTTAACTCCAATAAACTGAATCCTCTGCACTATGAGCTCGCTTTTGCGTATATGCCTCGATCTTTTGGGAATTCATTCAAACATTGAATATTGCACTTCATTTGGAAAAGTGCAACCGTTTCCCCCCTGTGCCTTATTTATGTTCATCTATCCATCCATCCATTTTCAACACCGGTTTTTTGAACAGATTCGTGGGGAGTTGCTGGAGCCAATCCAGGGAGAGAGGGAGAGAGAGAGAGAGAGAGAGAGAGAGAGAGAGAGAGAGAGAGAGAGAGAGAGAGAGAGAGAGAGAGAGAGAGAGAGAGAGAGAAAGAGAGAGAGAGAGTTTACTACGTCATTACAATAAACTGCAATACTATTTTGCATGGTAGATGGCAGTAGGTTAGTTTGGTGAACTTGAAGTTGCAGACTACGGTATTCCCAGAAGAAGAAAGGGGGATCGGTGTCATGGCGGCCAAGGTGAAGCTTCGTCGAGCGCTCATGTTCCGTAGTAAATTATATTTCCACTGAATATGTACACTAATATTTCCACTGATTACGTACACGGCGCGTTGTTGTCTGACAATCCTGTGTTGATGGTTGTCAGATTTATCTAACACTCTCCATTTCAGTTTACCAGAATGAGGTAGTTGAGCATTAAGTTACAGTACTCGTCTGATGGTATAGTGGTTTAATCTTAAAAGTTTAGTTGCATTGGCCACGCTATAAATAACACAAATTGTTAGTGCCATTCGGCTGCAGCTAGTCGAATTTGCATTAGTGTATTGGCTAAAATAAAAAAAAAAAATACGTGAAGCTCCTGCATGCCAATAACGCCTTTGCAAGTACGTTATCTTACACTGATTTGTGGTGTAGTATTCACCCACTTATTACATTATAGTAGTGCCAACTACAAAAATGGGAGCTGATCTTCTCCTAAGACACGACAAAATACGTTGTGCTTAAACCAATGCCACTCAATTAGTTTTCAGTGTTTTACATTCAAACGTAGTTTGCAGCAAACGTGAGTGACATCATGCATGCTGAGAACACTCAATATATATGGCGAGAGAGTACGTATATAGTGTATGTATGTGAATATGTATATTCATGTAAATTAGTGTGCACGTGTGTGTCTCTGTGTATTCATTTGCATGACTTGTATTAATAACATAACACATTAAATTAAAAGAGTCATTCTCTTTTTGTACAACTTCACTTGAGCAGCGAGCATTATAGCATCTGATGTAATTCATTATTTTCATTGCTGTGCATTGATGAATTCAGACCATGTGTTCAGTTTGCCATGTGTGGAAATATTGTATGTATGATGTCGAATTGGGGTGGCCCAGTGGTCAACTGGTTAATGCGTCGGCCTCACAGTGCAGATGTAGAGTGTTCGATACTGACTGCGGCCTTCCTGTGTGGAATTTGCATGTTCTCCCCATGCCTGTGTGGGTTTTCTCCGGGTACTCCGGTTTCCTCCCACATTCCAAAAACATGCATGTCAGTTTTATAGAACGCTCTAAATTGTCCCTTGGTGTGACTGTGAGCGCAGATGGTTGTTTGTCTATGTGTGCCCTGACAACCAGTTGAGGGTGTCCCCCACCGATTGCCCAAAGACAGCTGGGATAGGCTCCAGCACGCCCCGCGACCCATGCGAGGATAAGCCAATTGGAAAATGGATGGATGTTGAATTGTTTTTGTTGCACTATAGTAAACGAATTGTTTGAAAAGACTCCTATCTGTAATGTTTTACTCTAGAAAGTCAGATTCAGCAATGTGCTGTTTATTTTCCTAGGTGGCGATGGTGGCCGTGCCGGCGATGCTGGGCATCGCCTCTATTAGAGTGTACACCATTAGTGAAATGTCCACTGAAGGCCTCATTACTCGAGAGAAGGTACCCCCATTTGTATTGAAGAAGGTCAATCCACACAATGTCTTGTATGTGATAATTGCAACAGAATAACTTTTTACTCTTTTGTTCGTAGTTGAACATCTACACCCCGGCGCCAAAGTCTGCTCAGGTCCAGGTTGTTCCTGATCATCCAGGGATGATCGAGAGTGGCTTAGCTACAGCAAGAGAAGGCCTCCAACCCTTTGTTCATATGGTGAAGGTAACTCAGATTTCTTTTTAATTTGTGTACTCAACCTTACGTTTTGGTTAAATTTGACCCGGCACAGAATACGGGAAGATTTCTGAATAATTTAAACGTTGCTGATGATAATAATAATTATGGCCCAACCGATTAATTGGCCGCTCACGTTCGGCATCACAATTTTTATTGAGGTCGGTTTGAGAGCTGTTCTTAACTCATTTTGGGTGCGGAATTCAAAACTGACCTCAGTTTTTCTCTATCAGGTCAGGTTTTTGAGCTATAGGATCCCCGTTTTCTTTATTTAAAAAAAAGAAAAAGAAATGAGGTGTATATATGAAACACTAAGATGGAATACATTCAAACTTTGAAAACTAAAAAATAGCATATAATGAAATAGAACTTCAATGCCGGCAATTTTGGAGGATTTTAATTTCTCTTTAAATCCTTCAGAATATTGCGTTCCATGGCTATAAAACCATCACACCTACCAAAAGAAAGATTAGTCTCTTGTATCATCTGAGAATAAATTTAATTCTGACATTTGTCATTTCTTTCGTGATCTGCAGTAGAACATTGTCAAGTTTAAATCCTATTTCTGGATAAGAATGGCGATTGAAGGTTTTATGAAAAGATGTATTGCAAGTAAAACTTTGACACCAGTATTTTTTGCTTTTATGACATCTCAAGAAACTAAAATGATTGTGGAAGTGAACGGTTTGCAGATTGTTTTAATTTTGTTACAAAATATACTGTGGTAAACGGGTCCCTCTGTAATATTCTTGATCATAGGTTAAAAATAAGGAAGTTGAGAAATTCTTCTGGAAGTGAATATTGATAGTTTGTCAGCTCTGAATATGTCATCAGTAGAACACAAGCTAGATTTGTGTCCCTCTTGTTTGAGGTTGCAGAGCAAAATCCCCCATTCTGCAAACGACTTTGCTGGCAGAAGAGTCCACAAGAACTAGTGTTGGTACAACAACATAATGTACTGTCATAAGATTTGATGTTTTTCTCAAGTGTGATATAAGGCGGAGGAAAACCACTCGAGCCGCACTTGCATGTGCCCGCACTTGGCTCAGTGATGTTGCTTTTCGTGATGGTTGTATCCCGTTGTACCCACAGGGAGCCTGCATCTCTGTGAAAAGAGGAAGTGTAAATCTCTACCACGCTGGAGAGGGTGAGTTCAATGTTCCTACTCGCAGCTTTCACAAGCGGTATTTACATGAATGGGGTTGGATGTACATGACATAATTAACATTTATTGCAGGTTCTATGATTCCAAAACACACACAAATTGTATCTAGTCCAAATGCAATTCCTACATGATTTGACTGACTGGCAAGTTTCTTACTTAAGTATGGAATTGGATCTTCTAATTTTTTGGGGTGTGGGGGGGTTCCTCTTTTGATGTTGTATTTTTGATGTTTTAATTGCACAGCACTTTGAATTGTATTTTTTCATATGAAAAGTTAATTATTTAATTAAGTTTGATTGATTGAGTAGGCAGGCACATGTTTCTGTTCTCAGAGTTTTTCAAGCTGCTGGGACGTCATTTGAAGGAAGAATAACCTCATTCTCTCAATGTCTGATGAAGTGGGGGTTGCGTAATAGGTACATTCAATAGTTTAATGCTGGCGTGTTTCAAAGTGGTAACGCAGAGGCTCAAAATAAGTGGTTTTGCATCGCAGTTTGCAAGACAAAATTTGCTACCTGCTCCTCATCAGAACACATTGAATGGCAAAAATCAACTCCAAAGATGTTCCCAACAAGCTTTGCTGGGCTGGACGCACGCATGTCGCTCACGTCAATTGATGTAATTCCCGCAGACAGTTAGTATATGTAGAAGAGTTTGATGTTGTCATTGTTATAGCTATGCGTTCTTCTGGCAACCAAGTCGTGCATGCATAGAGTCCATTGTTGATCCTCCCTACATGTTGATTAGCTCCTCTCTACTTTGAGCTGGTGACGGATTAAAGACGCAAAGGCACAAGACTACATTTGCTTCCTGCGTCAGGGTTTTCTTATGAATAAACATCAGAAAGAGAAAATGTATTTCTGTATCAAGAGAGTTATTCAAGGTTTGACCAAAGACTATCGAACTATTGCTTTCCACATCGGCCACCTTTCTGCTTAGCTTCACGCAAGTCGGTTGTTTTGTGCTCAGTCCTGCTCACTAAGCAATAATAAAACAACCCAACCAACATGGGGTAAAACACTATTGTGCTCAGAGGTAATACTTACCGCTGTCACAGTCTCAATCCAAGATGTCAGTCAGTGTAATGGAAATTGAAAAGAGAGGGGCAGCTCATTTACTGTGCCTGTTTGTCTTAGATGTGTACTATTGCTTAAAAGATCCTCCTCCGGGTTTCCTACCAAGGCTTGGCACCATCACCATGGCTGGCCTCCTTGGCATGTTCGTGGCACGCAAAGGTAAAATGATCTCCAATCACACACACACACACACACACACACACATGCACACACACACACACACACACACACACACACACACACACACACACACACACGGACACAATCACAATCACAATTACAAGCACGCACGCGCGGCCAATGAAGGGGAGCGTTTTGGAGATCTGCTGATATGCACATTCACAAGATCATATACCAACAACTGCTTAATAGTCTGGAATTCTTCATTCAATTCAACAGTGTTCTACCATGTTTATGTCATTTGAACATAAATACAATTCAGGAATCTACGGAGGTATATTTGTGCCATCGACGTTTGAATTTCTAACACTGACTTTTTTTTAGCATTGAAATTCTTAACAGAATTTTTTCAAGCATCGAAATTCAACATGTCAAAAAATTTATCGTCTCAAAAAATTCTGTCACCCAAAAAAAAAAAGTAATGATAATTCACAAAAAAACACACAACCTACTGCCCCTTTAAAGTTTCGAACATGTTTTTCCCTTGATTATCAAATGGGGATTTAGGCTCTCGTTTGAAGAGGATCGTGGTCCCGTTGGGTCTCATGAGTGCTGGGGCATCAGTGTGCTACCCAGCCCAGGCAGTGGCTGTCTTTAAGGTGAGCACTTTTCCAGACTAACCTTGTAACCAACCGACAACATGCCCATATGGTTGTATTCATGCGGCGAAACACAGATTTTCTCTTGGTTACCAAGGTGACTGGCAAGAAGATGTATGCTGCCGGCCAGTGGAGCCGCACTACTGTGTCCTCACTGCTCACGTCGAAGCCCCCGGGGCCTGATGCTGCTCGACAACCACAGGTTATTTGTCCCATTAAACATTCAAACAGAATCATGATTCATGATTATGAATGGATGCTAATTTGCAGTGTCAACAGAGAGTACCAGGGAACTTTAACCCTGGAGAACCCACGGGGTCAAATTTGGTCCCTATAAATTCTGCTACTCAATTGCTACCCTTAAATCCCAAAGGGTCAAATTTGGCCCAAATCCTAAATTAGGATTAAAGTATTGAATATTTGAAAAAAACATATATTTTGGTGTTCAGTGAACATATAGCAGTCATTTAAGGTAGAATTCATAATTTTCCAAAGAAGTCAAGGGGTCTTGGGCTCTCCAGGGTTAAAAAAATAAATAAATTATTATACTGTGTGAAATCAGGTTTAAACAGGACTGTATTTCATCATTTCCCTCTCTGTACTGTATTTTGTTTCTTCTGTTGCCTTTGCTTTTTTTTTTTTTAATAGTCGCAATAGATCTTCAGAGTGCAAGTGGGAATTTTCATACATTTCTTCTGTCTAAGGAGAGTATTTGCAATCATGTCGGTGGTAATTTTTTTTCGGGTGTGCTACAAAGTGCAAATTGTCCATATCATATCATATTAAGTTCACAGGGTGAAAAATTAAAGGAAAATTTCCACCCCAAAATTCATTAGCCCACCACCCATTGTAAAGTTTATGCCACAGTTTCCCGAAATTAACTGCACCGTTAATTATCAAAATAATTTTGTAGGTGTTTTTTTTTTTTTTTTTTGCTAGTGGTTAATACACCAGTATGCAGAAGGTCTATGACAAAATTCTATTTTTAATGTTAAAATGTTATTATGAGCGTGAGTTTTCAAAGACACCTGAAGAAATCTTGCTCTATACTCTTCATAGGCAACTCCTGTGGCCCCACCAGAGGCGGAAATAGTTGACGAGCCTCGTCACCTCTCAGAGCCCGGCTCAGTGCCGAGTTTTGCCATCTCAGACACTGAGGAGAGATCAGCAGAGTGTGTTCCAGATGCTGATAATCTCATCATTGCTATCGCAGCCGAAGAGGCGTCAGTCACACACACAGAGATTTCAGCCGAGCAGGCGGCTGCGGAGATAGACTCAGGTACAATCGATATCGATCTTGGTCTTCTTGTTTCTCTGTCTCTATTTCTCTGTGTCATATCAGTCACATGAGGCATTTACTCTCACTCACTCTTGAGTTCTAACTTTGTGATCTGTCCACTAATCCTAAATAATGACTCGACTGTATTGAAAGTGAGGCGCTTCAAGCGTCAAAAGAAGCACAAGAGGGCGCTGTTGCTCTATCTAATGATGTTATCACTCCATCAGAGGCCATCTCTCCAGCTTCTCATGGCACCCCCGCTGAGACCCTGCCTGCTAAACCCACACAAAGTTCAGAATCAGAAACCAAAGAGTCTGCTCAAGTTGAATCGGCTCCAACTGATGTTCCTGCTTCCACTGCGGATCCGCCTACCACCAAGACCTCCAATGAATCAGCAGGTCGAACTAATATTCTTCGATGTTGATGTGATTCCTCTTCACTGTATGCCTATTACAGTTGATCTAGAATCAAAATATTTATTAGAACAATTAATCGGTCAATTAATGCTGGCTTCCTTCATAATTTATTGTAAATAACCAGAGCTCGGCATTCGGTCCATAGTAAGGTCCCTTAGTCCGGACGCCCGTTTTATTGACGATTGACGGATGGCGGGAAGCTTGAGTTTGTTCGTGGGCCTGAATATAAATCGGGTTTCTTCCATTGACTATTTATGGAAACGCTTTGTGCTTCCTGTACAGTAGAATGTGGGGACAAGCAGGACAGGAGCGCATCAATGTGCACCGGTCCAGTGCCTATTGATGTAGCTTGATTGATTAAATACATGTATTTTTACACGCATAGTGTGAAATGTATGTCAGTGGATGCGTGTCTTATGATGTAGCTCAGCGGTGCCCACACTTTTTCAACATACGAGCTACTTAAAAATAAAATGACCAAGTCCAAGTCATCTACCCAATTTATTTATTTATAAATATACATCTTTATAGGTACAATAGATATGTTGATGTAACTTGCACACAGCAACTGCGTGAACCCATATTGCAAAATACAAATAGTGCACATTTTCTCTCCTTACTTCTCTGATGAATGGAATGAGCCTTGGATGCATAGTCCATACAGCAGGTGCCGATCGCGAGCCTTAAGCACACCTCCCAATGAACGTCAGTCATGAAGGAACGGGTACCTGGACTGAACGTTTTCTTGATTGGTCCAAAAGTTCTGCTCCAAATTCCTTCCTTCCACCGGCCAGAAAGCGGCCCAGGCAGAGCGACCGGCGTGACGCACAGGTCAGACAGACATCCCAGTTGTTACCCCCACCACCACATCCTCCATCCCATGAGTATTTCTTCAGCCCCGCAGGGAAAATAAGCGAGCGTGGGCCCCAGCGCATCCCCGCTTTTCCCCTGGCCCGCCCACTCTGCACTGCCTTTGAGCAAGACAAACATCCTCTATATGGAAATCCTTGTCTTACTTTGTCTGCTAACCATTTTTGTACTTTATTATGAAGTTTAGAGTACATGAAACGGGATGGAAACTTAGTGCCCTTGTATGAGCATGCGTGGTGAGGCATGCAATTCATTCACTGCCGTTGACAGGCAGCTATATCAATAGCATAAACCTGGCAGGACTGGCAGTCATTTAGTTTATGGCACACCATCTCCTGACACCCCTTGAGCAGGCTACTGGTCGATCACGAACGATGCATTGGGCACCCCTGTTGTAGATAGACTGAAAATAGTGCACCCCATTTACCATTTGAAACCATTTGGGTTTTACATCTCTTGGATCATGACATTTTTAAATTTCTCACCTCTGTGAATAACATCCAGTACAAATAGGGCGAAAAAAAAATGCAAGGCCTTGTCACTTTCTGTTATTTCAGGTTGGAATTTCCCACAAAATAGAGTCTCAAAGAATTCCCATGGCTTTAAATGTGGAATGTATCGCATTGAATGTACTTGGAAGACACTTACTTTGTAAATCACATTGGCATGTTTTCACACAGACATGACTAACATCCGTAGGGACAAAAAAAAAAAAAGAAATATGTCTTCTAAGACTAAGAGTAGACTCTGACAGGATTCATTCTGTCATCAAACCATTAATTCCTGTTGTATCCACAAAGTTAATCCAGAAAACAGATGTGGACAGCCAATTGTCTGGCTAGCGAAGCGTTCATGCTTCACTTTGCGGACTTTGGGACGTCTTAGATGAGACTTCAGGTGTCAGCCTTTTGTTTGTGTCTTTAAACCAATCATGTCATCGATGAATCTTTTTCCATTGACTGTCATTGAAGTTTTCAAGAGATAATAAGGATGACTATATCCAAAGTCAAGGCTTCACAATAACATATATCATGGCATATATTTAGAAACAAATGATATACATGTATTTATTTAATTTGTCCAAGAACACCAGTTATAAAGAAAACCAAATTATAACAAGTTTGGGTTCAAACCGTCATGTCATCCGCCATTAGTTATTCTGGTTATTGTAGCACGCACAGGCATCCGCTAACCTGGTTTCTGGGTTATATTCCACATAAAGGTGATTGTAGCATGCTAAAGTTGACTTGAACTTGGTTAAAAACCTTTTTGAATATAAATGACGAGGTGATGACAAGAAAATGTGCTGAATCCAGAATGTGTTCTTCTTTGTCCGTCTTTGTCTTGCCGACCACCAGGGGGCGCTGGATTTACACCAGATACTGCACTCTTGGACTTTGGCCAGTCCAGTCCTGAGGATGAAGACCTGTACAGCACTCGCTGATTTCAAAACAGCGACCATACATCTCATCTGGATTGACACACACCATTGAAACACAGCATACATTGTGCATTTGTTTTTTTCCATCTAAAAATACTCTTACCGGTAATTTATCCCACAACATTTTACTTGAAGCAAGAACCAACAGATGTGTGTGCATGTGTCCTACAGATGGCTGACTGTGTAATCCTCACACTCTGATGTTTAACAACTATTTGCTATTGCAGTCCCCACTGTCCTGAATGCACAGTGCAATGCATCACCATGTTGAGCAGTTGGAATGCCGTATGCTATCAGTAGTGATGATGAGAAAAAAAAGATGGATCTAGAGTTGTGCAATTTCGTTATCGTCCAAAAACGTCCACTTATTGATTAAATAAGTCAAATAAAGCTCTATTTTTCACGCGTCCATGTTCAGTTGTCTGCTTCAACAACATTACTTTGTACTGCACGCCGATGTTTTCCTAACGGAACCAGTTGTAGCTTGTCCATTTTGAATTATGCAAGGCGCAAGAAGGCTGAGGTTGGCTTTGAGTGCTCAAACAAACAGTTTTAAAACACCTTACATGTATTTATTTGTTTTTATTTTTTGCACAGTCTAGGAACGGGGGTCGGCAACGCGGCTCCAGAGCCGCATGCGGCTCTTTAGCGACATCTAGTGGCTCCCTGGAGCTTTATAAAAAATTTTGAAAATGGAAAAAGATTGTGATAGTAGGAGAGCTGTGGTGTTGTTTTTTTTAAAACGTACACTTTATTTATGCTTTTAACAGTCTCGACAAACAGACACGTCTGCGTCCGACTCCATGCATTCTCTCTTCTCGTTCGATTCAAGAGGCGTTCAAAGACAGCCTCCGAAAAATGGAAATTAATGATCACTTCACTGACACGAAGAAAAACGAGTCGAGAGTAAGACAAGACAATGGCAATGACTTATACAATAAAGATGGACCATTTTGTCTTAATTTAATTTTGGATATATATTTTTTTACTCACCGGACAAAAGATAGCTCCTCAAACCAGATGGGAGCATTTTGTGAGCGGATATGAGGTTAAGAGACGTGTCTAATGAGGTCCAGTGTTTGGGACCACAGAATTTAATGAGAAATGTATGCAGAACGAAGACTGACGGTACGAGAACAAGATGATGAAAAGTTTATTTGGTTTCTTGGTGAGTAGGGATAAACAGTTCTGTTTCAAAGTGCCTGGAATGGTGTGATGGATGTATTCAAACATGAACAGACCTGTTTGCAGCATATTAATAGAATAAGTAGGATAGGTAAATGTTAACATTTATTCAATAAGGTTGCCCATAGTGCTCAAATGGTTGTTGATAATTCCCCAAAAGCTTTGATGTATTCAAAGTGTCTGCTTAAGGTAAGATGAATAAGCAACGGACAGTGTTACAGGATGTCAAATATGGACAAATTAAGATGCGGTAAGCATGGTAAAATGAAAATTGCTTTGTAGTTTTTCCAAACATTGGGCTCTCCTTCTTTGAAGACAGGTAACACCTTAGCCACTCCCAGAAGTTCATATTAAACTTGAGAATGGTTTGTTTTGTTGCATCAATAGTCCCTGAAAGACTGCCTGACCCAATTTGTCTGAGTCAGCAAGGGTTAAAGGTCAGGTTACGTGTTAGGTCAGCTCTCTGGGCTGCCATTTTTATGGTCTTATTTAAGAATGTTTATATTTGTTGTCAGTTTTTTTAGTTGATCTATTGATATAGTTATCCGCTTCCAGAACTATTCCCTATTAAAGTATTATGGATGCACCCCTTGACAAAATTGTTGTCATCCCAAGAAAAGATGTTCAACTAAAATTGCAAAGAAAAACATAGACTGCCATGTTGAAGTTAAAGACGATAAGGCCGTCACTGAGCAGCTCAATACCCTTGTGACTAAACCATTGTATTCAAGTAACAAGTGGCATGTAACAAAATGGCCGGCGCCGGTCATTGAGCCACACATGCATTCTGTTGTCATCACCAAAGCATCTTGACGGCATCTTCACTCCTCTTGACGGCAAGTAAGCAGCAGCGATATTTCATTTACAGTATATATATAAGTGCCGGGGTACACCTTGAACTAACAGCCAATCACAAGGGACTTCATTAAGCTTTAAGGAAATCCGGTTCATGGACCTAGCGTGTGACACCAGATTCCCCCATTGGTAGTCTATGTGTTCCTTGTCGGCTCTTTACCGTTGAAACACAATTGTTCCCTCGTATTCAAAGAACTGCAAATATTGTCCTGTCGGACACACCAATACAGAGTGGATGGAACTAATATTAGCCCCATCCATCAGCATCTTCATCTCAATGACTGGAACGTTGAATTTTGCTACCAGCCTTATTCCGTGGCGCTCCTGTCCCGCCTGTCAGTCACATCAATCTTAAATGTCACTTATCAGCAACGGAGGCATGCGGCGTTAACCTGCGACATTAACGCAGAGCCTTCCCAAATATTGGAAATCTTTCATTTTTCTTGACGTCAGGCTCTGTGCTGTGTTTCTCACTGTGTGATTGTAACTTTGTAATTTATCATCAGTGTATTTTCCCTTGCACACAGCAATCCGTGCTGTTCTGAGCGTCTTTGCTATTTGTGAACTCTCATAGGTTCATGCGTGCACCGCAAATGGAATGTTTTATAGTTTTGATACCCAAGGGACATGGAAATTGTACAAGGAACACCATGAGCCACTCGTGTATGCTTTGGGAAACTTTGTTGGTGCCGCACATGCAGTCTGTTGTCATCACCAAAGCATCTTGACGGCTCCTCGGAGGAGTTGAACCTCCTAAAAGCAGTTGGATGTCAACCAGCGTAGCGACCCTGAGTGACTCTGTGCTGGTTCACGTGTGACCCAGAGAAAAAAAAGAGTGAAAAAGCTGTCAGTTGAAGACATCTTGTGACCTAATTGTCCTCATCCTTTGGATAAACAAGCATCTGGGAATGGGGCAGCCTGTGGCATCACTTTTTGTGCTTTTGGCTTGAACTGAGGGGATGTTCAACCCCCCCCCCCCCCCCCTTTTTTTTATTTTAAACCTACTGGATGTCACAAACAAGGCTGAATGATTATCCTCTGTAGCCATAGTTCTGACCAATAATGTAATTTAATCTACAACTGGCAACATAAATAGTGTGAATCTCATGCTAAGACAATATCATCATTTTGCAATATCATAAAATGATTTACTGCGTAGTTTATTTTGTCAACACCACCAGCACAGTACTGCAGCCAATCGACATGATTTTGTTTAACGTCGGATATTGATCAACCTGTTAGCTGGAATAAATTCAACATGATCACAATTGCATGGCGACCAGTCCTGGGTGTGCGCCGTCTCTCTTCCAAAGGTCAGCCGCAATCCCGGACGTGCTACAGAAAATGGATGGATGGATGGATATTTATTATTATTCATCCATCCATTTTCTGATCCGCTTGATCCTCATAAGGGTGACGGGGGGTGCTGGGACCTATCCCAGCTGTCCTCAGGCAGTAGGTGGGGGACACCCTGAACCGTTTGCCAGCCAATTGCAGCGCCCACAGAGAAAGAAAAACAAAGTATTGCATGCACAAAATAAATGTTCCAGAAAAAAAGAACTGTACACAGTACAGAATGCAATACAAAATAAAATATAGATCAAATATATGAGCATATTTTGCTCAGTTATGAAACGAGTTGACTCCGCAGTCTAATGACTGTTTTGCTTCCGATTGTGTGTCTGTGTGGTGTGTGTGTGTGTCTGTCTGTCTGTCTGTCTGTGTATATATCCATCCATCAATTTTCTGATCCGCTTATCCTCACAAGGGTCTCGGGGCGTGTGGGAGCCTATCCCAGCAGTCTTCAGGCAGGAGGACACCCTGAACTGGTTGTCAACCAATCGCATTGCACACATACACAAACAACCATCCGCGCTTACACTCACACTCAGGGACAATTTAGAGTGTTCAATAGGCCTGCCATGCATGTTTTTGGAATGTGGGAGGAAACCAGAGTACCCGGAGAAAACCCACACTGGCCCGGGTAAACTCCACACAGGAAGGCCGGGGCCGAGACCGAATCCACGACCTCTGCACTGTGAGGTCGACGCACTAACAAGTTGACCACCGGTCCACCTAATAATAAAAAGTAACTGTAAAATAATTTGAAAATATTATCCTACGCTACGCCCCAGATCGTAACCCCAATAGCTGGGTGCTGAAAATATGTACTATGTTTGTGGACCAAACTATCGAGCTTCATGCAAACTGGGATATCAACCCGATCTGTCAGCCTCTTTTATCCATGACAGAGTTGTGTAACCTGCTGCCTGGAGATGCACGCCACCCTCCCCTCACCCCGTGCCCTGCACCAGCACACACACAGTAGTTATAGTAATGTTCTGAGAACTTCATGTTCTACTGCACATCGTCACATTACCCACTGTGCTCCTGGAGTTTTCTCGCGCACAGAGGAAGTGGATTTTACAATCCTGACCTCCCACCTCCCACCCCAAGAGCCACATTTTCCACAGGGAGACAGCGTAAAGGGTCCAATTTGTGGTCACTGCCTTCCCAGGGTCCGACCGGCAAGGAAGGACCCCAACCATAAAATAAACACGGAGAACACTTGCCAACGAAACGTGCGTACAGTATAAACATACAAGGTTTAAGCAAGAGTGTTTCAAAAATGAACTGTGCGCGGCTTTTTATCAGCACGCATGAGTTCTCTGTTGATCCTTGACACATGAATACAAACAAATGAAAAGTAAATTAGTTTTTTGGGCGAGTAACGTTGGAGCTGTCGACGTTTAATTGCAGCAACAGTCGACAGCAAACCATTTTAACGAGCGCAAAGAGTGGAAACAAAATTCAGATAAGCTGCAAAATGATAATGGAATGAGGGGGGGAAAAATAATTGCCTGTTTGATGAATGTTCATTAAGGGTTTAAGTTTGAGTTTGTTGCTCTCTGCTCTGTTGCCCTTCTAATCTGCAGCCCTCGACAGAGTCTCTGCAACTGCAACTGCACGGTTCATCAGTGAGCCACACGCTTAGAGCCCAAGTGAAACGGAGGGCCGATTCCAATATGTATGCAAGGGGAAACACATGCTCGAATGCCTTGAATTCAGTGTCTGCTCGTGCACTTCATGCTTTGCGCAGATCGATTGTCTGCAAATAGGAGAAAGTCAGCAAATGTTGACAAAGGTCAAAGGAGCACTTTGAGTTAAAAACAAGTGAAAGGAAAAAAGAAGGATTGAGAATATTCAATGTACCACACTTTTATTGGGAGAATATACACTAACCAGCCACAATATTATGACCACTCGCTCAAAATAATAACATCCATCCGAAAATATTCCGATTTTGATTGCCGCTCTCTGCGAGGTAGTTTTGAGCGGTGTTGATTGCTTATCATCATATTGTCCAAGTGGCCATAATGTTGTGCATGTTAAAACAGAAGTAGGCGACCCGGTAGTCCAGTGGTTAGCACGTCGACTTCACAGTGCAGAGGTGTGGAGTGTGGAGTTTGCATGTTCCTGCGTGGGTTTTCTCCGGGTACTCCGGTTTCCTCCCACATTCCAAAATCATGCATGGTAGGCTGATTGAACACTCTAAATTGTCCCTAGGTGTGAGTGTGGGCGTGAATGTTTGTTCTGCGATTGGCTGGCAACCGGTTCAGGGTATCCCCTGCCTATTGCCCTAAGAAAGCTGGGATGGGCTCCAGCAACCCCCGCAACCCTAGTGGGGATGAAGCGGTTCGGAAAATGAATGAATGAATAAATGAAAACAGAAGTAACAACTTTGGAGAAGTCGACATTTTTCACCCCTTGACTAACGATAGCGTCAATGGAGCTCGCCCATCCACCAAGAATTATAATTGCATAACTGACCATCTGTTCATCCTCCTTCATGGACCGGGAAGTAGCCTGCCAACTGACAAACAGATGGACATACACAAACCCAAATTTTGTACAGCATTCCGAGTATTTTATAATTACTGCATATACTTTTGGACTTTATAATGACCATTAGAAATGTCCACTCAATGCAGAAAATTGTGATGCTGTAGGCCTAATAACACTGGTCAACAGCAAATGTTATGCTGTGTGTGTGTGTGTGTCCCAAAATGTATATTTATAATATATATGTGTATATCTATCTATCTACATATATATATATATATATATATACACACATATATATATATATATATATATATATATATATATATATATATATATATATATATATAAAGATGAGCATTTGGAAAGACAAATTTCTGCTGCATTCTGCCATGCCTTCATCTGTCCTCCTCAGTGTCAACTTTCTCACAGCTATTAGGACACGTCACGTTCTGATAGATAGTCAATGGAGCAGAGTGCACACACATCTGAATGGGTGCGTAAACAGAGGCGTGCATGGCAAAGTTAGATTAAGTGTATCAGCTTGACCAGCTACTGCATTGAAGCAGACACACGCGGCCGCTCACGCCATTGATCATGTAAAGTCTGCGATGTAATCAGTCATAGAGCTCTGCATACATCCCTCATTAACTTGCACCCGAGGCTTTAATGAAAAACCACTGGAGAGAATCTGCGCATTCACTGTTTCCACCCCCCCCCGCCCCTCTTTCTCCCTTTCTGCTTCCCAGCTCTACTTTCACGCCCTGCAATAAATGCTCGTCCTCCTTCTCGTTCATCTTAACGCCCGCCCTCCCCCAAATGCCCCAGCGGCTGGCTTGACTTCCGCTGAGACAAAGTAAATATTTCCCATGGCTTATCTGACCGCTGGCAGAGGAGGACAGTGTGAGCATAGTTAACAAGTAGCCTCCATATGACAGGCCCCGGTGGGGTTAAGATCATGTGGCTACCTTAAACCTCACCAGGCCTTCATCAGCTCAGGACCCAACTTGGAAATTCAGTTTCTTCTTGGTTCCTTTGTTACACCATCTCATGCTTATTGCATAACACCAGAAAGCCATGTTTCTGAACTCCTCTTTTTTTTTATGCACGATGATGAAAACCTCCCATTTATCAAGGCTTAGAACTTGGGCTAGCTATCTCTCTGGTTGTCTGGGTGTTGGAGCAGTGGCGAGGGAACAAATGATTGGCTAACGCAAAAAAAAAAAAAGAACAATCAAAAACACAACACATTGGAATCAAATAGAAGCAATAAATTGTGTCTCTCTTCGATGAGCAGAAAGTCTCATCCAATGAAAGCCCAATGAAAAAGGCTATGTGGCTGCATGCGTGCAAAACTCCCATCTTGACTTGATTATCTCATTGTTTGTTCTTTTCCTTGAGACCAAAAAGGAGGGGTAGAATGAAAACAATATATTTGTGCAGATTGGCTGGTGTCCAGGTACAGCTCCGCCTCTCTGACGATGACAACGTGACGTCGCGTGCACCTTCCCCTGTTGTGCAATCATCACGGGGGCTATAAGACCCCCCCCTGCAGCCTCATCTGGTTTCTCAGAGGCTCCAGACCGTGTCCGGCGCTCACACCCTCCGAGGCATGACATGGTTCAGGATTCTTCATAGCGAGCAGGTCAATGCAAAGACATGGACTTCAACCAAATGAGGCATTAAAAACAACTCAACCGATTGGACTGGACAAACAAACGCTTGAGGTAAAATATGTCCTTGCTTCAATGAACGACGTTACTCTGTGTTCTTAGTTTCATAAGTCCTTATTTCATGATGTTGAAAAAAAATGTGCTCATGTAATCCCCCGTCTTTGCGTTCCTTGACAGCCTTCTTTGAATTTGATTACTCCTTTACTAATAATACATAATAATAATAAATAAATAAATAAATTTAAAAAAAGACAAAATAAATAATAAAAATAATAATAAATAATAATAATATTAATAATCCAGCTCCGGCCTCCCTGTGTGGAGTTTGCATCCCACATTCCAAAACATGCATGGCAGGCTGATTGAATACTCTACATTGTCCCTAGGTGTGAAATGATTGTTCGTCTCTGTGTGCCCTGCGAACTGATTCAGGGTGTCTCCCGCCTACTGCCCGAAGACAGCTGGGATAGGCTCCAGCACCCCCCGCGACCCTAGTGAGGATCAAGCGGTTCGGAAAATGAATGAATGAATATTAATAATAAAATACTCTAATTGCCCCATGGGGATAAATAAAGTTTTCTGAATCTGAATCTGAATAATGTATTCTTCCAATGCAACCAAAGCAGCTACTTCATCTCAATCCCCCATCTAATATCAAATAAAATTGGACACAATGTTCACATATGGCATGAAGGTTTCAAAACGTTACTTTCAGGTATGAATATGGAGTGCATGCTTCGGTGAAATCCGAGGCCGTCAGCACATTTTCGTTTGGGTTTCGCCGCAAGAGTTGTTTGAACTCGTATTGATGGCCCAGTAAAATATTTGAGCCAAATGCTAAGTTGGGCTCACAGAATACCAAATCGTTATCCATAAAAGGCAGCTGAACCTCCTTTTTGTTTCCCTCCAGTTGGGCTTGGAGCGCTGAAAGAAGCGGAGTGGAATTGTTCCATGATGGCGGTCCCCAATGACAGCTTCGGTTTGAACTCCACCTTCTCGCCTTATACGAGCAAAAACAGTGAGAACACGTCTGGTTGCGCAGACTGGCCACGGGTGCCTATGACCACCATCATCCCCACTATCTACAGCATTATCTGCGTTCTGGGCATCATTGCCAACACTCTTGCCGTGTGTGTGTTGGCCCACACCAGCGCCTCGAGGAGAACTGTGGCCAACACTTTCATGCTGAACCTTTGCGTGTCGGACCTTTTGTTCCTGCTGTCTCTCCCGCTGTGGGCTGTCTACTACTCGCAAGGCTACAGCTGGCCCTTCGGACGAGTCACGTGCAAGATCTCCGGTAGTCTCCATAATCTCAACCTGTACGCCTCCATATTCTTCATCACTTGCATGAGCATGGACCGCTACCTTGCTCTGGTGCACCCACTGCGCTCTCAGAGTCTTCGAGACCTGAAACGCGCCAAGCTCATATGCGTCCTGGTCTGGGTTCTGGCATTTGCTTGCACGGCGCCAACCATAGCGCTGAGGGACACTCATTATATCGAGGCGTTTGACGTGGAAGCTTGTGTGATTATCTATCCGGATGCCACCTGGTATCGGAGCCTGGCCTGGATGAAAGTACTCCTGGGCTTTTTGCTGCCGATGCTCATCATTACTTGTTGCTACTGTGCCATTGGCAGACATTTCTTGGCTGGTTCTGGCCTCGTAAGCCTGCGGAAACCGTCGCGCTCTGCCAGCGCATTTAAATGCTCGGGGTCACAGGACGGCTGCGGTAAACCGGAGAGACCGCCGACCCCCTGTGTGAACCCCGGCTCCGGAGGAGGCAGACCCATTGAGGGAAGGGGGCTGGAAAGGGTCCTGTGGACCGTGGCCGCTGTCGTTTTGGCCTTCTTCCTTTGCTGGTTCCCCTTCCACTGCGTGACGTTTATAGACATACTGAAGAGTGACGACTGGCTGGACGGTTGCTGGGCCCAGTGGGCCATTCAGAATCTTACACCCCTCACCCTCTGCTTGGGCTTCTCCAACTCTGCCATCAACCCAGTGCTGTACTGCTTCATCGGGAACCATTTCCGGGGCCGACTGGGCACCCTTAGTAAGGGTCTGTGTGTGCATTTGAAAGCACGTGAAGAGGATCACAGTCAGAAGAGGGGCTCCTTCAGCACTCGGCTCAGTTCTTTCTCCCGAAAACTCAGCGACTTGAAAGATCTGGCGATTGTTGACGCCTCTGCACATGCTTAGGTGACTGAAGAGTAACCCGGAGATTTCATTATATGACTTCTTTCCGTGTCTTTGGACAAAAAAAAAAAAAAAAAGAATCCCTGGTGAAAAAAAGCTTGTTGTGCCTTTAGGTGTCCTCCGTCAATGCACTGAAAGGGTTAAGTAAATCGACATAACTTTGACGACGATTGTCTCTTTTATACATGTTCAACAAATCAATTGCAACAGCTTTCAGTCAGACCAACGACACATTTTCATGGATTTATCTGTGCGATTTGTGCATTTCATGACATCGAAATCACAAATGTATCGCACCTGCCTCACAATCAAGACCTTTCTAGGTTCTAATGTCCACTCCGAATCTTATCCCTCTGCGTGTGTGTGGAGGGCTATTCTGACTTCCTATTACAGGTTATGGATTTTTGCACAAATGAAAAAAAAGAGGAAATAGAATGTTTATGAAGTTTTACTATTTTCTAATACAGGTATGGCCACATGTACGGCCCAAAACGAGTTCTCATATCAAAACTGCATCAAATATTCTGCCTTGACAAAGATATCAATGCTCAGTTTTTATTGACACTGTCCGAGAGGTATTCATTTAACAATTTGTTTATTAGGTTGTGAAAATGCCCTTCAACATACAGAAGGCTGTGTGTCATATTATGACTCAATACATTTCTATATTCACTGACTGTACCTAATGCTATCTCACGAGCTATTAAAAGGGGAAGTTTCAAATGTTTTGCTTTGCTTTGCTCGTGCTTTACTTTGCCATTCAGGTCATACCACTGGAAAAAAAATGTCACCGTGTTATGCCTCTTCATAGTGTTATATCTACCGTAGCTAAATCCAAGATAGTCAAAACCTGGCCAGAGCATGAAGCAGAAATCATTTGAGGGTTAACGGCATCTACAATTGTAAAACTTTATTGCGACAGTACACTGAAAAAAAAAATGTGATGAATTTACTCGCTTTTATTATCTGAGGTGGTTACACACAATGAAATCATTTGGATCTAGATAAACAAACATTTTAAGTCGATATAGAGTCTAATTAAAAAAAGTCTCGGAATCTAGATGCTTTTACTTGCAAAAAATTGACAAAATAAATTTTTTCAGTGTACAATAAAGTTTTACAATTGTAGACGCCATTAAACCTCAAATTATTTCTGCTTAATGCCCTGGCCAAGTTTTGAGTATCTTGGATGAAGCTACGGTAGATATAACACCATGAAGTGGCATAACACTGTGACATGTTGTTTCTAGATTATGTTTGAAGTTATCGGATTCATTTAGGATGGTGCACACAACCGTATTTCTTGCAAATGACATCATAATACCGCTGTCCTGAATTAAAAAACAAAACAAAAATAAAATGAACAGCATTGGGAACAACCATGATCGAGTTTTATATCTCAGTAAAGCTTGATACACTTGTTTGATAATCCAAATTATATTTTAACTGCTAAAACATAATTATTAATAAACATTGAACACCTATACTTATGAATACCTTGATTTCTGACTTCACAGTGGAGCATAGTGAGCTCAAATTTGGGCATTCAAATGGTGAATTCAGTTCCTCGACATAAATGGTGAAATGGTAAGAGCTCACTTCCCAAGGCTGAATGTTCTCTTCATGACAAGTGGTCTAATACATTTGCCAAGAGCTGTATTATAGCAAAATATGGTCATTAGGAGTCCCAATTCATAGTATAGGAAACTGTATACACTGCACTGACATTGTATTATTTCCAAATATAATTAAAAGCAATGTACTTGTCTGAATTAAAAATAAAATGAAAAAGATGACAGGTATATGTTGAGTACCTCCTACATATCAACACTGCCTATCATAGTCTTATACAAATGGTCTGATCATGCATTCCACTCCAAACACTTGTGTTGTGCTAATCAATGGAGTGTCTCTGTCTGCTACTTGTGTCTGGTATAGATCCTCCACATACCACACTGGCCCTGGCCTGCCCCTGTGTGTGCTGGAAGCTTAGAGATTGTTTGTACAGGTATGTGTTTTCCCTGCTGAAAGCCACCCGACAAAATTACTGCTAGTTATTTTGTTAATGATAAACAATTTGATAGTAGCGGCAATGAGAGATGTACATTTTTTTTAGAAGTACATTTTCAATTTTATATCGATCTTTTTTCTGTGGTACGGTAGGAAAACTGGTTAGCACATCTGCTTCACAGTGCATAGGTCCTGGGTTCGATTCCGGACGTAACCTTCCTGTGTGGAGTTTGCATGTTCTCTCAATTCCTGCGTGGTTTTTCTCCAGTTTCCTCCCACATCCCAAAAACATGCACTGTCGGTTGATTCCGTGCTCTAAATTGTCTCTAGGTGTGATTGTGAGTGTGAATGGTTGTTTGTTTATGTGTGCCCTGCGATTTGCTGGCAACCACTTCAGGGTGTACCTCGCCTACTGCGCGAAGACGGCATTGGGATTTAATTGAAGTGAGATATTCTGATCAATGGCTGTAAATTTAATTTGAAAACCAAAACCAAAAAAAAAAAACCACATTGGCCTACAGGGAAGGCTACTATACCATTCTCCAGTACCATCATTAAGCAGGGCAACTTAATTTATGTATTTCATACAGACGGTAAATCAATGTTCTTCACATAATAACTAATAAAACAACAAGATTTAGGAAAATTTGACATTAAAGACCTGGATTTAAAAGCATCATTTGGTAATTTATTTATTTATTTAATTTATGGTTAGCTCTCAATGTTAGCAAAGGGTAACATTTTGCTTTAGAATCGGAATAAGAATCAGAATCGCCTTTATTGTCATTGTATAGCTTACCACAAAATGTGGGTGCCACTCCTCAGTGCATTTCGTAAAAAAATAAAATAAAATAGAATAAAATAACCCGTATTTAATCGCGTAAAGCCTGAGCCAAGGCAAGCTACCTCTTTTTCTTTGAATGTTAATTTAAAAAAGAAAAACGGACTACTGCTTTACCTTTTATTTAAGTACAGCGTGAGTACTTTTACCACAGATTACTAACTATTTGAAATTAATAGGCAGGCTGGTATCTTTTACCTATATTATTCAGTACTACTGAACCTAACCAAGCAAGGGTAAAAAAAAAAAAAAGCTTCTCAATGCAGCTAATCTTTCGAATTGACCACTGAGTGGCGCTAACATGCTGCAGATGCATTAGGCTGTCAGACAGGACCGTGCACGCTGCTTACCCACACAGTCAACGCAGAAGCCCCATGTTCATGATCTTTGCAAGCTGAGGGAAGGAGAGACCTGATACAGACTGATCACTCGGCGGCTACACTTGTGGATGTAGAAACCTCGAAACTAATCCTGGCCGAAAAATTCTCAGGGCCAAAACCGTGCAGGCTGCTTACCCGCACAGTAAATTCAGAAGCCCCACGTTCATGATCTTTGCAAGCTGAGGAGAAGGAGAGCCGTGATCCAGACTGATCACTGGGCGGCTATGGTTGTGGATGTAGAAACCTCGAAAGTAATCCCGAGTGAAAAATTCTCAGGCCCAAGACTGTTTTCGGTACGAGCATGCGGTCATTTGTGCCAAGGACGCCATGTAGGCATATGTGGCCTCCTAGCCTGTAATGACAAAGCAGATGCTGTAGCACACGTTTAACAAAATGTGCACATGACACTCAATATTTTAATCACCAGCTTCTATTTACAGCAACGCTTTGACACACCAGCAACTCTGCAACTGACAGGACAGATTGCAAGTGGAGTTCAGAGCAGCACTGCACGATGTTGAGACACACACGGCTTCATTAGCTGCTTCCTCGCTGTTCTGTGGCTGAGGTGTACGCGTCCTTGCCGCGCGATCAATAGAAGGCACTGGTGAGCGAGAAATAAGAAAATGAAGTGTGGGCGACTCTTTGAGTGCCTGCCAACACATTTGTGAAAACAGCGATCAAGTGCCTTTGAGCTCAAATTTGTCAAAACTGTACAAATGTAATTATGACTTGCCGCTAATTGTGCTGTGGATGATGGCTATCTTTTACATTTCTGAAACTGCTCGGTGTTGTGCTGTTTGTTTGAAATGGCTCCCTTTTTTGTTCTATGAATGCAATGAATGACACAATATTGTCATTTATTTTTGTTGCAGAAATAGAAATACAAGGAACATTGACTTGAATACCTCTTTCTGTGCTTCATTTGGTGGATTTAGTTTAAGTCAAGGTTTATCTGTTCCAGGACTCTACAACCATGGAAGGTGGTTGAGGGTGCACGGTCCATCGCCATGTCCTCTCACTGACAATGCTGATTTTTTTTTTTTTTGTTCGCCACATTCTTCCATCAGTCTCAGAGTCACATTCCCCCGCCTTCACAATGAACAAATTAATTTTAAATAGTTCACTCGTATATTAAAAACAAACAAACAAACAAACCAAAAAAAAACAATGTTGTATTTCTACCAGTTCCACACAATTCAATTTTTTTGCGAAACACAAAGTTAATGGTGGATCAAGTTCACACTTTCATCTTAATATAGAAAAATGTGTGTAAATGTATGGAACGTCTTTTTTTTGTATTCTGTGTGACAGTTAAAAATTAGAGCACAGGATAAATATTGTCAAATGAATTTTATGAGCAGCTCATGTGTTGAATTATGTGAATGACATAATTTACTTCTGCTTTTTGAAGTTGTTGAATGTCAATGTGGTGGGTCCTCAGCAATGTATATCGTTGACTTCAGACTGAAACACTGTCACAATTATAAATTAGAATTTTTTTTTCACATATCTACGCAATTGGTTGGCAAAGTGGATGTTATTTGTACACGTTATTGGCTGGTGTGAAGGGTTGAAAATGGCTTGCTAGAAAAAAAATAGACGTTTACAATTGTTAAGAGATTTTTGGGTACAGTATTTGTGTTTTTAGATATGATTTGAGTGAATGAGCCTTTGATTGCAATGTGCAAAATAGCATCGGCCGTCAGAGACAATCGATCACTGTAATTGACGGTTAGCTAGTGAAACAGTACAGGTGGTACGAGTAGAGTCTACTTGTACCACCTGTACTACTCAGTAGACTTTGCGATAGTACACGAAAGCAAAGCCACTGCAAAGAAAATGGCATGATCAAGTAAATTCAGCTCAGCAAAATGCATACCTGTCAACTTTTCGGAGCGCCAACCTGTATAAACTACCCAAAAAATCCTTATAAAGAGCAAAAAATCCTTATAACATACCAAAGCATTTTATATGTCAAAATAACGGCAGAAAAAAACCCACGAAATTTTCAATGATATTTATTGTAGATCTCCATAATACAATGTCTGGTTAATGTCTAATCATCATTCTACTTAGTGGCATTACTGTGTTCAGAGTTGTATTCCTGCGTTACTTTTTTCACCAACTCCAAATGCTGACCCATTGGCAAAAAACCCCCAAAAAACGGAAATTTTCAGAATCCGTATGATTTGTGCGATACGGCCATATACGTAAGATTCACCACAAAATCCGTATGAACTATGGCTAAACCGTATGAGTTGACAGGTATGAAAATGTTGCATTTTATTTAGGTTTGTTCCTGCTTGGTTATGAGTGTGATGAGCATCGTTCTGTATATGTGTGAATTGTATTAATGAAACCCTGATTGTGAATGGTATGATGAAGAATGACGCACGCGTGCATGAACAGCTAACTATATGGAGTGTTAAACCAATTGAATACATTGGAACTCCCCGCTCTCTTCTGTACATTTGCAAAAAAAAAAAAAAAAAAACAAGGGGGGAAGGCTGCTGAGCAATGAGCCATGTGGCGCTAAGTGCGCTTGTTGTCATCAGTTTCGGATTGGGGGAAGAGAAGACATAGCCTCACTGCTTTTCAGTTTGGGCCATACAAGTCACCGAGCCAAAGTTTTGGATTTAAAAAGCTGAATGTAAGAAGGAGAAAAAGGGAGACCATATTTTGTTGAAGTTACAAAACCACAACAAAGCAGTTGTGGTATATAACTCCGCTTCTTGAAAAGCTAAGATGGAAAATCTATCAGTCTACCATGGACCCATTGGAAAGAAGGCGGGCGAGAGGCGACTGGCTCTGGATGGACGGGATGGATGCTTCTTGGTGCGAAACAGTGATTCTGTACCCGATGTCTACTGCCTTTGTGTGCTGTGAGTAAAAGGGCAACTTTGACTTCTTTTCAGTGGTGTGTGTGTGTGTATATGTAAATATTTATTATACTGTATTTAGTACATACTGTGTGTGTGTGTGTGTGTGTGTGTGTGTGTGTGTGTGTGTGTGTGTGTGTGTGTGTGTGTGTGTGTGTGCAGGTGCAATGGAACTGTCTTCACATACAGACTTCAAAAACATGATGGAGGATCATGGGCCGCAGATGTAAGATTTCTAAACAGTGCAATCATTTGATCGACGTCAGTTTATTGTAGAGCATAGCAAGATACATTGAGCAATTGTATGTGTTGGACTTTGCAGGAAAAACTTGGTGAAGGCCCTTTGTAATTCCAGTCTGAAAGGTAGTGCAGACAGCAAGGTCCATAAATGCTATACATGTCTGCTTGTGGATCAAAATGACAGACTTGATCTCGACCGCATTAGTCACTTTTGGGATAAACTACAGTAGCGATCGCATTATAGCATTATAGTGTGATGTAAAAACTCAAATTCGGAATACTCCGAGGTGTTGACTTCAGTGTCCATACAAAATTGTGCCCAGTTCTGTGTCCACTATTATTTGTCTCCATTGTGTGAGGTTTCATCTTCTGACAGGGATCTCAGTACTTTCCTCAGTGGTGCCATAGATCCGGGTAAATACCGTATTGGCCCGAATATAAGACGACCCCCTCTTTTTCAAGACTCAAGTTTGAAAAAAGACTTTTTGAACAACAAATTAATTTTTATACAGAAAATAATTACAGTACATCTGAAACAAATGATTTTAACAATATATTTGAGAGAAAAAGCATGTTATTTTGCCTCATTCAAATCTAAAGTGCAATCACATTCGTAAATTAATGGCTCCTGGTTTTTGAAATGTAAATTACATCATAACTTCTCCTCAGCTGCCGGTTAACCTGGCCGATCTTCGACCCACTTTTCTCCAGATTGTCACTACGTTTCTCCATTTTCTGTTCTTCTATTATTTTGGCGCCATCTAGTGTCGTGAATGGGTATAATGTCTAGACCCCGAATATAAGACAACCCCCACTTTCTCAGTCTTATTTTAATGCAAAAAACACTGTCCTATATTCGGGCCAGTACGGTAATTTAGTGTTATTAGTAGTAACTTATTTTTATACATGTATTCCATTGTTAAAATGTTTAATCTCGTTTCTGATGGTGACAACATGACCCGAGGGCAAAATTAATTAAATTTATATCATTTCCTCTAGGAAATTTGGATTTTAAAATTGAAAAAAGTCGAGGTCAAACAGATTTTTGTCTTCAAATGTGAAAGGCTCCTTTGATTTGTATCAAGTTGCGATTTCTGAGGAGGGACAGCTCAGTAAATTCAGTGCATTCCTTTACCTTTGCGAAATACTGTAGTTGTAGATGTCGGAAATTGCAGCCACTTGCTGAGGAGATGTGGAGGAGGGGAAGGTGGGTGGCAAGGGGCTACCGACCGGTCCCGGACATTCGCGTTGGTCAATTCAGTGGGACAGCCGCGTTACAGAAGTGGCATCCAATAGACCGTTGGTCGGCAACACGCGGCTCCAGAGCCGCATGCGGCTCTTTAACGACATCTAGTGGCTCCCTGGAGCTTTATAAAAAATGTTTGAAAATGATTTTGATAGAAGACTAATATAGCTCAAATAGATATAGATACATGTTGCAGCTCCGAAAAAGGAGAGCTGTGGTGTTGTTTTCTTAAAACGTACACTTTATTTATGCTTTCAACAGTCTCGACAAACAGACACGTCTGCGTCCGACTCTGTGCCTGCTCTCTTCTCGTTCGACTCGAGAGGCGTTCAAAGACAGCCTTCAAAAAACGTAAATTAATGATCACTTCACTGACATTAAAAAAAGCGAAAATAATGCACCAAAACAAAAAAATCAATCGAGGAAATTACAAAATAAATTCTATGGGGGCGTTTGTGAACACACAACAAAGGAATGAATAACATAAACAATTCCGAGACAGTCCAGTCCCCTACATACCTACAGCATGTGTTTCCTTCATTGTAAGTTTTATCGAAGGATTTTTTTTTTTTTGTGGCTCCAGACATATTTGTATTTTTTGTCCTATGTGGCTCTTTCAACATTTTGGGTTGCCGACCCCTGCAATAGACGTTGGCAAGATATCAGCAATAACTTCACATATTGTCCGTCCACATGCTCCGTCTTAGAAATGTTGTTAAATGGGCATCAGTCATACACACGCCCCAGACATCCACTGTGCTTTGAACACCACTGATTCAGTTGATCTGAGAAAATAATTTATCAATATATTCTGACGGGGTTACAACCCCACAAAAGCCCCCGCGATCGAGCTCTTTGGATGTGGAATGCAGCATTGCACCTGATAGAATTTCAAATGATTGAAGCTGCAAACATATAGTGACATCTTAATATTGTCTTGTCTCTGCCTGTTGTGACACATGCGCTGCGTGCTGTACACTGACACTATCAATCAAGCAGCACTGACGAGGACAAACACGGATCGCGCTACAAGCTCAAGATTCATAACCACTATTACTTGAATGAAATATTTTTCACAGTAATACTTGCAGCCAGAGAGAGAGAGAGAGAGAAGAAATGCATGGAGATTTGACAAACACAGTCTCCGTGTTTGATTGAATGATTGTAAAATGCATTCGAGTTATTTTTTTTTCAGTGTGACTGAAAGGAAAGAATCGAATGTAATAACAACGGACGAAAGCTTCTTACTTGACAAAGCCGCACTATTTCCAAATGTTCAATGCGGCTCTCGCGCAAGTGAGTGGGCTTCCATTTTGCCAGGTGTACGGGATCACTTCCAAACATTTTGGGTGATTTTGAAGCCACATATGTTTGTGTTATTTCAGTTTTAATTGGTCGCAATGGAAGCTCCGCAGATAATGGCACATATTTCAAAAATGTGCTCGCAATCAACATGAATAATTGTTTTTTTTTTTGTGGTTGTTGACAAACAACATGCGAAAAAGCCTAAGGGGAGCGAGGAACTCGCTGTCTGCATTTTCCTAATTTAGCCTTCAATACCCCAGTGTTTTATTTTCCCATCTGCTATCGTCGGTTATTCTCTCTTCTATTAATACTCTTTCATGAGAGTTCTGCCAAATTGATTTGAGTCATATATGAAAGATTTTTTAAATATATCCTTTATATATCGATGTAGAATTTTCATTCTTTCTTATTTTATTCAGTACGGGTGGCTCATTTCATTCAAACTAACCATATCTTCTCTTCGTTTTTTCCTCATGATGTCAAGATGAAATCTATGAATTGTCTGCCTCCTGCTTTACTTTCTTTCCCCCCCCCCCCCCCAGACAATTCCTGGTGTGCCGAAACGACATTTCCGTAAAATCAAGAACTTGATAGCAGCTTTCCAGCAGCCCGGACAAGGAATTGCCATCCCTCTGCTTTACCCCGTCACTGCCCAGGGAAGGGTACAAACACCCACAGAGGCGCAGACGCCCAGTAATAGCCTGTCACCACCACGCAGCAGCTCGAGTACTGTCATCCAGTCGTATGTTGCTCAGGGACAGAAAAATGAGGGGGAAAATGTGACGGGAACTCTTGGCTAGCCACAAGGTACAGTACAATATATTTGAAGTATTCATTTCAAACACAACTTCTGTTTGTCTTTTGACACTTTGTCATGTTTTGGTGATACAGAAGGTCTCTATTCAAGCCCTCCTCTAAAATCACTTTAAATCAAAATGCACTCAATGTTGTTTATTGCGGCACAGTTCCCATTTTACAGCTTTAACTAAACGTGTATGTCAAAATATATTCATATGAACCTTTTTGCATTCCTGCAGAGTGAAGCAATTTAAATGTTCAGCAAAGATACCAATTCATCAAATAAAAAAATTGAGTAATTGTGGGCCTCACTGAATACTTGCAGTATGTTTTTTTTTGTGGGGGGGGTGGGCCAAACAAAAAGTCTCATTCTTTACTAGGAAATGTGATGTAAAATATTCATGCTGAAACTTTCATATTGCATTGACAAGAAATGTATGTTTATGTGAGTGACAAGGAAAAAGCATATTCGTGCAATATGCTGCATAAATGAGTTCTCGTTCGCTCTTTGACACACCCGCACCCACACACATGCAGACCCACATTGGAACAAAATTCAATTTGACATATTGAAGTGCTGATCTCCGTGGCTAGAGTGCTGACTGTTGGGGTAGGATGGGGAGGGTGCGCACTACTGTCATTTTTGTGATTGACATTACTGGCTACTCAAGAAGAAAAAATAAAATAAATAGAAGTGTGAGCGTGAGACGGAAATAGGGAGAGAGTGTGAGCATCCATTCGGCCGGGACGGTGGTCTCCTAGCAACCGGACTTTCCCTCTTTTCAGCGCCGAGATGAGGCTGGGCAGTATCTAATGAAGCATATGGTTTCGGAAAAGGAAAGGAAGGCGCGTCGCAAAGAGCTGGTGGTGAACGTATATCACCTGCTTGCAGTCGCAACATATGCAACGTGAGGCTCTGTCATCCGCAGCCCATGAGAGAAACACAAACAATTAATGGTGGGCAGATGGTGGAGTGACGCAGGGAGGGGAGGCATGTGGCTAGGGGGAGGCAGATGGAGGAGGAGGTGGAATAGTGAAAGCTCGCTTAAAAAATCTTAGCATAAACTTTTTTTTGGGGGGGGGGGGAGAACAAGCTTGGAAGTGGTTCACATGGATCCTGATTGGCATTTCCTAATGAGACCAGACAAGCTGTAGAATACGCTGTAGCCAACTCCAAGGTGCTGCCCCTTCTGCACTCGCCACCCACTCACTGTGCTTCAGCTGTCACATTTCTTCCACCCGACCCTTTCCTCTTTTCTCCTCGTCCTCCTTCTTCTTCTTCTTTTCCCGTGACAGATGCGCGTTTCTCATGCAATGCTCAGTCGGAACCATAACGATGGGCGATAATGACAGCACAGATTTGAGAGCGACAATCTCCCCGAGACGAGAACAAAGCGCGAACGACAAATGTTTTGCAAGGGAGGCGAATGAGGACACACGTAGAAGTTGCAGAGCCAAATAACAAGCCAGAATGCCATCCAAGGGAGCACTGGGATTATTCACACATAATAACTTTAATCAGCATTGGATACCCCATAAAGTCAGATTTTTTTTTTCTCAGCGAGAATATTTACTATAGCCATGTATAATTCTTTGCAAAAATGTAACTGCTCTTTCTATTGATTAACAATACTGACACGTACTTATGAACAACAGAACTTCCAGTTGAGCACTTATTTTTTTTCCTTCAGTGTGAAAGCACTTGCTATGTACATTCTTGATTGGAGTATACACACGCATACAAACTACTGTTGGAGCGCAGCAGAGGCAGCGACCCAGAAGAGATTCCGTCCTCTTTTCAGGAAGTGTCAAGAGTCGACAAGGCCTCTCTTGCACATGACATTAACGGGAGTATATCCGGAGCAATTGGCAACTAGAGTGCTCTTGATTTGAGTCATGAAGGAGATAATTTACTGGAAACCGTAGAAGTCTTCAGCAAAGAACAAAATCGAAAGTGAAGAAGAGTGTTTTGGACAGCAGAAGCGTCAGTTAACTCCCTGGCTAGCAGGGATACAAAAAAGCAAAGCCACAACCAGACCACACTTGCTTGTGCCACTGTTAGAAACCAGACAATAATAATAAAATACCATCATTCTGTCACAGTTAAAGGCAATTTTGGAAATCTTTTTCCCCTAATCTCTCGTCTTGTTCTTTTTTGATGATGTCACCTTTTTTTCTCATACAGTATAGAAAGGGTAGAACAAATTGGAGTCGAGTAGAAACAGGCAGTCTTTGGTGGGCTGGCATGGGAGAGCCGCTTCAGTGTTACCTGCCCCCCACCTCGCTTAGAGTCATGAAGTGGATGTTGTAGGGGCAGTCGGACAGCTCTGTCTGCTGCTCGATAGGCAGAGAGTAGTAGCCGTCGTAACCCTGCACACGTCCGGCAGACAGCAGCTGCTGCTTCTCCACGTCGCTCCACGTTCGGCTCCCCGCGTCGCCTAACTCCACTCTCTTCCTCTCGTGGTCCCACGCCCCCTCCACCGCTCTCCGCCGAGCCTCCTCCCTCACCCTGGCTCTTTCCTCCTCCTCATTGCCGCCGTAACGGATGCACAAGCACAGCGCCCCCTGCTGGAGAGTGATGTCCGCGAACCGACGAGTCCTGCCGTTGAGCATGGCACTCATTTGCGATACGCTCACGTTGACTCCACTCTCTAGGACGCGCCCACCAACCCCTAAACCCAAAGCGAGGTCTTCCTCAATAGGTCGGGACTGCAGGAAGTGGTGGCTGTCGCAGCCGTGCACCGTGAAACTCAGCCCGTCGAGGTAAACGGCGCCGTTCAAAATGGCAGCCACTCGCCGACTGTCCTCGCTGGCCACACCGATAACTTCGGCGCTCACACGGCTGTGGGAGATGGCAAAGCGGATGCTGGGCCCGAGAAGAAAGGGCCGGGAACCGAAGGGAGGAGGTCGTGTTGGTCGGTGGCAGGTTGAGCCAACGGGTGCTGAGACGAGAGGCAAACGCTCCAAAGAGATGAAACGTCTCAGCTGCCTGCGGAGTTCACATTGGATTCCCAAAACCACCTAAACAGAAGAAGCGCAATTATTCGACTCCGGCATACTCACATTTTGGCATCGACAGAGCCACATATTTGCAGATTGTTTATTTATTTATTTATTTTTTAAATGGAAACTTTTTTCTTTTTTATTTTATTATTTTGTCTCCATAATTTCTGTGTGTGTGTGTGTTTTTTTTAAAATTTTCATTGTGGATTTTATATATCAAATAATTGAAGAACTAATACTGGTCACCTAAAAGTGTCTGATAATATATATAACATACTTCATTAGATTTGGATCAATAAAGAAAATGTGATGTCACACCAACTATTTTCCTAAAAAGGTTGATATTTTATTTATTATCCAGAGTGGCTTGAGGTTTTAAATACTTTCAGTCAACTTAGGACCATTTGTGTGTGGCTCTGAGTCATTACAAGTGAAAACAGAAAACACAAAACATTTAGCTTTTCGATCCGAACACAGCAATGAACGCCACTTTATGTATGTGTTTGTTTTTGTTTAGACTTTGCAAATAGAACAGCAATGGGGTATCCACCTTGCTCGAGTCCCAGTCTTGGGTCTTAGTTTGAGTCTTCATCAGTTCATATGTTTGTTCCATGCGGCTGATTTCAGGCTTTGGGAAACCAGGAACAACGTTGTGAAGCTGGAAGCCAAATAGCTGCAACCAGCTGCCAATGTCTGCACATAAATACAGAAATACATTGAAAAAAAAAAATATATATATACGGTATATAAATACATATATATATATATAAAAAATCAAACCTCGGTTTTCGAACGTCTCGGTTCTCAACCAATTCGGTTTTCGACCAAATATTTTGAGTTTTTTAATGCTCGGATGACGAACAAATTTCGGTTCTCGAACAAACTGAGCGCATTTGAATGCACGATTTGACTCCTCTCGCCTTCCTTACACGAGGAAGTGACGCTTCCTCGGGTAGACGAGGAAGGGACACTTCCTCGTGTTGCTTTCCATTGTGAGCAGACGTGTTCAGTAAACATTTTTATTTTAAAAAGAGCGTGGTTTCGGTTTTCCAACAATTTAGGTTTTCGAACAGCCTTCTAGAACGGATTATGGACGAAAACCGAGGTTTGACTGTATATATATATATATTTTGTACACAGACACACCCACATAAATGCACACGTGTAAAAGGGTTGGAAAAAATTAATGCATTAATAACGCAAAGCCTCTTTGATGCAACTTTTTGTTTTATGGTTGATCAACTCACACCTCTTATTTGGCCATCCATCACAAACATCCACATCTGAATAGCCCTCGAGAACTGCACTGCCCTTTAACCACGACACACAACTTGCTGTCAGAGGAGAAAGCGACAGTGGATGAGCCATTTAGACTTTTACGCATTGAAACCTGTCCCTCCTTCGAAACCATTGATAGGACTGAGCCGATCATTAGCAGTTACCACGGAGTTACTTGTATTTGCTCCAAGTCTCAAAGGGGTCTAAAAGTGTTAGAGAGGTTCTTGGCCAGAGTGCATGCCAGTCTTGTTTCTTGGAGTGATTCCAAGTCACTTATCTTTATTTGTGAGGCGTATTTTATTAAGTGGCTTGTTAGCCAGAAAACTGCCTCATAGTGCAGAGATGGAGGTTTCGATTCCGGCTCCGGCCTTCCTGTGTGGGTTTTCTCTGAGTACTCCGGTTTCCTCCCACATTCCAAAAACATGCATGGCAGGCTGATTGAACATTCTAAATTGTCCCTGGGTGTGAGTGTAAGCGCGGATGGTTGTTCGTGTATGTGTGCAATGCGATTGGTTGGCAACCAGTTCAGGGTGTCCCCCGCCTCCTGTCTGAAGACGGCTGGGATGTGCTCCAGCACGCCCCGAGAGACCCTTGTGAGGATAAGCGGATCAGAAAATTGATAGATGGATATATATACACACACACACACACACACACACACACACACACACACACACACACACACACACACACACAATCGGAAGCAAAACAGTCATTAGACTGCGGTGTCATCAACTCGTTTCATAACTGAGCAAAATATGCTGCAGAGAATCAGTTGCATCTCTATGACAAATGCATTCACTCTTTAATAACCAATAATATTGCAGATCACGATGGTCCAAATGAATGTTTCATTGTCGTGAAAGACAGATGACCCGACCTACATGCTTCATTCACTCTGATAGTCCGCCATTCCATTTCCCTCTCTTGTTCAAGCTTTTGTTTTACCCCTTGGGGAAATAGTGTGTTCTTGACAGACAAAAGAGGACAAAGCATAAAATCTTGTGTTGAAAAAAAACAAAAAAAACACCGAAAAACAAGACGATCAGAGGCTGTCCTGTTTCTTGCCTGTTTTCTTCAGTCCATTACATTTTCTCTGTCTGACACATCGCCTCACCTGTGTCATCTCATTCTCAACGGCAGATGTTTTCAATGTGTGCGCGTGCGTGTGTGAATGAGAGAGAGAGAGCGAGAGAGAGAAACGGAGCGTGGGCGATTGAGTGCAATATCTCCCCTAAGTGTGCTATAGTTGTCATATGGCACTTCTCTCACGTCTCCAAGTAAGTACAGTGAAGTACTGTTCACCACAGTACGCTTTGGATGAGTCGATTCTCCTCTGCAAACTAAGGAGGCGGGATGGCAATGTAAAAACATATGTTTCAAAACCCGCAAACACGACAACGTGCACTGGGGATTCTCTTGTAAACCATCAATCAAACTCTTGTACTCCATCAACTCTTCTTCCCATTGGGTTTTCAAATGCTCAATGGACTTTCACTTGTATGGCACTTTTCTACCTGCAAGGTACTCAAAGAGCTTTACCACTGTCTCGTCATTCACCTATTGATGAGGCAGCGTCATAGCAACTGAGGGTTCCATATCTTTGCTCAAGGACAATTTCGACATGATGCAAAGGCTGAGGATTGGAACCCACAACCTTCTGGCTGGGAGACGACTTTTTTCATGTGAGCCATGCTGCCCTCAGTTTGGGTCAGTGAGCTCTGAACTATGCATCAGTTGAGTCAAGACAACACAGTAGATCTCCTATGTTGACTTCCTAGCCACTATAAGGAGACGAAATACAGTCAAATCTCGGTTTTCGTCCATAATCCGTTCCAGAAGGCTGTTCGAAAACCGAAATTGTTCGGAAAAAACGAAACCACGCTCTTTTTAAAATAAAAATGTTTACTGAACACGTCTGCCCACAATGGAAAGCAACACGAGGAAGCGTCACTTCCTCGTCTACCCGAGGGGGCGTCACTTCCTCGTGTAAGTAGGGCGAGAGGAGTCAAATGGTGCATTCAAGTGCGCACAGTTTGTTCGAGAACCGAAATTTGTTAGTCATCCGAGGCATAAAAAACTCAAAATTTTGGGTCGAAAACTGAATTGGACGAGAACCGAGAAGTTCGAAAACCGAGGTTTGACTGTATATTGGCAGGAATATAGACCAATAATTCCCAACCAGGGTGCCATGTCAACCGAGAAAGATTAACATCGGTGCCATGGGAAATTATCCAATTTCACTGAATTGATCCCAAAATAATTATTCATGAATTACAACTCGTATATCTTTGCTCATCTATGCCAGGCACAGATAGTGAAAGGCACATCAAATGCTGTGCGTTAGATGGCATAAGAAACAATAAACCCGTGCATCCAACTAGTCCCATTCATTCAGAAGAATAAACCGTGACTTCATGTGTGTATATCATCTTAGTGTTGAATTAATCAGGGTCCAGATTTCAGACTAGAAATCACTTTGTGAGTACATGAGACAAGATCATTCTTATTTCAGTATTCAAAATGATTTGAGACATCTTTGTTTGGTGAAGAATCAGACAAAACCCTCTTCAACTCAATCGAATCATCGCGCTTGGTACGAATAGCGCTCAACTGTGCGTCAGTGAATCAGTATTTCGTAAAGAAACGAACGTGTGCGCGCATGTGAGGGGCTCACCTGTTGTAAACTGCGTCACCTCCTCCACTTTCCCCACGGGGCAGTTGTTTTTGAAGGCGTATAAGTTAAACGGTCTTGGCTCCTTGCTCAGCTCAACCCATAGCTCATGGTTGGGTGAAGTCCAGCGACCAGCTAGAGTGTCATAATCCCGTCTACCGAGGTGGACTAGGCGCGTGAGAGGATCATATAAGCCTCCGTGGAATCCGATGATGAGTTGGAAGTCAGGGTTGGTGTCCTGATAGACTTCTCCATAGGGGGTATAGAGGATCTCTTTGACCAGCCGGCCCTTGTTTGAGAAAACGGCCCTTGGGGTCCCCACGCTATCACACGCGACGTAGTATTCCTCCCCACTGCTCAACTCCATGGCGATGAGGTGACCCTGCAGGTCGTAGTACAGCGACGTGATCAAATTGCTGCTGTGGTTGTACAAGTGGCTAACCCTGGTGGGGTGTGAAAGATCAGCGTAAAAGAACTGCAGCTGCTCGCCCTGGCTTGTCTTAGTGGCCACACGCCGGCCCAACCCATCGTATCGGTACCACACGGAGTGCTCGGTTGCTCGGTTGAAGACCCGCATCAGGAGCCCATTGGAGTTGTAGTCAAAGAGATCATTGGCTCGCTGACGGAGGAATCCGTCTTCATCCACACTGTATTGTATCTCACCGAGGTGTGTGATGCGATCTCGCTGGTCATAACGCAGCGGAACCAACCTGGAGTCAAGCACACCAGAAAATAGGCTTTGGATGCATGAAATGCTCAATAACGAGTCTGCAATATGTGAAAATTCAAATGTGACTTTAAACGCCTCGTGGTTGGAGATACAACGTGAAGCCATGAAGATTTTTTTTTTTTTAAGAGTATAATAAATCATCCTTAGGGCAGCAATAATGTTGGAAGGAACATGACAATCTTAATTTCCTGCAAAGCAACTATTATCATGTTGGCGCCTGGGGAAAGGTTAGATGCACACATCTTTCAGGCTGTAAATCTGAACCATAAAAACATTGCCAGTTTATCTACGTTGTAATAGTTAGGTGTAAAATTGACCCGCTGGCAACCTGTCAAATTTCACAAGACTGCTGAACGGCTCATAATGTAATGGCTGGCTACAAGAGTTGACCAGTTTAGGTCTGTGCCATTCGCGTTAAGTAAGAGCACTTACTCAATTTTGAATAAACTGCTTTGAAAAAAAAAATCACTTTGATGGGCCATTGGCTTATATTGAGGGGTTACACACCCTGGTCTGGTCACATTCAATTGCAGAGCACAACAACCGTTCTCACACATATACACACCTATTTTAGAGTCTAATGTTCAAGTTTCAGGAATTTGGGAGAAAACGGGAGTATCCAGAGGAAACAATATGAACAAGAGAACGTGAGAACATGCACAAAGGCCTAAGGCCTGAATTATACAGTAAGATAAGGTTCATTTCAAGAAATCAGAGTAACACATCAAACAGAGAATGCACTGGATAAACCTAAAAATGCACTGTGACCTTTACAGGTGAACTTCCTTTGACCGTCTCTCAACTTATAAAGACAGTCAAACCTCGGTTTCGGACGTCTCGGTTCTCGTCCAAAAATTTCGAGTTTTTTTTTTTTTTGCCTTGGATGACGAACAAATTTCGGTTCTCGAACAAACTGAGCGCACGTGAATGCACCATTTGACTCCTCTCACCTTCCTTACACGAGGAAGACGAGGAAGTGACGCTTCCTTGTGTTGCTTTCCATTGTGAGCAAACGTGTTCAGTAAACATTTTTATTTTAAAAAGAGCGTGGTTTGGGTTTTCCAACAATTTCGGTTTTCGAACAGCCTTCTGGAACGGATTATGGACGAAAACCGAGGTTTGACTGTACATAGCATGTTTCACTGTTCACCGTTTCCGTACTTTTTTGCTCGTCGTGTATATTGTGATATTGCATACACATTGGATATTGGTGGAAGCAGATATAGTCAGAAAGATTTCTGATGACGTATTGCACAGTGAAAACTATTTTGATGGAATAACATCAGCAAATATAAAGGCGATGCGGCCTTACCTTGCACTGGTGCCGTGGCTCAGCAGGTTGATGTTCCCGTTGAGGTCATAGCTGTAGCGCCATTGAGGCCGCTCATTGACGGCAGCACTTTGCAGTTGGCTGTCCGCGTCATACTCGTAGGTGTATCGGGTCACATTGCTGTCCACGCCCACCCTAATGTCGCAGGTGGTTGTACGTCCTGCAGAGTCATACTGGATGGTCATCCAGTAGGCGATAGATTTGAGGATCTCGTATTGGACCTCCACCACTTGGCCGTATGAGTTAAACACCTTGGTGTGCTTCATCAGATGTGTAGTGATCACCTAATCAACAGCAGAGGGTTAATCGGGCATACACGCGGTTGCCGGTAAAATAAGCAGTAAAGAGAACGGATGGATGGATACATGGAAAAAATACATTCACAGGCTGTAGAGGCCGATTTGTATTGGTGAGCACATGCGACCGTTTTACCCATAAACCCTTGAGAAGGTCTCACTATGTCCAGAAATAGTTATTAAAAAAGTAGAATGTTTTCAGAGAGCAAAACACCAAGGGCCAAAATATAAATATCAATCAAGTATTGTCTGAATATGGTTTCATTTCACGTAATGTACCTGGTTGAGGTCATAAAAGATGACGCTGAACTTGCCAAACTGCTCCACCCGCCCCGATACGTCAACATAGCGGTACAGATCGATCGGAAGGGGCGTCTCGTTGATGACGGCCTGCATGCTGGTCACTCGAAAGTTATTATAACTGTAGTCGAACCTGGCGTTGACCAATCCCTCTTCACTGAAGCGGAAGATCTGTCGGCTGGTCAGTGGACCTAACCACAGAAAATCACAGGCATTAACCAAACACACACACACGCACACGCACACGCGCACACACACACACACACACACACACACACACACACACACACACACACACACACACACACACACACACACACACACACCTCTAAGAAGGTTAAGAACCACTGCCCTAGTGAATCATCACCTAACCAACTGAGCCTACCCGATCAATTCAATTGACGGAGAGTGTTCAACATCATAAACGGCGACACACTCAGTGCAATCCATTCATTTGTAACTACCGGCACACTTCTCTTGGCATTTCCAGTGCTGACCTTTAATACGGACAGATAATGAAGTCTAAAGACAATAGCCATGATAGGCCAATGTGCTCCTTAATGTCAGAACATCCACTTCGACATTGTTCGTTTAATCTCTTGCAAGTGACCACCACTCGTCCCCCATTGGGGGTAGTGGGGGGGGGGGGGGCTGTTAATGAAACGGCATTACATCTCCATCTGAGATGACGCTGATTGGACTTAAAATGTCTAAGCGCCTGGCTTAGCAGGGTATGGAGCGCTGGATCATCATTACATCCTCTATTTTTATTTTCTGTAGAATGTTGAATCTGTACCTCCATGAATAGGGAAATGGCACATTCAAGCAGAGTGAGCAGCAGCCAGCTTTTCAAAAAAACCCAAGGGAACTCAGAGTATGCTACTCTTGCTTCTAAAACTGTCATCTTTCCACTCCTTTTTTGCTTATTTTCTCCTCTAACATTATCCTCCTTTTTCAGTCTCAACTCTGCCGTCTCCTCTTAAGTTGACAGTTACCGCTATCTCCTCTCTGTCTGAACATCCGTTTGTTCTGCTGAAATTAGATCAGTTAAAGGAAAAGTGAAAGCTTTTTCACAGTGAGGGCAGAGTGATAAAACCCACAAACACATGCACCCATGGAGGCGCACACCAATACACACACTTCCCTGCACATTGGCGACACCCGGTTTACCAAGTGACTGTTAATCACATGTTTACTGGTCAGGCACGGCAGCATTTGAATATCAAATAAAAGGCTTTATTTTTGTGCCCAGTGCAAGTCTAGCGCAAAGCACAGTCTAACTCTGCGCATGGGTGGAATGTTCTTTTCTATGGTCTTTTCCTAGACTTTGCACAGATAAGATTGGGTGTCAGGGGGCATTTGCAACCAACTAATCCCTTAAAATCAGGGTGGCAGAAGAACACAGATGCTTGATATTGCGGAATCAAAAACAGACTTAATGGGGTCCATGCATGGCACGTGCAAAGCACGTTTATACAGGTGAACTGCAAGATCTTCCCTTGTGGATGATGCAGTCGTGGGCGACTGGAAGCCACCTTGCATCCTTGACCGTGTGTCATGAATTGATTTCTACAATGATTCTGAGAGGTTGTCCCACTACTCTTGTCATATTGTTGAAGAAAATAGGATGACATCTGTAGAGAGTTGAAATCGGATGTCTGTAGAAAGGTTTTAAGAATAAGCTGAATAAGGAGACTAAAGCATATAAAAATATTGACCCCGATGTACCGTATTGGCCCGAATACAAGACGGCCCTGATTATAAGATGACCCCCTCTTTTTCAAGACTCAAGTTTAAAAAAAGACTTTTTGAACACCAAATTAATTTTTATACAGAAAATAATTACAGTACATCTAAAACAAATGATTTTAACAATATATTCGAGAGAAAAAGCATGTTATTTTGCCTGATTCAAATCTTAATATCTGAACATTTAAATATGTAAACTAAAGTGCAATCACATTCGTCATCTGGTTTTTGAAATGTAAATTACATCATAACTTCTCAGTTGCCGGTTAACCTGGCCGATCTTCGACCCACTTTTCTCCAGATTTTCATTACGTTTCTCCATTTTCTGTTATCTCTTCTATTATTTTCTTCTCTTTTCCTTCTTACCGCTGTTTTTTATTTTTCCCTTTCGTGCTACCGCTATTTTTATTTTTATTCTTCGTGACAGTGGTTTGCTTTGGCCTGGGGAGTCAAGTTCAGCATTCGCTAAAATGATATCTGGTGCCATCTAGCATTGTGAATGGGTGTAATGTCTAGACCCCGAATATAAGACGACCCCCACTTTTTCAATCTTATTTCAATGCAAAAAACACCGTCTTACATTCGGGCCAATACGGTTTTCATTGTTCTTCATTTATGTTTATTTTCCCTTGTTTAAATTCTATAGTTTCTCAGCAGTTTACATATCTATTCCACAGCCATCCACTAAGAAGTGCAGTGGCACTGGTGGCACAGAGTAGCGTTTGCGCCCAGAAGGAAAATGTATTCCCGATACATTTTCCCTTCTGAGATGACAACAGTGGCTGAACTTTCTATTCTTCCCACAGGCTAGTAAAATATACATAAAAAGTCATACAAATCTGTTATTAATAGTCTTAAAACAGTACTGACCACTTGTTATAGGTGAACATGTGTAAACAAAAGCATAAGCTCAATGCTAATCATGCTAATGCTAGCGGCCTTGGCCTGTGGAGAGGTGAGAGAGTATAAAGAAACTCATCGTGAGAAAAGGAGAAACTTTGAGGTAGTTGCTTCTTTTTTTTTGTTTGTTTGTTTCAAGTTATACAGTTGAACAGCGTGTGGTCTGCCGGTGGTCTTTCTGGGTTGACTGCATTTTCACACATGCCTTATTCACACTTTTGCAATTGTTGCTTTTCTGCTCCAACGTTTGAGCCCACAGACACGTCACATTGCAGATGGATTGAGTCATACTCTAAAAATGATTGCACATAACAGATATTTTAAAGTGTGGCATAGTGTTGCTTTAAAGTGCATGTGTACCTGTCTGCCTGTATCGTATAGAGCTTATGAAACCGTTGTGGGTGAGATGGATGGTTTTGACGCTGCCAGAGGCCTCATCGTAAGTGAAGGTCACCAAGGTGGAGTCATATGTCACCTCAGAGAGATGTGCTGCTGGTGTATACCTTGAAAAAGCAGAAAATAAAACATTAGTTGTTTGTAATGTAGCAAAATGTTGATATATCAGGGGTCCCCAAACACCAGCCCGTGGGCCAATATGGACCTGGCCACGGCGGGCCACACAGTTGAAAGTATAAAAAGAATTTCCAATTTATTTATTATTTGAGGCTAAAAAATATTTTACTTTGAAAAGTGACCATATACTCCGCGTTTCATCCGTTCTCATTGAACACACCACGAGTAACCTGTTGAACTTTGGATTCTTTTGCTTCTCCACGCAGCACTTAAGAGCAAATCAGGGCTGTGGAAATTATACTATGGCTTTTCAAAGCTTGAAAACGTGAGCATTTTGTGCAAGTTTCTCCGTCAAGCAAATGAGTATTCAGAAAAAGTGAAATGTCAGAACACTACTACAATCAGTCCTCTCGTTATCATTCAAATTAGATCAGTGGCGGCGGTCGCCGCTGCTGCCTCTGGTGTCGCTGCTGCTGCCGATGCCGATGATGATGATAAAGTGGTCCTTTAATCAATTCAATCACTATCATTTGCGGGGACATCTGACTTAGATGTCGATGCAAATTGCAGGTGATGTGAGAGCGTGTCGACTCTTTCGCATATTAAACCTCTGGCGCAGTTCTTTGACCCATTTTGTGGATGGCAAATGGTTCCTAACACACCCCCGTGTCACCAGTGTCATGTTTTCTCATATCTAAGGTTGGTTAAGTACCTGTAGATGACACTGCGTCCCGTCCCCAAGTACTGAGTCCTGAGCAGCCTCCCATCCAGGGTGTAGTCCTGCAGGAAACACGCCAGGCTGTCAGGTGGAGTGTACATATTCCTGTAGTAACCAATGGACAGCAGCGAGCGCAGGTTGTGTTTGGCCATGCTGGGCATCGTGACAGCTATCAGTCGGTCCGTCTGATCGTATTCAAAGACGTATCTCCGTTGGCTGTGTAGAAGTAGCATGACCGACTGCAAGAACACAAAAATTGTACAGCATAATGAGAGTCACTCTTCAATTGAAGTGGAATGCTTCTTTATTATATTTTGGTTAGATTAGCAACACTGATTGGGATTACGGTTGGACAGAGTACAGCGGGTATAAAAGTCTATACACTCCTTTTCAAATGCTTTTTAAAAATGATCTTTAAAAAATGAGACCAGGATGAATCATCTCATCTTTTTATCAATTTTGGAGGAACGGCCAGTTCTTGGTAAAGTGACGAGTGTGCTATATTTTCTCCACTTGATGATGACCGTCTCCACTGTGTTCCCTGGAAATGATTTTGTACCTTCCTCCTGATTATTACGTTTGAACAACGATGTCGACCTGATGCTGTGCAAGCTCAATGTCAAGGGTCTCAAACTCCGGCCCTCGTGGTCCGCCCACCTGTATGTTTTCCATCCCTGCCTGCTCCAACACACCTGATTGAAATGCTCAGGTTTATTTCAACTTCTCCTCACGGAAACATTTATTTATTTTTTCAGTAGAGTTATCTCGATTGTAAGTCACAATAATGGAGGGAAAAAAAGTGTCGAAATGATTTATCTGTGTCCGTTTTTTTTTTTACCGTACATCTCAGCAACCTGGCATTTGAACAAGGCTACGTCGACTTTTTATATCTGCAGTATTTGTACTTAAGAGGCTTCCTTTAATGGCTTATTCCCACAGTGAGCAAAGCAAAACATAACAAAAACAAAAAAACCCCACAAAAATGTGTGCCACTTTTTCCTGTGTACAGTCAAACCTCGGTTCCCGACCAATTCGGTTTTCGAGCAAAGATTTCGAGTTTTTTATGCCTCGGATGACGAACAAATTTCGGTTCTCGAACAAACTGAGCGCACTTGAATGCACCATTTGACTCCTCTCGCCTTCCTTACCCGAGGAAGTGACGCTTCCTGGAACGGATTATGGACGAAAACCGAGGTTTGACTGTATTTGAAAATGGTAGAAGAAATTTAACGCAGACTAAAGTTGGTGCACACTGACGGGTAACTCGCGTGTGTGTGCGTGTGTGTGTATTCTGTAATATGTATCTAAATACAGTATAAAACTTTCCTATTTAAAGCTTTGATTAAAAAAAATTACAACTCTACCGTATCAATTTAAAAAGGTTCTTTAATTTATATAAATTATAATCTAATAGTATAATTATACTGTCATAGTAAAGTCAAAAACTGACACTGATTATACTTCAGGATGAATGCATTTTCATCCAAATGGATTTTAAGGACAGAAATTAAGCCGTAATTTGTCAGACTTGTAAAGGAACATGCTGGTCTTTACATGGTCCTCATTGCCAATTAATTTCGTCTCTTGCACTACACACATTTCAAAGTCTACTAGTCACACAATCAACCTGCTTTCACTGGATACACTTCTTTTACATCCAATAAAACCTAAAGTTCACTGAGGTATTTTGAAACATAACCCCGAAAAGTTCTTTTGCATCTTGTTTTGTGACACACGAATGAGTTAAATTCAAACTGTACAAGCACATTTGAAAGTCTTATCATCAACATTTGTTTCCAGGTCATATTCTGAGAATATTCTAGTGTGTTGATGAAAATATGCGGCCGGGGTCTTACTCTGTCTATGTATGTGTAGCTCCATATCTTTCCATTGACCCAGGCTCTGGATACCACCTTGTCATTCTCGTACTTGAGACGTTCAAACCATTCCCCACGGTGGATGGCTGACAAGAGTCCACCTCCAGAGTAGCTGACATTTACTTCAGTGTATTTGCTGCTCGGAGACCACACCACAGGGCGGCCAAGAATATCATATTGGATATGGAGGGTGAACTTTCTGTGGTCATCATAGATCTTGCCCACTCGTGTGCTCTGATCAAAGTCTATGGACAGCAAGTTCCTGTTATGTGCCTGAGAAAAGAAGTTGCAAAAGAGGAAAAGCTTGAGGCCACATGACCAAAGTGAACAGAATCAAATCGAATAATCAGGCAACATTTTTACTCGAGTGCTGTATAATCAAAAATCAAAGGTCAGGAGACGCTGGGATATACAGTATAAATCCACACGATAACTTTCATGACTCTCGGTTAATAAGTAAAGTGACATTTACAGGAAATCGTGTGCAAATGAAAAATCCCAATCAATTATTACGCCTGAAGTTTCCTTTTCCTCCATAACGACTATTATGACTGTCTGCTCATGGGTCGACGGTGACGCCCAAGATGAGAGGTGTCAGCGTGATCTCAGTAAGCGTAACGGTTTGTGGCAGTTTTTGACTCATTTCTTGTAGTATGTGATGGTCGTGATGACTCAGAACAAAAACATTTGATTGCTCAAACTATTTACTTGAAAGTCAGATTCAAATTCAGAAAACTTTATTTATAATAGTGTGTGTCTAAGTTTTGTACTGTTTGTTAATATTTTACATATATTCATTTCTGATGATGTGTTTTCTACATGTGGCACACAAATGGAGCCGCAGACCAATTAAGAAGTCCAATTCATTCATGGTAATAACGTAGTGACTCCGCAATTGAAAACGTTATGGTTTCATTGTGATGGGTCGTGTGTGTTTCGCAAATTTATTTTTTTAGACTCGAATCTCAACAAGTAGCCACCCTGCAGCACCGCTTAGTTGTCATGGCAGACATGGCATCGGCCCAACAGAGAGTGGTTGGGTGCCTGTGACCTTAAAACAGGCTCAATTCAGCCTTGCTGTGTTGCAAAGTGTCCTGTAATTATTGATCCTTTGGATATTTTTACTGAAGGATGTCACAAACATTTTTTAATATTATATATATAACAAAGTTGTCACGTCATATATATATATATATATATATATATATATATACTGTATATACTGTATATTTATACTGTACATATATATATATATATACTGTATATATATACTGTATATATATTTTTTGTATATATTTATATAATATATATATCTATATTTATATTGCACTTAATTGCGTACATTTGTTTTTGTGCATGCAAACACTGTTTTTCTTCTTTCTGCCCCCCAACTTTGCTGCTGTAGACTGTAAATTTCCCGAGTGTGGGACAAATAAAGGATATCCTGATCTTGAAACATACTGTACAATTAAGACACTTGGAAACTGTATTGAAGTATGGAAAAAAACACCAAACGTAATACAGTATGCGTCCTTTCAAATTTACTATATTTGTGCACATACTGTACTATCGGGTCCCCTTAAATGGTGGGAGCACAAAATGGCCATGTCTTTGTCTTTGCATGTATGTCATATGTTGCGGAAACCCAGAAACATTTTTTTTTTGTGGTAACTTTGCATTTTACCCTCAGCCTGCGTTCATAAGTGGTGTAGTTTGTCTTGCTTTGCTCCTTCCTTTGCCTCCATTCAATTAGACTGGGGGCGTGGTCACCAGGCAGGCTGATGTTACAGCGGCTGGCGGTTGGGCTGACTCCACCCCCAACACCTCCTGGGAGAAAGGGCTCGGTGCTCAGGGACAGCTCCATCCCGCTGGCCAGCGACACAAAGAACGAGCCGTCGGCGTTGACTTTGTAAGAACTCTGTGCATGGTCTGGGTGTCGATTTATGGACATGACACACACACACACACACACACACACGCACACACACGCACACGCACACGCACACACACACACACACACACACACGTACGTACGTACGCACGCACGCACGCACACACACATAAACACAGACAAACAGGAAACCACACACAGAAACCCCAACCACACATGCGCGCAATGGAAATGTGCATTAAGGTGAAGAAAAATAGAAACAAAATCAGTCTGTGTTTTTCAATAAACAACCTTAATTTACAAAACAAAAAGCCACAGTCAGCCTTTCAAGAAAATAAAGCAAAAGATTAAAAGAGGTACAAACCCAAAAGGATGTTCAATCTGTGATTGATGGCTTTGACAGTTTTTCACACTTTTGCGGTTTCTCACAAAGCAGTCAATCAATCCATGTAGCCTACTTAGAGCTGATGTACAGTGTGCACGGACTAATCAAGCTGGTTCTCACACGTGCGCCAATTACAAAACACAATGATCCGAAAAATAATATAGGCCTAATAATAAACCTCCATTGGAGCAAGTAAACTGGGTCGTAACTTCTATCCTCTCCTCTACTATTAAACCTTTTGTATGTCTTGGTGCCTCAATTGCAGTAGACACTGTTGCTCATGGGCTGATGGGTAGAACAAAAGGATGGGGGTGGGGCACTCGTACTGTTCCCAAGCAGAGCTCTCATTGTGCGAATGCCTTCATGCATGCACAATATAAAAGCAGACCATTATGATGAGTGCTGGGCAGCGATTCAGGCGATGAAATGAGAAGAAAGTCATATGCACTATTGGGTGAATTTAACTCATTCAGAACCAGCAAATTCTGGACCAAGTCCGAAAAGATGTTTAAAAACGTCTTTGGGAGTGAATGAGTGAAAGGGAAGGAGGGGAGCTGCTTCAATTGGCCGTGTGTCAGCGGCGTTTTCTCTTCTATCTGCACTAGTCTAGCAAAGTACCTTCTATCCATTCTCTACCGCTTATTAGAGGTAAGATCGGGCCGCCCGAGCCCGACCCGACCAAATTCGGGTTGGGTCGGGCATAAAATGTCAATATCGGGTCGGGCCTAAAATGTCAATTATTGCTTTGGGTTCGGGTCAGGCTTCTCTCTCGCTGACTTTTTTTGTTTTTGTTTCGAGGCCGTGAATAGTTTTGGCCGCGCTAGATTCCTAAGGACGTACTGCTGCTGTGGTTAATGACCCAATTTTCACCCCGTCAAAATGAAGGACGGCCTTAAATTTTTCCGTCAATGATGGAAAATTGTCGGTTAATGTACCCTCTGCAGAAACAGAAATATAAAAGATGTAAATGTTTCTACAGTCTTGTTTAACTTAGATTTCGTGACTAAAAGACAGGCTTTGTTCTCAGAAATCACCCCTCCTCCTCCCGAGTCCTCACAAATAAAATATGAAATCTCGGGTTTGCTTCGGGCTCGGGCCTGCAAATCAAGTTAAGTGATCGGGCTCGGGCCGGGTCGGGCTTAAATACCCTCGGGCCGGTTCGGGTCGGGCTCGATTTTTTTAGAACCGATTATCCAGGGTCGGGTCGTGGTGCATCAGCTTTAGCAGGAAAGCCCCCAGCTCTTCCCGGGGGATTTCAAAGCGTTCTCATGCCAGCCGAGAGACATAGTCTCCCCAGCGTGTCCTGGGCCGTCCTCGGGGCCTCCTGCCGGTAGGACATGCTTGGAACATCTCTCTAGGGTGGTGTCCAGAAGATGTCCTAAACAGATGCCCGAGCCACCTCATCTGGTTCCTCTCGAATTGGACAAGAATCGGCTTGACTCTCCGAGCTTCTCACTTTTCGCAACGTAACCAAAAGAAAGAAAACTCCAGCCATGCACACTGTGAGACGGTGCTTTGCGTAAGACTTGCGCTCGGCGCAAAAATAGGGCCCTAAGAGCATTTTTATTGTTGTCAAATGTCAAAACGCTAACAGACAAAAAAAACCCCAAAACAGGTCATATCATCTAACCCTGAAAAAAAATACAGCCGCTTTCTTGCCATTTGCCAGCCATAAATGTTTAAACATCATTTAGAACTTCACGGGCTCCCTTTCTTACAGAGCTGTGAATGTTCGGTCGAGCCCCCGATGACTCATAAATGCCTTTGCAGCATATTGCTGGAGAAGAAGATGGAGGCAGATGCATGAGGCTGATTTTATGCTCTTTCAGGTGTCAGCCACCCACAGTAAATGGGAACATTACATCTTTACCCCCAATACTTGGTTCCATGTCATCGACTTGCTTTTCGTACATTTCAGCCATTTTCCCGCCCTTGGGCACAAAACGCAATGGTTGTTATACCTCGTTTGAATGTGTAGATAGTGTCACTGGCAGACAGGTTCGTGCTGGTGACAAAGTTCTCCCGGTTGGATGCTTCAACCTCAACCCTCGACCAGCGCTCCAGGTTGCCTTGGAAACCACGCACATCACCCGTCGGGAGGGTGATGTTGGTCAAGCGGCCTTCGTTGTTGTACCTGCGAGAACAAACACAAAGGCGATGATGGACATGCGCGCCTACACAGATATGACTATGACGAATGAAACACACACACACATACAAACACACACACACACACACACACGCACACACAGAGGATGTCCACACAATAACGCCTCACTTCCACACAAGTGGCAGCTTTGATTTATACAGGCAATTATCCAGCTGTGAGATGGTAAATAATTCAGACTGATGCATGCGTGTGTGTGTGTGTGTGTGTGTGTGTGTGTGTGTGTGTACTTCATCTTTTAAACTGAACATATGCACAAGCAAAGCATTCTATAAAGAAATCTTCCAGATAAACTCACCAGTCTCATAATGTAATAAAGTACAGATGGATATAGCATTACAAATGTTAATGTAGCAGCATTTTACTTTGTTATTTATATTTCTGACAGCGTTCACTTTTACTGCAGTACATTTCCGAAAAAAAATGCAAGCTCTTGCTCTGAAAGATGTCCCCAGACAGTATTCGGTAATAGTTACTACAAATTCAAATCTGAAGAAATTGTTCGTTGACCAGTTGAGCACAAAGCAGAAGAATAGTCCTATCTGTACTTTATTTTTTTGACTGTGTGTCACCTAGGCAGGGCCTTTTCATACTGTTAGGTGCAGCCCGCTGATGAGCGGGCTCGCTATATAAATAGATGGATGCATTTGATATACTGTAACTCCTTTTTTCTCAACTCACACCATGACACTCAGTAACGTCTTGTTTCTTTGATTGGGTTCATGTATGAACAAATAGGTGCTGTGCAGCCAGGCTTGAGAAATTGCAGCTTGAATAAACAACAAGGTCAATCCAGCACTTGTGCGGACGTGGCTTTCTGCCTCTTTCATTCCACCACACAAACCCAAAACCTTAAACTGATGCAGTCCGGACACCAGGAGGAAGAAGTAGTGAAAATGAGATGCAGAGCATCACAAGTTCTTATTTACGTGACTGGGCTTGTGCAATTTTCATATTCTCTGATCCAGACTTCTGACACCCCCGCTGCATGTAATCTAATGCACCGAGACTCCTGAATATCATTTCAATCGGTGGGAAAAAAAAAATGAAGCACATTTTAAAATTTAAACAACCTGACACTAGTGGATATGTAGTCAGCCAGTCGGGACGAGCACAATACTCTATCTTGCGATTTATCTTACACGTCGGAAAGCATTTATAAAAAAATTTTGCACGAACGGCATGTAGTTGTAATTAGTGGGGTGCCCTGCATTTGTTTTCTCCAACAAAGCTGGTCCATGTAAAACTCCAATGACTTGTCTTTCAATGTTGGAACATGTTAGAAGTGAAATCGTTCCTCACAGTTGCAGGTGGCACTGGAAACAAAGAGCGAAAAGTAGTCTGCTAGCGCCGATACGCTCCACAAATAAATACTGCAACTAAAATGCTGTAATCTCCAATTTACAGCACCTCTTTGCTCAAGTCAATCCGATGATTTTTTTTCATTCAGTCTCTGTGAGGCCACACACAGTAGTTGGTCTACTGTTGATTATTGAAATCAGAAGCAGCAGTCAGGGTGTGATTAATCTGGCTTCAGAACTGAACCTTCTTGGCAATATGGTGGTTGAAAACAAAGAAAATACAAATCAATGTGACGGTGGCACTTTAAAATCATTCGATAGCTTCCTGGAAGTCTTTTTTTTTCTTTCTTTTACAATATTATGGATGTGTAGTATGGGTGGCAAACATTTTAACTGCTTTAATATGATGGTGGTGCACCTTCCCGAGGTGTTTGACTTAGAACAGTCTCTGACATCTGTAAGAGGAAAAATGCTGAAGTTGACGTGAGAATTGTGCGCAAGGCCAAATTTGATAGAAAATGCTCAAATTTTAGGGTTGCGCCGGGTATCTGCAATGTAAATGACAAATTTAGGACCTTCAACCACTGAAGACTTTTGGGGAGGGGGGGGGGGGACCTAGATTATGTGAAATATCCAAAGATTAAGTACAGTAAAATTCAGCTGCTTCAAGACACAAGTGCAGTCAAACCTCGGTTTTCGAACGTCTCGGTTCTCGACCAATTCGGTTTTCGACCAAAAATTTCAAGTTTTTATGCCTCGGATGACGAACAAATTGCGGTTCTCGAACAAACTGAGCGCACCTGAATGCACCATTTGACTCTTCTCGCCTTCCTTACATGAGGAAGTGACGCTTCCTCGTGTTGCTTTCCATTGTGAGCAGACGTGTTCAGTAAACATTTTTTACTTTGAAAAGAGCGTGGTTTCGGTTTTCGAACAATTTCGCTTTTCGAACGGCCTTCTGGAACGGATTATGGACGAAAACAGAGGTTTGACTCTAATATTCTACTGGGTGACTTTGACATCTAGAAAAGTTTTTTTTTTTTTTTTGTTGTTAAAATACTTGTGTTAGTATTGTTACTCAAGTATCGCTTTCGGTTAGTTCCATACAAGAATGTCAATAATGTACAAACCCTAATTCCAATGAAGTTGGCAGCATGCAATGATTTGGGAATTCTTTTCAAACTATATTCAAATGAGTGTTCTGTAAAGATAAGATATTTAATCTTCAAACTGATAAACTTGATGATTTTTAGCCCCCAAAATATTCACTTTTCAAATTGAGGCCTGCAACACCAAAAACGCTGGGCCAGAGGCAACAAAAGACTGGGAAAGTTGGGGAATGCTCCAAAATTTGGAACATTGACACATGAACACATTAAATGGAAACAGGTTAGTGAGGTGAGTGTCCTGATGAAAATCAGGTCGAAAAGTAGCTGCATTACTGTCTGTGTTCTATTTTTCCCCAGGAGGATTGAAAAAAAAATTCCCAGCAGATGGTCCTGACATTCCATGCAATCTATCACTATCAGTCCAATCACAGTTACTGAATGACAACCACTGAGCGCAGAACTTACTCATACACAGTGGTCCAACTGTTCTCATCGCTCTTGGTTGCTAGGAGACCGGTGTTACCGTGGTAGATGATGTGGGCGACGTCGTGACCTTGTGCGGAAACCTTCCTCAGTGTTCCGCTGTTACTAAGAGACAAGCGGTACACCTGGCCACCAGGTAGCGCCAGCCACAGCGGCACACCGTGAGCATCTCTCTTCACCTGCAGCCCATGAGCATCACGACCCGTCACTGCAGACAACAGGCCGTCTCTACCGTAAGAGAAGTTGTACAGGTAGTGGCCGGTGATCAGGTGCTTAGTGTGCAGGTGTGAGCCATTCTGTTGTAGAAAAAAAAAAAAGAGGCATACATAAGAACATCACATTTCGATTTCTGATAGTCTATAAACTAGCCGCCCTCCCACTTTCAAGTAGAGACTTAAAAAAACACTAAATAATATAAATACATTACAGTCAAACCTCGGTTTTTGAACGTCTCGGTTCTCGTCCAATTCGGTTTTCAACCAAAAATTTCGAGTTTTTTATGCCTCCGACGACGAACACATTTCGGTTCTCGAACAAACTGAGCGCACTTGAATGCACCATTTGACTCCTCTCGCCTTCCTTACACGAGGAAGTGACGCTTCCTCGGGTAGAGGAGGAAGTGACGCTTCCTCGTGTTGCGTTCCATTGTGAGCAGACGTGTTCAGTAAACATTTTTATTTTAAAAAGAGCGTGGTTTTGGTTTTCGAACAATTTCAGTTTGCGAACAGTCTTCTGGAACGGATTGTGGACGAAAACCGAGGTTTGACTGTATAAGCGGCCATAAAAAATGAAAAACCAAACATGAATTCACAGCAACGTTGCATCAAAACTATGCCATTGAAAAGGACCATCGTGTTCATGTTTATTACAGTTGTTGCCGTGGCGTATAATGGCACTGAATTATAATAAGAATGAAAAATGCAAATACATACTTTGATAATCTTTTTGGGTCACAAGAGAGGGAGAGCACCTCTCTGTTAGCTTCACTTGACAGTGCTCATTAAAAAGAGAGCAATGTTACAGGAGGTTGTGTATTGACATCAGTTTGTTTGTTATTTCGTTTTGGTCACCATTCATTGACCACTTCTAACCCGCGTGTCATCATACGAACATGGCTGGAGGAATCTGGTGATGAGGGTAAAATTGTCCTTGGTGATGTGTAACAAAAAGAAAAAGGTAACGTTTTAACCCTTATCTCTGACCATGCTCCGTTCAACTCATTCAGTGCCAGCCAATTCTGGACCAAGTCTGAAAAGTGGGAGTGAATGAGTTAATTTACACTGCATGGTAACTGCCTTTTTTTTTTGTTCTCTTACCACCAGATGGGACCGCATGTGGGAGAATGAGCCGAGGGCTTTCACTTCTTCTGCATATTTTTTTGATTATTATAAGAGCCAAGCAATGTGCAATCTTGACAGAGGTGTGAACTCCACCGAGTGCCTTTTCAGTTGGTCTTACATCATTTAAAGAAACTAAAATGTTACTCCTGTCGATGAGCAACACTAGTAGCTTGGGCAGTGACTTGATTGAGAATGCTTGATTTGATTTTCACAGAGAGTTCTGCGTGTACAGATGACACCAAAGCGGCTCAATAAAAACCAATGCATTGAATAATTAAAATCAATTTTATTTTGGAGAGCACAAGTGTTAAACATTTTACTGTAACTAAATTACGGTTACGCTATCTTTATTGTATCTCTCGGTCAATATGAAAAGTACTGTCATCAATTAGACTGAACGACTTGTTTATTTCATACATGTTATTTACCTCATAAATACACCACTCAGGAGGCTAAAATCTGAGTATTTAACTCATTCACTCCCAAAGACGTTTTTAAACGTCTTTTCAGGCTTGGGCCAGAATTGGCTGGTACTGAATGAGTTAAACACTTTTGAATACCGTTGTAGAACTAAATGAATACGTAGAACGTTTCCTGATCAAGAAGTTGTTGGTATTGCTTTTGCCCGAGAATCAGCTTTGTGGGTCAGGGTTGCTAGGCAACAGAGCGGAGGCTCTCTGACACTGGTTTGACAGTAGCAATCGGCACGGAAAATAAGAAATCAGCAATTGTACACTTCTAACTCGCCACATCATTGCATCATGAGTGGAGAATATCCTATTCACACACACACACACACACACACACACACACACACACACACACACACACACACACACTTTTCCTCAATTGCAGTTTGTCTGTTATCAAAGCAGGTAAAAAAAAAAAAAAGAATAAAAAAAGAGCGTGTTGCAAGCCACAGTAGTTAACCCTTGAGAAACATTTTAGACTCGGTCAAGCAGTATGTTAACTAGCAGCGGGTCTTGAACTGCTATATTTATAGTTATGTTTGGTTAAAAGCCTGCAGCTTTTTTGAAGATTATAATATCCATCCATTTTCTGATCCGCTTTATCCTCACAAGGATCACACGGTGTGCTGGAGCCTCTCCCAGCTGTCTTTGGGCAGTAGGCGGGGGACGCTCTAAACCTGTTGCCAGCCAATTGCAGGGCACACAGAGGTGAACAACCATCCGCGCTCACACACACACACACCTAGGGACAATGTAAAGTTTTCAATCAGCCTGCCATGCATGTTTTTGGAATGCGGGAGGAAACCGGAGTACCCGGAGAAAACCCACGCGAGCACGGGGAGAACATGCAAACCCCACACAGGGAGGCCGGAGCTGGAATGGAACCGGATACCTTCGCACTGTGAGGTCGACGCGCTAACCATTGCTAACCGGGCCGCCTCAGATTATAATATATTTATAAAAAAAAACACTGATGTGTACAACATGAACCCCCCGGATAACAAGACAGTTAATTAAGCACCATAAAATAAGTTTTGCATTAACAACAATAGAGTGTCAAAAAAAAAAGAAAAAAAAAGAAAAAGCACGATAGCATGATTGCTTGACACGCTTTATTCCCCCAAATTAGAGACCATGTACCTGGCTGAAAAGATAGAGTTCCTGGTCAAGTGGAGAGCTGATCTCCACCAGTCCAGCCGGGCCAGGCTGGGGCTGGTTGGGGCTGACAGCTCGGATCCGAATGTTCCCTAGATCAGCGATGTACAGTGTGCCATTGGGACCAACGACCAGAGAGGAGGGAGCTTTGAGTCGGGCGTCACGAGCGTAGCCGCCGTCACCTCATAAATGACACAAAATTTGGAGTTAGCACCACGTTGCCACATTAAGTTACAAACCGCCCTCATAAGTACACATTCTTTTGACAAGTAAACGTGCATCCAAGTTAGCAAATAACATTTCATGGAGTGCCCAAAGCAGGACTTGGACTCCACTAGCTCCTCAATGGACTGGATCAGATCAGCATGATACTGACTGAATAGATTCACATGTTGTGTGGTAGCACAGCAGGATAAGCGCTTGGTGAAGCCCTTTAAATGTAGCCAGCAGGAAGCACAAAGCCTCTGGCAGGCCAGCGCAGCCACTGGGATGGCGGTTTACCTTTTAACAGCATACAGTACCTATACAGCTTTCTTGTGAGTATTTTATGGATGCATGCTGGCGCTCAAAGACAGAGACTTGTGTGAGTGTGAGTGGTGAGGACATGGAAAACGAAAAAGCCTCTGAAGAGTGTAATCATCAGTTAACAGCAAGACATGATTGAAAATATGCAAAGCAAAGCTCAAGAAAAAAGGAACTGTTACAGCTCATTGGTTTGTGGCATGAGAGAGACTTCCCTTTGCTTTGAAAAGGGGTGGGGGGGGGAATGACAGCTTTTTGTGAGCTGAATTAAATGATAAAATCACATCCTCTGACACTTACAATGGAAAGCAAGGCCTAACTGACAAAAAAACATCTGCTTATTTGTTTGGTCCTTTTCTCAACCTTTTATTAGATATCCGCTGCCCTGCAATGATGTGCCACCCAGTTTAAAACCTTCATCTGTTACAGCGGAAGAGCTTTTCGTTCGCCAGCCATAAAATGATTGGATTCGAAAGGCTTTTGTTGTGCAGGTTTCCAATGGTATTCAGGTGAAGGTCTTTGCAAAGGACGGACGAGCGCATGAATACAAATGCAACTATTGCACAAGCATACAGTATGAACTCTTGTATAGCCAAGACGGATTAAATTTTAACACACCTTTAATTAAATCTGCCTTTTTGATCACGTTCATGCTTTAGGTCATTGTCTTTGGTGAAAGTTCAATTTCCATGTGAATGAATTAAGAACGGCTGAGCAAAGACAAACTACATGCTCAATGGAAAAAGGACAAAATGTCTTCAAGTGAAGTACAGTAATTCCTTCGTGCTTCACCTTTTGCGGCTTAGTGCTTTGTTGATTTTTCCAAACTACTGAATTCATAAATAAAATGTACGGTAATCAAAAAAACAAAATGAAAAAACAAAAATACAGCCATTATCGGCAGCCCTAAATGCGGAAAGGCATGTTGTTTGATGTTGATGCGCGAAACAGGTTTCCCTGCATTCCGAACAAAGAGATTCGGTGACCCACAGGCTTTGTACATGATGTACATGCCACGGGCACTCCCGGCGCGACATGGACCGATGAGAGTACGAGCGGATTAATCCCGTGAGCTGATTGGCTGCGCATCATCGCAGCCTCTCCCAACACCTTCCTTTATTGTTGTGTCTCGTGAGGCTCCTGTCTATGTCTGTCTCTTAATGATGCATTCGCATTTAGTTTCGGCAATAACTTGCTGTGCTCCAAACGCTTGCCGCCGTCGTTCCATGTGTGTGGTAGCACGTAAACCCGCTCGTTGAGGCCCCCATTAACTGCGAAAAACGAGGGATGCATATAACTTGAGCGTTGAGCAGAAAGATGTAATCACACCACTTGATGACTTCAGTTTCAGCTCGTCATCAAGCTTTTAGGATGTCATGTACTTTTAAACCAGGCCAAGAGCTCATTTCGAGACCAGATACCATACATGCTTGTTCTTAAAACTGGAATCCTATTATGCATGATCTAATATGGTGACAATATGGTGGCGGCATTCACATTACATAAGGATGTGGCTCTGGTGTGTGTGTGTGCGTGTATGTGTGTGTGTGTGTGTGTGTGTGTGTGTAAAGTGCCAGATAACCTACCAGAGAAGCAGTCACAGTTGGGGTCTATCTTGCAGTCACAGTCCGTAGGAGCGCCACAGATAACTGAAATCTCCCCGTTGGTTGACACCTGCGTAGTGTTCAATAATCCATGTCACGCAAGGCAACAAAACAGACCATTACAGACGCTAATGTGTATAACCGTGTTCTATGTATGAATGTAAATGACGCAATTATTAAACGATCCGTGTGCTCATCAATCCTCATCCTCAACAACAGAAAAAATCTAAATACAGTCAAACCTCGGTTTTCGAACATCTCTGTTCTCGACCAAATCGAACACACAAGGAATTTGTCTCCGGTATAACATGCAAGCTTACCAGAAAACCATGATGATACATTTTTACGAAACACATGATATCAAACGGTAAACGCACGAAAAAAAGTATATCATGATACCTTTAGATTTATTTTTTTTGGGGGGGGGGGGGCTGATTCTATTCAAAACAGTATATGCATCATTTGAAACAGCTGCAAGCAGGTCTGTTTTAATCCAAAACACGGATGAAAATTAAACAGGACTATTTGTTGCCACGCACATTCGGTGCTCGATTTAGGCCTTGAACTTCCAAGAGTTTCATCAGGTGTTTGTTTCAAAGAGACAGAGCTGATTTCAAATGTCTTGGGACTTGACTATGATCAAGGCTTCAAAACTATGCCCTCCGCATGGAACAAGAGCTCTCAATTTATGCTTGTCACGGTTTGCTCGCTGTCTGTTCTGTGAGTGCGCTGAGAAGAAACATCCTGTGATCGTACAGAGTAGTGCATCTGTGCGGGAGGCAAATTGAGTGCTTTGGATGAGCTGCGCAAACGGATTCGAGCAGCAAGGAAGGGTATTAGTGGTTGCATGTGGCATACAATTCCTGCTAGCACACTCTATGCGCCCTGCGATTGTCTGGTTACCAGTTCAGGGTGTACCTTGCCTCTCAGCAAATGTTAGCTAAGATTGGCTGCATCTTATTTGTGACCCAAATGAAGACATGCGCTCTAGAAAATAGACTTTTGTTGCCACGGAACTGTTCAGAGGGGGTTCTGGTATTTTTTCAAATCCTCCGTTGGTAAGAAAGATACAATTGCGCATTGTTCTTATATTGGCTCTAATCAGACTGCCCTGATGAATCGGGCAATAAGTGTACACCTTATTAAATTTGGAATGCATTTTTACTCAGGGGGAACCATTTCCCGCACATGTCAACTGCTGCACCATGGCGAAAAGTGGTATGTTTATGAGACAATGAGTGAAGGTTACGTACATTTAAATTGGCTTATTTTATTGAAATCGATCGATGAAATGCATCCTTACAGATAGAAGCACCCTCGTGAGCCATGGATGTTCAGTCTTCATTGCATATGAATGTCCGTTGAATGCATGGGGTTGGTCAGCTCATTATTTTATTTATTGCCTCGTTCACGGCTTAGGACCTTGAAGAAGGCCTTTGTGAAGATGATGTAGGGCGGACGTTTGCTTGCATGACGTATTAAAGGGCTTCTTGCGCTGTGGTTGCACGGCATGAAGTGTGTGGCTGCCTCTGGCTCCGTGTTTATGCTATTCCGTGTATATACCATTTTAATCAAGTCAGATGGGACCGTCTCCAGCACACCCGCGACCCCAGTGAGAATAAGTTGTGGACAAAATGGATGGAATTTCTGAGATGTGGAGAGAGCTGCAAAACAAGATCTGCATGAGAGAGTCAACGTTGCCTGGTATTTGTTGGCTCAAACCCCCCCCCCCCCCCCCCCCCCGAAGGTCCATTCATCCGTCCATTTTCCGATCCGCTTTATCCTCAAAAGGATCGCGGGGGGTGCTGGAGCCGATCCCACCTGTCTTTGGGCGGTAGATGGTACACTCTGAACTGGTTGCCAGCCAATCGCAGGGCAAAAACCCAAAAGTAAATTGACAAAATATGTGAAAGGCAACGGAATCAACACTATTTATTGTGTGACCTATGAGGAAAAAGTTTTCTTCCCCAAAGATACCTGAAGCCTTTTTGCCACTTGACTCAGTGAACTGTGGGACTATTGATTGATCCCACCGGGCCATATCGTTGTTGGTGCTGGTGTTTAACTTTCAGGAAGTGTTAGGATGGAGCAAAACCGCATTGGAGCATTAAGCGTGTAAATGAAATGCTGGATTGTTTTTCACCTTAATGACTTGTCAGCCTGAGCATTATAGCAATCCTTTGGATGAGAAACTTGATTGAAAAGCTTTGTGTGCCTTGTAAGAGGACTGTTGATGAATGAATTGAGTGTTTAATTGATGATGTGACCTGCTGAATGCGATTGATGCGCCTCTCATCAGTCTCAGCAATGTACAGGGTGCCCAAGTGTGACACGGCGATGGCTTTGGCTGCCTCCAAAGTAGCCCGAACTGCAGCTCGGCTCATTAGATGGTGGTCAATACCTGGCACCTGGCAGTGGATGGGACGGCCGGCGACAATACGCACCTGAAGAGTCTCTGACACCTAAAAACAAACACATTCATGTGTTAACCATAAAAAGGAGGAGTATAAAATATACCTTTCGGCTTCTATCTGGCAAAATGAAAAAGTGTACGGCCCCTCTATCACAGCAAAATGACCCTTCAATGTGCATAATCATCTATTATTATCAATCAGCTTGCATGTAACACGTCAAACGGGTGAATTCACACACGTAATAATGAAAGGTTACGCTGAGCGCAGACTACTTTCTGTTACCGAATTGTCGAATAACATAGGGGAGAGGACACTTTGTGCGCTAAAACGCCCAAATGGGCTCAACACGACCCCAGATATGCCAGGTTAGACTTTCTGTGGTGATTCCCGTTTTTACGCTGAGCGCATTTGCACCAGTTTGCCAAAATAGGGCCCTCAGACATTCCCAGTCATAGTTGACATTTTACCATGTCAATGTGGTGTGGTATTCATTTCAAGATCTTCTTGTTTGACACAATTTCGGTTTCTACATGAAAGATAATCTACTTTTGGATGGCATGTTTTTTTTTTTTTACATCAAAGTGAGTGACAAACAAAAGAACAGCTTCTGGAATGACAGCTTTATGGCGTCTCTTCAGCAGTGAGCAAGATTTTCACTTCATTTTACGTTACTTTTATCATTCAGAGAGTACAGATAAAATGACAACAAGGCAGTTTGCTCGAAATCGTATTTTCCTCTCCAGCAAACAGAATCAGTATCTCCCAGAAAAGCACACAGATGCAGGGGAACGAGGTGTAGAATGAAATCATTGGCGGTTTGCTCTACAACGCATTTATGCGTATATATGCGTGCGTGTGCCTACCTGTAACACAATGTTGTTGTCTAGGATGTAGAGGGAGTTGTCCAGAGGGTTTATCGCCAAGTCTGTTGGCCACTCCAGACGAACCTGCACGAGCGCACACACAGAACATCTCGTCGATGTTTTCATATTTAGGCGTGAATAAAACAGCCTTGGCGGTGAAACTGACGATCAAATGTCAGTTACGGGTGATATGAACATCTACATAATAACATAGCATTTGGCCGCCTGGCCCTTCACGCACATGCAAAGGTCAGCTCAGCATCAGGCAGGGAACATTTCCTGCGCTTATTCAAAAGCCACAACTGCTCGTTTCAGCAGTGATCCAAATGTCAGCCAATAACCGTGATCGCCACATTCTGAAATACCGCACCCTGCTTACTAACACTGTGGGGGTCAGAGACATACAAAGCGATACTGGAGCCACCCACACCGCTGTCCCCGCGCCCCGCACAGGCACACACAATAAAACACAAACTGGAGGCTTTGTCTGAGGAGATTTGTCGAAGGCGGAAGAGAGGTGATGGATGACGCTGGAGTGGGATTGGTAAATAAATGGATCATGTTAAATTGCCACTGACATGTCCAATTATAGGCTCTGTCAAATGGGAAAGAAGAGACTTCAGTCTGAAATCCCATCTTAATGGGTGGAGAAATTAATCAAGCAAGGCTCATCCTGTCTTGAGACAAAAGGCGACACACACCAGATCCCAGCTCACGATGCTGAACTTTTCAGTAACGGCAAGGCAAAAGCCGATGCGTACTGCATACAATCTGGGCTGAACAATTTCTGTCAAAGAGAGCTCAAAACCTGGTGAAAGCATTTCAGCGTTGTTATAAAAAGTCAGTGCCCATGCTCAGAACAAAGGTTTTGACCTCTTTAGGAGCCACCAATGCAAAATTATTTTCACATAAAACCTGATGCTGAGATTGACTTTAGTTGAAGAAAAATTCAAAAGACATCGGTTATAAGTGTAAACTCTAGCTCTGTTTCATGAGGAACGAAAGAGATTTTTGGAAATAGAAATTAAGTGTTGTCTCCACATAGTCAACAGATGAATCACTTAAGTGTCTGTCAATAGTTGACTCTGGAGTGCTTTCTCAGTCAGATTTGGGCTAGAGAACAAAAAGTCTAATTCTTCATGGCCCATGAATTACACAATCTGCAATTCTCAGTTTTGATTGATACCTCAATTTACAATATTGACAAATGTGTTTATGAGTGCTCTGTGTTCAATACGAATCTATAGAACCGTGATGCATTTTTTTTGAGACAGAATAGAATATCCTTTTTTTTTTTGTTTTTTTTGACAGAAGTACAGTAAAACCTCGGTTTTCGAACGTCTCGGTTCTCGTCCAATTCGGTTTTCGACCAAACATTTAGAGTTTTTTATGCCTCGGATGACGAACAAATTTCGGTTCTCGAACAAACTGAGCGCACTTGAATGCACTATTTGACTCCTCTCGCCTTCCTTACATGAGGAAGTGACGCTTCCTTGTGTTGCTTTCCATTGTGAGCATTGTGTTCAGTAAACATTTTTATTTTAAAAAGAGCGTGGTTTCGGTGTTCGAACAATTTCGGTTTTTGAACAGCCTTCCGGAACGGATTATGGACGAAAACCGAGGTTTGACTGTACTGTGAAAGTGTTCTTTCGGCCCGAAGTCCAAGGACAATCTAAATAATGATGTTGCACAAATGTCTCAATTTTGTTTAAGGATTTTTTAAAAATCATGTTGCCAGTGGTTGGTTAGCAGCACATCGAGGAGCTTGTCCACACATATTCTTTACACAATTTTCCTTAAGTTGTGAGTAAGTAAAAGACAAACAAGCAAGCAAAAAAACCCCAACAACATCATTTTCATGATGCACGCCTTCTCAAATATGATAAAACTGCACTGCTATCACAGCAAAAGTCCACAACCACTGGAACACAAAACATCAAGTGGTTTAATTCAAAAGTCAGTTTGACTTTGCACAAAACTCATGCCAACAATCTGCTGTTTATTTGGCATAAATTAGCCCGTTCGTGTTTGTCAACTCAAACAGCTACAGAAGTTTCGATCAATATTGCTGGCAGTTTGAGGTCAGTGCAGTTTACAAGCGAAAAGGCAGATGGAGTGTGATGACGGTCAGATGTGCTGCAGAGGATGATGTCTAACAGGAGGATTGAACTGGCCTCTTTAAAGGCATGCAATTGCGTCTCTGGAGAGTCACCTGGCCTGAACAGTCATACCCAGAGTCATGCACACACTCAGGCAAGTACAACTCTTTAGGCGCGTGTGTGTGTGTGTGTGTGTGTGTGTGTGTGTGTGTGTGTGTGTGTGTGTGTGTGTGTGTGTGTGTGTGTGTGTGTTTATGCACAGAACGCACTTCATCTATAATTCATCTGCAGCTCTAATAGGCCTGACATAAGTCAACAGCGTGATCTGAAGGTTGGCTGATCAAATTAGACGCCTTTGGTCTTCACCAAGGCGGCACGGTGGACGACTGGTCAGCACGTCCGCCTCATAGTGCGGAGGTCATGGGTTCAAATCCGGCACTTCCTGTGAGGAGTTTATATCTTTTCGCCGTGCCTTTGTGGGTTTTCTCTCTGTTTCCTCCCACATAAACAAGCACGTGAGGTTGCTTGAATGCTCTCAACTAAGTGTGATTATGAGTGTGAATGGTTGTTTGTCCATATGCGCCCTGCGATGAGCTGGTAACCTGTTCACAGTGTCCCCCCCCCCCCCCCCCCCCCCCACACACACACACACACCTCACACACACACACACATGCTGCAAAGCATAAAAATTAGGGATTTACCTGGTTGATGTCCATGCGTGCATCACAGCTTAGGGGTTGCGTTGACATCAGTCCATTGGAGCCAATGACAGTGGACAGGAAACCCCTTTCATTAATCTTCTGAATGGTGGTGCCATCAACAAAGTAGACAACACCCTTTTTATCCACTGCAATACCTGGTGGGTGAGAAAGTGAAGCCAAATTAGCTTTGAAGCTTATAAGAAAATGGGGATATGAAAGCACATATCAAAAAGGGGGGGGAAAAAAGGTGAGGCGTGATTGAGACATGATGGGTGAAGTCAAGAGATGATTGGACTTGGAAGCAGCATCCAATTCAGTTAGACATTCAGCTCAGCTAGCGACTGTCTTATCAAACGCGCTGCACTGCAGAAATGTAATTATGCTTCCATCCCAGAGACCACTAAAGGGATTAGAACAATACAACTGCAGGAAGAGCTTATTTGTCGCATTAGATGCCAGCAGGGTGCTTCAGTGAACTTTTGACATTTGATGCCTGCAAATTTACAATATAAATGTTCACCCACGAAGTTTGCACACGTGTTTTTCACTCAACGGCAATAAAAACTAATGCGTGAGTGTGTGTGTGTGTGTGTGTGTGTGTGTGTGTGTGTGTGTGCGCGCATATACGTGTGCTTTTACTATGACCAGTGTACACTTGAACTCTCCTTGCAGTCAAATACTGCGGTAGAAAGTGATAGCGAGGTAAGTCGAGGTACTAAAGGTCAAGGCACGATGATTCATCTGTAATGGATGAGGAGCGACCTCCCCACAAAATCCCCACCTCCTCCCACCTCATCCTCATACACAAAATGGGCCCTTTGACTCAACTCCTCAGCAATATTCCACGACTCACCCCTCAGCTCTCATTCCGCGCCTTCGCCGTGATTGCTTTCACTCTACATCGGCAACAATCAGCCATATTTCAGAGTTCCTTGGCACCGTCTGCAATGTACGCTGACCTCTGCTAAGCCACTTACAAACACATTTGGTTTATGGTTTATCATTAAGTTATGGCAAGTGTTGATCCGCATCCCTTTATCACGCTCATGCCTCAAAGGACTTCACAGAGATATTACATTTTTAGATTGAACAAAGTTATAATCAATCACATAATTAGGCGCGCAAAAGAGTGAAAGAATGTAAAGAGCATGCTTCAGGCGCTGCGCCAAGTCTGCTGCTCCTGTATGAAGGAACAAATAGAACAGTGAGACCGTATTTGAAAAGACATCTCTCGATTCCTTGCATCTTATCTTCACAAAATGATGACAAAAAAAAATAAAAAATCCTGAATCCATCGATTCATCTACACATCTTCCATGGGCCATTGCTGCAGAAAATATATTGAGATTTAGATAAGCCGTTGCTCCCAACGTCCATTAATCAAAACAGTTTTAATTATGAGACCTCCGCATCGGGTTGTAACAGTACTTTGAGCATTATTGGATCACAGGTATAAGGTCTATTTCCAGCCTGGGCCGGGTTGATTTCCAGCAGGACTGCAATTAGCCATCACTTTAGTCATCAATTAATCTGGCAATTATTTTGTCGATTTGTCTATGAATCATATTTTTAAAAAGAGTTTGAATTTCCATCCCTATATTAAAAAACACAGGAACAATAAATTCATTTATAATAAATAAAATAAAAAAATTTAAATTCATTACAAAATAAAAAATTAAATAAAATAATAAATTCATTAAACCAAAAATCCATTAATGACATAGGTAAAAAAAAAAGTGTTTGAATACATTGTTTTTAAACAATGACTAAAACCTACTCTACGAAATGTATTGTGTTGGAAGACAACGGAAATTTCAGAATATTCAGAAGGATTTGGAAATAGATAGTCAATTAATGAACTATCAACAATTAATTAGTTATCAATTAATCTGAAAATCAAGTAGTTGTCGAGTAATCATTGCGCCGATAATTCCCAGTCAGTTCCCTTGACCAAGGCTTTTAAAAGGATTCAGGATTCAGTCGCCAGGCAATATACAGTTGAAACATAAAGCATTTAGTGTCTTTACAGTCTTGCTCAGTACGTTCACTGGTGTTACCCGTGCGTGTGTGCCTCCTCCTTGTTGTGTTCTTTGTAAAATGTTTTTGTTAATTTGTGTCAATAAATGTAATTTTCCAAATCTTCATTTTTTGCCTCCACAACAATTCTGTCGTGCTGTCCTATGATTACAACACTTTTCAAAAAATGCTCCTTCCAATTCAAACCTTGTCACATATGATCAAGCGGGATCCACATTTGTCCTCCATCCATCCATTTTCCGAACCGCTTCATCCTCACTAGGGACGCGGGGGTGCTGGAGCCCATCCCAGCAGTCTTCGGGCAGTAGGCGGGGGACACCCTGAATTGGTTGCCAGCCAATCGCAGGGCACACAGAGACGAACAACCATCCACGCTCACACTCATACCTAGGGACAATGTAGAGTGCCCAATGAGCCTGTCATGCATGTTTTTGGAATGTGGGAGGAAACCGGAGCACCCGGAGAAAACCCACGCAAGCCCGGGGAGAACATGCAAACTCCACACAGGGAGGCCGGAGCTGGGATCGAACCCGGTACCTCTGCACTGTGAAGCCGACGTGCTAACCACTGGACTACCGGGCCACCCACTCGACAACAGCGTTGTAAATATCCCATTCAAGGTGTGCATGCTCACGATGAAAACAGTGTGTGGCCGTGACAATACATTCACACGTGCTCTCAAGCCGGCAACTGTGAACTGACCTGGCCGGGTCGTAAATTGTGCAGGTGGAGAGGGGACGTGGGCACACAGGGCCAGGGTCAGTGTGTTTCCTCCAGAGGCCAGGAGGTGAACTGAAGGAGCTCTTCCTCCTGGCCCCTTCATCTTCTGTCTGACACAGACTGATTAAACCAGCCACACAGCCTCATACCAGCACCCCGCACTTTAATAGCCTCACCCCACCAAACCACACCGGACCCAATATGTTTCCATACACACATCTTCTAATCCTACTTTTGTCTCTTGTTTTCCTGTATTTCCCAAGTGGATCAAATCAGTGGCCTCTGACCAGTCAGAAATGTCAAGGCTCTACTTTTTCTTCTCGTCTTTTTATTCTCCCTGACTGCGCCATTTCTTCTTTTCACCTGGCATTATGTCAAAGAAAAGTCTCTCCCGAGTGCGCAGCATCAGCTTGTTCACATCTACATGTCTGCACATTCTCCTTGCTGTATATGGAGCAATTCACAGATCCATCAATTCCAATGTTTCCTTTCACTTTCGCCACATTCCACATATAGCACTTCTTAAAACTGTCAGAGCTCAGAAATCCTGCACAAGGACAGGACAAGGAAGCCAGGATTGTGGCTCAGGATCTCCCTCCCTCCCGTGTCCCTAAATATTACTCTTTCTTGTGTGCATGGGACAAAATTAATTCCTTCTCATGTCTTTGTGTGCATCTTCTGAGTGTAAAAGGATGATCTTTAATAGCACTCACTAAGGAGAGTGCTATTAAAGGTGTAAAGAATTCAGTATTCACATGTCCTTGATAGCGTTTGCTGTGTTGGGTCTGTCTCAGCTCGCTGTCTTCTTCTCTGCTGTTGACTTCTACTCTGATCAAAACAGTGTGTCCCCTAGCAGATACTCCACGAATTAAAAATACTCATTCCGTGCCTTTTATGCATTTTTTTCACTTTTAAATGATCCTGCGGGCCTGATCGAACCTCCTTAGGGGCCGGTTCAGGCCCGCGGGCCACATATCTAGAATCTTGATAAAGATAAAGCTATGTAAAAGGGATTTACATCCCCTTCGTTCAGCCAATGGATTATCACAAACTTCAAAAGATTTGTCAAGTCTCCCGCAGTAGACCCTGCAGAATTTATTCTGATGTTTAGAGGGTGGCAGCAGAAATAATTGAGATACAGTATAAATCAACTCAAGGAGGAGGTGGAAAACTTGGCAAAAATGTTGAACTGGATTCTATCATCAAAGAAAAGCCGATCACGGTGCGTTGAACTGACCTCGGTAAAACAGCTCAGATTGAGGTGGGGAAATGCAGCCAAAGCGCAAGAGAGAGGAAGCTTCCAGGGGAAGGGAATAGGCAGAGATGACGGTGGGACAAAAGAACGTGATGAGAAATAGCTTCAATTAAGCAAGACGAGCCAGTCATTCTCAATCAAAACATTTCTTTCTTTTTTTTTTTTTAAAGTCCTTGTCCAAAGACTACTCGTGATAACGCCCCTTGCGACACGTCAATACAAGCTAATCTGACGAATGCCACAGAGAGGGGTTTTAGTAAGGCATCAGTGTTGATTACAGCTATTTGCAGAGAGTGAGCCACAGGGGATTACTGGGCAAACAGAATGGAAGTTTGGATGGTGAGAAATTAAATGAAGGGAGAATGGCGACAGTAATTATAAAATATGTTTCGTATTATATATTTTACAATGCAGTAATAGCTCACAGCCTGCAACAGCATATAGTAAAATCAAGATGTGGTTTGTGTGTGAGGTGAATACTAAGTGCAGCAGGGTTAACAATGTCACCGGCGATGTTTCCTTTCTGTTTTGAACTCTTCGTGCCCTTAGATACAAAAGCACACGGCAAGAGCAATTCTACAACTCCTTTCTCAGGCTATCACATACCAAAACAATGAATTGTCTGCAGCATTAAGAGAAAGGACAACGATCTAAATGAAGGAAAAACACATTTGTACATGAAATGGCACACATCTAGCTTACATGCACACTCGAGCGCTACAAAAACATTAACAGCCAACAAAAGATGTATACAACCAATGAATCTTTTGTTGTGTTTGTACCTGGGATTGGCATCAATTGATTTCAATGCCACATTAAATCATTTTATTGGTTAACCAGTAATGCGCACCTTCAGATACAACTTCAATGACTCGATGTGCTAGTCAAAGCTAACACCGTATTGGCCCGAATATAAGACGGTGTTTTTTGCATTGAAATAAGACTGAAAAAGTGGCGGTCGTCTTATATTCGAGGTCTAGACATTATACCCATTCACGACGCTAGATGGCGCCAGATATCATTGAAGCGAATGCTGAACTCGACTCCCCAGGCCAAAGTGAACCCCTGTCATGAAGAATAAAAATAAAAATAGCGGTAGCATGAAGAAGAAAAATAAAACATAGCGGTAAGAAAGAAAAGAGAAAAAAATATTAGAAGAGATTACAGAAAATGGAGGAACATAGCGACAATTTGGAGAAATGTGGGTCAAAGATCGGCCAGGTCAACCGGCAGCTGAGGAGAAGTTATGGTGTAATTTACACTTTAGTTTACATGTTTAAATGTTCAGATATTAAGATTTGAATGAGGCAAAATAACATACTTTTTCTCTCAAATATATTGTTATAATCATTTGTTTCGGATGTACTGTAATTATTTTCTGTATGAAAATTAATTTGGTGTTCAAAAAGTCTTTTTTCAAACTTCAGTCTTGAAAAAGAGGTGGTCGTCTTATAATCAGGGCCGTCTTATATTCGGGCCAATATGGTAAATCAATGTCCAATTTCATTAATCAAAAAGAGTTTAGACCACTTCACGCACACACACCAATATTTTATCCCCAAACAACCCCTTGGAGCTGGGGTACCTCAACAGGCACATATTCCTCTTGAGGAACACCAGCTTCGAGAAGTTGGCACTGAGTGAGGCCCCGTGCGGCCTATATATTCATCTGCCACTGTCCATCCCTAAAAATGTAGTTTCTAAGGTCGTCCTGATACAACTACCACAGATTTGACACAGCGGTAACAGAACAGAAAATTGCAACTGATAGAACAACTAAATGGCCCATATTTGCAAGTGTTTTTTTTTTTCAATTGCAATATTTCACAACATTGTGAGACAGCAGGTGCACAATGTTATAATTTCACAGTGCCGTGCTGCCACTGCAATAGTTTGTCATTCCGCCGGCCTGCGCATTTTCCCCTTCTCAGTGCGTGTTAATTACATGGATTGAAATATTATTACAGCATCTAAATCAGGGGTGTCAAACTCATTTCACATTGTGGGCCACATACGGACTCGGTAGATGTCAAGTGGGCCGATCCATTAACATAATACCATACTGTGCAATGAATCACCAAAATCTCTTTCCTTTGTTTTGGTCTCAAGAAGCATTGATTGGCGCTTTCATATCATTTGCTGCGTTGGGTCTATCTCAGTGACAGACTGAGACTGCTGTTTTCTTCCCTGATTAAAAAAATGTGTGATCAAAACAGTGTGCCCCCTAGCGGATAATCCACGAATTGCGTTTTATTTAAAATAGTCATTCTGTGTCTTTAATGCATTTTTTTTTCCCTTTTAAATTATCCCGCGGGCCGGATCGAACCTCCTTGGGGGGCCGGTTCCGGCCCGCGGGCCATATGTTTGATACCGATGATCTAAATGATGCCAGCTATTGTTGATTATGAGCCACGATGCCTTTGTACAAAGTGTGATTGACAAGTGAATGTTGACAGATGGACAGCACCACCTGCCCCCTATCATTTTGTCCAAATAATAGTTTGTCTGCATCTTGTTCTGATTATTTATTATGTCCATAGCAGATGCTGGGCCCCATTCTAGTAGACTGGCACCCATGCGCTCAGCATAGAAATGGACGTATCGTCATTTTCGTGCTGGGGCCGCCGGCTTCAGGGTATTTGTGACTTTGGTAGACGTGCTGCGGGTTCAATGTACATTTCTGTCTCGACCCCCAGCGCATCTGCGAATGCAGTTACAAGAACTAGACAACATTTTAGACTGGGTAAAAGGAGGTCTATTTTGACAAGTAGGTGGTGTAACACTATATTGATGGATTTGATCGAGGCCCAGGCAAACAAATTTGGCACTCCGCCGATGTGCGTGGTGGACGTCATGATGCTTCATTCAGAAAATAATCCCTCTCAATCATTATAGAAATCAATTGAATGGATTATAATCATCATCTTTAAAAATATTTTAATAGCACCCTCTGGACATCCTACCAGTAGTCAGCATTCACAGCGCCTCCATTTTGCCTATGTAGCAAAATGCAATGATTACAGACACAGTTGATAGTTATACAGTCAAACCTCAGTTTTTGAACGTCTTGGTTCTCGACCAATTCGGTTATCGACCAAAAATTTCGAGTTTTTTTTATGCCTCGGATGACGAACAAATTTTGGTTCTCGAACAAACTGAGCGCACTTGAATGCACCATTTGACCCCTCTCGCCTTCCTTACACGAGGAAGTGACACTTCCTCGAGTAGACGAGGAAGTGACGCTTCTTCATGTTGCTTTCCATTGTGAGCAGACGTGTTCAGTCATCTTTTTATTTTAAAAAGAGCGTGGTTTCGGTTTTAGAACAATTTCGGTTTTCAAACAGCCTTCTGGAACGGATTATGGACGAAACCTGAGGTTTGACTGTATTCTTGTATGATCGTTACATAAATATGGATGGATTTTATATATTAATTTGTGGTCTATTTTGCCCATCCTTTGTCACATCAGTTACAGGAGAGCATGCAAGTCTCACGGGCTTATCTTCTGTGCATAAAGCTGCGCTGTTGCAAAACGACTGCAGATACTTTCACGCATCACTTTAAGGTGTGAAACACAAAGATGCAAGATGCAGCCTTGCACCATACTCATCTGTGTGCATGTGTGTAAAAGTATGGTTCAATGTACAGCGTCAAGAACACTTAGGAACCACAGGACATGCAAAGCAACTCTTGTTGCCAAGCCACAGAATTTTTCCTCGTCAAAATTATTTCACCAATCAATAGAAGTTCACCACACGGGTGGCTGTTTATCTTTGGTGGGTCTTTCAAGAGCAATCATAATTCATGCTAAGTCTGATTAACTATTCATCAAAGCTCCTTAGAACAGACGCTGAATTTGTAATTCAATCTGAATCAAACACTGTAGCTTTTTCTAATTATCGCCGACGATAAGTTTGTCATTGTGTTAGCCTGCAATTATCATTAAATGAGTAGTTACCACAGACATATGTACGGTGACACCACAAATGGGGGAGGGTTTTGAAAGAATTGCATGCAATATTTTGCACCCACAAACATTTTTGGGTGTGTGAAACATAGGCCTTGGCAGTAATTCCCTTCTTTCATAATAAAAAAAGAGATTCAGCAATCACAAAGGCAACAGACAAACTCAATTATGAAAGCCATTGAATGCTCCGTGAAAAAGCTGAGGAGGTTGGATCAGTGCAGTGTCTGCAGATTATTTCACACTGTTTGGAACATCAAACAAACACAGGGAGGGCTCACAAAAGAGTCTCTTCACCAAACACAACATCACAACAAGAGATGCTCTGCATTGGTAGAGGAGAGGATATCATCAAATTGGGGCAAACAAATGTTTTCATAACAAAAATGGTGGGATAAAAAAATGGCAGCTCTTTGTGCAAAGAATTGTATTTGTTTCTTTTTTGAATTGTATTTGTTTCGACTGAGATTCAGCGGCAAATAGAACAGCTTTCTTTACAACCACTTAAGACTTTGCGTCTACATTTTGACAGTGAAGGTGCTCCTTTGGACAAAGCATATATAGCGTCTACGAGCGATCATGGCACCCAAGTAACATTCAAGACAGGACCCATTCCTGTCACCACATTTGACCTCAATACAAAGTTACATCTACCACCCTCCTCCCCCAACTAATGCAGGTGAAATTGGACTCCCAAGTCAACCTTGTCTTCCACCATCAAGCTACTTATTCATCGTTCTGTCAGTGTGTTAAAGGAATCAAGATAGCTTTCGACCCGCACGGGCGCCAGCTCACTATCGTCTTGATCACAGCATCACCTGCCTACTGTGTGTGTATGTATCAGTGTGTGCGTGAGCGTGGGTTTGTGTGCGAGCATGTGTGGCTCTGTTGGGCACCCACCTCGAGAAAATGTAATTTATTTCCCGCCACATTAGCAAAGCTCCCCTCCTCCTGTCAGCTTGCCGGGCTCCCAGTGGAAGTTGACAGGCCAGCTGCCAGCACTGGCCATTTCAAATAGTTAAAGGGACATACGTGTCACATTCCCCATGATCATGCTGACATTGTCAGACTGACATCTCTTTAACAAGACTCCCCTAACTAACTCAGCGTCTTACCACGGGAGGGAGTTGAGTTGAGTCCGGGGACTACAAAGCTGGAGACTGTCAGTCACAACAAGTGGAAACACACGGAGTGGCACAAACGTAACACCCCTGATGCAACTGACTCAGCCGCTGGCTTACAGCCATTCCTTATTGACAATGAGCTTCATTAGACACACTGTGTGCTTTTGTAATCTCTCACTGCCTTGCTCGAGCTGAAAAGTAGCTCTTGCTTTGTATGCGGCTCGTTAATGCATAGCTTTTAAAGTGTTAGCTTGACATTATTTTAACCCTCAGTGCAAAGCAGTGTATACTTTGATAAGATTTTTTAAAATTGTTATTCATTATTGATTGATTGATCATTTAATTGTGCAGGTGCATCTATGGAAGTACAGTAACTAGTGAGTGTCTAGCACAGACCTGGATAAAGTATGGCCCGGGAGGCTGCATCCAGCCAGCCCAGAGTCTCTGCGTGGCCCTCACAGTGACCGTGAAGTCGAAATAAAACACGACTAACTTCACGACCAATGCTCAAGGTCATTTGGGAATTCCCATTGAGAACATGTGCTCTAAAGTGAGAGTCCATGGATTATTTATGGAAACTTTACTGCTCTGGGATCACAATGCACTATACTTAAAAGGAGTATCCTGTATGTGTTTTTTTTTCAGGTGGGGACTGAGTGGATCACTTTAATATTCCGCCACTTCTGTCAGAAATGCTCGCATCAGCCACTGCATGCTTTCTGGCTGAGAAAAAAAAATCATCAGTAAATATCCAAACACAATATGAACCATATCCTTTCAATTATTTTTTCTGTCAAGTAAAAACTGCACACTGGCTTGACAGATCCTCGATGTATCTGTGTGCAATGGGCTTGGCTGGACATTGTTTGCTTGTTCTTCTGTTTTTGCCACTGGCAAATTCTTCTTTTTCTTGACAAACATGTTGTGGCTGCTAAGCAATGCATGTCTGTAGCACAACACAACAACCCCCCCGCCAGCCTCCAAAACCTGTGATATATAACTAGCCTGACCTAATGGTGTCATTATTATCAAAAGGTATGCAGCTGTATTCCTTAACTGTGTGATTAATTCATGAATGCATCATTAATGCAAGAATGTCTGGGGGCTAAGGCAAAAGCTCGGTCATTGTGAAATGAAATACAAGAGGAGGTTGTTCAAAATTGCGCACAAGCTGACACCCCAAAAAAATCTCAGAGCTAAAAAAAAAAGGGTTAGGTTGATCAGATGCACTTGTTTTGCAAGGAGCAACAATTATAGTTGACCCAATGAAGGCTGCCGCAGGGCCAGTTTAATATGCAGATGAGATGTTGGCCTGCCGCATGCTGCACTCTTCCACTATAAACCAATTACCTCTCTCTCTCTCTGTCTCTCTCTCTCTGTCTCTCTCTCTCTCTGTCTATCTCTCTCTTTTCATTCACCATAGACTTCTCATTATATTGATTCTTGATTGCATTTAATCTTCCTTTTTCTTCCCTTTCACTCTATCAATCGTATCCACTCACCCACTCCCTCTATCTTTCTCTGCCGTATGAGACAATCACCGCACTAAACCCTTTGAGAGTCAGCAGTCGAATGAGAATGGTATAAGCATTAGCACATGATAATAGCGAGCAGCTGCTATAGAGTCAACATAGCCATAGGGGATATTGTAGCTTCTCCGCAGTAACCCGCAAATACATTTTGAGAGGGGGCAGATTTGGAAAATGGAAGGCTGAAATGATTTATGTTGCACTTGCATGGAGGAACCTTCCTGAATATCCCCAACCGCACACATGCGCTGCTGTGTACCGCCACCCTGCCGTTTGATAGCGATGCACACACTTGCAAGAAGCATCAAATGCTTGATCCTGATGGAGATTATTCAACCTGTGAGGTTATTCATTCAGATAAGGTGCTTACAGTCTACTGTATCTCAAGCCCAGACAAGGTAGGTGCTTAACACCATGAAGCCTGGCTGCTATGGTCTGAAGCTGATGGCTGACAAAACCTCAACTCAACTCAACTGTATTTATAGGACACTTTCAAACAGCCATCGCTGCACACATGGAGCAACTAACATATACAACAGTAAAGGAACAAATCAGTAACAAAGACGGTAGAAAGCACCGAACAGCAAAACCAAGAACAAATCTGAGTCATGCTGAGTCAAATGCCAAAGAATACAAGTGAGTTTTGAGGCGTGTTTTAAAGATGGGCAGCGAGGAGGCTTGCCGAATGTTCAGTGGGAGGTCATTCCAGAGAGAGGGACCAGCAACGGAAAAGACTCAATCCCCTCTGAGCCTCAACTTAGTTCTTGGTACTTCTAATGTCTGGTCCGCAGACCTGAGGAGCCGAGCAGGTGTGTAGGGGTGGATGAGCACAGAGAGGTAAGGTGGTGCGAGGACATTTAGAGATTTGAAAACAAATAATAGAATCTTGAAAAGAACTTTAAAATGTATAGGGAGCCAGTGAAGGGATGCCAGAGTAGGAGTTATGTGCTCCCTCTTATGAGTACCAGTCAAGAGGTGAGCAGCGGCATTCTGGACCAGCTGGAGGCGCTTAATGGAGGATTGGCTGACTCCAAAGTAAAGGGCTTTGCAGTAATCGAGCCGGGATGTGACGAAGGCATGAATTACTCTCTCAAAGTGTTCATGAGAGAGGCAAGGTTTTACTTTGGCCAGCTGTCAAAGGTGAAAAAAGCTGGTTTCTCAACGGCACCAATTTGTCGGTCAAGTTTAAAATCACTGTCCAGTCTAAGACCCAAGTATGAGACTGTTGACTTAAGATAAAGAGACAGGGGGCCCAAGTCTACAGGATGGGATGTACAAGGGCCACTGGGACAAAACAGTATCAACTCTGTCTTCCTTTCATTGAAATTCAAGACATTTTGTGCCATCTAGGTTTTGATTTCTTCCAGGCAGGATAAAAGTAGCCTTAATGAGAAAGTGTCTTTTTTGCTCAGTGAGACATGGATCTGACAGTCATCTGCATAGCAGTGGAAGGAAATACCATGTTTCCTTAAGATGGAACCCAATGGGAGCAGATAAAGTGAGCACAACAGGGGCCCCAGAATTGAGCCCTGTGGAACACCACATGACAGAGGAGCAGTACGTAACGCAGAGCAGCCAAGGCTGACACAAAAGGTTCTGTTAAATAGGACCTAAACCACTCAAGAGCGCTACTGCCAATGTCCATCAAGTGCTGCAAACAAGTCAGCAGAATACTGTGATCCACTGTATCAAATGCTGCAGTTAAATCCAATAAAACTAGACAAAAGTAGTCTCCAGTGTCATTTACCAGGAGGATGTCATTAGAAACGCAAAACAGGGCTGACTCCGTGCTATGCGTCGTCTTGAAACCTGACTGGAAGACCTCCAAGATGTTATTTTCATCCAAGAAAGATTTCAACTGCATGTGCACCACTTTTTCCAGAATTTATGAAATGAAAGGCAGTTTGGAAATGGGCCTAAAATTTTACAGCACATCTGGATCAAGACCAGGTTTCTTGATCAAGGGTTGGACCACAGCATGTTTAAACTGTTGGGGAACTACACCAGAAGAGAAGCTGCTGTTGATAATGGCCAAGACCGATGTACCAACCTGTGCCATGTAAGGCATTTACCACTTCCTGGACTTATTTTACTTCCTTTTTCGTTTTGTTAACTCCCTTGTGAACATGCAGAAAAACCTTTGCTAATACTTTCAGTTCGGATGCGGGATTTTTACTCTGGTGGCGAGCCTAGCAGCTACAGATCTGAGAGAGATGAGGCTCGCCTGTTTGACTCTTTAAAGAGAAGCAAGATTGAGACAATGAAAACGAAAAGACAGCAACAGAGGAGAAAGGAGTCAATGCGCAAGAGGGAGAATGAGGAGGCAGCATGTCAGCCTCTGATAAGGGCATTAGTCTGCCTCCTGTGGGTCAATGGGGGTGACCGACACTGCAGTTGCACTACCGCACACACATGCATACGCGTGTGTGTGTCGTGTGTGTGTGTGTGTGTGCGCGCGAGTGCAAACACACACACACACACACACACACACACACACACACACACACACACACAGGGCCAGGCTCTGAGGTTGCAGTCAAGGCACTTGCCACGCCTTCATTGACCTTGTTGGAATAGAAAGTGACCTCTCCTAACAAGTTGTGAACATACAGTAAAAGTGAGCTGTAAAATATTTATAATACTATTAAAAAAATACAGTTAACATTGGTCCCAAAGTATTTTTATTTATAGTCTCCATCAGTGTTTCTTAATCTGTATTGAGTCAAGACAGATATTTTACAGAGAAACAATAAAAACAAAAAAATATGGCACACCAACAAACGAAAATGTCACAAAATGTAAATGAATGGGTTAATTAAGTACCTTATGTCATCGAGTGAAAGAGCTTTTCATTGTTGGCATTTACTGCACTGTAAAATACCACGATTAATGTGTAACATTTTGCACTCCAAAATTCTGTCCAAAAATGTTATATATATTTATATATATATATATATAGAGAGAGAGAGAGAGAGAGAGAATAAATATATATTAAAAGATAATTGCAGTTGCAATCTCTCAAATTTTAATTCGGAGCCCTTGACAATTTTATTTCTAGAGTATATTTCAAACATCAGATAATTCATGGCTTTTAATGTCATTAAGCACATCCTTTAAAAGCAATTACAAACAAAAGAGTTTAAGATGTGAAAAAAAGTATAGAAATCAAAATAGCTTTCTAAGAATTACTAAAGGAGCATAACGTATAAGAACAATTAATTGTTTTTAAAAATGCTTTGAATGAATTGCACATAGTACATGGGAAAGTATTATTCGCAATATTTTATTATACAGTCAAACCTTGGTTTTCGTCCATAATCCGTTCCAGAAGGCTGTTCGAAAACCGAAATTGTTCGAAAACCGAAACCACACTCTTTTTAAAATAAAAATGTTTACTGAACACGTCTGCTCACAATGGAAAGCAACACGAGGAAGCGTCACTTCCTCGTCTACCTGAGGAAGCATCACTTCCTCGTGTAAGGAAGGCGACAGGAGTCAAATGATGCATTCAATTGCGCTCACTTTGTTCGAGAACCGAAATTTGTTCGTCATCCGAGGCATAAAAAACTCACAATTTTTGGTTGAAAACCGAATTGGTCGAGAACAGAGACATTCAAAAACCGAGGTTTGACTGTACTTAAATAAAAATACATTATTAGCAATAAAAACAATCCGAAACGAGCGAAGCTGGATTATTTAAATTTCTCTCACGGCACACTAATGTGTACACTGGTTAGGAATCACTGGTCTACATATTAAACACGGTTGGGTTTAATTTTAAATGCACACAGCTCTTACTGTGTAAAAATGAATCACCCTCTCGTGTTGTGAACTGAAAGAGTCCAAAGATGTGGGCCAAGATTGTTGTATCATGAGGGAATATGTCTCTTTCATGTCAGACATGGAATCCATCGTAAATGGAGCGAGGCCTTTTATATGCCGGGCTAATTGACAGCGGAGGCACACGTGGAGCCAGCTCAAAACAATGCTGCAGCTCTCGTATTCATCAGCGAGTGTTTGAAGGACACGTAATCTGTACATTTGATGCTATAAGCTTGCACAGCATCGGTGTGCTCAATCGGGCTGCAGTTTATTGGCCAAATCTAAATTATGGATTACTGTAACAACTGTTTGCAATGTTTTCACACGTGCCACAGCAATCCTACTGCAGCTATGTCAACACATGGATGATCCATTGATGGCACATGGAAACGCTTTGAAAGAGCTGAAAAAAAGAGTGGAATGCGTTCATGTGGAGAAAAGCACACTGGAGGATACACGACAAGATCAATGCCAGAGAATCACAGAGAGCCATCTTGAAAAACCTAAAAAAAAAAAAAAAGAAAATGAAATAGACAGATATTTCTCTGTGAAGTCTAACACATTACCATTGGTTAGGGGCTGAAGGAAAGAGGAGGAGCGTGAGCAAGGGCCATGTCAAATGGATGGCTGGGTACCAGGAGGCTTCGGGCAGAAACCTCCAGAGCCTTTCTAAGCGGGTTAGTCAGAGTGCAATGGCCACACAAGACCCCGTGAAGTGCAACGAGTCAAATAGTATGAAATACCTGACCGTGAAGGAACAGGAGGAGTCTTGGGAGGCAATTTTATATCGCTTAATAAAGGAATAAAAACAGAATGTTCTGCAGCAAGCACATATAATGCACATAATAGGCTTCACATCAGATGTCAAATTATAGGAGGGCTCGGCTCCCATCTTTTATTTACACGTCTTGATCTAAAACTCAAAGACTAGCTATTGGAAATATAAACCCTATTTTACAATTCTGCGACATTTGAAGCACAGGGCACTTTGTTTATTGTGAAATACATAGATTGTTTGTCTGCCTCACTCTGCTTTGCATGCAGAAGCAGAGTGGCTGACATTGAAGACCTTGTGGGATGATGGCTGACATGGCCGTCCGTGCCTCAGTCTCCTTTGTGCCCAATGGGAAGCCAAAAGGTGGCCGACTCTGTGGGTGCGACTGAGGGGGACGGTGATTATTTCTTCCTGGCAGCATATACTTTCTGAAAAATTACAGCCCCCACGGACCTGGGGTAGTTCCGTTTGGACCCTCCTCTTGTCTGATTCTTGCTGGATAATGACCTTATTATGAGCGTGTTTCCAGCACTTGTCAATCCTGGCCGGCAAAAGTTCTTCTAGCCTGGGGCAAAATGAAAAAGTAGACTATGCAGGGAAGTAGAGCAGTCACTGAAGTCATTCTGTCTCATCAAGCGTAACACTATGGTCTTATTTTCTCAAATATATGCACATTATTTGCACATCTGCGAATGTTCCTATTGGGGCACAAATATAAGTAATTGTATTCGATCAGGTAGCCTGAACCAAGAAAAGAAGTCATGAGCTAAAGTAGTAGGCTTTTGATAATGGTAAATCTACTGTTATCTGATTTTTTTCCTTTAAACCAACAGGACGTTGCTTCCATTCAAGTGCAACAAAAAGTGAGTATCATTTGAATGCTTCTCTATGTGCCTTTCTGCAGCGTTTGTCGATGAGTGCCCACTGTTTGAGGGATTTGAGTGGTTGGTGCAGGTAGCATGCTAATCTTCGTGAGCTAATCAATGGTGTTTTCCATTGTGCATTAGCCTTGAGCTAGCTACGTTCGGGAAATAAAACAAAGTACTACGAATATATGTTTGAATGTGTACGAAGTGCAATTCTCTTTGTTTTGTCTGTTCATTTGTACCTCCAAGTGTAATAAACGGCTTGAATACAGCAACTTTGGACTCTTTTTTGAGGGACTGTTCACTTTCTGTCAATCTGGACTATAGTGTGCTCAGGGAGGCCAGAATAACTATTTTTAATTATGTGCTGCACATTCTGTACAACTTTTTATATGTGCAAAGATACAAATGTAGACACGACTAAAACAAGTTTACAATTTCTCTTCAAAATCCTGGTTAAGAAAGATCATTCAATTTTAGAAGCAGCAATTCCACATACTGTGTCAAGTTCTATGTCACATTCATCATGATCAAGCCATTCTTTGGAAAACGGTTCTGAATGTGGAGGTGGGATTTGGCTACTGTTCAGGGGTGGTTATAATCTAGTGGGATAACGGGCCGTAAAGCCAACTCGAAATCTTAAGAAATCAGAAGCAATTTGCTTTTTTAACAGAAAGTTGATACGAAACCGTTTTTTAAAATAACTGAAAAACATTTCTTGCTTGACGGGTTTTAGCGTCTTTAATAAATTCAAGTTAAAGAATGTTAAAGTGGCCTTTGCATTCTTGCATTTGATGAGTACAGCCTTTAAATGAAAAACCCTTGGATTACAATGACACAAAATTTTTATGATTATATTTAGGGTTGTGATTATTTTAATAATTAATGGACATGTTGATTATTTCGATGATTCCTCGATGAATCGGATAAAAGGAGGACCACAAAAATACGATATTTACTGTTGAGATGCTAAAATCGCAAACCGTTGATCGATCATTATTTTTTTATTATGATGATTCACTAATTTTATTGGTTGATGATTAATTGATTAATCATTACAATTCTAATAAAATTAAATATGCATTCATATTATTATTCAATTTTTTTCCAGTCAAAAATTGCTGAATTTGCACATGAGTCCACCTGATGTTGTGTGATGCTTCACTATATGGCCAGATTGTACATTAGGCCAATGACTTCTGTGAACCCTAAATGTCAACCAAGTTTTTTTAAACACTTTTATTGCCTGTACTCTCTTTGCATGATCTAATTAATGAATTCATATATGTATATATGCATATTTAGTCTCAGTTGGAGGACATGAATCTGCATTAAAAGGCACATTGTAAGGTTCATAATATGTTCCTCAAGGCAAGGGGCACACATCTGCTGATGCCCCCCCCCAAGTACGGAAAGTGCCATTAAGCCGGAATTACATTAAATCATGAACTGAAATAATTGCAGTTGAGAAGCACAGACTTTATTAAAAGATGAGAATTTTTATTAAAATGGATAGAGGAATCATCCCTATCCAAATGAATATATATTCATTTGTTGATTAAATATTTATGTCATCTATATTTGTCGTTTTGAACTTATCATTTATTGTAAGAGAGCAAGCTAAACCACATAACATGTGCGATCATATTGTAGTCTGTTGGGTTCTTTTTTTAATTTTTTTTATTGAGTCTGTAAAAGTCAGCAACGTACCAGACACTGGTCAGGGTGTAAAGGTCAAAGAATAAAAACTTGACACGTCTTCTCGACAGTCGTAAGGAAACAGATTAACATCCTCCAATCCCACGTCCAAAAATCCTTCTGAAGTGTTGCTCCTTCGGCTCCTCCATGAACCCTCAGTGCATAGCTTTTGGCTTTTCAAAAATTTCACAGTTCGCCATTCCAAAATAATAATGCTTGATATCTGCATGCCTTTTCCACGCAAGGTACTGGTGATTACAGCAACGCTGATATGGTATGAAAGTGGCACAAGCCGATGCCCGGTCCCACATCACATCCTTTCAATATACTGTACCTTATGCATACAGCAAGATATGTCACCGATGACAAATGAGATTTAGGGAAGCTATTTATGTTCAAAATTTATGTCAACAAGAAACCTTCAAGTAATTTTCAGTCCCAAAAAAAAGCGTTGCTGTGACAAATCCGGTTATTGATTGTCTAATTCCTGACTCCCATGACATGAATTTTTCTTGCTATCCTTTTTTTCCCTCCCCAGAATAGCAGTGACCCATCAATCAAAGGTCTTTAGTCCTCTACGGAGAGTAAGGCTTCTTATAATAAAAATTGTGCACATCATTCAGAAAAACGTCAATAGTAACTCTTACTATTGATGTTATGTGAATTATGAGCGCCCTAAGATGAATGCCTCATCCACTTTTAGCTTGAGTCAACAGGCCAGACTGCCGGGGATGCAAATTGATGCTTTTGGCAGCACACAGTGCGATCTTTAAACCACTAATGCATTATACTATACGCATGAGAGCAGACATTCAAAGTGCCATTGAACAAGCAATGAAGATAATCACGACTGTCAACGATGGTGTGCCGTCGTCAAAACATAACCAGCCATTACATTAATATTCGTTTGATGTTCAGAGTGAGAGAATTACAGTACCCCTAAACATCGCTGATTACGACCCACATTACAATTTATGAAATAGATGTGATCTTGATTGGTACAGTCATCATCTCCATCAAGTCTTAGCCATCAGTTCTTGAAAATGCACAGCAATGCGGTTCAACCTTAGTTTAAACATTGTTCTGACATATGTCAAACAACTCGGGATCTTCGCTCTGCATGTGCAAGCGGCAAGCAGTTTGCACTTGTGACGTTGTTGGTGCAAATGTAAAAGAATAATCACTGCTCAGTTGTGAATGGTTGTCTCTCTCTCTCTCTCTCTCTCTCTTTCCTGTTTGTGTCCTGTGGTGAAGTGATGAACGTTCAAGAGTGTTGTCTGCCTTTCGCCAAATTCATCTGGGATTGATTTCAACTCCCCGCATCACTCAATAGGATGAGCCATATCGAAAATGGAAGCTTAGATGGACAGAGATCATGACTCTTGACGGGCAATATAGCTCTTTCCTACTGAACTCATACAACCGCGGACATTGTTTTCACAGTCGGGCAAGCTCTGAAAATGAACTTTCCCAAACTTAATATACTATTGTTGAATTGTGTGGACTCGTGGGTTTCGCAATGGCTTCCCAGTGTTTCTCAGGAAAAGGTTTAAATGGCAAAAATAGATTGCACCGTTACATTGATTACCTTTAACCTTGACTCCGACGCATATTTGTCCATAACAGTGCAACAAGAATAACCTTGGCAACAATGGGCGGTCCCAGTCAATTAGTGAGAACATTGTCAGTGACAAGGTCTTACCTCGAGGGTTATTGAGTGCCGCTTCGGTGGCCTTCCTGCCCTCTCCACAGTGGCTCTGGTCAAAGGGCAAACACTGCTCCCCGGTCCCAGCAACCACCTCCAGGTTGCGTGACGGATCTTTCGGCTGGCCAAGGTTTCTCACCCTGTACACTCTGCGACTGCTGGTGTCCGACACATAAAGAACTTCTCCCATTGGGTCCATGGCTAAGTAGTATTTATGGGCCGGGCTGGTGCTATTGAGGACAGGTCAACGGAGAGCAAAGTTGGAACAGTTAGAACACTTTTACGGAGTATATTCAAGCCCACAATCACTCATGGCCCGAGTACATGTTAATATGAGTGGATTTTGAAGCAGGAAATGATATAGTCAAACCTCGGTTTTCGTCCATAATCCGTTCCAGAAGGCTGTTCGAAAACCGAAATTGTTTGAAAACCGAAACCACACTCTCTTTTTAAAATAAAAATGTTTACTGAACACGTCTGCTCACAATGGAAAGCAACACGAGGAAGCGTCACTTCCTCTGTAAGGAAGGCAAGAGGAGTCAAATGGTGCATTCAAGTGCGCTCAGTTTGTCCGAGAACCGAAATTTGTTCGTCATCCGAGGCATAAAAAAACTCAAAATATTTGGTCGAAAACCGAATTGGTGGAGTACCGAGACGTTCGAAAACCGAGGTTTGACTGTATCTGAAAGTGCTAAGCCTGTAAAATATAAAATGTCAACACAATGTCTTATTTATTTAGTTGAATTCATTTCGCTAATTTTTACATTTCAACAAAAAATGTTGAGTGTTCAAAAATTCATCTCATTTTAAATGTGTTGTTGCTTCTATCGCTTAAAGTCACGTTAATCAGGTGCACCTTGCAATGATTCGGTCAAAACATACATAGCAGATGATCGAAGAGCTATGCAAACTCAGCAGCTGTCCCGCCCCCGTCCCACACAGATTGCGAGGAAGAGTAACTGGGTGGGAGTCATCTATTCGGCAGAGCAGTATGCATGCATTCCGTCGAGGTGAACGTCTGCACTGTGCGTGGGTGGGCCGGTAGGACGGGGTAGTTGAGCAGAGCGGTTAGATTGACCCGCGTGCTAAATCACCACGAGGTGCTCACTCTACTTGCGCCTGCCTTCAGGCAAGGCAGTGAAAAATATTTGGTCAAAAGAACCAGAGTTTTCAGTTCTGATTGGACACAGTTTGGAAGGTTTTAGTGTGACTTTAACACTCAACTCGACCAGAATCTCCTCCATTTATGAAGTTGACTATCAGAGCAAGATTCAGGTCGATTCCTAAATGGTTGTTGATATGTTTCAAGTTAAAATCACTCAGTGAATGTCGCAGAGGAAAACAAACAAATACAAAAAAGTCAACAACAATCTAAACCGCCTCTGGGCTCAGGGCCTTGACCTACCATCACAGTCACCATGACGTCAAAGCAAAACGTAAAATATCCCTTGCTTTTATTTTGAAAGTTGTACTTTTAGTACAAGTGTGCACATTTAGATGGTAGTACAAGACTTTCTTCTAGTGTGATCTTTATGACGTTTTTGCGATGCTTAGCGCCTTTTCTGACCACTCTGGAAACGAGTGAAAGACAAGCAAAAATGACAATGTCCCTAATGGGAGCAACATTCAAATTTCCTGCATGGTGGAGGGAAGAGGGCCGGGAACATTTCACCTAACATTACAAGTCATCACTGTATCAGCATACATTTCTGTCAATTACATTATACTTTCCACTTAACTATATATGTCGGACTTGTAACGTGTAATATGAGTTGACAGTGCAAAAATGTATTGCTTTAAATTTTGGTGGAAAGATACAATTTTAATGACTGCTTATATCTTTATTTAAATTTTGAAGTTTGTAATTATAACTACAATGTAGCAATCTCCTGAAACAAGACATATGCATTAAAAAATATATTAAAAATAATGTCAACAAAATGGACAAAGTTGGCCAAATGGCTTAGCCCTCTGCAAGTGTTCCAGTTTTTCATGTGGCCCTTTTGGAAAATTTATTTTTCAACACCGCTCGAAACACACCAGCACCATTGGATAACCTGTCACAACAATAGGATAATGTTGATAGACAGCTTGTGGTAACTTTGGCTGGAAGGGGGATCAGGCTAAATAATATGTAAAAAAAGAATCTATAAATCTATCTATCTTTTGACATTAAAAAAACAAAATAAATACTAAATATATTTGTCTGCAGCTGTCGGATTCCTCAATAGACAAATTGGTCTGGTTCTTGACTCAGCCCTATCACTGGATTCATTTCACATGTACATTTTGGTAGACCCTTTTGTTACAATTTCTACGATTTTTGTAGATTTTTGCATATTGTTATCTTTAAATCAAAGACAAAGCATAAAAATTGTGTGAAATGAAATATTCAAATTCATGTTTTATATATAGTCATATATATATATATATATATATATATACATACATATATGTTTTGGTCATAGCACAGTACCGCTTTTATTGTCCATAGAGGGCAAAAATACAAAGAAAAAGAAAAAATAAGAACTATATGTGTATGTATAGCGCTGATGCTACTGAACATATTGAGTGGTTGAAAGTAAAATAAATATTCAGGAATAATACTTTAACAATTTTTGTCAAATTTGTATGTTGCGTTATTTATTATTTACATTATTTACATTGACTGCAGCACAAGGGTTTAAAAAAAAACATACTTAGCCCTGATCTAATCAAAATGCTCAAAGGAGATAAGCCCATCTCGATATTAATTTGAATATCCTCAGCTCTTACAGAAAAAAAGAATGCACCATCATCCAGGGGCTGTCAGTCATTTGAGTCCATAAAGCGTAAAACTGTTTGTAGAACTCTGCATTGAGTTGCACATACATAATTTAAACTTGATCCAAGGAGAGTTTTTCACAGAGTTACAAAGTGTGTCACTGCTCTGTGCAGCATAAAATATTTGTTGGGCCTCTTAAATTTTCAGCAAGCATTGCCCGTACACTGAGTTGATTACAAATCACACAATTGTCTTTTTTATCAAATTAGATGTTCATCTCCAAAGGCATGTATCCTGTTTAAGGGATACGCTTTAACAGCTATTTCCTATGCCTCTCTTGATGCATTAAAATGTAGTAAACAGACAAACTAAAAAAACAAAACAAAACAGCTATCTAAGCTGACTGACTGAGTCATCTCAACTGTCGAGGTCTCTCAGACTATCGTAGCGGATGCCTTCCCCTTGTGTGTTCCTTTCGAAGACAACCAACTGACAATGGTTTTACACTGAGTACATCCCCTCTTGTCTCCCCTCTGAGGACACCTTGCTTTAAAAAAAAACCTGCTTGCCAATAGACAGTTTGCCACTTTGCAGGAGAAAAATGTGGAGAGAGAAGATTTGAGAGCGGATGAATGAATAATTAATGCATTTAACTTGGGAGAACAATGGTATAGCATAAAAAAAACAAAAACTAAATATGCTCCAAACAGTAAAAAACAGCTATGGAAGCAGGAAGTAAAGGAGAACCCCCCCAGGGTGAGTATAGAGTATCTTAAGTGTCTCCAGAAGAATACGCTCCATGCATTAGGGTTTACAAAGTTTTTATTTATTTATTTGGGGGGGGGGGGGGGGGGGGGCGTCCGACATTTGCCAACAACTGCCTGTCACATCATCTGACGGTCTGATGTATGGATACCATAGTTGGTTTCAGGGTTGATCATTTATAAATTGAATGTATATTTTCACAGTTTTGCCTTACTCACGCAAATATTGACTTCTCAGGTTGAAGTAGCTTTGCCATTTTCTAATATACAGTCAAACCTCGGTTTTCGTACTTAATCCGTTCCAGAAGACTGTTCGAAAACCGAATTGTTCGAAAACGGAAACCATGTTTCACATTGGAATCAATGTAAAAAATGTTAATCCGTTCCAAGTCAAGAAAACAACTTTTTTTAAACCACTTTATTTTTTACAATTTCACACCATAAACTCTACACATGTAATAGGAGAGCAGGTAATATGTAAAATGCTGTACAAACAAACTGTAATATGTTTGATTTTCACCAATTTTAACATTAACATAGTAACATAAAAATTGAAGGAACATCTCTCTCTCTCTCTCTATCTGTCGTGGGGCGTGCACCTATCCCAGCTGTCATCAGGCAGTAGGCGGGGCATTTCGGCATCCCGAACTCCTTCCCCAACACAGACACACGCACACCTGACTCATATTTCGCGATCAAATCTTTCTTAAATTCAATAGTTTTGCGCACTATTTTCCTCTTTTCTTCACCAGGTTTACCACTTCCACTTGCTTTCTTTGGTGCCATGATTAGGGGCTGATACACGATGCAAAAATAACATTCGATCCGATATTACGTAGTTCTCACCAAACACGTCTGCTTTAAAAAAAAAAAATCTTTATTGAACAATACAAACTTGTCTGCTCACAATGGACGCTACACGAGGAAGCTGTTTCTGTATGATTATTGCATAATAATGAGACACCGAACACCAGAGCGTTCATTATGTGCCGCTGTATTGAAAACTGCCGGCCGGAAACAAACGCAGGCACTTCCCCCGTACTGCTGGGGCAAACCATTCTGAAAAGAGGGGGGTTTCATTCCCCCTAACAGAAGCGTCTCACCAAACCTGTCTGCTTTTTTTTTTTTTTTTATTGAACAATACAAACTCGTCTGCTCACAATGGACCCTACACGAGGAAGCGTTTCACCAAACACGTCTGCTTTTTAAAAAAAATCTATTGAACAATACAAAAACGTCTGCTCACAATGGACGCTACTGTAGCGTCACTTCCACGTGTAGCGTCGTCGCTACACGAGGTAGCGTTGCTACACGAGGAAGCGAAGCCGAGATGAGTGAAGTGACGCATGTTAGTTTGAGAACCGAAATATGTTCGTCATCCGAGGCATAAAAAACGCGAAGGTTTTGTTCGAAAACCGAATTGTATGAGAACCGAGACGTTCGAAAACCGAGGTTTGACTGTATATAAATATATATGTTTGCGTGATTAGATAAATATAGTCCTGGATCAGGAGAGCGATTCAACTTTTCCATGTAGCTGGCTGGTTATGGCACATATACTTTACTGTATTAACAAGTTATCCTTTGGCATAAAGCAGATACGTTAAAACCCTCACTGTCACATAGACATGTTCAGCTTGATATTCACTAAGAATTGCAACAGGTGCTCCTACTGAAAGGTTGGGGTCAAACATACACACACACTGTGTGTCATGTCTAATTTTCTGTGGACATGGCGTAAAGGGCTCACACTATTAAGGCTCAGAGCCGGCCGGCAACGACTGAATGGTCAAAGGAGGCAAGGAGGTCTCAGGCTTTTTTTGAATCAGGATCAGAAAGAGGATAAGTATAAACTCAAACTGGGCTAACTGCCCATTTGCAATATTAACATGCAGATTTAGTAGCTATACTATATTGTAGACAAATTGATTGTACATATTGAGGATGGTGTGTTTATGATGATGTGTTTATCAAAGGGAGTCCAATTCAATTGGCAGCCAAGCAACAAAACTACGTCGCTCTTAAATCAGAGCTCTTTGAATAGCACATCACTTCTTATTGTTTGTAATGTGCGTGCCACATAAAAATTGGTGTTCATCGTCCCTTCTCACCTGTGTCTGGTATCCCGGTTCCTGATAATAAGCCACGATGGAGCATAAAAAAACAAACAGAAAACAAGGCACACATGTAACTCACAATTCTAGCGAGACCTGAAAAATATTCACAAGCTACAGTAAGTGAGTTTTATCCCCATAAAGTATGATTAGGATTGATTTAAATGTCTGCATTGTTTCATATTAAACATTAATCCAAGCAGGAAGCTGTTTTCTGTTTCTTCCCACAGGAAAATGAAACATTATATATACTCACAATGAAACTCTGAAGCAGAAGTATTGGTAAGAGATGCAATAATACCAGCGAATATGAGTTAAGTTACATAAGAAGAATGCTTTATGGGACAAATGAGAGTGAAATTCCATTGAGATATAATGCTTGACAAAATAAAGCAATCGAGATTGTTGTGCCTCCGGCGCAGTACGATATTGTCATAATCCACCACAAAAACATCATCTCACAAAAAAGATTCTCTGCACAAAGAAGTAGATTAGGGTGTGTCAAGTTGGAAATGAAGACAAACTGGAATCAAATGTGTTACAAACACAGATGCTAATGAGAACTAAAGCCATGCTAACACACATACATACTATATGTGTTCATAACATATACATTCTATATATTAATACATTACTTGTAATGGAATTATGTTCAATCCCGTGCTTAAATTCTCCTTCCAACTCACTTTAGTTCCAAAATGGTCCTGGTGTAGCCATCTGGATGCACCCTGCGGATGAAGTTGAAGTCCCCAACATATAGAGAACCGTCAGGACCACTGCACAGTGCCACAGGGGCGTACAGCATCAGATCACGGGCTGCGCCACTGCAGCTTGGCCCGCAGGGGACGCTCCGATAGAACCCGTTCCCCATAACTGTGGTGATCACAGCGGGCTGCTGGGAGAGGAAGACATTTTCTCCATTTCCCTTGTGAAGGATTCCTTGGAAAAGACAAATGGGTTCGTTATATCACATTTGCTGTATTTTGGAACACAAGAATTGGAGGTGAGAGAGTCCTGACTGCTCCTTATCACTGTCCAAAATGGCTTTGACTACTAATTACCGTATTTCTAGAACCAACAAACTATTGCAATAACTAAAAGCTGTGGCTTACAGTACACAGTAAAAAAATGGTGCGTTGAATTGACTCAATTTAATTTCAAGTGGTTGCCCGGAATGTTATAAGTAGATTACTACTCTACTTAAAAAAGGTTTGCTCCTTTGTTTCAGATGCTTTTTTTTCAAGCAACCATTTGACAAAATGAAACTGAGTGAGAATAACAATATAAAGGGAAAACATAAGAGTAATTGCAAATGTTACTGTGTTCGTAAGCGTTCAGAAAAGCTATGCACATAGGCTATATGTTAGCTCGAGGGTTGCTTCGGAAAGTCTTTGTTTTCAGGTTGCATTTGATTTTTTAGCCCCCCCATATTGTTCTTCCCTTTGTTCCTGTGTGTGTGATTAGGTAACTTGAGCGAGTCCCCCCCTCCCCTTACTTCTGTCCTTTAATTGTACTCTTTTGTGCAGTGTTTAATGTAGTGTTTTACTAGTAGTTTGTTTTGTGCTTTGTGCTGTATATATTCTTTTGGAGAGCTTTTGCAGTGGTGTGCAGTGAACAGAAGTTTTTGTTTTGATGTGTTCAAATACTGCCTATGATTTTGATTGCACTCTTTTTATTTGATCGACTATCAAGGAAACGACTTGCAGTCTTTACATTTGTGTCAAGCCTTAGGGTGCACACAGAGTGCCCCGAAAAAGTATTCATAGCCCCTGAACACTCATATTGTGTGACCTTACGATCACAAGCTTAATTGTATATTTTTGAGATTGTATGTGATTGATCAACACAGAGTAGGACATAATTGTAAAATGTAACCAAAACGATACAAGGTTTTCGCCATTTTAAAACTAACACAAATCTGAAAAGTGTGGTCTGAATTTGTATTCAGACCCTGATGGCTTTACTAAAGGAAAAAAAAAACAAGAGTTGTCAAGAAAATAAATTGATAGGTCAAGAATAAAAATGTAATTGTCATCGTTCTGTTCCATGTGTGACCAACAGGTGGCAGTGGAGGGCTCCTCCTTCAGCGTCACACCTGTTGGTCATCGTGTCATTCGCTCTTTTCTGTTAAAAGGGCTGCCACGCCGACCACTTGGCGTCGGATCGCTGTGTTCGTGTTGTTTTTGTTGCTGTCATGTTTTGTTTTTTATTTCCTGGCGTTACTTTGAGTTTTGATCATTTCAGGACTACGTTGGTTCTTTCCATTGAGTTTTTACAGAGTGCCCCTGCTCTGGTTCATCTGCCTACCTAATTTTGGGTCTTCTACCATGCGGAAAACATGACAGAAATGGGGCTTATGTATGGTGAACCTCCTCATTTGACACAGGATAGGGATTGAGCAGTGCCACGAAAAATGAAATATGAAAAATATTTTTAAAAGTTTCTAATTGCCGACAGATGGCACAGGGTAGTGACCAAGCATTTTTTTCCCCTATTAGACAGGGATATGGCCTCGCTAAATGCAGTTTAAACACAGTTTCTGGACACCCAAGATGCCAGCAGAGATGGGTTTGGCTTTGGCACAAAAATGCTAAATTCTTGTTGTTTTTTGTGTATGTTTTTCAGTGAATAACATGAAAAATCCCAGAATAGGCAAATCAAATACATAAACCAAACCACATCTGTGCAGAGGTTCACTATAGTTATTTCACTGGAGACGGTCCCCAATCACCCCCCTTCCTCAGCATTTGTTATTGAAACAATAAAGGAAGCATCCACATTAGTTATTCTTTCAGTCAGTCAGACAGCTTTATGACTGATGCTGCAAGAATCATATCAGACAGCCTAACAAATCACTATTTCATGACGGCAGTAGGACACATAAAGGCAATATACATACAAGGTGATTAAAAACAAAAAAAACAAAACAACAACATGATCTTGGTGCAATAAAAATCTGTCACAAAATGCCCTTTGGACCACTCGGTCCAGTGTCCGGCTGCCCCCGCGCACTGATGCACAGCTGAACTTTTACACAGACTCTGCTCTTTTTAATTACTACTCATGTGTTTTAATGTCGCCAAATTCATTATACAGTTGGTTGCATTTGCATTTCGCTGTGTTTCTATTGTCAGACAATGGGGTGAGCGCGCGCCACATTTATTTATTTATTTATTTTCATAGTCTATTAGCTAACGACCAAAGCCGGTGCAGTGCAGTCATAAACTTATTTTACAATCGCAAAGACCTTTACCAAAACCAACATAGATTCAAGGGATTTGCTTGCACTAACATTTAATATGATGAATTACAGATGAAGTGAAAAGCAACCTTACTCTCATTGGGTTGATGAGGTTTTGGTGCATTTTTAGGGATGGCAAGGGGCAGCTATTTGAAGCTCAGCATTGAAGAGAAATACATGTTCAATTAAAAGATCTGCTCTATCTTCAAGCCTTGTGATTACTGAGGTTTGAAAAGCTTCAAAACCAGTGGCGGGCCAGTCAGCGACCTTCTGTCATCAACCAGCGGCGGTCAGTCAGACATCATCAGTCTGTCATGATTTGCAAGCTGATTCAGTCCGTCACTCAGTCATCATTATTTTCATCGCTAAATTACATTTTGTCAGTGATATTTTAAGACTGTCAGTAAAAAATTGTTTATAAGGGGAACATTCAATGTTCCTACTTATTTTCCATGTGTATGAACATTCACACAAAGTCCCTGAGCATTTTTTGGACCACGGTGGGCAACATCACACATGCAGAAAAGACCCAAACCATGTAAGGCGCCTCTCCAAAACCTGAGCTCAAACAATGTCGGCAAGCGCAAAGGCCCACGTGGGGCAAATGTTTTTTTTATATATATGTTAATTGGTCGCTACTTCGCGATTTTCGTTTATCGCGGGTGGTTTTGGTCCCCATTATCCGTGATAAATGAGGGATTACTGTATATCAAAATAGATCAAATCATTCAACAGAGATTTGTGACATGGATAAAATGTATGCATGTTATTACTAATGACTGTAAAAGTCTTGAGATGTTTTGATTCTTAGATAATAATCCTCAACAAATATTATAAGGACTTTCCCGAGCCCAATATTCAAAATATTTGGTGGTAAATATTAGTAACATAATTTAAAGATACCAGATTATTGTAAAATGAACAAAATGGCCCTAGACCGAGCCATCCAGGAGTACTGATGCAGCTAAATAACAGTTCCCAAGAACAAATATCGAAAATGTTCAAGTTGGACTCAATACGTACTTAGGATATACTCACCACTACGGATGTTGAGGGAATGATGTTTATCCAAGGACCAACCTCCGAGGTGAGAGGGCACCAACTCAAAACCCTGCATGAGCGCCGTTCTCCTCTCCCACTGAATAACTCCAGGACACGATTCATACTCATAGCCGACCGATACTAAAAGCAAACACATGCACACAGATGCCGGTGTTAGATGTGTGCCATTAGTTTGTGCAGCAGAACAAATAAAGTATTTTCAATGATTAGCTCTTTGCGGCGAGAAACTTGAAAATGTTGCTTGTTGCTCTCAAATGCAGTATATTCTAGTCCAGAGTGATCGAATCTTTAGGGGCCAGGGTTACGATGGCCTGGGCTCAACTCCTATGGAAACATGTGCCTGCAGTAACGGTGAAGTTGAATTTAATCTCTCTCAAAGCTATATTGTACTGTACGCTGGGCTGAACCAGATGAAAGGCCTGCACAGCAAAACCTAATCAGTGAGTCTGTCTGCAGAGATCAGTATGAAGTAGCGGTGTAATCAAAAGGAGTCAGTCTTCTATGAAAGAGCCCTACAATTTGGTGCCTGGCCTCTTAGTTGTACTGATATACTGTGCAGCTTCCCACTATAAGCTTGACAGAAAATTAGGTTTGGAATCTGATGACAAATATGCAAACATATTGTTGAAAATAAAATAACAGTCCTAGCTTACAGAAAAAAATAAATACAAATCAAATCAGTACATTTTCGAGAAGATGTAAAAGTTACTTAAAATATGTCTTAGGTTTTTTTTTTATCAGAAAAAAAATAATGAATAGATTGAGGTTAAATGACATATATATATACATATATATATATATATATATATATATATTTGATTTGTATTTGTATTTATTTTTTTCTGTAAGCTACGACTGTTATTTTATTTTCAACAATATGTTTGCATATTTGTTTGTTGTTGTTGTTGTTTGTATTTTTTACGAACACAAAAAAAAAATGGTGTCTTGGCGTATACCGGAATAGTGGTTACGATTGCATGACGGTCCATGTCTGATGTTATGTGTTCTGTTATTTTATCGTATCTGTAAAGCGCTTTGTTACAGCTGCAGTTGTTGTGAAAGCACTATAATAATAAAGATGTATTGCAGAAACATTCACCTTAAAAAGAGAGAAAATTCCCCAAAACATGCAAGGTAAACCTAGTGACTCCAATCGATAAAGATGGTGGTTGAAATAATTATATTGAGAACCTCGCAGCCCAGGTGATGAATATCACGATCAGATCTCAAGTATCGCCACTTTTTAACACAGAGCTCTAACGTCAAAAATGCAATCAGTCCACTTTTAACAGACTGTCAGACAAGAACATAATCCTGATAGGATTGACTCTGAGTTTGAGCACTACTGTTACTATTTGTGCTAAGATAAGATCACAACTTAAGAAAAAAAACGCAAAGTCCCCATCCTTTTAGTTTTTGTCTAAAACTAAGCACTTTAAAATTCTGGAACACAACGAAATAATGTTTTGCAAAAGAGGTGGGCAATTGTACATTACGCACACACTTATTGAGGTCCCCCACAAAAGGAACTAGACTACAGATGCTTTGCTAACCCTCTTCTTAGGTCTGCATTCAAATCGCACATGTCATAGAACTCATCGGGTCTATTTGTCGCCATAAAAAAGAAGCCGTTATCATGATCAACCGTGCAGGCAATGTTTTCAGGAGCGTTTTACCATTCATATCGGTCATTCGGGCGCGCGTGTAAATTGATCCCAATTCAAAATAAAATGTTGACCATATCCTTGATGATGCACTCAGTGAGGTAGAATGAATATTGAATCCCTCGTTAAATTAACCATATTATAATGCATATTATATGTCACACAGAGAGCAACGGGGTTCTATCCAATCAAGGCATATAAAGGAATTTTTCTGTCAGGCAAATCCACCACATTTAGATGGCAGCTGTTAAAAAGCCACTGATAAGCAGCAAGCAGATAATTGAAGCTGCTGTTGTCTCCGCAATCTTTATTGCAGAAGCATTCCAGCAACGGTGAGAAGCAAGAGTAAAGCCTTGCAAGCAAAGTACCAAAGGGGAAGTGTGTACAGTATCCACAACATAATATCACAGATGTATTACAGGTGGGACAAACACACACCCACATGCACACTACCTTACAAACAATAATCTACACATGCCCTATAGCACACAGGTGAGAGCTTTCATTCCCTTCTGTCGAAGCCTCAGGCATGTGTTCACCCCAGCAAACAGAGCATGATCTCCCTTTCTTGCAGCCTCGTTGGCTGTGTGTGTGTACGTGGACATACAATCGGTGTTTGTGTGAGTCGCTGTGCCAGTGAAAGCACCAGAAAGTCGAGAGCGGGGATGTTTAGGGTGGAACAAGTGTACAAAAGAATAAACAAGAAGACCGCGTGAGACAAGCAAGGCAGCACGGAAGAGATGACAAAGAATGGAGAAAATAACAAGTCAGGAGGAGAAGAACATGCCGAGAAAGAAAAAACAATGCAGGAGGAAAGGAAGCACAAAGGGCAAAGATGGGTGAGATCTCTGTTCAGAGAGGCAGGTAAATAGAACGAGTGAAAATTTGATCGAACAAAAGATGACATGCGAAAGATATGAGTAGGGAAGGAATGAGCGCAACAGAAAAACCTTTTATTTGTCTGCGGAAAGTTTCAAAGTAGTGCAAGATGAGACTCTTTTATCTACGAGTTTTTAATGCCATAAAGAAAAGTGAACTTATATTAAAGAAATAGTCTTTATGGAACATATGTCAAGGGCCCTCCATGTTATTTTATGTGGCCTGTTCAAGCGAGAAAACATTAAGGACTTCCATGCCCTTTAAAGATTACAGTGCCCACCGACTAAATTACAGTATATGTCCCAAAATGCATCTTGAGTTTTTGATTTGCGCGAGGCCCGCAGCCAGTTTCTATAAGGCAGAGTAATTTCAGAATTGAGTTATGTTGTTCAAAAATAGTAGAGAGGTCTATGAGTTTGTGTTGAAAGGAGAGTAGGAATTCTAAGGTTCAATGCCCAGTTCTTATTGATCAGAAAATTGAAGAGTTTCACCAAACTTCAGAGTCAGAGTCGAGATGTTTTATTTTTACACACTTTATGTGTGTGTATGGATATATACATCTATGTCAGTGTTTCTTAACTTCGGTTCGATCGAACCCCAGGGGTTCGGTGAGTCGGTGTCAGGGGTTCCTCGGAACCGCTGCCATACCGGGTGAGACACACGTGACTCAACATGTTAATTGGTTATGACACACCCGCTTGGCCATCACTGGCTGCAGATGATCACATGACATCGCTTGTCCAATCAGTGCCATGGGAAATGTATTTTGCTGAGATGTCAATGTGTGACTGTCGTGATAGTACGTTGTGCAAAAAAACCCCAAAACAAGCATACTTATCTCCTGAAATTTTACTTTTTTCTGTTTTTAATAAATGCATTTTTTTATATCTTGAATTTGTAAAAAAAATATATAATATAAAAATATATAATATAATATATTATTAAAATAATATATATAATATATTATTACAAATTATATATATATATGTATATATATATATATTTTTTCACTCATGTGTTCGGTGAATGTGCATATTAACTGGTAGGTTAAGAACCACTGATCAATGTATTAGTTCGTTACTCCCAGTATGAAATTGTTCCCTCGCCCACCGGGGCGGTATCTTGGGGCTATCAGCTTGGGGGTTACTGTCCTCACTTCTGGCACTACATATTTATATTTCAGTTGTTTAACGAAACCGTTGCTTCAGATCAATGCGATTGGTCTGCAAAAAAACAAAAAACAAAAAAAAACCCCTCAAACTCAGTCATTGATTAGCAAAAATAATCAGAAAAAAGGTGATTTTTTGAGCCTTGAAAATATATAACCAATTCAAGATAATCAATCATATTATTTTTATCTCATTGGATACACGTTATCAGACATAGTTCATTAATTTATCATCTTCTCTTTTGAGGATGAGGTACAATGATGAATTGTCTTACACGCAGTCTGCAGCACATTAATTACTTTGAACCACCAACTAACGCGCTGCAATCGCCTGTCCAAGATGAGAGTAATTTGTCGTTTTACAAAAATAAATTATTTTAAAAGTACGCCTAGTTATTATGTGCACAGTGTATATTTTTAGCTGTTCATGCTTGTTAAGTACCATTCACGGTTCAAATTTCTGATGTTAAAACACTGACGGTGTCTAATTGTGAAAAAATAAATAAAAATAATGGTGGAAATCTCAAGTGTCTTCTTTCCCACCAAAACCCAGCGGTCACTGGATATGCTGCGGTACACACCCACTATATATACAAACTGAAAACCCGGGAAAAACACTGTACATTAATAAATACAAGAATTTAAGTTGCATTTCTCAACCTACCAGTTGCATGAGTGAGGCCCCACACCTTCTGGCCATAAACGTCTGTTTTGTTCCAGACCACCCTGTGGACAAGACCAGGCCCAGCAGGGTACCAGCGTTGGTACAACCTTCCCTGGACTGAAGCTCTCACATGCACTTTTGACAAACTGCCCAGGGGCGAGATGGGCGAGGACGCGGATGAAGGTGTGAGGAGGATACGCAACAAGGAGAGGTAACCTGCCGCTCGGGTACTCAAATAGTTCAGCTTCATGAAGGATCCTGGAATTGCAATTTCTTCCTGCACTGCCTGCAGGAGAACAATGGACAAAAGTAAACTGATGAAAATGTTGTTTTATCAATGTGTAATATGCTCACGAAACAGCTCCCACATTAGCAGTAACCATCATGAATACGATTTGTGTATGAAGCGACCTTGGTCTAAATCTGTTTTTATTTTCTGGTTAAATAAAGGTTTTGATTGATTATTTCATCCGAAATTGTATTGGAAAGAATTATAAGTTCATTTATTGTTGTTGCTTCATCATAAACTGACCAATTTTATTTACATTATTGCTGCATTTAATGCACATGTGACAAACCAAATATTATTAGGTAGGCCTACCTGAAGCTCTGGTACAGCAGGACCCTTCTTTGCACATGTCCCTGTGTATCTGGGCAGTGGGTATGGCAAGACCAGAGGATAAGGACTCAAAACAGTCCGGATATCACATTTTTGAGGCTGCACCTCTTCCCTCGACATGATGACCTGATCCAAAACCAAGAAGTTGTTGTTTGGGGTCCAGACAGTACGCGTTTGTGACAGGAAAGGCGGGCGTTGGAACATCAGAGTCACTGACATTGCACCCAAAGTCACCAAGTCATAACTACGGTATCGGAAAAGTGAATTAAAAAACAAGATTAGTGGAGGGAATGGAAACATGTTTGTGTGTGTGTGCGTGTGTGTGTGCGTGCGCGCATGTTTTGCACCTTCCATCCTGTCGACTGATGGTGTACCCATATTCGGGATGCTGAGGGAAGGTGATGTTGACGCCAACCAAAGAAGAGCCATCTTGCAATGCAACGCTGCCTCGAATCACAGCAACACGACTGGCATAACAAAGGCGGAAAGCAGTTGGAGAAAATCATAGAAGGACACAAAAGTGGACAAAATGATAGCTTTGCAATGACAAAGATTGTTTGAGAAGGGACACATGTCATGATGCTCTCTCCAAATGACCTTGTGCTTTAGGCAAAACAAACTGTGTTATTGTCAGTAAGATTCCACTGTTTAACGAAAATGTGGCAGTCTGGAAAGGTCTGGAAATAAAATGCAGTTTAACATTTCGAAACCCAATTTGATTAAAATAAAAAAAAAATGGGGGAAAAAATGCAGGCTTAAACAGAGGTTAGTTGCAGAGTAAAAATGACACTAATGTTTGATCATTTTATCATATAATGCATGTCATTGGATATCATCAATTTTAACACTCTGACAGATTGAATAATCTATATTTTGAATAATCCATCAGAGTAGAATATGTCGATATAAAAATGTACATTTGTCATTGGCTTGCTAACTGACTCATGTTGCAAAGTGAGGGTCCAGCATATGCTCATAAAATGTTAACATTTGCGAAAAATGTCCACCCTGTCATTGTTCACCCTGTCAACAAAATAAAAACATACATATAATACAGTCAAACCTCGGTTTTCGAACGTCTCGGTTCTCGTCCAATTCGGTTTTCGACCAAAATTTGCGAGTTTTTTATGCCTCGGATGACGAACAAATTTCGGTTCTCGAACAAACTGAGCGCACTTGAATGCACCATTTGACTCCTCTCGCCTTCCTTACACGAGGAAGTGACGCTTCCTCGGGTAGACGAGGAAGTGACGCTTCCTCGTGTTGCTTTCCATTGTGAGCAGACGTGTTCAGGAAACATTTTTACTTTAAAAAGAGCGTGGTTTCGGTTTTCGAACAATTTCGGTTTTCGAACAGCCTTCTGGAACGGATTATGGACGAAAACCAAGGTTTGACTGTACATCGTTTTTTGTTGGGGTGGGGTTTGAAATCGTTCACCTTATGGCGATACTGCTCTGTATGCTGGCAAGATCTCCTCCCAAGCACCCATTAAACCGACAACAACTCCTGAACTATTTAATCCAGCTACATTGAGGTATTCAATGAATTCTCTTCTCCTCTTGTATTTTAACAATGGACAATCCAAGGACACAGTCATAGAAAAAAAATAAGGGAATGATTTCGCATGCACACGGTGACCCAGACTCACAAAGAGTAAACAAGCGCATACCTGGTATCAAAGGGCACGTCTCCAGGGAGAGCGTGTGTGGCTGCTTTGCCAAGGAGAAAGTGGATGCAGCGGTAGAAACTGTAAGTGTGTGTGTTAATGGGTGAGGCCGGTGCAGTTGGGGGCAATGGGCTCCGTTGCAACAAGGCCATGGGGTCAGCCGAGCCGCGGCATAGAGGGTCAGAGCCACAGCTAAGCTGCTCGCAACAGTCCGGATCCACACAGTCAATCAGACCATCTGATATAGACAGAAACAATGTCAAGAAATCAGGTAAAAACAATTGATAATGATGAGATACTGCACATATACGATGTGTAATATTAGACATTTGTATTATTATATGACCAATTTTGTTTTCTTGTCAGTGGGAGCTTAAGCTGGTTAATGTTACGTGACCGCAATTGCATTCGATATGCAAGAGGGACCTTAACCTGCGCGATTTTAACACAGACAAAATGGAAAGATGATACTATAAAATCAATGCCAAAAAATAATTACTGCACCTCCCGTCAGTGCCGAGCCCAACAAAGGAGATGCAATCTGAGACAATAAACCTCATATGTATCACCATTATCACAAAGATGAATCAAATTAGCTTCCTTCCTTCATCAAGCCCCCTTCATATTGCCATAAATCAGGACTTTGTCTGCACCGCTATTTGAATGTGAGCCATAAAAGTCCAGTGTAAACAATAGCCTGCTGATAGGAGCCAAAGCAGCAGGTAACAGGAGCCCGGCTGGCATTTGTGCTTCCTATTTCAGGCTTGTTTCTAAAAAGCCAGGAAGCAGTGCTGACATTTAAATGCATCTGACCGCAGAGCAGAGAGCTAAAGGCCAACAATATTCTATTATAACCTACTCCTACAAAGGTGGCCGAGTACAATAATTCATTTCCATACCATTCACCACTCCAGCTTGAAAGAACACGATTAATTGAATTTGCGACGTTGTTGCCATTAAAAGGACACTGTTTGTAAATTACTAGGAATACTGAAGCTGGCAATTGAAATGCACAAAGGAGCAAATTATAGATTACAATATGTCAAACATGCAAATGTTTGGCGATGGGAGTAAGTTGCACTCTGGATGCAATGATTTTTTTTTTTCCCCTCTAGGTGGAAGAACCCTGTTGTGACTATGCCCAATCAAGGCAGAGTAGTTGAACAATTCATCTTTATTCACTGATTACTTTTAATAGCATCTTTTTGTCTCTGTTGATCGTCAGAGAGAAAAAGAAGACATATGAGAGCCTTCCTTGGACGTTTTAAGAATTAGCAGCAATTATGGCATTTGAAAAACTGGTTAGTGAAGTGGCACGAGTAAAAAAATTGGAAGCCTGAATGAGCTCTGTGACACAACGCGATACTCACACATGGTATATTGCATTCGTTCTGTCATTTTTGATGGCTTTCTTGGAATGTTTTTACTGTTTGCCTACAATGTTTTTTTTTTTTTAAGTATTACAGAGCCAGTTTGTTCATCTATGGCTCTCCTTGCATGGTGTGGCGAGGATGCGTGTATGTGTGTGTGTGTGTTTTTTAAATTATGTCAATTTATTTATTTATTTTATACCAGCAGGTGTTATGCATACCAAATATTTAGTTGTGAGAAGACAAAAATGTAAATGCACACCCACACACAAAAACACACGCACTTAAGTAATGACCAATAGGACTCCACAGGCTTCACAGCAGGGCCGGGACAACGCAGAGACTAACAGAAGCAAGGACAATGAAGCGGATTCATTTTTGGCTTTTGAGGGAAGAGAAGTGATGGAGAGGAGTGCGTGGAAGACAGAAATGAAAAGCGGTAACAAAGACAGAATAGAGATAGAAAAAGATAGATGGTGATAGAGTGTCACCTCCATCGTTGTCTGTTCCGTCACTGCAGTCAGTTTCCATGACAACGCTGCAACCAGGCCCACTCCATCCAGCCTGGCAGACGCAGCGCCAGCCACTCTGCTCCAGGGTACAGCGCCCGTGCCCGCTGCACAACCCTGGGCAGCCGTCTGAAGATGACACACGTGCAACAAAATCAACCACACCAACAGACATGTACACACACACGCATACACACACATGCATAGTCATTCGAATTTGTTCAAAACTGCTTTGTAGGAATAGTCATGAACAAAAATGAATGAAAAAAAAAATTACCTTTCACAACGATGTCCAAATCATGAGCAACTGCGGAGGCAAAAAGTGATGATGACACCATTTTCCAATCCAAATATCACAACGAATAATTAAAGTCTCCCACGTGCGCTCACCAATGTTACAGTGCTCTCCCTCCCAGCCGGGTTGGCAGATGCAATTCCCATCGTGGCACTGGCCATGTTCTTCGCAGCGAGGATGGCACGCTCTCTGGTCGCACGCCACGCCGAGCCAACCGTCCTCACACTGGCACTGGCCCTCGGAGCAAACACCATGACTGCCACACGGGACTGGGCACAGTTCTGCCAGCGAGGTGGGTGGGGGTATGTGGGCGAGACAAGCGTGTTGGTGTGAGAGGAGAAAAGAACAGGCCGAGCAGATGGAGCAAATTAAAAATTGAAAGATACAATCAAAGTTCCAGGGACTATGGAGTAAAAACTACAATTCAAAACCAAGATGGAAGCATCAATTAAAGGAAGAAGCAATATTTTTTTTTTCACACTTTCTTCTCATACCAAAGTGCAGAAGAGTGGAATCAATTGAACCATATCATAAAATGATTCGTATTTACACTGCATTTGGAAACCTGCAGGGGCCTGGAATTTAGTTCTTTGCTTGACATGTGAAAATCTTTTTTTCTCCCCTCTGTTTGATTTTCTATAATTCCATTTTCCAACAATCATTGTATTCCTTACCTCTTTTTGCGTCTCTATTTTCTATTTTAGTTTTCCACTCACGACAGCGGAATAAATGGCAGCTGTGAGTAACGCGGGCAAAGTGCTAGAGGCTCACAAAGACTACTTACCTAGCCGCACTGAAAAGTTATTTCAATTTAAATATAGCTCTCATGGAGAGGGTGGGAAAAGTGGATTAAAGGTGGAGAGTGTTCAGCTCTCCTTTAGAGATACATTTAGCTATGCTTGGCCAAGAACAGGATTGAATCATCGAGTTCTTTTTCATAAGGACATCGTAGAGAGGGAATTCTTGCTTGCGCCACAAATAGATTTTCAGACCCATGGCCTGTCATTATCCCAGGCGACGGTATATCACAGTAATAAGGCATCCACATTCTTGAGGGAAAGTGCTCATGCCAATTGCCCATAAATCATCTTTACCCAGAACAGTATTAACTTTATGTGGTGGAAAGCCTTAAAACAGACATTTTGCCACCTGTCAAATGACACTGGAACAAGTACATGAGGTGTGTTACCGCACTTTATAATTTCGACATTGTTGAATACACCGCAACTATTTTACTTGTCTTCCTCCACATAACATTGAAGGCATCTCGCTTTGAAGGAAATCTCAAACAGCTTTGCAAAAAAAAAAAAAAAACAACACATTAAAACAAAATCATACAAATATTCATTAGGCCAGATTAAACGCCAAATTGTGCATTGCTCCAATGTAAATTCTTGAAGTAGCCTTAATTGAAAAATCCGTCACTTCAAGTAGCTGGAGGACATTTGTTTGTGTGATAGCACTCACGGTGTGCTACCCACCACAAAGATGTTGGTGGTTGCATTGCCTCAGTCATGAGAGGCAATATTGCACATGGGCATGAAAATTGACGTACTACTGCACAATCTAAAGCAATGTCGAATATTTTAAATTTCGAAAGATAAAAGTAATAAAAAAAACTACTGAAATAACGTGGTTGCACTCCCATAACTGTGAATGCGGTGTTGTCCAGAATTGGCCAATCACATACAGGCTCATGTTAAATGAGAGTCAGCAAGATGCCAGCGTTGAAGGGACTGTACCGCTGATTAAACCGAATAATCTTGAGCTATTCTCATAGGCTTGTCCTGATATTTTTGTTGTAACATCTTACTGAACAAGCCACAGTCCGCAGAGAGCTTTCACTGTATCAGATAAATCTCATTATCCAGAGTTATCTTTCAGAAGAAAGGTACAAAAGCAATTTCAGGGCACTAAATATACAATTGAACACAGTGAGGACAGCCACATCCGCTATTAGATGAGGGTGTGCGTATTTGTGCAACTGCAATGTCACAATTTCCAGGGTTTTTTTTCTGTCTTTTTTTTTTTTTTTTTACAGTAGTGGTGAACAATGTTTTAAAACGATTTATCTACATGTAGGTCTTTCATACAACAAAAATTAAGCATTTTAGCAGCAGTGTGTAGACTATTTTTGTCAACTGAAGAGGTGGGCATCGTCAGTGATTCATGTCGGTGATTCAACCAGCGGGTTTCCGTCAGTATTTTAGGCCAGCCCAGTCTGTCCGAGTCGTCGGCGACAACCAAATGGCAATCGACTTATCAGTAATGCATCATAGGCAGGTGCCGCACACCCGACACGCAGCCAAATGCAGAAAAAATAAAACTGTTGTTTACCTTCCAGTGCCACAGATCTCAATGACGTGTCACATATTAAATTTATTTCACCAATCACCACACAGTGCGTGTGTTTTATGTCCATCCATCCATTATCCAAGCCGCTTATCCTCACAAGGGCTGTGCTGGAGCCTATCCCAGCTGTCTTAGACCAGTAGGTGGGGTAGACCGTTAGCTGGTTGCCAGCCAATTGCAGGGAACACAGACAAACAACTTTGTACTCAAAAAAACACCTACTGACATTTTAGAGTGCTCAATCAATCTACCATGCATGTTTTTGGAAAACAATGCAGGCACGGGGGAGAACTTGCCAACTCCACACAGGAAGGCCAGAGCCCGGATTCAAACGCTGGACCTTTGCACTGTGAGGCGGCCGTGCAAACTCGTGGTCCGCCACAATGTGGTAGGCCGTTTCTGTTTTCATTTTTTTCTTCATTTGAGTGTCGTGTGATGTGGAAATTATGTTCTCAACACCGGTTGGCTGTCGCAGACAAGGGACGGACTAGGCCCCCGCGGGTCTGCCTAAAATACTGACGCAAACAGTGACGGACTGACGGACCTTCCATCTGTCCAACAGAGCATCCACCTATGGTCAATTGTATGTGCACACACACACAACACACAGTATCGTGGCTGCTATCCGTTCCTCTCATGGTTAGAAATCCCACATCCTTAGGAAATTGGACCCGGCAAAACCACTAATGCCACCGCTAAATGTGTGACATACAATCACGTGTTTCTGTCATGATTGCAAATCCAATTTCTGTTTTACCAATGTAGCAGTCCGGTCCTGTCCAGTTGGGCTGGCAGGCGCAGGTGTCTGACTCAGGGAGGTAGGTGCCATGTCCTGAACACTGCTCCTGACAGGCTGGCAACGGGTCATCGCAGCTCACTCCTGCCCAGCCTGGAGAGCAGACACACTCCCCGCGGACGCACACGCCATGCCCACCACACTGAGGGTCCACGCAGTCCACTGCAGACGAAGAGAGGACAAAACGTTCGAGCTTCGGGGGAATGGGAGTCGTTAAAAAGGGACCGAGGGTGGCTGTCTAATTATAATCATCAGTTCACTGAGTATGAAAGCAGTGTTCTTTGCATCCCATCCAGGAGTTAACCGCCCTAGCTACAATCCCTGTATCTGTTCCACAACATTACATTTCATAGGACACTTAAAACCCGGGCTTTGATCAGGGGTGAAATGGCCTGGTTGAAATCTGCATGTGCGGATGGTCAGTGTTAGTGTGTGTAATTACAGCTCTGAGCGCCAAGCCAAAGCTCAGCACAACGCCTAAGCACAGCTCAGCTCGGCTCTGTTGTTCAAGGTCAAACACGTGATTCAGTCTCTGCAGGCAACGAGTTACAGTATGTGGCTGTTTTGGAACATTGTGCTGAGAGGTTACAATTAAGTATAGAATAAAGAGCGATGAATAATGCGGCTCTGTTGTTTTTATAATTGGTTCGACACCGCAGAGATGCCAAATGACTGCATGACTGAGAAGCACGATTGCAAAAAGAGACGCAGATTACACAACAATATTTTCTTTATTGAGTCATATTTTTTGCCCACCGTGCTTACGCAATGGCATGTCACAGCTATGAATCATTATCTGAACTTCAAATATGGAATGATTTATACCCTTGTTAATATACTGTTTGTATACTGCGTGGAGAAGAGACAAACGTGCTGCCACAGTTTCTCTTGCACTTTAAATGCAAAGAAACACAAATGTCAGCAAAGTGTAGCGTTTAGCAGGCGCTATGGTTCAGGACAAAGGTGCAACACATTGATATTGTTTATGTCATATAATGTTAGGGTGAATGGAGGCATTGCATCATTTGTATTTGCCCTTGTTTATGATGTCACGCTATTGAGCATTCTGCCGACACCCCACGTGCTGGAACCCTCACTCACCAGACTAAACTGGACGATGACAAGAAAACAACCCCACAAACGTGTTTGGAATATTAAAAAGAAAATAATACACACAAATATGTGTAAAAAAAATAACAATAATAATATTATACACACAGTCAAACCTCGGTTTTCGAACGACTCGGTTTTCGAACGTCTCGGTTCTCGCCCAATTCGGTTTTCGACCAAAACTTTTGAGTTTTTTATGCCTCGGATGACGAACAAATTTCGGTTCTCGAACAAACTGAGCGCACTTGAATGCACCATTTGACTCCTCTCGCCTTCCTTACACGAGGAAGTGTTGCTTTCCATTGTTAGCAGACGTGTTCAGTAAACATTTTTATTTTAAAAAGAGCGTGGTTTCGTTTTTCAAACAATTTCGGTTTCCGAACAGCCTTCTGGAAAACCGAGGTTTGACTGTATATATATATATACAGTCAAACTATATATACAGTATATATATATATATACAGTACACACACACACACATGAAGTTCAGGTGCAAATCCAGCCGCTAATATGTACACACACAAGCATATTGAACTAATGGCACTAGCATTAGCATTAGCATTTTTACAAGTGCATTACTGTCGTGGTTAATGCATGTTAACCAGTTTTATGCTGGTGTTGTTGGCAGTAATTTATAATTTATCTGGAAATTAATGTGGCATCTTTTCATTCTACATTAATTTTTAAATATAGAAATGGTCTTTAAAGAAAGTTTCTCCACCAGACTGAAAGTAGACACCTATACATGAAGCTCGGCTCCCGGCCTATTCACAAGAGATTTGTACATCTGCCCTCTGCCGAATGGAGACAACAGTGTCAGTGACGGTGAGGTATCGAAGAAATGTAGTTGTGCTCAGTTTGGAATCGGCAAAAAAACCTCTTGCATATATTTGTACTATGGGTAAAAAATGTGCACTTATTACTCTTTTTAACTTCTATCATCACAAACAGCAAGTCATCACAAGTACTGTTTGATGTAGGACTGGCTGTAAATGGCTACCAGCTGGGGCAGGAAATTGGGTTGATGACAGCAGTTTACAGAAAACCAAAGCACATACACAACCTAACCTCAATTCTCCTGCACCCTCGCCCCCATGCGGTGAGGATAATTACAATCATACACAAACGGAATTTGTGTTTATATCCTCCAGTTAATATCAAACTGATTGACATGCGAATAACTTCATGGACCATTTACCGCCACTTATTACAAGATAGAATGGCAATCCAACTCATTTACACAATTATGATAATCAAACATAACGTGCCTATAAGTAAAGTGCGCAGGTGTTTGTTGGCGGAATGTGGCACCTTTGGCTGAGGAAAGTAAATTGTTTTTGGTAATTGGAGCAAACTCAAGCTTAACTTTTTTTTCCCCCCTGCCACACATTCTCAAAATAAACAAAACTACTTCCAGCCATTTTATTTTTCTTGCAATAACACACTTTCAACCATTGGTAATAGATTTTATCTTCACTCAGGTGGAAACCAATTGATTTTTCAATTCAGTAAATTTTCTGGGTCATCAGTCACTGTAAGTAAACTTCCCAACGATTTCAACAATGGTACCGTAGTTCTCTTTTTTTTTTTCTGTAAACAACGTGCATGACTAAATCATGTTCTGATTTTGGCAATACAAAGTAAATGATTACAAGTTGCGATAACATAATCATGGTGTTGAAATCAAACAATCGGTCCTTGACCATTTCATCACTGTAGTTTGTTTATACCGACCATTTGATAGATGTGGCAAATTGTAAAGGCACTAAAACACACATTTGGCAGGGTTGTTAACACTTCAAGACATGTATTATCAATTAAAAAGGACAAGTATTGTGTCCTACCTCGGTACCTCGGGTCTGACATTCTTGTTTGTATTACCAAAAAGGACCAGTGACATTATTTTTGCAACTTATTCTGGAATACCGTAATCAACCCTGAATGGGGCCAAGGTTGTAAAGGTCATGAGGCTGAAAATGTGTAACCGTTGAGGTGTTACTGTCTTACCTAGTTCACAGTTTACTCCCTTGTAGGCCGGGCTGCATATGCAGATGCCGTGCATGCAGGAGCCGTGGTTGGAGCAGGTGGGGTCGATACACTGACCTTCCTCCACATTGCACTCTGCTCCCTTCCAACCGGTCAGGCACACACACCTTCCCTTCTCATACACGCCGTTACCGCTGCACAACACAGGGCACGAATCTGTAACGGGACAAACACAGATATACAGTACAGCCACGTGAAAAAAAAAACACACACACATGGCACTGCAGTATATTAGCTGGGAGACCACAGTAACCCAGTGTGAGATGGGCGACACACTCTTATCTCAGCCGCTGCATGGATTCAGCAAATCCTCAAACAGTCCTACACTCTTCCTCACGCACACACACATATACGCGCACACACACACACACACACACATACGCAAATCACACAAAAGAACACACACACGCAACCGGGCTTATCACTCACGCTGTTTCAATTTACTCAAGCACCACCTGAGCCCGGCTACCACGGCAACCCAAGAATTGGAGAAAATCCCCTCAACGTCACCTCACTTGCTCTGAACAGGCCGTGAAAACAATCGTGAAAATGAAAGATTAGGAATGAGGGCATTAGGGTTTTATAGAATGAGGCGCTCTCTTCATGCAAAGATGGAGAGCTGGGCTGCAGGCAGCCACCAAGGCACCGACAGTTACCCACAACCCCTCACACACACACACACACACACACACACACCATCATCTCAATGCTGCTAGAAAAAAGGCATGACAGGTAGACACTTCAAATGAATTTCAGTTAAGATTTCCAACTAGTAATATTTTTTTTCGGCTAACCTGAACTGAAAAAAAATGTGGGCCGTTGTCTCGTTTGATTCTCTGTAAATATAACCCAAAACATTCTGCGGCAATAAACGCTCACTTCACTTTTTACAACTCTTGCCATAACTTTTCAAACAACGAATATCACCATGCAACTAAATGAGCAAAGATGAGCGGAACGTATGGATAACGATGCCAGTAAATAATCGTTGGAGAATACATCGAAACACCTGTTTCAACACAATGAGGCAGAAACAAGTATTACAACCGAGGGGAAAAAAAAAACGAGGCGGGGCAGAAGAAGAATATTGGAAATAAAGGCAGGGAAGGCCAGAGGAGAAGATTACATTTCACACCAGGGAGTGAGAAAAAGAAATAGAGACACTCTAGTAAAAGTCTGAATAAAAATGATTACTATGGTGATATACTTATTTAATACAGTTACAATACTCGGTTGCTTGGTTGATTTAACTACATATTAAGAGGTGGGTTGTTTTTAGGTTATTAGAATTTTTTTTTTTTTTACATGACACCATAGGACATAACCAAACTGACAACTCCTAGCTGTGAATGCTCATTAAGCAAGCTTGTAGATGTTGCCTAATGAGTACCCTGTAAACAAATTTTAAGAATCCTGAGCTCGAATAAAATAATAACCATAAAAGTAATTCCCTCTTATCTAGATGTGGAAGTGGTGCACGGGCAGAGTAGGAGGCCATTCAGTTGTGCCGGAGACACACTGTCATTATTGTTAAAATATTGCACAGACCTTGGCGGCTTGTTTTTTTTTTTTTTTTTTTCTTCCACTTCATTTCTCTTTGTCAATTTTGTGAAGATGTTTTGAAGTTAATGCAAGTCAGAGGTGGCTGGCATGTAAGTCATCATGTGAAAAATGTGGTGGAAGGGTCCTCGAGGAACTGCGGACGGACAGATTTTAAAAGTCATATCCGCTTTAAAATGTTTTAAATAACCTCTGCAGATGGAAGATTCTGTCTCTTGAGCAATTGTTTTCTGAACCTCGTTGAGCCTTTGTAAGAAAAAGTTGACCGTGTAACATGTAAATAGAAGCACTTGGAACAAAAGCATGGTACAGATGAGAAGTTTTACTTGTTTTTGTTTATTATTGCACCTAGCGCAACGCATAAGGCCGGTGTGAACCTTTTCATTATGTTTATTTCCATTGTCTGTATGTGTTTTTGTATGCTTGATTATCCACACACAAAAAAAAAAACATATTCAACGCTTCCCATAAAAAGTTTGGGAAAGGTGTGACACGGGACATCGCGATAATTGAATTTGGACCCCAATCTGTGTAACGCACACGAGATTGTTTTTACTGTTTCATTGTAAACTTCCTATTGCCGAAATTCAGAGGCCATGAATGTGTTTGGCTGTAAGACAGTTGTTACATTTTTTATTTTATTTATTTTTTAATTATTATTTTTTTTTATAAATAGCAGAATTACAAATGGCTATGCATTCAGCCATTCGTTTGAATCGAACATTGGCAAGTCCATTGCGGGTTTAAACCCATAATGTGCATGACAGTCTCACTTTACACAACATTTTATTTTATTTTTTTGATTACCTTTGGCACAGTTAGGACCCATGAAACCAGCAAAGCAGTGGCAGCGTCCAGCAACACACTCGCCATTTCCATTACATCCTTTGGAACAGCCATCCATTGTTTCTATGAAACAGCATACACAGACATCATTAATGTATTCATTTATTCAAGACATTAACAAAAAAAAAAAAAACAAGAAAATAATCCACATGCTACTCCATCAACTGGCATAGCGTTCTGTTATTGAATGAAATATGTGATAAGCAATGGACGGCTCCCCAGACACAGAAGCTATATTAGATTAGCCTGATCCAGCTGCTATCACTCTCTGGAGACTGGCCAGGCACTCACTTACTCTGTGTTGCACTAAGCACATTATGCTGCATTACAGGTTGCAAACACGCTGCACGCGCATTTACATACATCAGCGCTTCATCATCAAACTGTTTACAAGAACACAATTTGGAACAAGATTGAACACAAAATCTGCCGTTGTGAATGACCCAGTTAGTGGAGAAAGGATTACTGCGTGATGTTACTGCTGGAACAAATGCATGCAGTGGTCAGTAGATAACGGCGCGTCATTGCATCATCACATTTAATTCCTGCCTTTAGATTGACTTTGCTTCTGTGAAGTTAAACTTTATGATGTCGACAGTGTCTTTAGATCACTGAACATGAATTGGATTACTTGCCTACCTTCCATGCAGTCAGTATGGGTTCAGTACCCATTTAGTAAGGGTGTGAAAGGGAGTGTGAATGATATTCTCTCGATATGTGCCTGGCAGCTTTCAACCAGAGTCAGCTGGGACAGACTCCAGCTCTCTGTGACATGATACGCGGTGTACAAAATGGATGGATGATTTGATGGAAGGATTGATGGATCATGTTTTTACTATTACCTCTACCATTAGGAACAGTCAAACCTCGGTTTTCGAACGTCTCGGTTCTCGACCAATTCGATTTTCGACCAAAAATTTTGAGTTTTTTATGCCTCGGATGACGAACAAATTTCGGTTCACGAACAAATTTCGGTTCTCGAACAAACTGAGCGCACTTGAATGCACCATTTGACTCCTCTCGCCTTCCTTACACGAGGAAGTGACGCTTCCTGTGTTGCTTTCCATTGTGAGCAGACGTGTTCAGTAAACATTTTTATTTTAAAAAGAGCGTGGTTTCGGTTTTCGAACAATTTCGGTTTTCGAACAGCGTTCCGGAACGGATTATGGACGAAAACCGAGGTTTGACTGTATTGGTAAGATTCATTTCGGATTTTTTTTTTAATCATCCCAGAGTGCAAACAATGCAAGACATTGCTTGATTTGTGTGTCTGAAACCCACTTTCTACTCAATTAACATTCACAAATTAGCACCAAAACACTTGATATTATCAAGTCATTTGAAAGCTATTTACATGTATAAACATCACTTCTTTTCTTTCTCTGACCATATCCAAACTTGTTGGGGATAGCATAGAGTAGCTGTTAATTGGCGATGTAAATGAATCTCTTTATAATTTGTTCTTTCCATTTTCAGTTTGTAACAACAAAACCAAAAACATATGCGCATTAGTAAGTATACTCTTAGCTTGTTAGGCATCAAAGTCGGTCAGGGCTATCCCATGAGCCATACTGTATCAACGGCAACGTTGTTTACAACGTCACTGTAATCAACTCTATGCATTATAACTGAAATTGGAGATATATTTTTTGCCGCATTTATTCATGTTTTCTTTCTCCTCTGCCCATCTGGATCATGTTATAATATGGCAGACTGATCATCTGATAGATTGTGCCTGCGGTTCACTGGTAGTGACCTGCTGACAGGCCAACATATCTTAAACTGATGCTGGTTACCAAACTCCAGGTCATGTAAGCCTAACCAATTCATCTATCCATCCATTTTCCGAACCACTCTATCCTCACTCGGGTCGCGGGGTGTGCTGGAGCCTATCCGAGCTGTCATCGGGCAGTAGGTGGGGGACACCCAGAATCGGTTGCCAGCCAATCGCAGGGCACACAGAGACCAACAACCATCCACGCCCACAGACACACCTAGGGACAATTTAGAGTGTTGAATTAGCCTGCCATGCCATGAGGAAACCGAAGCACCTGGAGAAAACCCACGTAGGCCCGGGGAGAACATGCAAACTCCACACAGGGAGGCGGGAGCTGGATTTGAACCCAGTAACTCTGCACTGTGAGGTCGACGCGCTAACCACTGGACTACCGGGCCTTGCCTAACCAATTACATATAAAAATCAACCTCTATCCTGTGTCCTGTTTCCCCAATTTAGTATTTTTAATTTAAGTTGTAAAATGCTCGATCTGGCATTTTTTTGAATCCAAGAGATTTCAAAACAAACTTTTTGCTTTTCGACTGCCCATTCAAAGTGGAAAGAACAAATAATCCACAGATTACAACCATGTGCTGTCCTGCTCTGGCCCTCTGCACATAGATCTACTCATGAGACAAACCACTGCTGTCCGCTGCCTTCTTTTATTGAGGTTGCATGAATGACAAATCCTTCATTGGCATGGACCACACACGTGCACACAGCCACACACTTTACAAACAAACACACGCAGCGATATAGTGCGACTCTCGCCTTGAGGCACGTGTGACACATGCTAATGAGACAGACAGTGCAGTTCCTCCACAGCAGCGCATCACTATAGGAACCAAAGTCATTTTCACCTCCATCACCTGTCATCGTCACACTGATGGAGAGGAGTGCCAATCATCTCTCACACAGTCAGGAAAACTCCTCGTGTGAGTCTTCTCTCCTCTTGGAAGAAAAATAAACTCGCGTGTGTAAATTCTAATATTGGATGTGGCACCTGACAAATGCAATGAGCAAGAACTCATCTGCAAGGTCAGGGAGGAGCTTTTATTCCTGAGAAGACGGCATGATCTCACAGGAATCTGGAGGTCGGCGAGGTTGTAACAGTGAATTAAGGTCTCCATTTTCAGGTCACTATTAAAGCTATAATGTTTTCCAGCCAATTAACAAGCACTGCACAAAGATAGTGCATTTGACTATATGGTGTGTGTGTGTGTGTGTGTGTGTGTGTGTGTGTGTGTGTGTGTGTGTGTGTGTATGTGTGTGTGTGCGTGTTTGTGTGAATGCATAATCTGTTCTTTCCACTGACTAAACCCTTTTCAGTTGGAAATCATTCATGCCATAAGTTATTGCAGCTAAGTGTGATTATAAAATAGGTAATTCCGCCCAAGTGGTCTGATTGGTCAAATAAGCATTCCAATTGTAGTTTATGAGCCTTTTAAAGTTCCAGCAATGCTTTATGAACCTTGGGTTTTAATCTGAAATGAATTGACAATCAACGGACTCGAAATGCCCATTCAGTTTCTAACCATGATTTGATAGAAAATGTGTGGGCATCAATGCGGTCATAAACTCGTTTTTTTTTTCTTATTTGTACTTCAGAGAGGAGAAATACGCATGAGAAAAGAAATGGCGGATTTGAAAATATGCACAATTAGCCCAGCGTGTGCAGGCAGAGGAAATTCATTAGCATAATGATAATGCAATTTCTTTCATCTGATATTGTATTCGGAAGGCTTTTTTTTTTAAATCATGACAGTCTCCCCGTCGTTTATATATCTGCTTGGCTCATAGTACCTGTGCACATTTTCCAGCTTTTTTTTTTTGTGTCCAAGTAAGCAGCGATTACATTCTTAATGTTAGCAAGAAGGAGTCTATAAATAAGCAAAATGACCCTTGAGTGATGCAACACAAGCCTGTAGTCAGTCAACCAAACACATGCAGCTTTAAATGTTGTTTCACTGTCCCTTTTACTCCGACGAAGGAAATTAATGATCATTGCGATTGCCCATGACAGCATTGGAGTACACATTATCGCATACCTCATTGCTTTTGCACCCACGCTTTATGGCCGCCCATGTGTTTTTATGACAAGCATATGAGGGTAAATCAGCATTGACTTGACGTATTGTTTCCATAGTTCTCTATGTCTCTCTCTCTTTTATATATATATATATATCTATATATCTATATATATATAGATAGATATATATATATATAGATATATATACTCCGGTTTCCTATATATATATATATTGCTCACATATATATATGTCCAATCAGCCTGCCATGCATGTCTTTGGAATGTGGGAGGAAACCGGAGTACCCGGAGAAAACCCACGCAGGCAAGAGGAGAACATGCAAACTCCACACAGGGAGGCCGGAGATGGAATCGAACCCTCAGCACTGAAAAGTCAACATTTTTTTCATTTTTTTTTTCTTCAAAAAAGCATACATATGTGCTGCTCCCTGACTTATTCTCAATATTCATTTCTGGATCTAGTTACTCTTTGCCGAGCAGAGAAGCTCAATTTCCCGACAATGATCATCTCATATCTGATCTTCCTCTCAGGCTCCAGTCGGAGCTCCAGCACATCGGGTATCACATTAGAATGCGCCGCCTCACGGGTCAGTGGGTTTGATTTCCTTCATCCGAAACAACACTGTGATAGCTCGGAACTATTGTTTGAATTGGCGGTAAAATGAACTTTTTCATCAAGGCTTTATTTTATTTTTTTCCCCCTGGTGCGCAAAGCCCTTTGACACACTGCTGGCTGCCATTCAAAGCCCATCACTTTTGACTATATTTACATGATTGAAGGGACCCTGATACTAACTCAGTTCAGAATATACAAATGAAATAAATGCCTGTTTGATGTCAGTCTTCAAACCTAACATGCCAAATGCTTGACAACCCTGGAATAACATTAATGTTAATTGGTTGCATGCTGTCGGTCATTACATAAAGGACTCTGCCAACATGGAAAAAAAAAAGTCATGATTTCAGAACAATGTTTTTTTTTTCACAATGTGACAGTCCAGCTAGATTACTTTGCAGCCTGGTCTTTCAAGAGGTGCTTAATATCGCAGCATTTTTACATCCGTCAGTAATGATGATTACATCAGCAGGACATCTGCAACACCAGATTATAAATAGTTATATTTAGAGGTGCGCATTCATGGGCTGCATTTACTTTCATACATTTACATACGTATTTTTTTTTTGTCGTTGCATGAATTGTACTTGTCGGAGTAATTCTAATAAGGACGCTACTTTTCATAACGGATACAGATACCAATATTGCAGCCTCGAAGATCGGCTGATACTGATCCTACACGATCCGACTCTTTCTTGTCACTCTGACAGTTGTTCACAAAAGGTGGCCGGAATTTGCTTGACATTGATGTGTAAAAACAACACACTCACTGCTCACATGACAACGATGGCGACAGCCTGTCAGTGCCAGTGTTGTCACACAACTCAAATTTGGACTTGAGTACGATAGCGGCATAAAATACATCGGTACTGGTACTGAAACAATATCACAGCAACAACAAAAAGAGTTATTTCTTTACTCTTCCATTTTCATTTGGTGAAATCAGTAGGTTTGGCAATAGTAACGTTTTATTCTGAAATGCATTTTATGTCATATGTAACTTGGATTCTCAGCAATGAAAATATGTTTCACCCCAGCTATCTAAATTTTGCAACCTCTCAAAGGTTTGACTGTGGCAGTACTTTCATTTCATATAAACCCAAAAACCCAAGTGAAAATGCCGCCGGTAATTATGCAGTTGTCAGTAGTCCTGCATTATTTAGACTCCAAATTACGCCCGGATCTATGTGTGTCATAATAATCAGCAATACGCCAGGTTTTGCCATTACTATGCGCAGTCCTTATCATTCTCTTTTAAATAGCTGTCTTCTTGTCACACCAAGCTCACTTGACTTGAACAATATGGAGGTTCTCTTCAAAAGTAAAATGATTGGACACGTCAACATGTCAGTCTGTTTTTATACATCCACAGATGAAAACTGAGAGAGGACAAGACAACGAAGAGCTCCGAGACAACGCTTCAAACAGCGGAATCGTGTTGTGACTCAAACCGGCCAAACGATTGCAACCTGTGAAGATGCAAGTCGTCTTCTCACCTATGGGAGTGCTGTGGAGTAATACTTGCTCGAGGTTGCGTCCATCGTTGTAGAGAGCCAGATGCCAGGTGCCAGGGTCCATGTACTCAATGAAGCGCGTTTCTTGGAAGCCGCTCAGCAGCAGACCTTTTGGTGCTTTGCCAGCTGAAACATGATCACTCAAAGATCTGGGCATCGCCTTGCCTTCCAGCAGTTTCACAAAGTCGAACTGAACACAGAAGGAAACATCATCAAATAATAGTTAACTGCATTCACAAAGAGAATTAGCGCACATGCAATTTCTAGGGGAGACCTTGGAGAGCAGAGTGTTTTTTGTTGTTGTTGTTATGTTTTTTGGGTGAAGATGGAACAAGCCAGTTGCATTATTCAACCGATTTAAAATCTCTAACCTACACTCTTAAAACCTCTGGATAAAAAATAATGCTCTTTTGGTCAAAAAAATAGATGGACGCGTTACTTGGGAAGTTTCCGATCTATACAACCCCATTTTGGAGGTTGTTTGGCCAGGTCTTTGAATAGGAATATAACAATTCGGGCGTGATTTACAAATGTTTTAAAAACGGACATGTGAAAGATGTGAAAACTGATCTGCTAACCAGGGAGTGTGTCAAACTAGCAAAACGCATCTGCAGTTAAGTTGGCGCCCTCTGAGAGGGGCAGTATATGCAAAATCAGGATGTCCTATAAATTTCCATTCATAGAATTTGAAAAAACATTTTTCATTGATATAAAATGCTCTACGTAACGAGTAATGCTTTGACAACAGAAATGGCCCATTATATCAATCACAATATATTTTTTTATATCAACGTTATTTTATTTTTCTTGGAATTTAGCGCGCATCTCAAGAAAATGAATGACATAATGCCTCAACCGCAAAGCATAACATTGCAAAAGAGTCCTGCCTGTACCCTCGGGATACCGGTAGGGGGAGGTCATGAAAATGAGACGCATGTAATGCGGAAGTCTTTATATGGGTGCGCCAGTGGTGAGTCCCCGTATTTGTCGCCCCCTTCCAGCTTGAGGCCAGTAGATATCAGTGTCACATGATCGCCAGGCTCACTTGGCTCATTTGCCAACATGCAGAGCTTTAACCACAAATCAGATCTAAATTAATTAAAAAACTCATTTAATTCTAATTAAAATTCTAACCACTCACTCTCTACTTTTAATTTGCTTCCAATGCTTAAGTACATTTAATGTCATAAAATTACATTTGTGTTGAAATACTTGTATTTTCACTTTCAGGTACGTCCGACAATAGCGATTTACTCGGTTGATGAGTCCCCTTAAAATATCACGGTGATGTATTACTTTTTTCTGACCCAGTCATATGTTTGTTTTCCCCAATTATGCTAACATTTCCGATTCCATTACTTTTAAATTAATCTTGTGATTGCGGTGCTGACCTAAATGTTTTCAGAGTAAAATCCTTCAGAGGTACCAAAAGCACAGATCCTTGTTTTAAATACGGTGTTTTCCTCAACTTTCACACCTGTTGCCAACAGCGCGCACAATCGGTTAGTGAGTGAACATGCAATTTAGCAACTGCGATGTGCAATTTTCAGCAATCAATTATATTACTGTCTATCTTGATGATGGTCTGGAAGAGGGTGCATTATCATTAGTATTAGTAGTTAACATACTATGTACTTTGTGCCAATGTAACCAAGCATCCAACTCTTGAATCGTACGTCCCTTGTCTGTTCTTCAGCCTGCATTAACCAGGAAGGAGGCTACTAACAGACAAATGGACAAACAAAGCCAAATGCATCGTTCGTTGAATTGTTTTCGGTTTTATTAATGGTTCAGCTGTGATGGCGGTCCAAGCTCTACTTAGTGGCCTTTGAGTTATGCAATATCTAATCATTAAGGCTTTGCTAAAACAACAAATCTAATTGTGGTCGAACAGTTTTGCATAGTATTGTATGTGCTGTCATATGCAGTACGTATACTGTAAGTACATGTAAAAGAGTAGCCAGTGCCACTCTTCATGCTGATCTGCACTTATTTTATTGAATGCTCCTCTTCATATTGTGTCATTGGCACAGGAGATGCTCAAATACAGCGAGATAAACTAGTACGGAATTAACCACTAGTATTTGACGCTCTCCTGTTTTGCCTGTGACCTGCAGTCGTTCAGGACGGGCGGCTTTAAAACCACACTGCAGATGAAGAATTACTGCGTTCAATTTCGAGATTGACTGAAAACTGGCACACGGGCAGCTTAATCAGAAGCACTGCTATTCTCTGTATAAAAGGGCAAAAAAGACAATAACAAAAAAAACAGAGTTTTCCGGGCGTTTAGGCTTTTGCTTCCAACATTCCAAATGTGTTTTTCAACTCAGAAAATTGACTTTGGAGAAATCTCTATGTCAGGACTCATGGCAAGTTTTAATCGGGTCAGAATGTCAGACATAAATGGCATCAGCTATCTCATCGGTACTGTAGCAAGCATAACACTACTTGGCTTAATAGGTTAAATTCATGATTTTTGGAATGAATCAATAAATTTGGTGTTTTTTATTGCTCCTTTAAGATAAGAAAACCTTTATTTGTCCCACAATGGGGAAATTTGCAAAAAAGCACACAAAACAAAATGGGAAGAAGAAATAAATAAAATAAAAACAAACTCAAACAGGGATATCCGCTGCTGTAGAGGCAGCCACTCAGGGGGCACCATCTTAAAAAAAAATATATATATACAGTCAAACCTCGGTTTTCGAACTTCTCGGTTCTCGACCAATTCGGTTTTCGACCAAAAATTTCACGTTTTTTATGCCTCGGATGATGAACAAATTTCGGTTCTCGAACAAACTGAGCGCACTTGAATGCACCATTTGACTCCTCTCGCCTTCCTAACGAGCGACGCTTCCTCGTCTACCCAAGGAAGCGTCACTTCCTCGTGTCGCTTTCCATTGTGAGCAGACGTGTTCAGTAAACATTTTTATTTTAAAAACAGCGTGGTTTTGGTTTTCGAACAATGTTGGTTTTCGAACAGCCTTCTGGAACAGATTATGGACGAACACCGAGGTTTGACTGTATGTCCTAAATGGTTTGGGAAACTGGTTAGAATGACATTAATCAGTAACGATAGTTCAAACTTTTTTCCCATCTTGCATACGTGCTTTTCAGCAGGCAGTGATCTTTTTAAGACTTTGGGTATTTTGGAACTTGTGTGTGAGCATCATGACATGTTGCTTGTTCACAGAGTGTTTGACACGACCGTGATGGCTTACCTGTGTGTGTGTAGGTGGTATATTCCTGCGTCCGTAGACCCCCAGCAGTGCATTATGGGAGAGGGAGAGATTGAACTTGATGTGGGTCGGGTGGTGCACAGTCATATGAAACCTCCAAAAGACTCCTGGTGGGATGGCCTGATTCTGTTGTGTTCCAATGTCGACCTCACCACGGTCGATGGTCCGTCCGCGCACCCACTTCTCTGTCAAATCAAACCACAGATAGGTGATGTAAAGGTCACAAACTGTAGATTTATCAAAGGGAACGCGGGGCTCGCTTCACCATCAAAGGACCAATTAAATACCAGCTCCATGTCCTTAACCATCATTGGGATCACCACTCTTACTAATGAAGTGAGACTGAAGAGACATCAGGAATGACTCTTCGCTGTAGAAATCCTGCTTTTCAAGAGACTCTATATTGGCAGTCCTTTGGATACGCCCCGCATTTAAGATGAACTGCTTTAAAAGAAAGTGTTTTGTCTGAGCACTATCGACAGGGACTGCGACATGGGCAACTTTAACATCTTTGGAAAACAAATAGAACGGAGAAAAGGGGGTGTCCACACGCATGCATGCAATCACATATGGAATGATGGCAGAGAGATAGCGTCTTGAGTAAGTGTGTGTCTTTGTGTGTAAAGAAAATTGACATTTCCTCAAGTTCTTTAGCCATTAGCTCATTGCATCTCCATACGCTTTTATCAATCATTAGGCCTCAGTCTTTTGTGTTGGTGGGGGGTGAGTCAGAACCCCTTCAGCCCTCTTTGTGTCTGCCTTTATGGAGAGATATATCTGTTCATCGAAAAGAAGATGGAGGAAATACGGTGACAGAGGAGAGCCGACCGATCGTTACGGCCACAAAGGCAGATGAACAGTTAGGGGCAGATTCATGAATGAGTCTGCGTGCTCTCTATCGATAATGGCCGCAGCTTTACCACTCCATTTTGGCAACTTCATGCACACCCTCAAGCCGGCTGTCATATATCGTGTGCCGTCAAATGACAGTGAGTAAGAGAACACAGAGAGATACCACTGTTTATATCATCAGTGCTACTTTACTTATTACCATACTATTACTTGTGTCTTGCTTTCGAAATGGCTACACTGCAGTCACAAGGAATCTTGGATTGACACGTTACGGGCATAAGGTGATCATTCTTAATGATCATTTCATGACTTCCCATGATGAAAAAGAAAAAGAAGAAACAGAAAAAAAAAGTTATTTATTTATTTATTTATCAAGTCTACTGTAAATGTCGATGATAGTATAATGTATAAGTATTAGAATTAAAACATATTTCAACAGACATAAAACCAGACTGTTATGTGATGAGTGTGTATTGTGCTAACCACAAATAGAAAAAGGACAAAAACGGAGCTGGAAAAAATAAATTAATAAATAAATAAATAACAGTTCTGAATTTCCATGTAAAGTGATTTTAAAAAATCACTGGGAGAAAGGAATTCAACCGGGAAATGTATTTTTGTAACAACGTCTGACGTCTACCACGATTTTCAAAACAGGCAATTTGAGTGTCCATAGAAAACAATCCCTGCCCAAAAGCTCAGCGTCCTTTGGTTCGGATGTGATTGGGGCAGAGAGAAAAACACAAAATGCTCTCCAATTATAGTAGGAGGATGGAAGCAGCTTGGCAGAACTAAAGTATGCTTTTATGCATTCCTGCTGAGTATACCTCCCTCTGTCTATTCCCCTTAATCCTCACTCCTGTGCTTCACCAAGAAAATAAAGGCCAGCAGAGGGATGGATGTCCCAAGGAAGGCAGCCTTTTATTCAACTCTAGATGAATAGGACATGAATCGGGCATGGACGTTGGCACAATTCAGGGAGGCAGACACGAGCGCAGGCAGCACGACAGGCCAGCCGACTGGCAGGGAGATGCGCAACCGGGTCCTTCTGATGCTAATTACTGTACTGTAGCTCTTCTCGTCTGATGCAATATGAGGACAGACACCAGAGCTCAGGGCATCTGCAAGTCTGGGGATTGGGTAAAGTGGGGGTTGGTGGGCAATATTTGTATGAGGAAGAAATAGATGGGTGGGGGAATGAGCCAAGAAGAGAGTAGCATGTCTAAAAGAGAAGCCGGCAGCGTCAAATTACTGCTGCTGACGCAAGAAAGAGGAAAAACTCTTCTTGTGTCTATCTTAGTGGAAAAAACAACTTTTTTTTTTTTTACAAGAAACAGGTGAGGATGGTGACATTATGTTGATCCGTCAGAAAACAGACAGATTCAATAGTTACTCTGAAATTTCTGCTCTCTGCTGTCAATGAATATTTAAAAGCTCATGAGTTTAATTTGGAACCCACTTCCCTGCCTCCAACCTTGTTGGAGTTTACTGTAACACTAAATGACCAAAAGACTGACACTCAATATATTTAAACAACAACACATGCTTCGTTTTTAAAACATCGCTCGCATTGCTAAGGAAGCATCCCATTCTCATGCTAATTTAGAATTAACATCAACTTGAAGTCATGCCCCTTCAAAGTAATGAATGTTCACACACACAGATGTTGTGGAAACACATCAACACAGGTAACATAACATTACTCATATTAGATCTCCGGAATAATCCGCAGAGAAGTGCGTTCCACAAGCGGAGAAACAGATAAGGCTTTGACAGTGAAATATTTAATTACAAAAATGCAAGACCTACAAAGTACAACAAAAGACGCTGGTAACAAAGAACCAGGAAATGATGAAACAAACCAAAAATGCTGCAAAAAGCAAGGATGAATATCAATGTAAAAAGCTTGTCACAAAAGGACAAGTAAATACAACGCACAAGAACACTTTAACCGAGGAAATAAGAACAATGAAATACAAGAAAATACTTGAAACGTGGCGAGAAGCTATGAAGCAAAGACTTTGAACATCTGGAAAATTCAGGCACGCGGAGACGAGCGTTGTGAGCAAGGCTGCAACAATCCGACAGCCAGTTGTCGGCGTGGCGGAGTCTATAAGGGCAGCTGGTAACGAGGCATGCTTAGAGTGCGACTCATGAGATAACGCCCACTCTGCTGCTGGAGACTGGAAAAATAGCGGACAAATACAAGCAGCTAGCGCTCCAGCAAAGTATTTGTCATGGTAGGCCAAAAATCGGTGACAATAAATGATGACGAGAAGATTCACAGGAAGTGGAGATGAAACCGCGACAGACATGGTTGAACGTCTACTAGAAACGTCACCTTTGGCTTCAGAATTTACAAACAATGTGAGGATGGTTCGAGCCGTAATTGAATAATCTTGTCATGTGATGAGCGCCGACAATTTACACAACGACCTGATCTGTACTCATTGGGGGAGTGGTTCCCTTCTGGATAGCAGCAGAGCTTCAAAAAAAGCCGAAAAGGTAAGCGCTAACTTCCTATGTAGCTAACATGTAGCAATTTGCTAAGTGCTTCTTAAATCGATTGATCACAGTTGGGTACTTGAGTGTGACAGGATCCAATGCTCTAAAAAAAAAAAAATTACTTGGATGGATGAGAATATTCACAGACATGCTTTTCTATAATATGCTGTCTGTATCACAGAGATTGCCATCCCACAGTTCCACGAAGTGCAAAAAGAGATACAAAAAAAAAAAAAGCAGGAAAAAAGTCCACAATACCCCACAGCGGGAACAAAAATGGGCTTATTGATGGGAACTATACTGCATATTTTTCTGTAATTTACAGATACGCCCAACAACTCCCACTCCTGTGAGCAGAGCAGCGAAAGGAAAATGTGTTTACAAAAAACACTGCAATAATGAAAAAAAAAGATAATAATTATGTAGTCCATGGTAATTGCTTACTTATTTCAGGTCATGAGAAAGATTCTAGGTGGCAAGCTGGCTGAAAAATGAATATATTCTCTCTCTATACGTCAACCCCCACACTCATACTATGGAACAACATGTATGCACGGCAGTACCTCCGCGTGCTTCACCCTTGTGCAGATAATACTTATTTTCATTTTCTCCTTATTTTGCCTGAGATTGATGATTTGAGTGAAACCAAACATATGAGAGTAAGGTAGAACCCATCCATCCATCCATTTTCCGAACCGCTTGATCCTCACTAGGGTCGCGGGGGGCGCTGGAGCCTATCCCAGCTGTCTTCGGGCAGTAGGCGGGGGACACCCTCAATCAGTTGCCAGCCAATCGCAGGGCACACAGAGACGAACAACCACCCACGCTCACACTCACACCTAGGGACAATTTAGAGTGTCCAATCAGCCTGCCATGCATGTTTTTGGAATGTGGGAAGAAACCGTAGCACCCGGAGAAAACCCACGCAGGCCCGGAAAGAACGTGCAAACTCCACACAGGGAGGCCGGAGCTGGAATCGAATCCGGTACCTCCGCACTGTGAAGCCGACGTGCTAACCACTGGACTACCGGGCCGCCCTAAGGTAGAACCATACTTTTTCTTTCTACATAATAGAGCGGATTCCACTTGCTTTCATATTGTACCCTCTGTGTTTATATTGTCCGGTATTGTATCGGCCTTGAAAGATGAGTGAAAATGCTGAAAATTGGCAGGCGCTCGGTCTCTTCAGAAAATGCCCATTAAGTCCCAAGCCTTGTGGGAATAAAATAAGATAAAATAAATACTGTATGATAAACAGATAAGTGGAATGCGTCAATGTGTGCAAAGATGAAACCAAGGCACATTGGTCTCCTATTGGTCACAGGAATGAAGGTTTGCTCTACTAATATATGTAATGTGAGTAATGAAAAAAAAAGCACAATGAGTAATGGAAAAAAAGCACACAAAAAAAAACCCAACATTGAGCACAGGTGTCTTTTGTTGACTTGAATAGTTATGTGGGCAATTTAGGGGTGGACAATACACTAGAACACTTAAAAAGTACAACTGCAAAACATAATTCTCATTCATGCTGTGAAAATCAGTTGTGCTACTCTCAAATGCAAAGACAAGACAAGGCAGCAAATATTGAGCATGTCCCATCAGTGGACGCTCATTGCGAACGTGTCATACAATAGACGGGTCCCTAAAACCAACATTCTTACAGGCTGCATGCAAATATGTCACCAGAATGATTTCCATGCATGCTGGAAGCAGATTATCAACACATCATTGAACACTGTTAGCTGCTGATTTTATCACGAACGCTGTTGTGCTACTCAGAATACAAAAGAAGAGCGGGCTACAGAGGTGTTTCGGGGGAAACAAACATGTGGTTAAAGAGGGCTGGGGTCAGCGTTGTGAACGTTCATGATGTGCACAAACTAGTGGAAAGTTGAGATCACAAATTTTAACATGGCATTATCCTCAAAATACTGCCATGTCCACTTAGTTGCCATCAATCCAGCCCACACTAGTGGAAAGCTGCAACTTGCTGGAATGTGGAGGACTTAAAATAAAAACTGGACTGTGGTCTTCAAAGCGCAACACTGAAGACTTTAACAGTCCTGTTTTTGTGCAACACAAATGCAGTCGAAACCAGGCTGAGGCAGGTGTGCAATGAGCTGTCGCACACTCCACCTAAACCCTCCTCTCGGTTTCAGGCGGCCGTAAAACGCCAACTCACCTGCGACTTCTCGTAAACGCCCACTCCTCCTTGCAAAATTCAAAGGGAAAACAATGTAATGTCTAAACCCTAGCAGGCTAACAAATCCCTCATTATTTAGCACAACTTTCCCGAGTGAGATAACCACCACGGGCTCTTTTTTCCCCTCTCCAAGGCGCCTTCATGGTTTATATTTTGATGATGAATGCGGCGGCGTGAGGCTCTGTGGCTTGGGTTGCCAAATTAGGACTTCATCCACCGACATATGAAGGATCTTTTGCCAGAAATGTACCCGGATTTTCTCCTGGGAGTCTTATGAAACCTGGCAGTCTTGAACAAAAACAAAAAAGGAAATGAGTGAGCACGTCCGCAAAAACAGTCATCCGACAGATATATCGTGTTCAGTTCACGATCGCCCAACAATATGAACGAGTTCATGAACTTTTGTTGATTGAACTCGTTCAAGTACACCGCTGGCTGCGGTCAATTAGCTTACTGGCGTGTCATCTGGAACTGTAACAGGGGCAACTGTTATTGGAGATCTTGGACTGGTTGGTCTGATCCACAATAAAGTATGTTTTTTTGGGGGCGGGCGGGGCAAAAACAGTGTTGCCACAGTTAACTTGGAAAACAATCATTAATACTTGCTTTAAAAGGTTACTTAGTTACTTGACAGATGACTTGATTTTTGCAAATAACTAAGTTAGATTGCAAGTTTAATAGTTACAAACCTGTTTAGTACAATCACAATCTGGTGGGATCTTTTTTTAAGAATGAATGAATGAATGAATGAATGAATGCACAAGGTGCTGTGATCCATATTTGTTTGTTTGAGGGTTTTTTTTTGGAAGCTTGACAACACTCAGTAGACAGCAAAGTGTCAAAAACCATAATATTTTCGTTTTTAGCTGACCCAAACTCAAAAGAGGGACTGTTTTTCCAGCTTGAAAACACAAATCTCTCTCACTCAACCGTCACTGTTTGATATGGACACATGAATCTGAAAACGTGACATCACGCATACATGACGTCACTCCCTCAGACGGGAATATGAAGTTAAAGACTTACAATGGCTCGCTATCTTCAATCTTTAAATTCTTGTGAATTACAGTTATTTGCATCGGCAGAGAATTGATTTCTAACTGTTTGTTGGCCACATTTGGGACAACCCTCATTCTTATTTGAGCATATCCGAGTCTGTGCTTTTATTCTCTTTATCACTCTTTATGTTGTCATGACACAAATTTGAATTGTGCCATTTGGGAGCAGAATAATCTGAATTGTGTCACGGGAACCATTATCTATAAATAATGCCCAAGATCTGCCATTTCCATTGTTGCGTGTACACCTAGCCAGCTAATGACTGAGCTACTTTAGGACATGGAGCATAAGGTCTAATTATTTTTTCTTGCCTAGGGGTTATTCAGGTAAAACAATTACATTTTAAATAATCATTTTTCAAAGGAGCGAAAATTTATTTGGCATGAATGTTATTAACCCTGAGATTCTAATGAAGCAAAGAAAGGAGTAATAGTGCAGCCGACATCTCGGATAACGGGACATGTCTGGAGGGATCGAAACTGGATGTGTGTTAGTCCACATTAGAGTGTTTGATGTCGGTCTCTCACACTAGTGCAGACAACATTAACAGTGTTCCAAATGCAAGCCAAATTGCCGCAGGATGAATAAAAATATCACAATGGCTAAGGTCTCTACAATTACTTTGATTTGATGAAGGTCTTTTTGGAGCAGGTAGCTTAATAAGCTTTCAGCCACCTCTCTCTACTCTGCAGCCTAATGAGTGTCAGTCAGAGTCAGGAGGAGATAATGCTCTTGGCCTTCAGGCTTTCCATTACTCTCTCGTCCTCACCGTGCACCATCAAAGCCTCAGGTCATGTCTGTGACTGTCAATCTGCCTGTCTACAAATTTACTTTTCCCAGGAGCCTGTGAGATTTTCATTGGTGCACATGTGTACCTTCACTAAAATGTTATTGACTGTTTTTTTCCCCCCTCCTACTTTGTGTAAAATATGTTTTTCGAGAAAACAAATATTTTGTATTGGAATAAATAATTACCATCTTGTAAAGATTATATCAGACCTAATTTGGCAAACAGTAGTTGCTCTTGAATTAAAACAAAAAACAAAACAAAAACTAAATAAAAAGAAGACAAAAAAAAAACTTGCTTACAATAATTTGGAGAAGTCCAGAGATCACTTAGCGGATTCACAGCTCGCTACAGCCTGAGACTCAAATTTGATGAATGGTCAATAAGGAAACTCACTGTTTTCTACTCAAACAAAATATCCTTTTGAACACACATTATCCATTATTTAATTATAAATTAAATCAATTGCAAATACATGTGCAGAGTAAAACAAAAAATGGGGTCACACATTTAGAATTTTGTGTGTAAAATAAGATGAGCAAATTAAAGGTCACATTATACAGAAGATGTGCTTGGCTACAAATACAGTAGTTGGGCCCCTTGGAGTTTCTGCCCAACCATCTAGCGTAGAAAAGTAAGTGAGTAAATAAGTGAGTGAGTGAGTGAGTGAGATAGTGAGTGAGTGAGTGAGTGAGTGAGTGAGTGAGTGAGTGAGTGAGTGAGTGAGTGAGTGAGTGAGTAGTTAAGTCTGTTTCTTGGCTGGCTATTTATTTCCAAAAATGTATCTGTCGGTCAGCCATTCTCAATTTCACCAAACTGTGACATAACAATAATGGTAAATTACATAGTACAGTGGCCCCCGTATATTCATGACCTAGCACGTAGAGGGCCGCTCTCCTGCATGTTTTCCATCTTTCCCCATTGCAACACACCTGATTCAAATGATCAGATGGTCAGCAACCTCCGCGGAAGCCTGATTTTGAACCTGTTCATTTGAATCAGGTGTGTTGCAACGGGGAGAGATGGAAAACATGCAGGATAGTGGCCCTCCAGGACTGGAATTGCCCAACCCCAGGTTAGACGATTACGTTTAGGGTTTGAGGGTTAGGATTAGGGTTAGGGTCGTGGTTATGGTTAGGGGTTAGCGTTAGAGGGTTTGAGAAAGAGGGTTAGGATTAGGTGTATGGGTTTGGGGTTAGGGGGTAAGGCTGAGAGGTTAGGTTTAGAGGTTTGGGTTAGGTTAGGGGTTAGGGTTAACACTTTCCTTATCATATGACATCAGGCATATGATTTTAAAATATAACAGCAGTTTACAATATATTAGTGTATTAATAGATAGTTTGTGTATCACAAAGCTGTACTGTGAATGCAGTTTGAATTGATGAATTTAATTTCATTCACTACAGTGAGCAGAGAGATTTGACTGCAGGATGACTAGCAAATCGACATGTTGTTCCGCCAAAGCTTTTTAAACTTGAGGAATGGGGTTCACTAAATGATTATTGTGTATGTGTGGATACGCGTGCATATGTGTGTGTATGTGGACTGGTGTTGTGCACCCCCCCTGAGAATGTTTCCCAGCGTGAGAAAATCAATGAGACCAGTGTAACATGGGCTCGTCCATCAGCATTTTCTCTCTCTCTCTCTCCTTCTCTCTTGCGATCACTTTATCCCCCCACTCTCTCTTTCTCCCCCTGACACATATCTTTTCTCATACACAGTATAGACTTGATCGACACGTTTTCTTACGCAGCGCTCCCACTTCCTGAACTTTCTCTCAGCATACAATATTGATGTGCTTTTTAAGAGCCCTCTGTCACATTCTAGTGGTCTGCACTCCATTTCCAACCACTGGCAACAGTGAAAAGAATTTGGCATGAACTCCCACATCAGCAATGAATGCTACCATGGCATTGGCTCAAGTGCCATTCTTCAAGCCCCACAATCTTCACTTGATAACGAGGCAATATGCACCCAGCGAAGGTCACTTTGCATCAATTTATCAAATAAATTCATCTGATGTGTCCGACTGACTGAAATGCTAGCCGCAAACTCCGCCTTATTTAATTAATGTTAGAAACGTTATTTCCAGAACATGCTTTCTGCGGCACTCTGGGTACTTCTCGGTCGGCATGTCAAATAAAGCAATATTGAAGCATGTGCATTCTCAAACACGCAGCAGGGTTTGATTATCACGGGGTGAGTGGCAATTACAGTCGCGCTAATGACAAATACTTTTACTTGTGTAGAGCTGTGAAGGACGTCTGATGATGTGAATAAACTGCAGGAGAGTTCGCGCACAGACCATCAAAACACAATGTCTATCTCTGTGTAAATGACACGGCATGTAAATGACAATCTCCTGCTGCTGGAATAATGAAGTAATGGCCTTCTCTTGCACAAACTTGTTTCAATGCTTGTATTACAGAAACATATTTAAATATATACGTGCGATGAAAACAACCTCAATCATGTATTGTAACAGCGGGGTAGGAGAAGAAATAGAGGCCTTCTTTTTTCATGTATTTCTTCGTCTATCAAGGTGACTGGTCAGTATGTAATGTAAAAGGCATAATACCCAATAAATTGCAAACAGTAATCCCTCGCTATAACGCAGTTCACTTTCCGCGGCTTCGCTGTTTCACAGATTTTTTTTGTGCAGTTTTTTTTATGCTTTTTTTTTTTAAGTGAATTGTGTTCTGCATCCTGATTGGCTAAGGGACTGACCAACGTGAACAGTCTCCACACCTCGTCTCTGTACAGCTTGCCAAATTTACCTTTGCAAATTTTTGGTCTTTGGTTTCATTGTATCAGTGGCGGATGCTGGTCTGTCAAGGGGGGGAAGCTCAATTTAGGCCTACATCATAAAATGTGTCCGTTTATTTATACGTGAATTCTACTCTCCATTCCTTTTCAAAAAAATGAAAAGGATGCCTTCGCCATAAGATCGGTGATTGACTCAATTTGCTGTCAATCAAAAAGAGATTCAGCCTCAGACAGATCATCCAATCATCATGCAGAAAAGCTGAGCATCCTGGCCAGCCTATAAACTGTCCATAGACTCCCAGAGACACTGAGCGCCCAATGGGTGGGACAAAACCAACATTTATCCAATGACTCATCTCGTTTCAATGCATTGGGACAACCTACACTGAACTCTCTCGACGCCCGGCGTCCGTGCTGTAGACGCCCAGCGTCCACACACTTTAAAGCACAGTGAAGCTGCGTGAATGAATGAAAAGAGAGTTGCATCGTAACCAGGCAACCAGAAGCTGATTCGGAACAAAAGTTGAGCACGTTGTAGCACGTATTTAGTCAATGACATGTCCACACAATTGTACATACACACATATATTTGATCACTTACTTTTTTACATTTTAGTGGAAGCTGAGCTTCGAGCAATCACCTCTGCATTGTATACATAGTTGAGTATTGTATAATAACTGTAAAAAATAAAGCTGACTATCAAGTACCAAGTACAACTTCATTGTCAGATGTGCCGTATGTGAAACATACAAATTTCTTTGCTTTTTTAAAATAAATCCTACTTCACAGATTTCACTTATCACGGGTTCTTTTTGGAACGTAACCCCCGCGATAAACGAGGGATTACTGTATTTAGAAAATGTGGATTTTCAAGCATTGTCGAAAGCCTCCTGAATCAACCTTAAGCAATAAAAATGAACAAATAGGGCGTTAAATCATTGTGCCAAACGTGATTAATCTATCTCTCTATGTGAAGAATTGACTGTAAAATAAGGAGAAAGTGACAAGTGTTCTCCATTAATCATAGCCTCCCACAACTACCATGGTGCAACACAGCAAAAATAAAGAAATAAATAAATACATAAATAAAACAATCACAATTTAAAATTTTGCAAATGGGAGAACACGTTTATATTTGCCTTTGGTCAAGTTGGCAGACATTTAAATAAGCATTTATTTAAATGTGAATAATTATTCAGATTCATGACTTTTGTGAAAATGCACCCTGACCATGCTTAAAGCAAATTGGTACCCATCAATCATTTATGTCTTCTTCCCACCCACCCTTCTCTTGCTCATCTCTCTCTAGTGTCATGTCTTTATCCGTTTGGTTCCCTGGAGCCTCCACTCACCAGGCCTTGCGGTGTAATCTGAGGGTTTGTGCGGTTTCTGGGTGTGAGAGGTGACGGGTACAGCAGGATGAGCGTGATAATCTCATGCTCTGGATTAAAGACCAATCTCTAATCTCTCTGGCCAACCTCCGTGTAGGGAATACCTCTGAGGGTTGCAAATTAATATCAACCGACTGTCTTAACTTTGCCCATTTCTATGTCCCAGTTTTTATCCGGCAACCTAAATCAATATATGTTGAAACAATAGATTGTGATGCAACAGCCAGAAGTAAATTCAATGACCCCCGTGTGCTCTATTATCTAGGATTTAACTCCCGATTTGAGCGTTAATCCTCCGAATGTGAGGATTCATCAAGAGCAGTTGCTTTAGGGATGTCCCAGGTTGCTTAAAATGCAGTGGGTTGCAGTTTAGCTGAAACCTTCTCTCTCTCTAAGTGCTGAACATGAGCGCTGACAACTATGCAATATCCATCAGCCAACCATGAAGGTTGTTGTGTCCTGCCTGACATCATGACCTGCAACACTCACAATTAATGTACCGTATCATGGGGTTAAATTGGTGTTAGTAATTCCTCTGGCTAGTTGAGAAATGAGTGGCGAGAGTCAATTCAAGTCACGTAGTGGCTTGGAGGGAACATGATGAACTAATTATCTTGCCTTTCTTTTAAGTGACTAATAAATTTAAAACTTAGTTATGGAGTGGGGTCTATTAGAACATGCGTCACATATAGCATATTATGTATGCAAGCCAAGGTTCAAATTAAAATAGTCTGACTGATATTCACACTTTTGGACACTCTGTTTGAGCATGTAAGGACAATTAAAATGTTGTGTTTGAAGGCGGAACATCCATCCATTATCTACTGCCTATCTGGGGCCGGGTCTCAGAGTCAGCAGCTTCAGAAGGGAAGCAGAGACTTCCCTCTCCCCAGTCACTTCTTCCGATTTTCCCGGAGGGATACCAAGGTGGTCCCAGGCCAGCTGGGAGACAAAGTCTCTCCAGCATGTCCTGGGTCATCCTCAGGGCCTCCTGCTAGTGTGACATGCCCATAACACCTCACCGGGGAGGTGTTCCAACGCAGACCAAACTCTGGCATATCGTAAGCATATTGTTCTGAGGGGTTCCATGCCTCGTACTCCCGAAGCAACCCCAACAGAACTCACAGAGGAACACCTTCTCCAAGTCCACAAAACAATTGTTGACTGGTTGGGTGAACTCCCATGCAGACTGAAGGACCCTGCTAAGGGATTTAGAGCTGGTCCACCGTTCCATGGCCGGAGCGAAAACCACACTGCTTCTCCTCAATCTGAGATCCGGCCTCTCGGCAGACTCTCCTCAGCCAGCATCCCTGAATAGACCTTCCTAAGGAGGCTGACGCCTGTGCTTCCACTGTTTTTGGAACATTCACGAAGGTCTCCCATCTTAAAAAAGAGGACCACCACCCGGGTGTGCCAATTCAAAAGCATTGTCCCCGATATCCATGCTATATTGTAGGGGGCGACAGCCCTACAACACTCAGAGCCCTTAGGAGCTCCGGGCCGTCGATAAATGATTCCCGGGCCCCTTTTTCAACCATGTCCGCCCCTGCTCTTTAAGTATTAATACCAATAAAAATGAAGAACAGCTCTGTTATTTCAGGATTTTTTTTCAACCTTAACTGGGGATACAAATGCCCTATGAAAAAAAAAAAAAAAAAACTCTTCATTTTCTTCCTGCCTATTTTGTTCAGGGTCAAAGGTGAGCTGGTGACATTAAGAGAGAGGCGGTGTACAATTAGAACAACACGCATGGTTCCTTGATGCTCATCTGGAAAATACTGCACAATAAATCACATCTAAACCCATCTTAACTTTGCTAGTAATCAATAAAATGTATAATTATGAAATGTGTAACTACTACCCGCTGAAATGAAATGAAATTACATGTACTGGAGTTATTAATTTCACTACCCCATATTTTAGTGCACAATGAGGGGCTGCTATGCAGTATTAAATCCAAGATCAACCAAATAGAACCGGAACAGTTCATTTAACTCATTCACTCCCAAAGACGTATTTAAACGTCTTTTCAGACTTGGTCCAGAATTGGCTGGTACTGAATGAATTAATATGTGACGTATCTGTTTTGCCTTACTTTTGCTCTGATACCACGTACAGTCAAGGACTGTAATTTGCTGAGGGCATGGTATATCTGTCATTACAATTCATCCATCCATCCATCCATTTTCCGAACCGCTTGATCCTCACTAGGGTCGCGGGGGGTGCTGGAGCCTATCCCAGCTGTCTTCGGGCAGTAGGCGGGGGACACCCCGAATCAGTTGCCAGCCAATCGCAGGGCACACAGAGACAAACAACCATCCACGCTTACACTCACACCTAGGGACAATTTAGAGCGTCCAATCAGCCTGCCATGCATGTTTTTGGAATGTGGGAGGAAACCGGAGCACCCGGAGAAAACCCACGCAGGCCCGGGGAGAACATGCAAACTCCACACAGGGAGGCCGGAGCTGGAATCGAACCCGGTACCTCTGCACTGTGAAGCCGACGTGCTAACCACTGGACTACCGGGCCGCCCGTCATTACAATTATTTATTTTTATTATTATTATTTTTTTTTTATAGCTCACCTCTGTCACTGGCATGTGTGTTCTCAGGGTTGAGTGTGTCCAGCAGGTGGATGGAGCTGGTAGGTCTCGTTTTGCGGTCCTCCTGTTGATGGTCTGCTGAGCTCACACCATTTTCGTACAGCTGGCTTTCGCCGTGCCGCAGATGCCAGGTCAGACCTAACAGGTGGACCGCTACACACAAACACACACGCACGCAATGAGTGCCAAAGGGAGAGAAAAGATTGAGAAGATTAGAATTCAGCGTGTGTAAATGGGCATGTCTGACTCTCCTTTAATCCCCATATCTGGGCAATCATTCATTTTATGTGCTTATTAGTGTCCATCAAGGCAGCGCACAATTAGCAGATGCACAAAAGAACACAGGCAAACATATACACGCACACACATGCACGGACGCACGACCAGCACACTTTCACATAGATTGTGGCAGAGGTGGGCAATTACCGGAGATCTTCAGAACTTGAGCCCAAGGCTGATATTAAAGCGCTAACACAGTCTTTTGTGCATGACTAATGATGCTTTGAAAGCCGCTGCCGATTCACAATCCATATGGGCCTTTTAAACAACAAAGGGTATGGGAGGATTCTGGATTTCCCCCTCCCGCTCGTCAAACTATTTACTGGGAACACAATCCAACACACTGTTAAATAGAAACAACCAACACCTGCCCATTAAGTAAATTAATTGTCTTGCAAGACTGTCAATAAAACGTTCCATAAAATATTCACCGCGCTCAAACAAATCTTAATGTTCCTTGTATGCAAAGTTACAGTCCGACGTATCTTTCATTGTTACTTTAAAGGAAGCTTTGCTTCACTGAAGCAAAGAAGAAATAAATGAAATAAATCACTGCCAAGTTTTCTTCTGTGACACCTTCGGAACATCAAACAAAAGCGAAGAGTCGAACCACAAAGTAACTTTGCAATGGTGGCAGTCAGAGGCTGTCTGCAAGCATTGCAGATCAAAGAACTTCTGAAGACTTCAAACATCTTCACTGTCTAGCTTCCTTTTGTTGATTGGTGGCACCCATAGAAAACCCTTGACACAAGCTTGCTAATTCTCACGCAAAATGGCTGCTGCTGAAAAAAAACAAATGAGACACGATGACCGACACAGGTGAACAGGCTCAGGCCAAAAATTACTTCCTCTGGTTCGCCTCACACATGAATGCCTGGACTCCATAACCAACTTGCTTGCAACCCACGTCAGCTCTCGATCCTCAACCGATTGATGAGGGACACCTAAATAACACACAACATTGATTTGGGACTTTATGGTGCAGTGCTATACCCTCTCACGGGGAAAACGATATATACGCAACATCTTACTATCTTGAACCGATGTTGGTTTATCTTGACTCACACATGTGAGTTCTTCAAAGCAAAACACTGATGATTTCAAGGGCCACGAGGGAGACGTCATGCGACATTTAGTTTGCACAAACGGAAGTTTCACCCTGTGATGAGTTCAGACATGGACATGCACAAATTCTGCATATCAATATGACTACAAACCATTAATATGAATGCATTTTTTTCCTCACTGAACTCTTATGTTTATAGTGAAATTCTTTAGGTGGGGGGGGGGGGGATAAACTTATTTATCAAGATCTTGCTTTGATTACAAATGTTAAAACTTTCAAAATTCCAGTGCTTAATACACAAATTATTTTATTCTGTCTTTGTTTTGTCTTTTGCAAATCTAAAATGATCTTCCGGTTCCTCAATGCACCAACATCTTTGTTAGTCATGTGCCACTCAAGTGACAACAGTCCGTTAACAACTCTCCAAGCCACTCTTCACAACATCCTTAAAAAGCCTCTCTTGGAATACTTGCCCTTGCTGCTCATCAGTCAGTCCTTTTTTTTTTGGGGGGGGGGTGGGTGTGGGGGTGTGCTCACTCTTTCTTTTATACTTGTTGACCTTTAGCGTACAACACTTACCATCTCATCTGTGATGAGGAGGCAAAATGAGGAGAGGATGGTTGTGCGGAGTGTGTGTACAGAGTGAGCATTTGTAAGGATGGCAATATGACATTCCTTTCTTGAAAGATACTATATATGTTTGGATTGGATCTGCAAAATAAGCAATGGCAGCCATCACAAAAATGTCAAACATATTAAGGACAAATGTACATAGCACAGGTCTCAGTCAAATATGATGAGTGCAAATGTATTTTGCATTATTTAACGACTTGGCTTATGAGGAGATGAGCAAAAGCCAATCTCAGTTTCATTATGGGAGGTGAGTAAAATCATTTCACAAGTTTGTAACATTTACATTTGTAGCAACGTCTGATAGACAGCTGATCCCAAGATGCCCATCACTTCGAGTAGAACAGACAAGTAAAATCTAAGTAGCGTCCTAGCATTACTTTTTTTTTTTTTTCCTGTCCTTAACAATGTTTTGACAAATCCAACTCAATTGAAATCCAGTGTTGTTTCTCATATTCCAATAAAAACAATTTGCACAGTTGTCATGGTGATACAGTACATTGCTGCTGTGGGATTTATTATCGCCTTAGTCTGCCAAAATCAAAAGTAAACCTTTAAGCTCAAACAACCTATAACACCACAGGCAATGTACGCTTGACGTATACACACATAAATAGAGAGAAATCAACCAAACATTGCACAGAGGACAACATTAATTTTCTAAATCAGTTGTAGACCCGACAGAGACACACCCACCAATATTCTTCACCCGTTTAAATATAATGACAGCTTGCAGATTAGAGGTGAAAAGAAAAAAAAACAAAAACAAAACATGGTCGAGCCAATGACAGACTGTACAAATAACCTCTGGTGCCCATTTTTGACAAGTAAGTAATCGGTCAAATGTTTTATTTTTCGTTTTGTATGAAATGTGATTCTCAAAGTTAAGATGTTATTTCATAGACGTGTTATTCAAAGCACGTCAAAATATGTTGGGGTATTTTATCAACCAAGAGAATGTTCTCGTTAGGCTTGAATTGTTCCCTGAAGAAAAAAATCAATGGGTCTCATTGCTACTGTAGTATTTACAGCCATCTGCTTTACCCGACACGACAAAACACAGAAACAGACATTGTAAATAAATAAATAAACAAATACAGAAATACATAAAACCTCAAGATACAATACTGTAGCTGAAAACGATGTCCATGACGAAAGAAAAATGTTAGAAGTGTCCCTCCTTCCCGAGCATGCCATCTGTACTGTATAGGACATTTCAAGAGGCTAACGTTGAAGTGGATGGATCATGTAAAAAAAATGGTTATTACCATGTGAGTAATGGGAAAGGCCATGTATATAATACAACATGTACTGGGAAAATTATGAATGATATATATGTTTTAAATCATTAATCATGGCATTTTATGACACATGTCCTGTCTGTGAATTATAGAAAGAGCAACACACACACTCTCTTTCAAGAGCATGCAGTCAGTTACGTGAGCAGCCTGTGCTCTGCATGAACCTTGCTGAGCCTCTTTTTCTCGCTGGCTGTCTATCCATCTTTCCTTCAGTGTCTATCTTCTCAGCAATCTTACCAAAAGGTGCCTAACCGTGCCTACTCAGAGAAAGTCCAGTCATTATTTCCTAAAGAGGCAGCAGCACTTTGGAGCCAGAGAGCTGAGAGCTCCTGCACAGCAAGCTAACAGGCCAAGGTCCTCCTGCACATGAATCATTGATCAGCATGACAGTGAGATGACTGCCACAGGTAATAGAACGGCTGAGGGGGTTTGGTGCTGTCACTTACCCCCTGAGATTGACTTGAAGGATATGCTTGAAGTGAGAATACAACTCAAATAGAGAGGGGTACTTCGACTTGTAGTACAGTTGGGAACCAATATATTTGTCAAAATAACCGCTCCTATATTGTTCACGTTGAGAGCTAAAATAAAATGTCATTTGGAACAGGATTTGTGCTTCGGTGACATTTACTTAGCTTGAAGTTAATTACTTTGCTAGCAGCTAGGTGAATTAACTCTTTCCAGAGCGGTGAAGCAAAGGCCAAGGAATATCTGTTAAATACTGATGCTGATTGGGAAACTTGTCTTTAAATTTTGCCATTGAAATCAGTTTTCATTCTTGACCGAGTGCAGCAGAGAGTTACGGCGCTGCATGTAGCAGATGGCGCTGTGGTGAAAAAAGATTGCTCTGTGAGGGAGTCACTACCAATTTCATAATAAATACTACTGTGACATACTGTATGATAAAGGCCTGGAATGGATCTGTATCACCCAGCACATCACACATGTCCGTCAGACGGACACGTTTAAATATGTGCGGCCTTGGCAGTGTTCTCTGACCCTTAATGAATCCCACTGTAGTAATAACTATACTTTCCATTATATTACCGTGTTATTATATTGGTGGAGAGAATGTTTCTGATTGTGTAAACATTTTGGAAATGCCACCCAAAATTACCAAACAGCATCTATTTGGCTATGCAATTTTGGAGCTTCTGAATTATCTCAGGGTTGACTTGGAGCAATGTACAAGAAGTAGTCAAGCATAGCGCCCATGAACAGTATTGGTGATGAGTGGCCGCTACACATTTGACTATATTTCAGAGTAGCGTTGCTATTTGTATTGTCATTGTACGGAGTCCTTGTGTGACAAGAAAGGTGCCTTCAAATAAAATGTATTAAGCTATTATTATTATTACCAGTATTATTATTATTATTGTTATTATTATTGAAATATCAAATTATCAGAATGTGACCTTCGGTTCCTGACCAAGGAAGTGTGAACAGGACTGCTATTGCCTTGCCCTGGCCAAACTATTAGATTGACAGGCTGAGGGTGGTTATTGTGTGTGTGTGTGTGTGTGTGTGTGTGTGTGTGTGTGTGTGTGTGTGTGTGTGTGTGTGTGTGTGTGTATCGTAATTTTTGGACGACATATCTTCTGTATTCCCTCACATTGCTCTGGCAATGAGTTCCTTTGCTCAAAAGAGGTTTCAACTGAATAGTGCCAATTTTACATCAGCTTTTTCTAAGTGTTAAGTGTGTCACTCCAACTGCGTGTGAATATTAGCGCTGACATTAGTGAATTAGTCGCTATTCTTCAATAAGGCTCATTTGCAGAGGGGTGGGCAATTTCTTCGCCAAATATATGCATTTTCGCTCATTTAAGTATGTGCAAATACCACTGGCGCACCGAGACGCATTCTGTTTGGTATCTCACTTAGTGACGCAATTCACCATCTGCGCATCCTTTGTTGATTCGACTCTGTTTGCTCCATCTTTACTAGTTAGCACCACGCAAAAGCCACACAATCCTTTCGTGAATCCGGCCCTCTGTTTTAAACACCACTGCCAACATCCGCTTGTTGCCAGCAGGACACTCACAATCTGCAATTGCAATTTCGCGTTAACTATTTGGGATCTTAGTAAAAGATCACAATCTGGGTACATCACATGCAACATGCACGCCAACAGTACACGCGATCTAGCAGAGAAATGTACTGAACATACTTTGGGATCTTAGAAAATCTGCTCCATAATCTTAGAATGAACAGGTGAAAAGAAAAAGTCAATACCCGCATTCAAGCATCAGTCGTTCCATTTCGGGTGTAGGTTAGCATGTATAGTAAATTCAATTGCTCATCCAAATTGCACTGCATGGTCGTGTCAGCCTCCAGCAAAGACGCAACTTCAGAGGGATGGCGGTGGTGGCGGAGGGAGGGAATGCAGGCAGAGATAAAAGTCGCACACGAGAGGGAGAGAGCGGTGTAATGGAGGAGAGAGACAAATGGGCAAAACAAGTGTGAAGGAGAGTGAGGGATGACAACTCCTCAGCCAATAAAACAAATTTCTGACTGAGGCTGACTGAAATCCTCAGGTGTCTGCATATTTGTATGTGTTTTGGTGCTCGATTCATTCTGACAGACATGAGATGGTAAAATATTTATTTCTTACGACTCCAAACTGCCCTCACTGTTAAAGTCTGCATATTTTTGTGTATAATTGTGCAATTGCTGACATTCACACCTATGCTCTTTTGTATTACATGAGTGTGGCAGACACTGTAACAGTTTGATGATTAAATGGGCATGGACGGAGTTGGAAAGAAAGGGCAAGGTTGTGAACATCATTACGATGGCGACAGCTCTGACGCAGGTTGAAGTGATTGCCGAAACTAAGAGACTTTTGTCTGTATTGGAAAAAAATATATATATTTTATTTATTTATGTATTTGTTTATTTTAAAAAGAAGACAAGATCCATTTGCAGTTAAGATTTCCACAATAGCAGTTTTGATGTGGCACTGCAGTGGCCTTGGCGCAATCCTTTAATTGATCAACCCAGTGTTGCAAAGTTAGTGGATGTAAATACTGTAGTTGTCACATTTTGCCCCTGTTCACTGTTTTACATTTCATGTCACACCCGCCACCCACTCTCTGTTTACCTCCTACTTGCTGTCGAACTAATCTGTCCCTTTGCTGAAGGATGAGTCATATAACAGACATACAAGATTAACCGGAGCAGGGATAGGTGCCGTGTTACATTCCCCCTCTCGCAGTCATCAACAAACATGACAAAGAAGAGAACGAGGTGTACACACCAATTGCATTATATGGGCAATAGTATTACCACACATACAGGAAATGGCAATTGATGAAATGTTGGATTTTCTCTCTTGGGCAGTTACAGCTTCTACTCTTCTGGAAGACTTGCTATGTAACTTTTGAATGTTTCTGGCCATTATTGCTCATTCATTCAGAAAGAACATAAGTGAGGTCAGAGGTCACTCTTGTTGGGAGACGCTCAGCTGCCACCTTCAGCTTAGTTCATGCCAAAGGTATCCATTGCGGTTGAGGTCAGTGGTCTGAGAAATGTCTTCCAACCCAACTCATTTTGGATTATGGGACTTTCTCAATGTCAAATTGATTCGCAAACTCCTCCAGCTAAGTCAGAAGCATTGTTTATATTGTCTTGCAACTTGTATAGATGCAAATAAACTGTTTCAGTGATGAATTGATTCTGACTATACTGCAGCTCAGTACTACAGCAGAGAACTATGAATAAAAAGACAAAGCGGAAACCCAAGTTAGTGCTTGTGAACAAATGCTTGCCAGGTGAAATTTGGATTCATCGCATTTTTTGCAATCTCTGTGCCCTTCTGGACATTTTTTTTTCCAAAGTGCTTCTCTGTCCATTCAAAGTCCCGTGACCACAGCGTGTCTCGCCTTTTCAAAGCAATTTTATCTGAGGCTGCTGTTAGAGCAGTTTTAGCAAAGGTTAGTCGATTTCTTTGAGCTGCATCGGTCGACCAAAATAGAAGAGTGAAAACAAAGAGAAACTGGACCAATCAATATAAACCCCAATGAGGCATGAAGCAGCTGGCTGAAAGAAGCTGCGGGTGAGGAACATGCACGTGCAGGCACCCCCAAGCACACAGGCACAGACCAACAAACACACATGATCTCAAACATTGAGAAAGTGATGCACCTTACGTACAATTGGACTCACAAACTCACAAACGCAAGTTCCTTGTTCCAATTCTCTCAAACCATAAACCATTAAAACTGTAGAACCTATAATTGTCCAGCATTTGTCGACAGTCAGCTCGGTTAATTTAATTGTGCAGTTGTTTTGCTGCAGTGCTCAATAAATTGACTGTGCACAAGATTGGTGAACACTATCTGGATTGAAAATGGAAACACAAATGCTTCATACCAGTATGATATGAAGCATTGAAATGATATGTTATTCTTGTTCTTTAAGAAGAACGCAAGTCACAGACCATGCAAAAACGTGAATAATTTTTTGTAATTACTGAGGGCAATTTGCTAAGTAACTAAATAATAAAATAAATAAATATGTGTATATATATATATAAATTAAATCATTCATTATGTTTAAAAAATCATATTTGCGTTGACATCCCCTCACAATTCCTCCCTATATCCAGTTTCATAAAGTGCATATAATATGTATTTTATTCATCTGATTTTGAGTCGTATAACTTGTTCTTGGACAGAAAGCATAGTTATGACACCCGTCACATGAAATGCCACAGGCGAAATGATACCTAATTTTCTTGACATTTCATGTCACATCACTCCTCAACACATTTCATCAATGGAATTTCTGGAGCGGGGAGCTAAGTTAACAGAGAATTGGGGATCAAAGAAAAAAGCAGCTTGCAAATAAGAAATTGAGAAAGGTGTCCTTTTCTATTGCTTCACGGAAATAACAATACAGTTATTGTGTCCAAAATATAAGTTAAAAGTGTGTATCTTGTAAGTATACAATCATGAAGGTATACAATCAAAATTGATTTATGGAAGAAAAAAAACTGGGCAACAATGCAGATTTAAAATGACAGATAAAGAACATGAATAATAACAACCCCACAGAGAAAATTTACTCTGCGGCTGTGATTACAATCCAGTCTAGTCTTGCCACAATCAAGTGAGTGTGCTCCAGAGATCGTTTGCTTTGAGCCTTTGAGCCATCCTGGTATGTCCACAACTTGATTTTTGTACCACACTTCATCGGGACTTCCACAAAACAACCCTAATAAATCCCTTTGTTTGCAGTAATTTATGCATGCACGCATACTGTATTTTCATGTTTGACAGGCAGTTACCGATGACAATTGGTCTCCTTCCTCCTCCCACACACTTGACCAGAAGTAAATCACTCAAAGCTAATTGTTTATTGTTTTCATCGCCGCAAGCCACAGTGACGCGTGCACACCATGAGATTGTTTTCTAATGAACCATATTTTTTAATGAATTCAAGATCTAAAAAAACACACATTTATTGAAAACAGAAAAAAGTAAGTGCAATTTCAAGAGCTAAGTATACTTTAAAATGTTTTTTTTGTTTAACTGTATGACGTACTATCACGACAGTCACACGTTGACGACTAAGCGAACTAAATTTCCCACAGCACTGATTGGACAAGCAATGTCATGTGATCATTTGCAGCCATTGATGGCCAAGCAGGCGTGTCATAACTAATTGACATGTTGAGTTGTGTGTGTCTTACTTTCCATGGCAAAGGCTCTGTTGAACCCCTGAGACTGACTCACCCAACCCCTGGGATTTGATCGAACCTAGGTTAAGAACCACTAGCGTCATAATGGCCCCCTCAACACAACAATGCACTCAACACAAACTAAACAACATGTCCGAACGTGAGTCACTGTGAAGTGATTACAATTACTGTATTAGATCATAGCCAACAGTTGCTTAACTAATTTCGCAATGGTGCTCCTTTTTATATAACATCACATCATAGCCTCGGGTCATCTTTAAATTCTCTAATTGTGAAATTAGTTGTGTGAAATGAATTGATGCAAATCATACTCTAATGAGCTTTTCTGACACAAAAGGGCATCGAGGTTTTACAGAAGCAGAACTCAAATGAGGCTTAAATAATAAAATGAGTGACTGGTGGTGGTGTCATCACATCTATCCTTCAAGATTATAGATGCAATCTGAACCTGTCCTCTAGCTCTCCTTAAATGCGCCGTCATAATGCCCGCCTCTCATATCTGATGGTCGTGCTGTGCTTAATAACAAGTGTAGACTGCTGGATGGAGGTGCGCTGGGAAATGAACAAATTAACAAAGCAATTCACAGTCTCTGCAGCACTGTGGGGGGTCTGCGAGGAGAGACAAAGGGTTGTAAAGAAAGCGGGGAATACTGTGTCACCTGCTGAAAACTGGGCATGAGCTGCAATCATTTTAAAACAGTAATATCTGCATTCATGTGTTGCACTATTTACTCTGTAATTGGACACCTTCATCAGGGACATAATATTACTGCTTCATTATTGGCTGGGTTGTTTTTCCTCCAAATTAATTAAGTCACATATAACTTCACACACAAGGCTCCGCCGACTCATGTGAGGTGTATCGTTGTAAGAATGGTTTTGACTCGCTCGTGTCTAATTGATCGTTGAAATTCTGAGAATTTCCAACAAGGCATGATGGATGAGTGGGTAGCACCGCCACATCTCAACTCCGAGGTGGTGGATTCCTGGCTGAGCTCTGACCTTCCTGCATGAAGATTGCGTGTTTCCCCCCCCCCACACGTACGTGGGTTTTCCCCGTGTACTACGGTTTCCTCCCACATTCGAAAAACATGTTTCGACGGTTAATCAAAGTCTCGAAATCAAACTCAACTTACTGCATGTGGAGAGAACTGGAATCTGGGTGTGTCCGGGCCCCAATGTATTCCACAAAAACACAGGTTCAAGTATTTTAGAAAAATATAAAAGAATCCAATCTTTTCACTTTTTTTTTTAAAATAACAGCGCAGAGCGTTAATTGTTCTAGAGAACATAACCAAAATTGGTGGGACGACCCTCTCTCTCTTCTCCATTGTACTTTATATATTCCTCAGCATGTTCAGTTGAATTTTGTGGAATTGTGGTTGACGAGAGAAAATATACAAACAACCACAATAACAAAAAGCATTCATCTTTCAGTACCCCCCCCAAAAATAGATTGCAAACTAATAAGTGCTGCAGAATTTTTGTATGTATCAGATTTTTCTTTCATACTTAAGTACAGCAAATATCAGATACTTTTACTTCAACACTTCAGACTTTTACTCGGATAATATTCAACAATGTTATTTTTGACCAGAGTTACTTGTACTTTAACTCAAATTGTATTCAGGCATTTTGTACAAGACTGGGAATTGGGTAATCAAAATACTCTTGCTATTTTTTTTCCTCATCCTGTTAAAGGTTGTTAATTAAATGATTCAAATGACTGGATAATTAGGTAATGAGTAAAGCTAATCATGTGGCAGCCAGTGTCTCAACCTCTCACCCTTAACAAAGACATTAAGTCCATGACCATTGTAATCTTGGATTTGAAAATCATTGATGTACACGCCAACATATCATCTTTTCTCATGTCACATCCATCTAAATGTAGTTGCCATGGTAATGGCAACACAGAGATCAATCATTGCCAAGCAGGAGTGGAGCATGACACCAATTAAAAGGTTATGTTGTCTCCTAGTCATCACTCATACTCTTCGCTAATGCACTAATTACTAGGTCCGGGACATTAATGGGATAGCCTGGTTCAGGCAGGGGATTAATCTGCATGGCTTTGCTCCGCGAATGAGTGTGTATGTGCGCGTGTGTGCCTGTGTGTGCCTGTATGTGATTAATGTGAACTCCCAAAATCCCCCCCTGACAGACATAGTAAGACTTGAGTGACACCGCATAAAAGGAATGAGCGTTGGGATGTCAGCACTCAAAGACCATGGGATGAGGTCAAGGCTGGGCCCTACGATGTATTTTTTAGCACTCTTTCACTCACGAGGATATACATTGATTATATTATTGAACAAGAATTATTTCACATACAGGTAGTTGCTGTGATGTCTTTTGGAACACTTGAAATTTTTATAGCCTACTCACTGAACTGCCCCTTTTTCGCGATCTTCGCCCATCAGTTCGACTGACATTGCATTTGACTCCTATGGCCCATATCATAGGTGGTGAGCTCTTGAGAAGGTGGGCCCAATGAGTACAGGCCCGGTCACCAGGTACTTCCCTCTGAGGCCCGCCTACAGCCTCCTGACTTCAGATTGGGGTGACCCGGGAATGGGAAAATGTTTTCCAATATTTTTCGTCATCAAACGGATCTTTTGAGCTGTGCGTTGTCTGGTCCCTCACCTCGGAGCTGTTTACATAGGCGACCATGCCAGGGGCTAAAAGTCCCAGACAACATAGCTCCTAAGTTCAATGGGACACACAATAAAGTGAAAGCTCGGGAGGCGGGGGGCACTTCCAGGCGTGTGATTGATTATAATTGGAATAATTATTGGAATAATTAAAAATCTTAAAAGCATAGAATTATGTCCTAAAGAGAGAGAGAGAGAGAGAGAGAGAGAGACTTACAGAGAGAGAATTTATATGTCTATTCATCATAGAATAATTACCAGTTTTGTGTGCTTTGGTCCAAAAAGTCAGATGCAATTCAGAATTTCCCACAGATTTGGAATACATTATTTTGAATCCATTTTGCACAGCTTATTACTACAACATTCTGGTTGTATAATTGCCTTTTTAGTAGTTTGCATTGAGTGTATTTCAAATTTATTTTGTATTGAAATGGTTCCTTTGGTGATTTGCTTTGAAATTATTGGCAAAAATAAAATAAAACACAGAACAACAACACCAAGATAACCTCTTCCTCTTAACCTTAGAATCAGCGATGACATTTTTCAAATAATAAATGCACAGTAGGCGGCCCGGTAGTCCAGTGGTTAGCACATCGGCTTCACAGTGCAGAGGTACCGGGTTCGAATCCAGCTCCGGCCTCCCTGTGTGGAGTTTGCATGTTCTCCCCGGGCCTGCGTGGGTTTTCTCCGGGTCCTCCGGTTTCCTCCCACATTCCAAAGACATGCATGGCAGGCTGATTGAATCCTCTAAAATTGTCCCTAGGTGTGAGTGTGGGCGTGAATGATTGTTCGTCTCTGTGTGCCCTGCGATTGGCTGGCGACTGATTCGGGGTGTCTCCCGCCTGCTGCCCGAGGACAGCTGGGATGGGCTCCGGCGCCCCCCGCGACCCTAGTGAGGATCAAGCGGTTCGGAAAATGAATGAATGAATGAAATGCACAGTAATCCTGGTCTTATATTTATAATAGTTTGGTTCACAAAACCAACCTTCATTATTATCATCATCTTCATTCTCATCATCATCATCACTCTCAAGCAGAAAGAGCAAACACAATGTAGAGATATTGTGTTCTGTGGTTTGGTTTTTGTTAAATAAAAAGGGGGAGGGTCATCTTATCAGAAAGATTCTTGGCAAATATTTTACAAAAATTCAATGAATCTGAATCTGGATAGAGCTCAAAATAAAAACAAATTATTCAGATGCTGCCTCCGCACAGAATTTCCCTGGTAGAGATAAAAGGAAAAAAAACCGGTGCGGTTACATGGGAATGTCATGAAGCAGAGGAACTCACCAATGACATATGTGAGCAGCAGAGCCAGGGTAAGAGTGAGAAGTGACGCAGATAATGCTGTACACTTCCAGTTGCAGCAGCGATGAGGCTTGTTGAAGGTAAACAGTGGTCTGGTCACACTGCTGCGAGGCAGGGGCCTGGGCGGAGGCGAGTACACTGTTCCAGAGGTCAAAGGGTAACCCTGCCCCGCACCTGAGAGCAGGGCTGATGAGCCCGAGCCTTGCTTGAATAGGAAGTGTCTGAAACAGAGAAACAAAATGTTACAAAGAAACAAATGAATGAATATTAGTCACAACCCTAACCAATTGAGTTGTTCATTTTGAAAATGTATTTCTTTAAATGACCTTTTCTTCTTGTTTTCATCTTGTATACAGATGGCGTTGTGATTTTTAGCTCTGAACTACCACAATGACATCTGCACATGTATTTTTTTATCTAACGTATTTTCAGCACTATAAGGCCTATTTTAAAACTGTTTTCATATATAGGGTGCACCGCATTATAAGAAGCATAGAATAAAAGCCACAAGAGTGGCTGCGGTTGCGTCATGCATCCACTAGATGGAGCTACACTAAAGGGAATACAATACAATAAACCTTTATTTACAGAGCGTCTTCACAACCCCTGCAGCTCTAACAAAGCGCTTCACAGAGCATTTAAAATGCTACGCACAAGAAATCAGAATATTGATCCATATATAAGGCGCATCGGATACCAAAGCGCACTGTCAGCTTTTGAGAAAATTGAATGCTTTTAGATGCGCCTTATAGTGAGGAAAACATGGTATTTATTTTTGATCATCAGAGCTACGAGACTATATATATATATATAGCAACACGTAACCATAAAATAGCTGTGCGTGACTGGGCTGAAGACGTACATTCTACCAAAATGGTTTCCCTTGCACAAAATGGGTAAATACAGAAGATTTATCTTGCATTTTAAATGCATCATATTTTCTCAGGTTGCAAAAATCTGAGTCACAGGTTAACTATGCAAATCTGCTTTTGGTTAGATTCTCACTCTGAAGAAGGCTTGACTGAAACGACTCTGAAGGGCTCCTTTCCAAGGCAGAGGACTTTTTTTCTCTTTCAATCACGCATACAGGACAGCTTCAAATTCAGAAATTCAGACATCCATGTTCCATTGTACATGAGGCCTCATTTCGAGACCTTTGAATCATTTATAACTCACATCTTTGGCTACATATGTATTTGTGTGTGTGTGTGTGTGTGTGTGTGTGTGCGTGTGTTTATGTGTGCTTTTAATCTCAGACATCTCCTAAATTAACAAGCAAGACTCCATCAAAGTTTAATATAAAAAACTAACATTAATAAATAAATGTAGTCCCACGGCATTGGGATTCCAGATTGGTTTTCCATATTTAGCTCCACAAGAAAATATGAGTAGCCTCCGATTACAATTAGTGTGAAATACTCTTGTGAACTGCAGTAAAATCATCAACCATTCGTTTTACTCTTATTATTTAAAATTTTAATTATTATTCATACTGCTATTATTTGATGTTGCTGAGTAGGATAGTAGGTTTGTGGCTTTTCCCATTCAGGGCTCAGAAAAACAAACTGATAAAGTGGAACAAGTGAGCCATAAAAAAGATGAGGATGAAGAACATGAAGAAAGGCAGCACAGATGATGTTTGCAACCCAGAAAGACACGGACGTGGGAGTACTTCACTTTTCATAAGACGTCTGATGGAAAATTAATCCAAATTAATTAGCCTCTATGCAGCGAATTCAGGAAAAATGTACATGTTATTATGTGAGGGCCACCCAAAATTGTACAATGCTTACATGTGTTTCTGTAGTTTTTTGGGTGTCAACATTTTTTGAGCAATATCTTGAAAATATTCAGTGTTTCAAAGGTATGAACAGCTTGCAAAGAATGTCTTTTTACATGCATTTTTATTTTATTTTACTAACATTCAGTTTCTGAATGAACTGAAAAAAAAGAATGAAAAATGTATGTATGTGTATATATGTTTATATATATATAATATATTAATATGTTATATATATATATATATATATTTATATACACATATATATATATATATACAGTCAAACCTTGGTTTTCGAACGTCTCGGTTCTCGACCAATTCGGTTTTCGACCAAAGATTTTTAGTTTTTTATGCCTCGGATGATGAACAAATTTCAGTTCTCGAACAAACTGAGCGCACTTGAATGCACCATTTGACTCCTCTCGCCTTCCTTACCCGAGGAAGTGACACTTCGTGTAGCTTTCCATTGTGAGCATTGTAAACGTTTTTATTTTAAAAAGAGCGTGGTTTAGGTTTTCGAACAAAATTGGTTTTCGAACAGCCTTCTGGAACGGATTATGGGAGAAAACCGAGGTTTGACTGTATATATATATATATATATATATATATATATATATATATATATATATATACGGGCGGCCCGGTAGTCCAGTGGTTAGCACGTCGGCTTCACAGTGCAGAGGTACCGGGTTCGATCCCAGCTCCGGCCTCCCTGTGTGGAGTTTGCATGTTCTCCCCGGGCTTGCGTGGGTTTTCTCCGGGAGCTCCGGTTTCCTCCCACATTCCAAAAACATGCATGGTAGGCTCGTTGGGCACTCTAAATTGTCCCTAGGTATGAGTGTGAGCGTGGATGATTGTTCGTCTCTGTGTGCCCTGCGATTGGTTGGCAACCAATTCAGGGTGTCCCCCGCCTACTGCCCGAAGACTGCTGGGATAGGCTCCAGCACCCCCCGCGACCCTAGTGAGGATGAAGCGGTTCGGAAAATGGATGGATGGATGGATATATATATATATATATATATATATATAGAGAGAGAGAGAGAGAGAGAGAGAGAGAATTTTGTGGTTGTGTAAGACTCAGATAAGCTTTATTTATTTCAGATGTTTTGATTACAGTACATACGAATGCTTCAGAAGGCAGATGTAGATGAAAAACAAAATGAAGAGCAGTGAATGTTTTCAGTGACTCTGTATCATGTTTCGATAAGGAACTGCTAGGGGTGAGCTGAGGAAGCGTAGATCCACGTAGGAGCTATCCAATTTGAAAACGTGGATCTTGGCAGGAAAAGAGGAGGTATGAGCAGCGTTTCCAGTGTTGTGTCCTCTTAGATGGACTTCTAATTTGAAAGCTAACTATGTCAATTGGTGTTGAGGGTGCTATTCACAAGGATGTGACACACTTCTTTTATTTTTGTGTGTGAAATGTGTGCATTTTCTTTCGATTGAAAATATCCTCACCCATTGCCCTAGGTTACGTCATGCTCAACGGACATTAATACTGATTGACGGTGTGCAATACACAGCTTTGCCTGACCGTGTCCTCTTCGAGCAATCGAGGGTGAGAGGTCACAGGCTGCTGGTGGATCTCCGAAGGGCCCACAGAGGACAGGTCATTAATGTCGAGCCAGACCGCAGTATGATCACATTGAAGGACACAAGGCTGCAACACAGGCCACACTAGTCCTTCATTTGCCAAATCATGGCCGCCTACTGCTCGAAGACAGCTGGGATAGGCTCCAGCAAGCTCGCGACCCCCCTGACGATAAAGCAGGTCATACAATGGATGGATAGATAGAGGTTGCCGAATCTGTTTTGTAAGAAATGTCAAGTTGAATCAGGTCACTCTCTGAAGATGAGAGGGTTACAAAGCTGAGAAATGTTTTGTATGAATGACTTAAATAAAAGAAAATCTATCACAATTATCGCATCATCCTAAAATTAAAATTAAAAGGAAAATTAAAAATAAAATACAATTTCTTAAGAAATAATAAAAACAATAGCAGGTCAGTTATTGATTTATACTGATGACATTATTATAATTAATTAAGAGAGTTATAATGCTGCTTGTTCATTTTGACTTGAAAAAAAATTGTATCACACCAAATTTGTCTGAGGGATTATCATTCCTGTTTATTCTCTTATTCTTTCCCATGCGCGGGGCTGTCGAACTCAGGTGGTCCATGGCAATTTAACACAAGACAGATGACATCCATCCTTCACTGTCAACCCCCCCCCCCCCCCCCACCCCCCGGCCGTGCCTCTACTCATCCACCCCTTCAAAATCAGCTGAAGGGTGGGAGTCAAACGGGGGACACAGAGACTGCGCATGAAGCTTCCGCACACCCGAAGGGTCAATGCTAGTTCAAGTCTAAAAGGAGATAAACTTGGGGGACACAGAGCCTGCAGAAAAACAAGCATACACAAAAAGATGACGGATAAAGATGGGCATTTCTGTGCTTCTGGGGCCAATCGACAGGTCAGATGCAATTCGGTCCTTCTGTTTTTCCTTCGAAAAACGGATTTGCTCAAAAACCGGATTCAGCTGATGATGATGTGTTTGCGAAATTGCATGGACCTCAAATCTTCAAGTGTGTTACTTTCAAAATGTTTCCCAATCGCCCCAGTTCACTGCGTTTGATCGTCTCAGACAACATCTACGGGCGATGCTCAGGAAGCTGGAAATTCATATTGGGGAGCAAATTTCCCCTGAGACAGCAAGTAAATGAGAGTCCTCGCTCTTTGGGAGGTTGAAGACTACTGCCCTCGGGCTGTTCACAAGGTAGACTCATGCAAACACAGTATAGAAGATGGCTGTATGCGGTTTCGACATAGGATCAATATATTCTAATGCAACTCAACAAAGTCATCAGATATGCATAGAAGAAAATTGTTCTGTTTTTGACAACACGTGCATTTAAAAAAAATATATAATTCTTTACCATTTTCCCAGCATGCGCTCTCATTGCAAGTTAGATACTTAATCATCCTTTGATGTCAATTGCAAAAATGATCTGAAAGCAAGATTAGGCCACAGAAAATATTCAAAGTGATCCTAATTGCATTCCGTTCTGAAACGCAACACTGAGGTAGAAACTGACTTGGGGCCCATTGACGGCTAACATTTACCTTTGTGCATGGCACATCATTGATGGAAAATGTGAGTATTATCTTATTCTTTTAAATCAGTACACTGACATGTCAGGAGAGCATATAGTAATTATTACACTGTCATCGGGCGGATGATTAATTTAAATTGTCACATGGTTCTGTTTTTTTAATCCCTTTACTTTAAATGAGATAGAATCTTCTCTGATGCATAACATTAAAACCACTTCTTCTGGCATGACAGCCTGCCAATCTCATTTCCATGCTGCCAAAATTCAGCCGCCACACTGAGGCCTCATTAAACATGCAAACATATTCTTTTGCACCTTTCCGCTTCTTCTCAAAATCAGCCTCACAAATGAGAACCTGCGAAATAATTCTCTGATCAATTATTACTTATGCAGCTGGGAAATACTTAATTCCGTTTGATGGGATGAAATTTCAGCAGCTCATCTCGGAGCATTAGACGGTACAGTATGTTTTCAGGTGCCAAAACTGGAGGTGGAATTTCAAAATGTTCCCCAAAAAGAGGATTTGTCCTCGACGCCGGATTTTGTGTCGTGACGTCTCAGCTCCTTATGGTCCCCCGACGGAGCTTCAGAGGTGTGGTGGGAAAATCCAGTGAAAAACCTGAGAGATTCACGATAACTTTGATGGTGTGCAAAGACGTCTAATATTTCCCATGAGGCTTGTGTGCTGCTCCACTTTTTGGGGGGCAAATTCAAAACATCCAAATAAAGTTCTTGTCCTTAATTGCTCCCCACAGAATTGTATCAAGGTTTGCCAATTTCTCTTTAAACACTTCCCTTTAATGTAATGATACTCCATTTGTGCGATTGAATAAATGGCTTTTATCATTAAAATGAAGTTACCTGCAAGATTCGCTTATTTTAAGAGTTTCATGGCATTAAATAAATCCACAGATTTGGACTGAAAGCATTGCGGTGGAAAGAGCTGCCTGCACGTGTCCACCTTAACACAGACTGTATTTTTCATCGTCTTTTCAGTTCAAATCAGAAGGCGATTAGAATTCATTGCGTTCCCCTACCTGGTCTCTAAGGGAATGTTGCTGTTCAGCACCCAGCTGTCATGAAGCTGTGCCTGGTCCGTGCTTGAACTGGTGTCTGCCCCCTGGACGCCCTGGCTGGCCTGACATCGCGTCGGCATGGTTTTCCTCTGCAGACTGACTTGGGTGTAGGGTGCCGGGCGGGCGCAGGTGCAGGCATGCGGGGGCGGTGGAGGTGGTGGCAACGGTCGAAATGTGAACTGACCACCTGGACTGCTGGGCAACTCTGGATAAAAAAAAGAGGTACGGCAGGCATAAACCTTTTATCGGCGACAAGTTGCAAAAGTTGCAAGTGACATGATGTATGTTGAAAGCGTTACTGTCATATTTTTGACTGACATATATCATCTTGATCACTTCCATTGCTTCCTTTCATGCTTGGCTTTGATCCATTCCCAGCTTCCCTTTAAATAGATACTGGGCTGTCCACAGCACTGAGTCTTTTAAGAGCTCACCGCTCTGACTTAATCCCACCCGCCAGCCCAAACTACCCATATGATGTTTATGATGAGATATGTAGCTCTGTGGAATGAGCTAGCCAGCTGTAACCCGCTCACACTGGTAACCTCCAGGTCTCGCAGGAGCTCTTTCAATCCATCATTAAACCTTCTCGTGTGCGAGAAATCCTCCACACCCTCCTTCCTGCTGCCTCCGCTTCCTTCTCACACGAAATACACATTTTGAAATGCACATTTTGCCTCATTTCGGTCAAAATTAGTTTTGTGTGCTTCCATGCAAAAAAAAAGCTTCTGTGCGTAAGTGGGTTTGCAGTTCATCATGAATGCACATCTACTGTCCCGAGCCTCTTTTTCAGTAGTTCGGGGGACATCCCTTTCCATATGGTTGTATTCTGGTTCTGTGAACACTGCAGCAAAACACTGAGCCTTTTTCCCAAAGCACCAACTCCTGTGCAGGAAAGTTGAAAATAAATGAAATATTTGTAGCCCACCAGCCAAAGCAGTTGATATCTGAGTGCTGTGTCTTTCTACGTTGTATCGGTCTGTCGTGGTAAAGAAGGAGCTGAGCCAAAAGGCGAAGCTCTCAATTTACCGGTCGATCTACGTTCCAACCCTCATCTATGGTCACGAGCTATGGGAACGAGATCCCGGATACAAGCGGCCGAAATGAGTTGTCCGGGCTCTCCCTTAGAGATAAGGTGAGAAGCTCGGTCATCCGGGAGGGGCTCAGAGTAGAGCCGCTTCTCCTCCACATCGAGAGGAGCCAGATGAGGTGGCTCGGGCATCTAATTAGGATGCCTCCTGGACGCCTCCTTGGTGAGGTGTTCCGGGCATGTCCCACTGGCAGGAGACCCAGGGGACGACCCAGGACACGCTGGAGAGACTATGTCACCCAGCTGGCGTGGGAACGCGTCAGGATCCGCCAGGAAGAGCTCGAAGAAGTGGCTGGGGAGAGGGAAGTCTGGGCTTCCCTCCTAAAGCTGCTGCCCCCGCGACCCGATAAGCGGTGGACAATGGATGGATGGATGGATGGATGGGTCTTTCTAACTACTGTGCAAATATTACATGAATGCCTATCTTGACAAATACAGTCAAGCCTCGGTTTTCGAACGTCTCGGTTCTCGACCAATTCGGTTTTCGACCAAAAATGTTGAGTTTTTTATGCCTCGGATGACGAACAAATTTCGGTTCTCGAACAAACTGAGGGCACTTGAACGCACCATTTGACTCCTCTCGCCTTCCTTACATGAGGAAGTGACGTTTCCTCGTGTTGCTTTCCATTGTGAGCAGACGTGTTCAATAAACATTTTTATTTATTATTATTATTTTTTTTATTATGGACAAAAACCGAGGTTTGACTGCACATGTGAATAGTTAATCATCTTATTATCGCAAGCAGAAAATTCTGAATGTTACCAAATTGTTCATCTGTGATGAAACACACACACACAAGCACACACAAGCACACACACACACACACACACACACACACACACACACACGCACACGCACGCACACGCACGTTGTGTTAGATATGGCTACGATTCTAGTGAGGATAAGTGGTTCATGAAATGGAAACTGTGTGTATGCCCTGACAGAAGAATATTACTAAAATGTTTAATGTGGGAAAATTAGCCATCTCCGGCCCATCTGATGCCTCCATTTTAATTTCTGATTATTATTTCTTAATTTACCAAGGTGTGAATAAACTAACCAACCGTCGAGACAGACAGCGTGACTGAGGGATATGTCGATCATATATCACAGAGGCTCCTCGGACCACAAAGAGACTATTGCAGCTTCTTCTGGTTAATAAGAAAGTTTAAAAGGAAGGAATTGGAAAGCTCTCTTCTTCATATCAAGGGATATAATGTTCGTATTTGAGGTGAGGGCAAGTGCATAAGGACGTCTGCATATATCTGCGCCGACATTACGGTTCCAATCTTCTCATCGGGTCAATTTGATCACTGCTGTTATCTTTTAATTGATTGGACATTCCAGAAAAATACATCAAACTGATAACATTTCATTTTTGGCAACACTCCATCTTGAATCAGTCACGCAAGCAGCGCGGCAGCTTCGACGTCCCGCCATGCATGTGCTATTTGATTTTGATGAGGATCAGGAAATAGGTGTGAGGAAAAAATGTATTAGACCAATGCATCCACGTGGAATCATAATAGCACCTCTGTGCATCCTCCTCTATGAACCAGGAAGTAGACTCCTTAAATAACAGATAACTAAACAAACAAACAAAAAACCACACATGATGTCACTCATCATTAACAGTTCGGCCTTTGCTTAGATCTGCGTTCTGAAAAAAAAAAAGGACTTGATTTTCAGTTGCACGTGATTAAAACCTATTAAACATTTATTTGTGTATTTTTGAGGATGATTGGTTTACCACATTTTAACCATTTGCAACATGTACTTGTTCAAATAAAGTAAATCCAAAGGATTTCTTTTTTTCAGTGTATGGAGTGCAGATTTGGTTCCAGTATACTCCAGAAGCTCTGGAGGCTCTTGCATTTTCAAAAGACAAAAATAAATCAATAAATAAAAATAATGTGGCACTGACAAAATGGACTTAGGGGTTTAAATATAACACTCTATATTACTTTGCAAGAATATCTGTGACAGTGTACACCTCATTTAGTGTGTTTGAGAATTTTTGGCAGATGGCTCTGTGCCATGCTCGGCATTTCGTCGTGCCATGGACTTTGACACGCCCCCTGGGGCATCTGAATATTTAGTGGCTGAAGGCAGACTAAAATGTACACCTGCCAGAACCACATTGACCACAAGCATTGGCGCAAGGAGTGTCATTTTGTTGAATGTGATCGAGGTTCAAAGCAGATAGATTCTGAGCTCCATGTGGTGGATGTAATGATATTTCAATCATGAACATGACAACAACGTGCATGGACTCCAGCAAGCCAATTTCTGCTTCCGCCATGTCAAAGACTGCACGTCTCCCGCACGGCGATTTTGAAGGGAGTGAGAGGAGCCGCTTCGACTGACTGCTCGGCACGTCGGCTGTGTTCACACCCACAGTGGAGCAAACCGTTCATTTGTAACTGCGCCAAGCTGCTTGGGTCTGCAAAACCAACACTTAGTGTAACCTGCCCCTTCGCACAGTGGGACCGCACACCATACCGCACTTGGGTTGGGCATGAAAACACAGTCCATAGTGTCTACATTGTGACAAGAATGCTCAGCAAAGCAACAGGACTGTCAATGGTCTACAAACATTTCTATGTGACAGCGACTGTTATGAGACTATCTGGCTTGAGCAACAATGATACAGTTATGCTGAGATATACTACGCCTGCCTTGTATATAACAGTGCATTTCACATGAAGGTGTCCAAATTCTGTTTTCTGTCATTTGACCAAACGATCAGTTTTGTCATCTCGGCTGATATGTCTTTGATGCATTCATGCCTCCATTCTCTGCTCCCTGACACAATGAAATGGTCTTTTCATGACCAGAAATGACTCATTTTACATCATGTTTCAACTTCATGGTTTCACTGACACATGCGGTACAGTTCCACTAAACAGCCCTCCTCCATGGTGTTGCCCATGGCCATCTGCAGTGATGCACATTGCACACCCACACACGATTTGGTATTTTTAGTACGCCTTGAACAGGTTTGTGTTGAATTAGAACCATATGCCAACTTGTAGTTTGTGGACCTATTCTCTCATGCTCGGGAAACGCTTGTTTATACCAAATCAAATGAGTAGATTAAAACACAGCTCATCAGTTTTAGCTGAAGCGTACTCATTTAGAGCTGATAAAAAGGCGGGGAATACATTTGTTTTATCATCTAGAGGTGGTGTTACATCCAAAGTAATAGATGTGGGGGAAACAAAGGTTATTTTTGTCTGAACCATCTTAAAATACTAAACGTGGCCTGCTTGCAGGAAAAGAATAGAATATTTTTAGACTACACTACTACATAACACGTCGTGTTATGCACCAGGAGCTTTAATTCTCTCGTATTCATCCGCATCTGGGAGTCCTTAGAGCCCTGATACATATTCTTCTGCTTCCATTTTTCCCTTCTTCTATATACCAAATGTTATGCTGATATATTCCATATTACTACGTTAAGTGAACCACAATTATATAAGATGAAGGAAAGTAATCCAGACAAAGACAATAAACAACTACATCTATAAATCAATTTCCTTTCTATGCACAGTAGTTCATTTGCAGAGTTTTATTATTTTTTTCGATACTGTATCTGGCTCCGCAGAGGTGCGTGTGTGTATGTGTGTGTGTGTGTAAAATACAGTCAAACCTTGGTTTTCGAACATCTAAGTTCTCGACCAATTCGGTTTTCGACCAAAGATTTCGAGTTTTTTATGCCTCGAATGACGAACAAATTTCGGTTCTCGAACAAACTGAGCGCACTTGAATGCACCATTTGACTCCTCTCGCCTTCCTGTGTGAAGTGACGCTTCCTCGGGTAGACGAGGAAGTGACGCTTCCTCGTGTTGCTTTCCATTGTGAGCAGACGTGTTCAGTTAACATTTTTATTTTAAAAAGAGCGTGGTTTCGGTTTTCGAACAATTTCGGTTTTCGAACAGCCTTCTGGAATGGATTAAGGACGAAAACCGAGGTTCGACTGTATATATAAATGTATATGTTTTGTTTTGTTTTTTAAGCAGGCATTGGGCAGGATCCACCTAACTCCAAAAACAGCACTTTCAGGAGACCCTAATAACAGCGTGTTTGAACAACCCATTAGCATTGCATTGGGAGTCAAAGAGAGCAAAAGCAAGATACACCAGTGTTGGGTCCAGTTTTTACAACTTCAATTGTTTCTGATGGTTAGGGAAAATGGAACTACAAAGTTCTAAACTGGCCATGGAGGACCTGGACAAAATGTAATCTTGGTGAGTGTGATGGCACAGGAGGTGCGGGTCAGCAGATGGTGTTTGAGAAGGCTTAGCTGAGGCAGCTTTGGATTCCTACTCCTAAAGACCCACGCGCAAACGGTCTGAATCTATCGCATCACATCCAAACTATTGTGTTATAACACAGTCTTCCACTTTCATGCTACAAGACAAAGAGACACAGACCACAAGTTGTGCTGTTCCAGATGTAACCCATATAATTCTGCCGTGTAGGCCAGAGGGGCACAAAACATTTCCTCAGCTAGCCTGGAGTTCAGAAACATCAAGTCAACTCTGTTCGTAACAGATAGAGGCGGAGGGGAGGGACCATTACAGCTTCAGAAGACATCCGTGACAGTGTGGAGCATCTTTGCCCTGAGGTTCTTCTGAGACTTAGCCCTCCAGAAGCGGGACTTCGCAAAGTCGCTTATGAGATATTTCCCACCAATCATCAGCTTTTGGTTATATATGGGACATATATGAAGAAAATAATTTAAAAACCTGGGGATTTAGTTGGGAGAAAGAAACCGGTAACAGCAGGCATTTAGGCACATTAGGCGTGCATCACAGTAGGTGGACCGAAAATTGCACTCAAACTGCATATTCATTAAAATTGTGTTAATTATAATCAAGTCAGCTCTGCCAGGGAATGCATGCAGACACACTTTGGTAAAGCTCAGTGCAAATGCTGCAAACAAATGACATGGGCAAGGGAAGTTTTGAACTGCCTCGTTGCGTGTTCAGTATTACAAAGTCCATTGACGCGACAGTTGATTTTGTTTATATTTGGGTTTTTATTTTGCTTTAAATATTAAATAAAGAGGCTGTAACATTTACAATAACATGTTTTCCATCTATCACGATTCTGTTCTTGTGTGTCTCCAGCAGGTGGCAGAGGGCCTTCCCTCCAGTGTGCACACCTGCCGCCAAGGTTTCATCAGTTAGCCATGTGTTTAAGGACTGCCTAATTGTCAATTCTGCGTCGGATTATTGACCTTGTTTGCCGCATATGCTCAAGTGTTGTTTTCTACACCTCCCGATTTCATCATTGTCATTTTTTGCTCTCGAGTACCTCGTTTGTGAGCATTGATATTACTTTGCCCATGATCTAGTTCTTGATTTGTTTTCATGTAATTGGACTCTTGTCATTTCATTTATAGTCTCGTCTTACTATTACCTTGCCTTTTGCAAGTGCTTTTTTTGTGTATGCCTTGTTTTTCCTGGCGCCTTCGTTTGTGGGATCCAATCACAATTCCGTTTTTCCACGAACTGTGACACCATCTATCTATCTATCTATTCATCGATCTAAAAACAACAACATTCAACATGAATGTTGAACTATCCAAGTAAAAACCACATCATCCAACTCACTCAAAATAAAAGCTTAAAAATATCTTGAATCTTTGAATTTTATGTTTGAATCGACACTACTCCACTTCATAATGGACTCCCATTTAAGTGAAGCACAATTAATTCCACTTCTCTGCTTGGATAAAATAAATATCATCACAGAAAAGGTCAAACAACTGAAATTAGATGTTGCTATCTTTTGTCTTCCCTTCCCTTCTTGAGGAATCATCTTACTATCACAGACCCGTTGTATTGTACATTATAATTTGTCTTTATCTCATCAAACATTGAAACGGAATGGCACATTTCATTGTCGTTGATGAAGTTAATAATGTTTGCAGGATAAGGGGAAGTGATACTGCAAATGATCATGGTGGAAAAGGCATTGCAGAAGATGATTTTACCGACAACAGTGGCGGTGATAACAATAACAACAATGAAGATGAAAACATTGGTAATAACAGTGCCGGCAGAAACACTGATAATTGTATTGATGACATGCGGCTGAGAGGGAGCAATTAGAATAAAAACAGCCATTGATTCATCTCTGCAGACACGGGGATAAACGGCAAGAACTCCTTTTACCAAAGTGACACAGTCATACAGTCCAATTAAAACCAGAAAATTCAAATGAAGAAACTGTGGGCGCACAGCTCCTTCCTCTCTTCCCCAATCGATTTTCATACAGAGCATGATAATTAGCAGTCATGCGTCATCTGGCATATCACATTCTACTATTTGCACGGCTGCATGTTTGTGTGCTTGCGCATTTGTGTAATTGCTTGTTTGGAACCCCCATCTTCAAAAAAAAAAAACAACAACAACTCCACAATCATGTTTAGGCTTCAGGTGATTCTGAAAGTAGCTTTTCTCTGGAGAAGGCGTTGAAGCCTCCAGAGCAGAGTGCCAGAGTTCTAAAGCGAGAAGCTTTGGATAACTCAACCCCCCCACACCTCCAGACCCCCACCATCACACTCACACACACATACACACACACACGTTCTCCAATTTTTTTTTTCAGAAACACACTTGCACTCATGTAGATTTTAATGATCGACAAAATGTAATTCGCAGATCATATTTTACAAAAATGAATAATATGTTTGGTTTAATTTTTGATTTAAGTTGTCTCTATTTCACAAAACACACACACACACACACACACACACACACACACACACACACACACACATATATACATATACATACATTAGGGCTGTTTGGGTTGATTGAAAAAAAAACGATTACAGTAATATGCTGAACAGCTCCATGCATGTATGCACATTCTGGCATTGCGAAGAATGCGCCCTATCTGCCCCGCCGTGTTGCTTGCAGCAAGCATGCAACTTAACAAATTAAATAAATAAATAAAGGAGCTGCGGCAAAAGTTAACCTTGAAAATAATGTGGCCCAAACCTATTTTTGACAATTTGCAGTTGGGCACTATATATATATATATAAACAATGTAAATCTTCTCTGTCTCTGTCAGTGGTAACGAGAACTCCCTTTTTTTTTTTTATTCGACTTAAATCACGCAAGTGTGCCTAACTAAATAATCCATGAATACGTTTGTGTATGATAACATACACCTAAATTTAGTGCCATTTGTGGCATGTGATTGTACAGTGTTTGCGGTGATGGTTATTTGCATCAACAGTCAGAGGACAATGCAAATATTTTGAAATTGCAAATGGTTGAGACTCAAGAGGTGAAATATTAGCATGACCGTTGTAGTTCCCGATTTTATATGCTTCACCTCCTTTTCTCTCGCTCTTGCTCTCCGATGAACACACGCTACATCTCCCTCAACCCCAAAGCAATCACAACAAACACACAAAGAGTATGAAGGATTATTGCTTTCACTCACATGCACACATAATATTTTTTTGTGACTCCCAACACCAAAACTGTAGAAAGTAGCTGGGCTTGACAGCAAACAAACCAATATGAAGAGATTCCTTGCAGGCTAAAAAGAGAGAATGCAATCTTGACAGCTGCATCACCAGCAATGAGACAGCGAGAGAGAGAGAGAGAGAGAGAGAGAGAGAGAGAGAGAGAGAGAGAGAGAGAGAGAGAGAGAGAGAGAGAGAGAGAGAGAGAGAGAGAGAGAGAGAGATGGTAATTAGAATGGGCTCTGAGGAGAGACAGGCAGTGCAATGAATGCAAATGAATTCAGTGGTCTGGCAACGTGCTACACAACCACACATTTCATACCGCATGCCTTTTAGACATGAAACTACTGGCACAAACAGAGCAGGACTGCACAGTAAACATTGAGTGACATGACTGGTTGGCACACGCATGTCAACATTGCGCACGAGTAAACACGGACGCACACGAGAGTGCGGATACACGGCAAATCATCGGGCCTGAAACAAATACGAGCCCCACGGTGCATAAGGAAGCATGCAGATGGAAACACACAAAACCACAGAGGCACAGTGTGCTAATCCCTGTAAATACCAAAGTGTCACTTGTGAAAAGAGAAAGGGGTGAGCATGTTTGTTCCAAGCGAACAGCCACAGCATGTCCCAGAGCAGAATAAACAAAACCGTCTTAATTGGTGTCGATTTGGAATGGGAGTGATGATTCATCATGCGGCTCTCGCCAGTAGAGTATTGGAAACCCAATCATTTCTAATCCATATGACCTTGACAAAGGGCCCGACGTTGGACGACAACTCCTTCTGCGTGCGTTCTCTGACAAAGTCACACCATTGAAAGTGACGTTACGCCTCGTTGGAAATGTAATCCACCAAAGTCAGATCACTTCACTGATTACTCAATCTCAGGCGGCGGCAAATCTTTATGAAGCACTCAATTCTCCACACGAGTCATAAATCAGAGCACTATAAGCTTGCCGTGTCAATGATGGCACACCGGAGACACTATCTCCATATGATGCTCCTCGAGTCAATAATTCCCATCAAATCAACAGCACCGCATTCAACGTCAGGACCGGTATTTTACCTCATATCACCTCCAGATCTCCGTCACTTGTCCTCAGCTACCATGCTCAACTCGGATCAGTAAGTCTCCACTGAAGGAGAAAAAGGTCATCCGTGATGGGGTCCCGCTCTTTGCAAGCCATTGCTATAAATGAGTCTGATTAACGCATTCCTCTTCCTATCTTAACCAGGCATCGGAGGCCAACTTCAGGCTTATTACGGCATGCATTATGCATGCTACACTCCACTGAGATTACAGTATGTAAATCGCAGCATTTAGTGAACATGGGCATTGTGGATAAAAAAGCAGGACTGTATGAATGTGGGAAGATGGAACCCCCCCCCCCCCGCTCCCCCCTAAAAAATGGCCCAAAACAGACGCAACATTTACAGTAATAGAGACCGATAGAGACGTGGATGTTGAAAGACAAGAGTGGTGTGTAAGCGGAAAGAGATGTATCTTTAGTACCACCTGCAGACTTGCCCGGTAGCCATCTTGCGGTCAATGAGGTGAATGCAGCCAACGCCCCGGGTCAGCTTTAACACAGTCCAATGACAGGTCTGCACTTGCCCTCGATTGCAACAACACCTTGCCGTTCCACTCCACCAACTGCACCGACCACACCAATCACAACGCCAGGCCACACACACTTTTGTACAGCGTCGGCCCACTTCCTCTTCCCTGCTCACCGTCTTTAAATCACACACACCAGGCGAAGCTTAACAAATGTGGGAACAGATGCCCCACATCAGACTGCAGTTGCCCTTTGCTCTTCGTGTGTCTCTAAAGAGACGGAGGAATACTGTTAGCAAAGTCCTTTGCTGTCTCAATACAGGCCTACGTTTTAACACACATGCGCACACACACACACGAATCATTTATGATTTTTTCTGTCAGCAGGCTCCCACAGAAATTCACTGACAATTTACATACTGCTTGATACCACTATGATTGCAATTACCTCCTGCTGTCCGCTCTCAACAACAACAACAACAAAAAACATACTGTGTCCACACGTACACACATAATAGTTCTTGTCATTTTCCTATATGCGCCTGGTGGAAATGAGAAAATGAGTGCAGTCACTCAAACAAGCATGAATCCATATGATTGAAAATGGTGTTGATAAATTTGATACAAAAGGATGCTGACATATAAAGGCTTCAGTGTATTTATCAGTATTTCCTTCTTTTTTATTTCATGCACAGATTCAGATAAGACTGGCAGGAAGACAAAGGCTTGGCTGGTTAGTGTGTAATTTTTCAAGGATATTCTGTGAAGTGAGTGTTTAATATTCTCATCCGATCTGTGTGCTGTGCCTGAATTTCATATCATTACTGGGGAAAAAAAATCAACTGCTTATAATCTGAAATTAGTTTCTTGAAGAAAGCTACTCGTTGCACTGAACTGTGCAGTATATTTATTGTGTAAATGTAGGGCAAAACAAAAAGAACGCATATGGAAATGTTTTTTTTCAATCATTTTAAATACATTTGTTACTGTGCGTGACTTTCTCATTGACTATTCTGTATTAAAAGTTGTGCATTGTCCTTTTAAACACATTTGACTTGACACTAAGCTTCAAAGTATGTGCATTGGAACAAAAGGAATATTTTAAAGGTCGGTGACATTCAGCCATTACTATATATAGTGCTGGCCATTGAGCAACTGGCTTGCCTAGAAGGGGGAACCAAGAGGTCAGTCCAAATAAACATCAACAATTCGACGCAGATCGCAAAGCAGCAGTGATGGCAAAGGTGCATGTGGCACAACAAAGAGCATTTTTCTCGGAGCATCTGACATGCGCATGCTCACGCGGTGACACTGATTAATATTTTTGGCACTGGTGATGCAGTGGTAAATGCTCAATCAAAATAATTGTGATTATTTATTCCACAATCATCCAACCCTACTTGCCGGTATCAAGTAAAATGCACTTACAATTAACTAGTTTTGTGAAATAAATGCAGCTTGATTACATTCATTTTGGGGGGGAAAAAAACCCTACATCTGCGATATTATCTTTTTTCAGAGTTTAGATAAATTCGACTTAATGTTGTTTGAAAATTAGAATTACTTGTTTTAAGTTGCTGTATTCATTACATTAATGCTACCAGTACCACAAAGCATGCTCAAAAGCACTTTATTTTATTTATTTTAATGTTAAATAACCTTAGAGTCTAGGATTATCTAAACATTCAAATGTAAGATTTTGATATTATATACAGTATATACTTAGACTTTGGCGGCCCGGTAGTCCAGTGGTTAGCACGTCGGCTTCACAGTGCAGAGGTACCGGGTTCGATCCCAGCTCCGGCCTCCCTGTGTGGAGTTTGCATGTTCTCCCCGGGCTTGCGTGGGTTTTCTCCGGGTGCTCCGGTTTCCTCCCACATTCCAAAAACATGCATGGCAGGCTCATTGGGCACTCTAAATTGTCCCTAGGTATGAGTGTGAGCGTGGATGGTTGTTCGTCTCTGTGTGCCCTGCGATTGGCTGGCAACCAATTCAGGGTGTCCCCCGCCTACTGCCCGAAGACTGCTGGGATAGGCTCCAGCGCCCCCCGTGACCCTAGTGAGGATGAAGCGGTTCGGAAAATGGATGGATGGATGGACTTAGACTTTGTACAAAATATGGTTCTGGAGGCAGCCCACAAAATAGCATGCAACACTACATTTCAAAATAGTAATAATATTAGGGGAGGACACAATTGTCACTAATACATATTTCATGTAATGAAAAATGTTTACCATTGTACTCCATGTAAATTAATGAAACTTCTCTTGTCAAGACTGACATGTATTTTGCTGCCCTTGACTGTGCATTAAGCTGCTTGTTTGGTCATTGCTAACTTATAGCAAATATTTTCTTCAACTTTCAACGGAAAGCAGAGCAGGTATAGGACGACTCTGATTGGCACAATTCCGCTGTGTCTGATCGGGTCGGAACATTGCGTTACCGTCATGTTTTTTTGCTTCTGTTGCAGTCATTTTGTTTAGTACATCCTGCTTCTCCGGCCTCCCTGCTTTTGGTTCCACTACCATTACGCTCAACCACGACACGATACCACAACAAAAACTTAAAACATCAGTAAAAAGCAGTCAAATAATACCTGAATGTTAAACAACTTCAAAATCATTTTACTTTCATTAGTTCACCAAAATAAAATAATGCGATGTCACCTCCATCATATGTCAGCTTTTATAGACTTCCAGAAAGCCCATATTGATTCGATTTTTGTAGCTATTAATATTTCCTGCATTGAGTGGTTTGGTATCTGAAAAGTCTGACTGTATTTGAATGTGCCTTGTGTCAGTGTTGAGTGTAATGTCCCCGTTATGACAATATCAGTTTCGGCCACAAGTTGAGTTTATTACAAACGATCATGACAAGCATCTGCCTGTTATATAGTGATTAGCCTTCACCTCACACAATACATCCAATTATGCGTTCAGTTAGAACTCACTCGGCCATACACATATACAGTATTGTGTTTTACAACAGTAGTTCCTGACAGTATTTAAAATTTCACATGGAACACTGGATGACAAGCGCGCAGGCTCAGATGCTTAAATGCGGAGCGGGTCCTTGGTGGATGGCAGCGAACTGAATAGGGCGCTGTCATTTATAAAGCAAAAAGTGCTAATTAAGTTCGGTGGCCGTTAACGTGGCACAGTACACACTCAGACTAAATTAGATTGTAGAAAATGTATTCTATTAATACAGGAGCAATTTCACATGACGGGCTTCTGCCTTGTGCACGCAGTCTGACAGACAAAAGTACAGATAGCAGTATTAAAACATGAACTCGCGCTCGTGCGATCGGATTACATTTTTACCAGCACATACTGAAAATTTGGCCGCATTTGCAAGAATATTGGGCACACTGTCGAGCCCTGAGTAACTCTTAAAAACCACTCACACTTTCAACTCACTTCAAATTACATGAATAATTGAATACATGTTTTTATTTGATTCTCAAAGAAATGTAATATGATCTTGTAAAAACTACTACATTTCAATGAATACAATAAAACAATATCCTAATCCTTTTTTGAAGTGCTCTCTCCTGAAAAAATGTCTGAATACTGAGACACACGACTGCTCAAAGTAATAAACAGCACAAGGATACACGCGCAACCTTAATTTTCATACCAGCCACCCACTGAGAAAATGTGATACTGTCTTCTACCTCGCCCATTCCTTTCAGTAGCTACAATAACGAGTAAAAAAAGAGAGTAAGATTTAAAAAAAAAAAAAGATACAAAACTACAAAAAGACCATCAGTGACCCCTTCTGAAACGGTCAGACGACAAAGGGCAATCTAAAAATATATACACAGTATACTGTAAACATTCAGACTTAACGAGAGTTCGAGAGAAAATACAGGAGAGGAGAATAAGACAGGACCCGGCCTTAATGTAGTTTGTAATTGTAAGTGTTGCTCTTTAATAAAAGCCGGGAGTATTTGGTCAAGCTAATAGACTGGGCTCTCTAAATCCTGCCTGCTATGCATTATTCAACAGCCATTAGCTATCACCTCATCTGGGAGGCTTTATGAGTTCCATCATCGGCTGGGGCTTCGGCTAGTCACACTAGAGAGGTGTATAGGGAGGGTAGAGGAGGAGATTAACTATGGAGGGAAGGAGAGAGTTTTGCCAATACGGATTTGAGGTCAAGGGAGATTCAGACAGCAGAATCAAAGAGGAAGGCTGACGAAAGTTGGGTGTGATGCGGCACAGGTGAGGGTCTGTGATATGGAAATGAATACAAGCATGGAAAGATATGGCTGGATGAAAGCCAGAGGTCATATGGCAGACATGTGAAAATGGGAAGGCTGATGCAGGGAAATGAGAACAAAAGTGACCAAGGGAAGGTTGTGCAAGTACAGCAAGGTGGATGGAAATAGGTGTCAGATGTAAGCTTCGGGTCAAGGCAAGGCCAGAGAGAGCAGCACAGAATGAAAGAGCGATGCCAGGCAGAAGTGGCATTTTCTCTTGGCCAGGCACATAAATGTCAACGTGTCCTTCCCGCTCCCCTCTCAACCTTTTCTCCTTTCAATCCCACTAACCTTATTCTCAAATGGCTCCTTCCACTCCACCTCTTCCTTGCCTTTCTTCATCTCCTCAGAGCAAAGCCAGCTGTAATTTTGCTTTCAGCGATGAGGGATGGCCTCGGAACACATGGAGATGCTTACCGTGGTATCAGTGGCCAACAGGAAGACAGCCAAGACAAGGGTGCCTGTGTGCGTGCATGGGCGTGAAGGTGCGCGTGCGCTTTTAAGTGCAGCCACACATCTGAGTAATGGCTGTTTAGCAGCCTTGCCAGCCTTGTCCCAGGACAACCAGTTCGCCTGACCCTCAGCCCCAGCCCAAGGACACGCTCCTGTCTCTGTAATTAAAACACAACCCTGACACGAGCGCATCCTCCACTCTACACATCGTCACAGCCTGCAGGTCTTCATCTTAAAATAGTCTAAAAAGGAACACGCAAAGCCATCATTCCCAAAACTAAACACCCCTTTAAAATCCACTCTGCGTTTTCAAAGCAAGCAGCTCCCAGGCAAAGTGCCTGTATCCGCAGGCAGATTCACAACAATAAACAGGTGCCCCACTTTATTATGAGATGTATTTATTATTGCACGCAGTTGGCAGAAGAATAACATTGTTGTTCTGAGCTTTAAGATCCTTCTTTGTTATTTCCTAAATGAAAAAAAAACCCAGAAAAACCACAACTAACATACTCACATCCTTCTCAGTGATGATGACAAATCTACTCAGCTCAATATTTGCACCGAAAAATAGGAAATCCATACTACATTCTGTACATGGGGTACCACGTTTGTTTGGAACCTATTGCCGTGGCTCATCTAGATCTCCTGCAGTAAAAAAAAAAATAAAATAGAAAAATGCGGTCATATTTTATATTGATGGAAGACAAAAAAAAAGGATACAGTGCGATAGCTTGCGTTTAACAAACTTCTGTGGACATCACTCATGACATGCGGAATAGAGTCAGCCTCTTTGTTTCTCCTCCAACAGACAATTTAGCATGTTTACTTCCTCGTTAAGTGCATGAGAGACTCTGATTGAGGAAATCCCAAGGAGGCAACAGCGTCCTGTCACGGCAGGTTACCACTGCGACATGATTTAATGAATCCGTCTGTCAGAAGACCGAACAACCTACTATCAACTATACAGCAAAAGATGGCCTGCGCACACACAAGCTCTCTCACTGAGGATTTGTCAGCATTCGAGTTATTGCTCGTGCGCAAACACACACACACACACACACACACACACACATACACACACGCACATTTGACCGTCAACATTTGTCATGTGAAATCACACAGAGCTGTACATTGACATGCACCATTGAGTTGAGCTGGACCCATGCAGCGTATTCAATCAGTCCCTTATGTCTCTCCAAACAAACAAATAAATCCACAGAGATGAAAATAAATCGGTGCTGGCAGTGCATGAACACTTATGTTTCCCATGATGAAGCTACAAATCCAAACTTTATTTGATGAGGTTCCTCCATTACTCCCACAAACCAATATAAAAAGTCCCAAAAGTTAGCCCGGGGCTGATTTCTGTCCTCTGCTGCCTCATGAATAAGGGGCACAATCACAGCCGTCAAGCATCGGGCATTGGTAAAAACTCTTATCGTATATTCCATCCCGTTTTACCATCTTAGCAAGCAAGCCTGAGAGCTCTGCCTAGCATCAGTCTTTGATTGTGCCACTCAACAATCAATCCTTTCCTCCTCTCTTTCACCTGCTGCCTATGTTCATGTATATAAACATGCACTTGAGACCACAATGTTTTCAGATGAACCTTAATTATCCGCTAATACACTTTGCCTTTGCAACCTATTATTTCAGATTGTCGTACCATTTTCCAAGAATGGCCTTTCACACTGGCCTTGAAAATAGCCTGTTTCTTTACAAATACGGCTCTTTGTGGCCATAATATGATAAGCTGCAGAGGACATTGTAGCTCTCTCCGCTGCTAATATATTTTGTATGGATTGTCTGAAGGGGTAAGGATACAGAGAGCGCAGGGATCGATAATCAGAGTCTGTCTGGAGAAGAGGAACCATGCTGGGAGACGGTTAAATGTTCTAAAGCTGCAAATGCTATCTGGAAGCTCCAAATGCCAGGAATCCAGCGATATTGAGTACTTCTTCAATGCTTAATGTTCAAGCTGGGCGATGCTTTATGTTGAGCGTCTGTACCCGAAAGGAGCTTGTTGAAGATTTGTTGTAGATATCTTACAGGATGTGTGATACCGTATTTGTAAGGCACATCTTTTAGTCCATCGTGCGCCACTCAAGACCAAAGCCCGACTGGGCCTTGCCTCCATGCAGTTGATGTCAAAGTGTTGCTCTAAATATAGACTAGGATGTCCTTTGAGAAAGAGGGGGAAGAGGGTAACGGATTTTAGTGGCTTCATTTGCATGTGAGAATCCTTCACTTAAGCCCATTTGAATCACACACATGAGCAGCCACACACACACAAATTGCAAGCACACGACTCCACGCAGACACATTCTGCCCCCTATTTCTAGAGACCAAGGACATTAGCACTGCATCTATTTCTGGATGCCCATTAAGGCGGTAAAACATTTAAGAATCGCCCAGACTGATTCCTACTGTCAGAATTATCCGTTCTTTCCCCATTTTGCATGTAAAGAAAAGATGGCACGCGACTTGTGACAGAAACATGTGGCATTTCACATTCGCCTATTTGAGCAGATCCAGGCGTACCCACCGGATAAGTGGGGTGGAACAGAGTTGAAGGGAGGTGTTTCTTTTCAAGTGGGTCAGTTTTAATAAAATGAGATGGGTTTTTTTTAATTCTCGATGGATTATAATAAAACTCTCAATTGCATTGGTGTTCTTTTGTGCCTGTTTATGTGCCATGCACGGAGGTGAAATTATGGCCATTAAAAGTAGGGAGAAAATCAGTTGCATTGCCAGGTCACAGAAATAGTTTGATTAACGAGCTTGGCGCATGCCAGATATTGAAAACGCATTGTTGGAGATACAACACAGCCTGACAGTGGCTCACTCGTATAATCTGACAAGTAAGTGTGGCTCCCATCTCTGCTCTATGCATAAATATAAAATTTTCTGTGCGGTAAGGACTAAAAGCATGAAAGCAGAAATGGTAGGCTACTTTAATGTGAAATGACAGACTCCTCGCAGCTCTTCGAGCCCCAAAAAGCCTGACGATTCGCATACGGGTACAGTGATTGCATTCATACATCTGATTATGGCATACAGGCTTACACCATCCACCCGCATGTGTCTACTTAAATTCCAAGAAATAGCCACAGCATTGCCAGGAGCTTTATGTCCTTTGCTAAGCAACTACATGTTGCTTGAATGCTTTGATGCATCCATAATACTAAATGGTATGGTATTGTAATATATTAAAGAGATGCCTGTGCAGTCTGACCTTGTATTTTAAAGGGCACTGCATTTTTAATTCAGCTGCCTGTAATCATACTTATAATGCAAATAGGGAACAATCACAATCATGTTTGGAAGCACAGTGGATGTGTGATGCCTGACAGAAAGAAGTTTGAACCTGAAGTCATGTTGGCTTGGGCTCTCTAGAGCAGTGCTTCTCAGATTTTATACAGCACGTATCCAGGGCTGTAGTGCTGCGCAACAAGTCCGGGTTCTTTTTTTTTTTGGCGGGGGGTGAAGGGGGGGTGGCTCGCACTTGACTCCTTGGGATTTGACTCCTTGGCATTTGACTCGCAAAATATTTCTAGCGAATCGATCAAGTCAAATTCCATATTTATTTCTGAAAATTAACATCTTCCTTCCAAAAAATATTGAAATGGTTTTTTTTCAGATGATCAAAATAGCCATCTGATTGGTTGCAAGGGTATCAGGGACAGGAAACCATGTTCAGTCATTAGCTTTAACTTTGGTGCGGTTTTGTAGCCGCCTCTCACTGCTCGGTGAGGTTTGCCGCTCCACAATCTCCTCCTTGTCTCTCCCCTTTTTTCATCTACACATACGGTTGATAAAGCAAAGGATTCCACGCCATCTGAAGAAGAGTGTTGAACATCATGAAATGTCTCTAATTTTGTGGTTTTGAAAATTTTATTTTTCTGTCTTAAGGTTTACTCTTGAGCTCATCTTGACTTGGACTTGGACCTTTTAGACTCAGACTTGACTCGGACTCGGACCTTTGTGACTCTAAATTTACTTGGACTCCATAAGGGTGGGCTTGACGACAGACCTGCAAGTATTGCCTGGAAATACTCACACTAATACTCCAAGTACTATCATGCAATAATGACCAACATTAAAATATAGTAGCATCGCTAGTGGTGACCAACGACTTTTGCACAGTAGTGTATATTTAACAATTTATCTTTCAAGCGAAACATACAAATGCAAATGGTTTTGATAAATCTCACTTTCTCAGCTTTAGATATCAGCACACTCTGAACACCTTCATGACACCATTTTGAGTGTGCTGCATATTCCTCTTGATGTATAATAGTATTTGTCTACTTTGCTGAGCTTCACGCCTGTCCTGCCTTGCTTATTATTTTATGACATATTGCTGTTGTCTGTATTAATAATGAAATACATTTCACATGAATGAAAATCCGAAGAATTGTGACTCGCCTCATTGTCATCTGTTTTGGTGTGAAATCCTACTCAAGTCCTGTCTTAATAGGATCTACATTTTACAAGTGTTGAGTTGCTTTTAAATATCAGGGCACTCTTTAAACCTTTATGACTCCATTTTGAAAGTGTGCCGAGTATTCATATTGACTGTGAAAATAAATTTCCACTCCAAGGATCGTAAAATGATGGAATAGATGATGCGTATTTAGCGCACAGTTCTAAGATCGGTGGTTCAAATCCAGGGTTCGGCCCTCCAGTGTGGCATTTGCATGCTCTCCCCTTGCACCCATACATCTATTTTCTGATCCGCTTACCCTCACAAGAGCCGCGCGAGTGCTGGAGTCTATATCAGCTGTCTTCAGGCAAAAGGTGGGGCACACCCTGAACTGGTTGCCAGTCAGTCGCAGGTCACATCCCCATGCACCGAAGATTCAATATTATCCATATACGTCCAGCGGACCAGATCAAGGTGTACCCCGTCTCTTGCCCAAAGTCAACTGGAACAGAATCCAGCTCATCCGCAACCCTAATGAGAATGAGTGGTGTAGAAAATGGATGAATGGAGAATAATAAAGCATCCATCCACTTTAGTGAGCTTCAAGCGTGTTCCGGCTCGTCAATATTATCCTTTAAGGTGTTTTTTTTCTCGATGTGCCTTCCCCAGAGGGGGAAGTCAATACCCCACAACAATACAGGCCTGACCTGTGGGCAAACGTGGCCCATTCTTCCTTTCATCTTCAAACGTACATTGATTTCCTAGCATTCCACTTGGCTCTCTCCTATCTGTAAAAGTGGCAATTGGGTAGATTTGAACAGGGATTTGGAGATGATAAAAATAAGAGACAGGTTCACAGGCAACGCTTTACCAAAACTATAACAACACGGCTTGATGGGTGATATGTCTGGTACGCTTCACTTGAGAAAGGATGCGATGTCTGTTTCTGTGCATTAGCTTGAGGGTAGGTCGCTGAGATGGATCTGTTTCCGTGGCAAAAAAGATAATGAGAGCAGCATGCAGTCTGTTAATTCACATACATTCCATTTTTTTTTTCACTCAGAAATTCAAAGTCAGTTTTTGAGTATATTTTCCTTGCATAGTATTTTTATATTATAATGAAGTCACTCAAGGGTTGAGGAATAGACTTGCAACCTCTAGGTTGGGAGACAGCCACTAAAGCACCTGAGCCAGGCCACTGATGCATTTTAGTGTATTGGAGGTACAGTATCAAGCAAAATACTCATACCTTCGAGACCCCTTTTAGAGGTCCCTTTTTGGAGACAGCAGGTATTTACTAACATTGAGTGAGTACGTGGCATGACTCAGGTGCTAAAGTGGCTGTTTCCCAATTTGAAGGTTGTGGGTTCATTCCTCAACCCTTGAGTGAGTTTGTTTTAATAAACTAAAAATAGGCATGGAAACATCTTCAAATACTGTATATTCAACGATTCACGTGTTTTTGTGTGCACATTTCACGGACCAGTCACAGTGAATAGAACAGCATTGAAAAGTATTTTTGTTTTACTTACTATATATTGCAGCTTAAACCACAGTTTATAGATATACTGTCTGCCCTAAATCAAGTCGTTATTCATTACTAAAACTTTCAACAGTAAAATCCTAATGTAGGATAAGATAAGAAAAAAAACTGAAATGGACAGAATAAATTAAAAACAAAAATGCACAAAAAACTATTTTACTGTTGCTGTGGGCGGAGGTCCAATCGCCAATTTTGATCCACTGATATTTTCGCATTAAACTTTAAATGAGTCTGACTCATTGGTGGTCAACGGTAGCAAGTCCGACACATTCTTGTGTCTGCCAGTGTGTTTAGCTGGATCAGAGAGAAAACGTGCGTCGGAAAAATCAAGCTTCATTTTTGCGGGGCACGGGCTTCTGTCCTTTCAGCTCCCTCAGCATCAGTAGCCTATCATTTCTTAGAAACCTGTGCCATTGGATGATGTTTCATCAGGTTGGTAATTCTGAACACCTACTTTTTATCCAGGGTCATTTGACGTAATCATACATTTTCCAAAATCGCTATCATAGCTGACTTAGGGCGGGCTACAACAGGCAATAACGGGGCACATTTAGACCAACAACCATTCACGTTGACACCGAAGACAAGTTAGAGTCTTCAATTAACCTAACATACATGTTTTGTACATGTGAGAGGAAAACAGAGCATTTACTCCCATTACCGGTGATTACAGCCTCGCAACTAACGACAAAACAAACCTTTGTAGCGTCCATAAAAAGCACATTTGGATATAAATTAGCCCACTTAAAGATGCCCCGCTTGGCCTTGCACTGGTCATTAGAGTACTTGAATTTATAGATCTGTGTAGATTCTCAGTCTTTCACGTTCTTGTAATTTGCAAATGGTGAATCAAGGTAAGTGGAGTCTTATTGTTTGTTGCAGCCGGTTCGCTGTTAATACTACGGCTTTCTCGGTTCTATGTTTTTACATGTGGAGTCACCCTCTATGGCAGTGTTGTCAAATGTACGGCCCACGGGCCGAATCCGGCCCACAAACGAGTTTAATCCAGCCCACGAAATGATTTGGTCGATATAAAATAAGTACTCATAAGTACTCAACTAGATTTTCCTGCACTTGGTCCCCTGAGCTAAAATGAGTTTGGCACCCCTGCTCGAAACTGTGTAGTATGACTCTGGAGGCTGTGTCCCCTGGGGGTTGTCATAATGGAGTTGGTGCTGTTGTCAGGAATGGCTGGTGAGCTCTTGTCCTGAATACCAACCGTTCATTCATCTTCCTTTTGGATTAATGACATAAAATGAAAGATGTACTAGTACACTACGAACCCTCCCGACTTCTCAGGTCGACTACTGGCCCAGGTCTATTTTGTGTTCCCAGAACTGGAACCAAAAAAAGTGAAGCAGAATTTAGTTACGATGCTCCTCACCTGTGGAACAGAGTGCCAGAATACCCAAAGTCTGCTTAAACTGTCAGTCAATTTAAATGAGGGCTGAAGACATTATTGTTTCCTGCAGTATGAATCGCATAAATCTCTCTTCTTCCAATCCCCATTTGTACGATAACTTTTATCTCGACCAGTGGTTTTTAACCCGGGTTCGATCAAACCCGAGGGGTTTGGTGAATCGGTCTCAGGGGTTCGGCAGAGCCTTTGACATGGAGGTTAAGACACACCCGAGATGTCAATTAGTTATGACACGCCCGCTTGGCCATCGCTGGCTGCAGATGATCACAATACATTGCTTGTCCAATTAGTGCTGCGGGAAATTTAGTTCGCTCAGTCGTCACCGTGTGACTGTCGTGATAGTACATCATACAATTTAGAAAACCTATACTTATGCAATGTAATTGTATTTACTTTATTCTGTTTTTCATAAATGTGTGATTTTAATGTCTTTTATTTTTCACTAAAGAAGGGTTCGGTGAATGTGCAAATACAACTGGTTGGGTCCGGTACCTCTAACAAGGTTAAGAACCACTTATCTAGACTTAGGCCTGGTTGGAATCATTTTAGTCTAATTATTTTAGATGGTTTTAATGTGTTTTTAGACACTATATTTTGTTTTTATTTCTGTAATGCTTTTAAGGTTTTCTGTAAAGCACTTTGAATGGTCTCGTCCATGAAATGTGCTACACAACTAAAATTGCCTTTCCTTGTCTTACAGGTGATATGTCTTCAACAATGGGGTCCACTTGCTCAATTCAACATTTGGAAATTAATTTTCACTCCATTTCCTTGCAGAGGATCATGCTTGCATGCTATTACTGTACATCAATAATGTACCTCCATATTATACTGGATATATTTTATACCTTAGCCATGGGCAACCTTTGCATTTTCTTTAATATCCCCGGAGATCCATTCAACTTAGAAAGCCCAGCTGCAAATAACTCGTGAAAAAGCACAGAAAATCACACCAGAATCAAGAGACATACAGTAAAATGGCCTTTGGCCATGTGCAGAATAAATGTATCGTTGGTCCAAACCGAGACATTTCAAATTTATGACCTCTGTGGGCCTTACTCATAGCCAACCCAAGGAGCAGAGGTGGAAGGTAGTCACAAATGTGCAAGTCACAGTAAAACATTTTTCAAACTGCAGACTTTACAAAGTAACTTAGATAGCTCTGCCTCACAGTTCTAGCTATCTTACCTGCATAGGACAGTTTGAAAGTAAACGCTAAAGATGCTGCGTCTCTTCAAGCTTCAAACCTTGCATATTGCTGTTGTCTTTTTCCTGGTTTCATTAAAAAAAATAAAAATAATAATTACTAAAAATAAAATAAAAACATCTATGAAACCAAATGTATTCTTTCAAGCATCCTGCATCCCTCAGTTCTCAACATGTTTCCAGATTGGTGGCATGCACAACACAAAACAAAAATAGATTGTAATAAGTAAACAAGAATGTTTGTCAAGTCTTGAAATTCAAGTCAAAGTACAGTGTCATGAAGGCCAAGTCAAAGTGAAATCGAGCCTTTCAGACGTTTTCGCCAAACAAGTCTCAGGTCACAAAATGAGCGATTTCAGTCAACTTGAGTCCAAGTCATGTGACCTCTGGTGACTACAGCCCATGGTTTCATGTCTCCTTGAGTCCAGTCAAAAGAAATTATAATGTTACATCATCGACATTGCATAAATCAGGGATGAAAGCACAACGGTGAGGAGTCAGCGGAGGGCAATGGAGGGCAAGGACAGCCATTTGAGATATTGTCCTCTTTCATTCATCCTCCCTTTGCTTCCTCCACTCTGTAACACTGACCCAACTCTCATGCTGATCCAAAAAGAGTAGAAATGTACCGCATATCAACCACAATCCCCATTATCAATGTGGTTCCGCAGTTATGAGGAGGCTCAAACACAGACTTCCCCAAGGTGCTCGTCTCTCCACCCATCTCACAGGCTAAGACAAAATCTGCTCATTCATGAATCATGCAGAGGATCTTTCTCTGCTCACTCACGGCTCTTGCCATTCCCTTTGTTCCATCACAAAACAATAAGAGTAAGGGTAAGAGTACCTTGGATATGCCACCGGGGGAGAGGTGTCTCGAGTAATAGATGGAGCAAATTCGCTCAAACTTGCAAAGCTATCGTCCCTTCAACACACCCAGGGGTAAAACAACAACAACGCAGACTGAAGTGGCATCTATTTTTGATTTATTTTTTTCTCTTTATAAAGACTACTGTAACTCGTCTCCCAGCCAGTCCACACCAAGGTTGCTTTAAGTTCTATTTCTTAGTCAGGAGGAAAGAAGGGCTTCGATGATGATGATAATGAAGATTATTATTCCAACATTTTTATTTTAACATTTGTTTACAGAAGTAGCTATGGATTATTAACAATGGTCCCACTAATTTTCAATGCGTCTGAGCATTCACACAAAGTCCCTGAGCCTTCCTTGGACCACGGTGAGAACCATTAGACATGCACGCAGGGGGCCAAACCACTATGACACCTGTCAAAAAGTGACACAGTGTAAACCAGCTATTTTTCAAAACAGGATATCATTGAATAGACATTAAAATGAGCCCAAGTTTGGAAGAAGTGATTCAATGGGAAGTCAACTCAAACAATGTCATTACAAAAATATTTTCTCTACAGCCTCATTAGTTGGAATATGGCACTCTTATTAATATTGAATTTGTGGAATATGAGTTAAACAGTCAAATCCACCCGTTTTTGTCCAACTCTGGAGGCGGGCATTTTGTCATTTGACTGAAAATCACGTCTCAGGTTTTTATGTATTTTTCATCACAACATCCCAACTTAATTGGAATTGGGTTTATGTGTTATAAAAAAGAAAGAAAAAGAAAATTCATTCATAATTGAAAGTATTTGAAGGAAAAAAAAGCCTTCTGATACAGACTTTAGTTGTAGTTAAAACAGCCCACTTTACTCAAAAATGGTCAAAAACAAACCCCCACATTTCACGCAGAAGAAACACAGTGGGGTTGAGCATCTGTTTGGATAGCACATTCGGTTGTCTGAAACATTGGCAGGAGCCCTGCATTGGCCATGAGAAGTTTGAGTGCAGCAAGGTGACCGGGTGACAGAGCAGACGTCCAGTTGTGTGCACAACTTGGTGCACACAATTACTGTACACTTCAGTACGCACATGCCCAACACTTGCATCCTTTGATGCTAGCACTTCACATCTTTTCTCAAGACAATCATAACTAGCTCATTGTTTTAGCAGCATTCTGAAGTCTGTCAAGAGCTTTTTATTTTACAGCATTATAATCAATCTGGCCAATCTATCTGGTAAAGTGATTGTGGATGCACTATGATCGTCCTCTGCTCAGGCAGAAATGGTTGAGAGCAGATGCCTCACAATAAAATCTGATGTATAGCATATTTGTGGTATTGTACAAATGCACTGCTTCCTTCTGTACAAATGAAACTTTGAAACCAAAGCGGTAATTTGGTCAAAGACATCCATCTATATTTCATTTGCTTTTCCAACATAAAACGGCAAATTGCCTGTCGGGATCTTCTGGGGGCCCACTATACACAAAGTCAGTTAAAATACTTTAAATGTGAAGGTGATGCCTTACACCAAGCTGCCAAGCCTCATATTAACAAACGCATATCTTCAGGGAGTGGAGGTTTAGCATTTAGCGCAAGCATACATCACATCAATGTCACGCGACAAAAGCAGCCCATTTATATTGCTGACAGCACGGCGGAGGCCAAATTGTGCAAGCTGAAGTGTGTCTGTACACTCCTGCATGCATGCGCACATGGTTGGGTGTGCTGAGGGAGAGCGTGAGAGGAAGAGATGTGAAAAGCAAAATAAACAACATGACAGAAAGAGACAGGGTGCTCTGAGGCAACGTTAAAGCCAGACCTAGAGGAGTTTTCAGGTATTTACATATGCAGATTCTTGCGACCCCCAGATCCCTTCCCTCATTATGAGAACCCAATTAAAACTCCGCTCATTTAATGTTTATCTTAATTACCCTTAACAATTAATGGGTTCGAAAAAGTCCTATTGCTGCTTTTTCAATTAAGAATTTCAAATGACAAAGGTTGCAAAAACAAAATCTCAAGTGAGTAAAAGAAGTCCATCACAGGCCAAAGACATTGAAAATAATTGCAGTATGTGTTGTTTCCGTAGCCGTTTTTTTTTTGTTTGGGTTGTTAATAGATGTACAGCAATTGAAGGTTTTGCTGAGTAGATCAGTTGACTTGTTTTTTAATATATTAACACGGCATCCAAATGTGCCTGTTAGTGTCCAGCAATGCAACCAGCAGCAGTCATACGGGTCAGCAGATTGTTGGGTGAGACCCAGTAGACCATTATCCGTCTGCCGGTGCCAGAGTCCTGGGTGATAGGTCTGACAGGCCAGGACACTGCTATGTAACAGTCTTTTAAACCAGAACCAAGAGCGGCACTTTAGTTATAGCACAACCGAATGCCTGACACAAGCTCAGCCACTGTAATGGCGGAAGCATCCAATGCTGCAGCAATCAGCGTAATGCCTGGTACATACCGTACTTGATTATACCCTAAAATACTGTTTACGGCTCGACATTCATGCCTAGTGCAAGTCTGGTGCGAGGCACAGTGTCTGCACAGGGGCGGGCTAGACAGACTGTTGCTATTTTCACGGACCACCGACACGGTAGCTACTTTGGATGAGCGCATGTTAAAGTAGAGCAACATGCCAATCAGAGGTTCATTCATTCATTCATTCATCTTCCGAACCGCTTTATCCTCACTAGGGTCGCGGCGGGTGCTGGAGCCTATCCCAGCTGTCTTCGGGCAATAGGCGGGGGACACCCTGAATCAGTTGCCAGCCAATCACAGGGCACACAGAGACAAACAACCATCCACGCCCACACTCACACCTAGGCACAATTTAGAGTGTTCAATCAGCCTGCCATGCATGATTTTGGAAAGTGGGAGGAAACCGGAGTACCCGGAGAAAACCCACGCAGGCCCGGGGAGAACATGCAAACTCCACACAGGGAGGCCGGAGCTGGAATTGAACCCGGTACCTCTGCACTGTGAAGTCGAGGTGCTAACCACTGGACTACCGGGCCGCCCAATCAGAGGTTGAGGATGAAATATATTTGCACCAGCTAGCTAGCAACGATCGTTGGCTACTGCTAGTGCAGCCAAAGATGTTGCATTTATCAAGGAGTAGGTGTAAAAGATACTTGGATTGGAAGGTACCCTTTTTAAACTTCAGAATAAAACTTTTTGCAATTTTAGAAGTTAAAACAGCTGCAGGCAGAGACCAGTTCAATAGATTGGCAAATATGTATGTGTGTGTGTCTGTCTGTGTGTGTCAACGGAAATTCAATCAAACCACGTTGAACAAGTCAGAGGATTTTGTGTCACTATATCATCAGTCGTTTCATCGAAACAGGTGGACAAAATAGGAGGTGAAAATGCTCGATTTAATTTCCTTATTTTCCATTCTGAATTCCATTCCCTTATCAGTCCAAGTAGATCGTCATAACATCTTTTAAAACACACACACACACACACACACACACACACACACACACGCACGCACACACAGCATCCCTGAGCAAAGGGTACGTGTGGGTTTCTGAGAGCATGTGTGCGTGTGACCATAACATGCACCTCTGTGTCCTCCACCCCCATTCAGCCTCTCCCGCTCACTGCAAAGCGCTCCGGGTTTGACTAATCTCTCCGTACGCTGAGGGAGCTATTGTTCCTTTTGGCTTTCAGCATTTTCATGTGCCACTCACCCTTCTCTGCGCTCATATTAATATGCTAAAAGCGCTTGAAGCTAAAAACAGTTCAAGGCCCGCTTATGCCATTGTTTGTTTAAAAACAGCTCAGCTCTCACCTCCTCCACTGTGTAGGTGAAGGTAGAGCTATTGCTGTATGGCCGCTTATTTAAATTGGCAAGTAGTGGCTTGGCTTTGAGATGTTTCTATCGCATAGTTTATGTATACAGGCAGGCAGTGGATAGCATGAAATGAAAGCTGCCACTGATGTTCTGATTCAATGACTGTTGCCATGGCAGCAAGATGATAATGGAGTAGGGTGTTTGAATTCTCTCTCACACACACACACACACACACACACACAGGGATGGCATGTATGAGAAGAGTCTGTCCTCTTCTCACACATGAACACAAAAGCCAAGCACTGCCCATCAAGCGGCAGTGCGGTCCAGTAACTCTTCCTTTGGGCCGGTGGACTGTAAAGGTCCATCATTAGGACCGCGGGGGTTTGTCCATGTTTCTGACAGCTTGACAACATGGCTAACTATGTCATGTGACCACCATTAAAGAAGCAAAGAGTCAAAACTCCGCTACAATTCAACATATGGCTGATTCACAGAAGTTCTGCAGCTTCTGCTAGATGCCCGATCGGCAGGTTCAATAAAAACGGTTTCTGGCTCCGGTGGACGGGTTTATAGTGTTTCCTCTGGCCAAGCGTGGCACCGGGGTTAAGTTGATCATCTCTCACTCTAGTAAAATAGCCAGGGGAGTCTGTGTACCACTAGATCAACTCTACAACTTAAAGACCCTAAACGTTACAGCTCAGATGATCGATATGGCACTGAGCAATGTTCTTTACGAGCTAATAGACAAATCCATTACCGCAACCCCCCCAGGGTCTTGAGAAGGCAAAAAGGGAGTTTGTGCATGTGGCCGTTTTGTCTGCTGTTGCCACTTAGACTGCCACTCACCTAGGCACAGATGCACAAAATCGCTGGGCAAGTTAAAAGATATGGAATAGGAGCACGTCTGGTTTGATTGGCACATCTGGGAATGTCTTTATCTCTGAGGGCATTGCGGATTCACAACTCAAAATGGCTTAGCACTACCACAGTGATGCCAAAAGAAGATTTGTGTCTTCAGACATCAGAGGACGGAGAAACACATGAAATCCTTCTCATTCACAATGCTTAACGAGACTTATCTGACATTTCCGGATAAGAGCGCTTCCATGAAATATTTGTAATTCCCTTTCTGGCTAATTAGAAGTCTGTCGTCTGAATAATTCTCAGAATTGTGCCATAAAGAAGTGAAATCGGGAACATCAGATTCCCAACTGACATGCTGCGTAATTTCTCTCCCTATTTCACCAAATAGTATCACGTAATTAATGAATGAATTAATTCATTTGTAATATCTGTCTGACATTTGCTCACCAACAAGCCTTTTATGATCTTTGCACTCTCTTCAAGCCGTATGCTTGCTCTTGAACTGTAAGGTCAGTTTCGGGTTTTTCGACATGTTTTGTTTCTGTGTCTTCTGTGTGTAATTTTCTGTAATTCATAAGCAGCATTGCTAAAAAAAAATGTTTCGGACATCTTTATCGAATTAAAAACAAACAAACAATTATTTTGTAAATAAACCACCTCCGCTTATCTCTACCCTTGACATGGACAAAAAGTTATATGACAGACAATTTTCTGGGCTTCAAGATGAGAAACAAAGTGCCTCATTGCATCATGTCTGTTCGACAAACATCTCTGGCATATTTGAGAATTACAGTGGATGTTGTAGATTTTTTGTTTTAATAATAAACAAAAATCTACATTAAAAAAAATTACAGCAGATAGAAAACCTCATTATAGGTTGTTTGTTGTTGCTAATAGTGGGAAATTGCTATGTTCAACCTCAACACACGCAGCAAAACGTTCTCTAAAGTAAACTAAAATGCACTTGAAATATATTTGAACAAGGTTGGATCTTATGAGTGTATTAAATAAATGTTAATCATTATGGAATTTTGCAAAATTACATTTTCATTTTACTTTATACCCAGTGACACAAACAATGCGACTTGAAATATGTCAAAATAAGCCATGCTTTTTACTGCTACTGCCTTCATTTGATGCAATTGCTAACCTGGGAATGCTAAATAGTGGAAGCAATTTCAAAACCCATTTCCTCCAACCATTATCTGCAATCTATGTCTGAAGTGGAACACTAAAATATATCAAGTATATTAATTTGGCAGGATCAAGCAAATAGGAGAGAGAAGTCAAATTTGAAAAGGGAATAATGGAGGCGGAAGCCAATCCGAATTTAGTGCTTACTCAAACCAAGGTAATTGCCTTGATATTTGAGAGATCCTTTAATATGACAGGATTCGCAGGTGTTTTATAATTTCACTGCTCAGAGGAAGAAGCGTAAAAAGAACAGTGTGTTCATGCCAGGAGGTAGCCTGCACCATGCCACGGTGTCAGCGCAAAATGGGAAGACCAAAGGCGAGTCCATTAAGACAGACATTGGCCTTGAGGGAATGAAGAATGAAAAAAACGGCCACTTAATTGCTGTAACCTGCATTTCAGGGTGATGTTTTGCTTCCACGTCACATGATTTCAATCCATTGGCATCAAATCTAACTGACCTCTCACATTATTTTTCTCTTGAACTCTCTCGTGACATGCATTTCACTGACAACCCATGGTAAGTACTAGTGGCTGTACATCGTGGTTTTAATATATCTTTTAGTGATGAAAGTAGTTTCTTGAAGGGTTTTTTTTTCCACAACAAAATGTTCCTCACTTTTATGGTATGTGTGCTATTTCTATTTTCACTGCATTCAGTAAACACTGCAATTGTGTCTACTCCAAGTTTTCAATAAGTGTTGGTGTCTGCTGCAGTGAGTCATGGTGGCTGAAAGCTGAGCCAGTATAAGATGGAGTGCCTCATATGACACATACTGGTCACAAATTTAAAAATGCTGAAGTTGTGCCATAGTATATTTAATATTTTTCACAAATCTGTCATTTTGGCAATATACAGGTAACTGATTTTTACATATTATTGGCCAAGTGAAAGTGTTGAAAATGGCTTGCGCTCATTGACGATGCAATGTTAATGGTTGAACAAATTGCCGTTTTAGGGGTCTCTTGAAAAGTGATAGTTTGGAGGTACAAGGATTCCACCTAATCTCAGCGATATGTAAATGACATTTACATTTAGATTGTGTTGTCACTCAATGTACATGTAACTCAAACGGAATTGATTTTTACAGTAGCCGTTCGGTGGCTAGGAATTAATCCATCTGTGGACGTTTAATAAAATGGCATCTCATTCATCGGACCACAATTATGTTTTACTGCAAATCTGTTTTTAATAAAACATGGTCTAAGTATTTATGTTGAACAAAAACGTCATTAATATCTTAAATATGTTTGACTGTAAACACTTATCGCTGGATCGTGGGGGTGTGGATATGGATTTGTGCGTGGATCAATGTTCCCTCTGAATCTCAATGCGTCTGAGCATTAACAAAAAGTTCACGAGCATTCCTTGGAGCACGGTGACCAACAACAGACATGCACGAGACTACTCCTCAACCGGTATCACACCTGTCCTAAGTTACATGCTATAGGTAAATTATGAAAAAAATTCAAACCAACTATATGTCAAGACACAACATATCATTGAATCGAGATTTGTAACACAAATAAAATTAGCCCCTGATTGTCAGTTTCATTTGAGCAAATAGGTCATTTTAACCATACCGGTAATTAAATTCCAATAAAATCTGTATAAATATTGTCCACTCATAAATAATGGAAAAGATGACATTCAATAAAACAAATATTTCTAGCCACCTGACTCCTGAAACATGCAAAAGAGCTCCAGCTAAGGGGCCCGTTTGGACTCTCTGAATGGCACAATCAGCGTCATCTGCAGCGTCTCGTCACTAGTGAGGGTGAGTGTATGTGTGTCAATGTATGCCTCAAACCATAGTCGAACAACTGAGTGTGCATCCTCGGCCATGCTACTGAAACTAAAACTATAAGGGAAGTGGGAATGGTGTGGTGTCCTGTTTGTAGATTAAACTGGTGTTGAACTTGAGGAATGAGTGTAGAATCGGTGTGTGTGTGCGTGTGTGTGTGTGTGTGTGTGTGTGTGTGTATGTGTGTGTGTGATGCGCGCCAGCATCGCAGTGTGCGCTGAGAGGTTGAGAGCACTGCGCAATTGCTCACATGCGCAAATAAGAGGGATGGGGATGTCGTCACGTTCTGCAAACCTCACCTCATATTACAGTATCAGGTATTTCAACGTTTGTTTGTTTGTTTGTTTGTTTGTTTATTGAACATAAAAACATATACAGTAATAAATTGACAGAAAGTAAGGTAAGTAAAATTGTAAAAGGAAAGAGAAATCAGTCATCATACAACACAATTATTATGTTCAAAGGAGTAGGAAGAAGTAAAAAACGTATCTAGTCCTACCCCAAGTTATGTGTTTATATATAAATACCCTTGAACGTGATATTTTTACTACTTTTGGTTTGTATCTGGATTTTATACTTGCACACCCTGGTACTCTTATGTCAATTTTCTTGTATTCATAATGGATATTGCAGTACCTTTCTCTATTTATCAACTTAATTCTGATGTATTATTATATTTAATTAATGTTTAGAATTTATCACCTTAACGTAATGTATGATACAACGCTAAAGCCATGTGATTTTTTATTTTTTTTTAGCAGCGGCAATTTGCAAAGAATGGCTCTATTACTGGCCTCATAATGCATATCAATGATAGCAATAATGTGAATATCAACAACTCCAAAATATGCTTAGCTTTGTATTTTTGAAGTCGGAATTTTGAATTTCAAAACAGTGCAATGAATGCCTCAAGGTTTCATTGTGACGTGAACAGATGCGGCTGTTGAATTTTTGTTGGGCCAGAGTGAATCACGGTCAAACCCAAATTTGATGGTTCAACAATCAGCCTTGTAGGCTTTCCTCTGGTCATAACACTGTGCGTGCTGTGCGCATGTGCCTGTGAGAGTGTCAGTGATAAACTCCAGCTGAACCTTACTTTGTCTTTTGTACTGCCAATCTCCTCAACTCTAACATTGCACTCTTAGTCATCAATACAGGGAGGTTGATATTTTCACGAGTTTGTCAGCAGGCTTGACTGATGCTCTGGAATGCCTAGAGTCATCCTCAAGGGAGGTGTTACATTTGGACATACAGTACAACTCCGCACGCACACACACACACACACACACACACACACACACATACACACACAAAGATTGCCTAATCTTTTTTTAAATCACATATGAATAAAAGAATACAGGCAGACATGTATTGAATCTTAAAACTTAATCTTTCCCTTTGGCTCTCTGTTTTCTTCGTAACACATGCACCGACAACACATTCGCTGACAAAATTGACTTGCCACCTTCAATCAGACAAGGACCAAATGGATTTCTGCCAGTTTCACGCTGACATCATTAATAGATTTGGAAGAGGGGTGCGCTATGAAGACAAAGGGAAGGCAAGGTCTGTCTGACGAAAAATGCAGGGTTTTTTTTCCTCAAGCAGCTTTTTGATTGCAGCCCGTTCACAACCAAAAATCTTTTAAATGTTTCTTCTTTTTTTTTGTAAAGTAGTGACTCTTACTTGTATTATCGATGCGAGCAGAGAGAGTATTAGACTTTGTCGGGGAGAGAGGTGTGACATCCATAATGTATTTCCTATTAGAGGATGCCACGCATGGACACACCTGGCCACGTGTCACAGTGGGATGGACAGGAAGTGCATGAGAATAAATGATAGCAGAGGAATAAAGGTTGCCAAGTAACAGATAGCACTTGGAGAGAGGGGTAAAGTAGGAGTCAAAGGAAATAGAAGAGATAGAATGTGTCGGGTTCAGGAAGCCACTGGACATTTAGTTCTTCGTGGAACACATGAAATCCGCACATAAACCAGCTTTCACGGTGCATCTCAGCAGTTAAGCCAATTGCTTTGAACATTTAAATCCTCGCCTCTTACCTGTGCCACTTCCATCCTTATTTGCTCTTCACTTCTGCATGCCTGTCTATCGTTCTCCTTTTTTTGACCCCAGATAAAGGTGGAGGGTCTCTTCTTAAATGCTAATTATTTTGGGTCCATATGCACGCAGCCATCACAAATTGATTGCCGTGTATTGCTGCAAGCACTTTCACTCCCTCCCTCTCATTCGCCCGCCTTCCGCTTTTGATTTTTGCATTAGGCAGACTCCATTTCCAATCAGGCTGTCGTTAAGGTGCACCCTTGGGTGCATCTCAAACAAAAACAAGCACACCCTAAGACCGTTCCTGCATCATTTTTGTCTTACTCTGCTCCACTTTAGCCCTCTTTGCTTCACTCTTTCCTGTTTTTCCATCAATTCCTCATTCTCTTGTATTCACGTTCTAATTATACCATACACTGCCGTGTGTATTCCCTCATTAGCAATTTCGTTCACATGGTCTCTTCCCCCCCCCCTCCCCCTTTCATCATTCCCACCCTCTCCTTTATGTTATCTTCAGCGTCTGAATGCATTGCACTTTTTCGCAGCACATAAACAGACAGTGCCCTTGGGGAGGTGTTGGAGAGCTCTGTCTTTGTTTGTGCGCACCTCTAACTAACGCTCCATCTGCAGGCAGCCAAGCCCGCCGGTGCAAGACAGAGAGCTGGCTCAATCCCAAACCCCTTTCCAGTTGGACTCATTTCTTTACCTTAACCTCACAATGTCTCTCTCCTGCCAGGATAAGGCCCTCGCTCTCAGGCGAATGTCACCTATCGACAGTCACCAGTTACTGAAGACACCTGACCCAATGATTAATTGTCCTTAACTCATTCAGTACCAGCCAATTCTAGACCAAATCTGAAAAGACGTTCAAAAACATCTTTGGGAGTGAATGAGTTAATAAAGAAGGGAAAAAAACCTTCTAAATCCCAATCGGATTCAGCTTTCGGTGGTTGGCTATTCGATCCTTTCCAAACCATATAATGTGGGTGTTTTCATTTCCTAAAGCTTCATCACTCCTCCGCCCCGCTAGGGTTTGGGTGAAAGCTGAGGGTGAATGACCAAAAACCCATACTCGGCATTTCACCACATTAAACAGCCTTCAAAGAAAGAAGAATTTGAGCAATAGTCTGAAAACAAAGTTTTCAGTCATGATTGCTGAGGGCTGTAACTCAAGCCATGAAAATTGTTTGATGTTTTTATGTAGTTTCAAAATGGATTCACATTCTCTCCAATATGAAACGCGAAGGTGTATTGACAACACAGTTATGAAGAAAATTACTAGGTTTCGGGATACGCTGCACGGTACTTACCCGCACAGTGATGCACCATCAAAGGTGCACTATGCAAAATGTTCTATCTCCTTTGACTTTGATGGACAATCTCCTTATAGAGTGTGAAAAGAGGTTTTATCACTCACCATTATCGGGCTCAGATTTCCTGTCATGCTCGGTGTCGGTGAGAGACAGGGCAGAGTTGGCGCGGCTTGTCAGGCAGGAGCTCTGCTCTGACTTCAAACCACGCATCCACATGTGCTGCAGGCCATGGGCGGCTGACGGTTCCACATCAGGCTCAGTGTCCACATCGGAACCGACGCCCAGGGAGTAGCCGTGGCTGTGGATGTGAGCGGTGGGTCCAGCGCATAATGTTTCCTCCTCGTCTTCTTGATGCTGCTGCTGTTGTTGCTGTCGGTGGATGTAGTCTGGACTCCTCAACTGAGCAGCGTTGCAGAAATCTAAATCGAACAAAGGGAGATGGGGAGACAGATTGAGAACCTGAAGACAGCAAAGCCTCTAATACTGGAGTGTGTTTGTTCTTTGCTTCAGCGGCTTTGCTGACCAGGTGTTCATAGATCGACAAAGCAAGCACACACTGGGATACCATACTGGACCGACCTGTATCTGCAATATTAAAAATCACAGATTTAGAAGTGCCCCTCTCAATTATTTGGGATTAGTTATGAAAAGAATTCCGCACAAAACGATTCCAGAACCTTATAGCAACTCTACCAGACATAAGGAATCAATTGCAAATAGGAAACTAACTCCGTCTTTCCTGTCATGTGTATTTCTTTTAATTGCTGCCTGGCGTCTGAAAGCTTTCTGTCAAAAGATTGGCATCATACATCAATTTCACAGATGATATTTCGGAATTGTGTGTGGTCTATGTCTGACCTCTGTCTTTTTTTTTTTTGGATGAGTTGTCCAAAGAAAGGCTTTACATACACTAAATAGAATTTCGTATGGGCGAAGGTTATAATACAATATGATATAACATGATACCTTTGTACAATTACGAGGACAGGTTTGAGTTTCAGAGGTCAAAATGCCAGCCTTGATTTTTCCTGAACCATTTGCATTGCAGCCCTATACTGTTCTGACTACCTGATGTGCGTTATTGAACTTGAGATGTATTGAACTGCTGCTCAAACAGAGCACTGATCTCATCTATATTCTCCTTGGTGGGGTGAAGAGATCAGATAAAGATCAAACCTTATTAATATTGACTCAGACTAAGGGAAAAATTGAGCCTCGCATGCTTTCAGGTGTTAGAACGCCCTCCAAGTCGAAGAATCATCCCGTCATCTGAGAACATCAGATAAACTGTGTTAGTTCTCCAGTTACACCTCAATTCAATTCAATTGTTATCTACTTATTTTATTATTTTTTCACTTTTGAAGAAGAGGAAGAAGAATTTATATGCAGCGGAGTTACTTGACTTTCTTAACTGCTTTTTTTTTTTTTTTTAGAATTTACATGCGGAAGTAATGGAGTCAATGCAATTTCAAACAAATTTTGGCATTAATTGAAATCCAAGCCCCCCGCGACCCTAGTGAGGATCAAGCGGTTCGGAAAATGGATGGATGGATGGAAATCCAAGCCAATTCAACTGAAGCCATCTGGACTGCAGATGAAAGGTTGATTTCCAACTTCTGTGTTTAGTGCATCCAATAAATGCATAGTCCAAGATGGACGCGTGTATCCCACCATCTGGATTTCCTCGTGTATTCATCTAAGCAACTGAAAATCACAAATGGTGTAGTTGCTGTAACTAGAAGGCAACAAAGTACCATGGATTAATAAACTGTCACTATTGCAGGAGGAAATACAGAAACTATTCCCTGGTGGGATACAATTACAGAAAAGTATCTGGACAAAAACCAGCATTTTAGGCCTATTGACCACTGGGATGGCAGTCAGTGTGTCCTGCTGTCTCTTTTATATACCGTAATTTCTGGACTATAGACCGCACCCGATTATAAGCCGCACCACTACATTTTTAAAGGGAAAAAACATTTTGTACACACATAAGCCGCAGGTGCCCATATTGTTACATGAGATATTCACAAAGAAAGACGGTACACAGGCGGCCGTTAAAAAAGTCTTTATATAGGCCGCTTATACGGTAATCCTTCTGGAATTAAACAAGGACAAGTGATTTTCATTGTGATTTGAAACTCAGTTGGAAAACAAAAAAGTTGCATTAATTATGTATTTGCAGTCATTTCAATGAATTAGAAAAAAAATGTTCATCAAATTTGGTTGGATACCAAAAAAAAAAAAACTTCCATCATTCCATTTTCTGAACCGCTTCATCTTCACAAGGGTCACGGGGGGTGCTGGAGCCTATCCCAGCTGTATTCGGGTAGTAGGCAAGGTACATCCTGAACTGGCTGCCAGCCAATCGTAGGGCAGACATAGACACACAACGACTCACACTCAAAATCACACCTAGCGACAATTGAGTGTTCAATCGGCCTGCCATGCATGTTTTTGGAATGTGGGAGGAAACTGGAGTACCCGGAGAAAACCCACACAGGCACGGGGATAACATGCAAACTGCAACATCATTTCATTCAAGTTCAATCCATCTAACGGAAACAAGCACATTTACAACTTGTTTGTTCAAGGGTGCAATTTCCACAATGAATGTGTGGAGGACTTGTTCCACTTGATTATGTTTGATTCACTCACTTAAACCTCTCTAAACAGCACCATCTTGCTGTCCAGCTGCCATAATTTAAATGAAGAAAGCTGAAGTAGGTTTAAATATGATCCACTCATCTGCTTGGCTTCATTCAACACATGTTGCAATGAGCACATGATCAATATTTATATGATTGTTGTCTCCCCGCCAATCAGAGAACAAAGTTAATAGCGCAAATGCAAATGTTATGATTAAATGTAATGAAATGATGAATATAGTTTACCAGATGTATTTCACAGAGAGCCCTCAAGAGTACTACTACTACTACGACTACCACTACTACTACTACTACTACTACTACTCATAATAATGAAAATAATTATAATAAGGATTGATTGATTGATTTATTGACTTTTTTTCACAAGCCAGCACAAAAATAAAATGTTTCTGCAAAATCAAACAACCCTTACCACTCTCTCTAAGTCTAAAAAAAAAAAAAAAAACATTGTATATTATTTTAGTGATTTGTAAACTTAAGTAAAAATAATTGGGTACAATTTTTCACAAGGTTGTGAATCTTCATTAAATTTGATTGAATAAATAAATGATTGGTGTGTGCTAGAAATTGAGCTTTATGTATAATCCTTACTGTTTGTTACATTTAGGCAAGGATACAACGGGACCCACAGCTTCGCCAGTCGATAGAATATTCTCCCAAGAGTCTTGAGGATCACTAGGTGGGTTATTTATTTATCTATTTATTTTAACAAAAGCAAGCCAAGCCTTTACATTCTTTTTGGTCAGCGGTGGTTTTCATCTTGGATAGTTGAGCCATGAACACAAACCTTAGCTTGTCTTGGGTTACTTTTTGACCTCCTGGATGAGTTATGTCAGGATTTGACAAGTACACATGGCCAGCTACTGTAGCTTTGCCGGACTGGGTGAGATTGTACTATTAAATGGACAACAACAACAACATCCAAAACATATATGTGACATCAGGAAATAAAAAAAAGGGAACAGAAAAGAAGGGCAGACTCATATGACAGTAAATGTGAATAATATGCTTTGGGAATTAGATGAAGAGGCTGTTCCCTGTCATCCATTAAAAATGTCACTGGAGGCGTTGCCCCCCTAAACAGTTGGTTACTTAGGCAGGCCATACTTTATATAACTCTGTTGCCAAACGATGAACAGATGTGCTTCATATCACCAGCTATCATTGACATTTAAAAGACTGCTTTGGGCGCGTCATTCGCACCTTACCGTATGATGTGATACACGGATTCAGTGTCATATCATATGGGAAGGTAATTACTTTCTTTTACTGTCTTTTCTTTTTTTTAATATAATGGAAAAGCAAAGAAACTGAAATCAACAAATGCTGGCACACATCCGTGATGACTGATGGCCATTGTGGGTAGTTATATTTTCACTAATACGACAAAATCCAAAGTGGGCAGTATTTGAAATACGAAATTGAAGGAACTGCACGTCGAAACGGTTGGCTAATATTGCTGGTTAGCATGGTGGGATGGTGTCGCAGGAAAGCAGGACGTTAGGGTGACAGAGAGTACATCTATTGATCACGGTGAGCCCTGCACAGCAGCACAGTCCTGATGAGGTACAGCTTCTCTCTTAACACCATACATGACCTGCATAAAGGCCATCCATCACAGCACGCACTGGCCCATTTCTCCTCCTGTCACCAGCAGGGAAGAAATTTCTCAGTGTGTATGCGTCAGCACTACCTCATGTGTGTCTGTGTGTGTAATGAAGGGTGATGTTCCACCCCAGGTGAGGCCGAAGAGGTTTGGGGCTGACCCAGTTTAGCTCTGGGAGGGAAATATCACCTCCATGGAAGAGAGGTAGTAATTGGTTGCTCCCGACTGTCCTTCCAGCTCATTGTAGACTCTTAATAGGTAATTCACATAGGCCCTTTTAAAAAAAACGGAGTTTGCGAGTATGTGGGGCACGTGTGTGTGTCTCTGTCCGCCTTTTGAGCCTAGATATCCAGCTTCTGTGAGGCTTTGAGGGTTCCTTCACAGGTAAATACATACATACCATGAGCATATGGGATACCTGGCTGAGCTTGGCTGTAGTTGTTCTGCCTTTCGCGGTGTGATCCAAGCGTGTGGCGTAGCTCGTGTGTGTAGTCAGGCAGGGTTTCACGTGAGGTGTAAGAGCGGTGGTGAGCGTGACCGTCCTCGCTCTCATCAGACGAACTGGTGTAGGACATCTCCATTTCATGACGGCCCTTAGACAGCGGCTGGTAGGGTTTACTGTCCATCTCCTCCATGGCTTGAAGGGCATCCACTTAATCACTCAGCGCAGCCACAATGCAGAATACAGAGTCTGTAAAAGGGGTGGTGAAAAGTGGATAGGGGTATGGTTGCGTAATGGTGAGTGAATGGAGAGGACAATGGAGGGGAAAATGAAAGGAAGCGGGGGATTGAATAGGCATGGTAGGAGAAAAATAGCAAAAAAGTGTATTATTGTAACGTTACAGCAGCATTTGCTCATTCCTAATACACCAGACATTCATAAACAGTATTCAATATTTCACACCGATGGTTAGTTCCAAATCAATTTACTCCAAATGGACTGTGATTATGTCTGAATGCATTTGAGGAAAAGTTGGACTGAATACGGTACAATAGTTTTCCTTCATGCGACTTCACTTTTCATCTTATTCTTCAGCAGCCAACTATTGACAGGTTTCAGATTAATCAAAACTGTGCTGCTGGCTCCGTTTTATTAATAAACACAGTGACTGATTCACCATTTCTTTATGTCTTGATGAAACACTATTAAAAAAAAAACTAAATAAAAAACAGCCATTTCCCTCCTAATTTCAGACAACTTAAGTGACTTCTCCATTCAATTAGTCCTGTTCCACTTCCAACAACAGTGAAATCTCTTGCAATGTGCTTTTAACGCCAACACTAATTATTTATTAGGACAATTATTACAATATGTGGTATGTAGATATTACTTCGTTCATTATCATCAGTTTCGGTGGCATTTGAAAAAAAGTGTGCTACAAACCAGAAGGGAACCCTGCAACAATCGATTAATCAGCAACTAATAGATTAACAAATGAATCAATATTTTTTTTGTTTTTAAGAATCGATTAATCATTTAGAAAACTTCTTTGATTTAAAATTGTCCAAATCTTTGTTTTTGAAGTAAATGGTTGGAAATTAAAATGTGTTTATTTTTTTATCCGATTAATCTATTGATTTACAAAATAAGTCATTTTAATAAAGCTCAATGATGAATTTCTGCTTCTACTCTTATATTAATGTAAAATGCATACGCCATCCATGCACAGCAGCACACTGCCACTAAGACACATGCACAGGAGAAATAAATAGCTGGTTTATATTTTTTTGTATCTGTCGATTTTTTTATTGCTAATTCTTTAGTATATTATTATTTTACTTTTTTTTACTTATTTGCTTTGTTGTTGTTCTTTTATGTTAGATTTAAAAGTGAGTTCCAGACATTCAGAGAATTATTGTCACGCCAACACACGAATTTCCACAATATGGCACAGAATATGATACCCGAGGTCTCACATTAGCCTAGGAAGTCAATCTACATCAGTTAATTGTGACTGTATTCCCCTTAATTGGCCAGCCCCAGCCTTGAATATTTTTTTTCATGATTGATGTTGGATACATATCAAACAAAGCAATTGAACGACAAACCGGCCGCATACCCCTGGACTACAAGCTGACAGGAACAGGAAGTCTGACAGGCTCCTACAACCAAAATAATTAATTCCCCAAAAGTCACTATAAGGAGGTATGCGTTCATTTATACATGGATTTATTGAAATTGCATTTGCAATTTTTAAAGTAATCCCCACTTTAAAAGAAAACGATCTTCCAAAGTGACAGGATGTGGTAAATCATGGCTTCTCTTGTCCCTAATGCAAAGTCACCACTGATTAGCTTTCAGGTACGATGCCCAGCCTGAAGTATTTCCGGCAGATATAAAGCTTCTAAATGGAGCTTGAGAGGGTCATTGCTCATAGAGACAAAGTGCTATGGCATTGACCTCTTCAGGGAGTCCTGTAGTCCATATATCAAAGGCGTTAGAGTGTGCCTGCTCAATACCTCAGAGATATTCAGCAAAAGGTGATCACTACCAGTTTGATACCATCCAAGTATAAGGCACTGACCTTTCTACCATTATAAAATTGCTTTTATTCCTCGAGAAAGACTCTTTCTCTTGCCTTCACGCTTAACCTTCTAATCTTAAATACACGTGTCCACACAAAAAAGTTAGGAATACACTCATGCATGCAACAAATGTTTGCTGACCCGGTAATGAAGTCAAACATTGGGCCAAACCTCTCTTACCCATTCACCCTACACACCCTCTCATGTTACTAGCCGTTATTTTACGGTAACTTGAGTGATGGTTAAAAGCTCCGCAGTGCGCTTGTTTGTCACCCTCTTGAGAACCAAAAGCATACAGTGTAAGAATGCCTTTAGTGGGGATGATCACATATCGGGCCTCAAGGTTTGCATGTGCAAAAATGGGCACAAACTCGTTTGCGCAAAACAGCAGCAGAATTCATTCGGCCATATTCTCTCATGTGCACGCATGTGGCAGAGGTGCACTCTGAGTGGGGGCAAGCCTAAAAAGTGGGCGCTCACTGCCAAATCTGGCTTTCCGTACATTCTCTCCATTCTCTCTAAAGCAGCGAACTTGTGATGCATTTCAGAGGCTGCCGTAAGTCCAGCGCCCCGTGAAGGTGAAACATATTGCACTTGATGGTTGGATTCAGTTACAATAGACGTTGCGACATGTTGTAAGCTCCTTCCAGAAAGCTATCAAATGTATGCAGAGAGACAGACAAAAAATATTTTACGAAGCTGATGACATTGGTGCTGTGAGTTCGCTATAACAGCGTTTTAGATGTCACATTTACTGGCGAAGAATATCCATGCGTTTTTGGAAAATATCGGGCTTCCACTATTACAACTGCGACGTTCAAAGTAATGCTGCAATGCTAAGTTAGATTTGTTTTTGTATTTCTCTCATCAAAATATGTCCACATTCATTTGACTCGCCCAGGCCGTGGCGCAAGGAAGGTTGGACATGTTTTGGAATTTTTAGCAGCTAGGCGTGGAAATAAAACAGTCTGGAAAATAAATTGTCTTTTGGGTTTCTTAATATTTGAAGCTTCAAATAGACACAAGTCTAACAGAACATTTGTGTGCACTGTGAGAGACTGCAAATGAAAAATAGATATGGGAAGATTCTTATGCAGACAGGGATAAGGGTTGACTATAGACAACAACAAAAAATGAAACAAGGAGGTACTTCTGTGTTGAGCAAACTATCAGTCAAGGTCGTCGTGTTCTGGCATCACAGAGAATCCTCATGTACAAGTGAAAAGCAGGTGGTCACGATAAACAACAAAAATGTAAGACTGATGCTTGCTAAATAGTTATTTTCCATAACATTCAGGTAGGACACAATTTATTTGTAGAATAGCAAGCAGATGCCTTTTTTACCGATGGTACTCCAAGGATGCAATCATTCATAAGCACAATATTCTGATTAAAGTGCCTTTATATTGTATTTTTATTCATTCATTTTATCCAGAGTACATAAACATGCTCTGAAAGTTTTGCCGTGTTCGCAGGCGTGGTGTATCGGCCCAAACTAGCCTATGTCACATAAGCAACGTAAGATATTTACATATTGCTTTATTTTTCTTCCGGATCGCTTCAATGACATTCACAAGACTCGAGAAAAGTCCACGTCCAATTATTTCAAGCCAGTCTTTTAAATGTAACAAAATTTGCGAGCAATGTTCTTGGATCAATCAATAACGAATTTAGACATTGGCCCCCCATATTGCCACACTTAGGGTGCTCTACCAAGTTCTTCACGTTGAAAATTACACCGGCCAACATTTTTACTTATTTTTTTCAATCAGAGATGCAAGTAAACTTTCAGAGGATTTTTTGCACTGATTCCAAATCTGCCCTTGGGTTTTTACTCCAACACATCAGATGTTCATAATAATAAACATCGTATAACAAGGGTAATATAATATGCAATATAGTAATATATTGTCCTTTTTTTTTTAAATAAAGGTTTGGTTCAGCAACAGGTGGGATTTTTTTCCGAAATGGCATAGCTATAAATTACATGCTTTTATAGGTCAAACTCCAAAACCTGATGTGCTAGAAAAACAGGAAACACACACACACACACACACAGTGAAACTCCTCTACAACGAAATCATGTTTGCAGCAAGACATTTTTCACAAAAGCGGGTTTTTCACTGCAGCAAATTTGATCTCAGATGTAAACACACACACACACACACACACACGCACACACACACGCACACAAACGTATGTGTACTCTTTTTTTTTTATTCCAGTAGTGCATAAGTATGAGCTTACATTTATCTGACACTTCATATAGTCAGTGTAGAAAGAAAAAAAGAAATTTACGATCAGCATTCACTTTCACTTACATCAATTTCTTGGATAATGTCTTTGATTTTGTTTCCTTTGTCTTTCTTTTTAATCACTTTTACCCTCTCTTCCAGCATCAGCGCTCTTCTTGTCTTAGCTGCTTGACATCCAAAGGTCCGTTTTGTAGCAATTTTAGCAATGCAACATTCTTGCTGTGTCTGAAACTACTACAAATACTTCCTGGACTACTGCGTATGTGTAAACCAGTGTGGTGGTTGCTGTTGCCGTTTCTGAACGAAACAGTAGAGGTCGGTGTTGGATTAGACTTCGTTGTAGTGAATCTCGTCGTGAGGCAAGAGCAGAGAAAATATTTCGTATAACGCAACAGTGGGGGGCAGGAAAGTGGGAATGGTGTTAATGCATGAAGATTTTTTCACGCTAGGGGGTATTTACGCCCATGTAGGTTTCATTGTAGAAGAGTTTCACTGTACACGCACACACACATAAACGTTTTTTTTTTTGTTAATAGTGTCCAAAATACATTTAGGGATACATAAAACCATCTCTGATTTGCTGTTGACCACTATTAAAAAGGGGGTCTCCACCACTTTTACACATCACCAATCTTGCTGCAGCACAAGCAACATATCCATCACCGATGTGCGGAATCCTTTAGAGTGGCTATTTGGCATCCAAGTAAACCAGGCCCACTGCATCACAATTATCTTTGCCTCACAGAACTATACTACTGTATAGGATGTAATCCTTGAGTCCTTTGCTTTTTATTGGCAAGACATGTGTGAAATCAAAGCCCACGATTATCTTTGCTGCTTTGTCAGGATGGGATTGACTAGTGCCACTTTCTCTTTGGTACGGCGAGGAGTGAGTATACGTTACCCGTGAGCTCTGAGCTTGCTGCAGGCACTGACTGCCGTTTGTCTCCGCAGAGGCCCTCTGTCCCGTTTCATGTCTGTCACACACTTACATGCACGAATGAAGGCATGCCATCATGCGCCCTGCGAACTGTCTTGTTCGCCATCATTTGCGGCATGCATACAGAAGCAGCACACATATATGGATGTGCTTACGTCTCACTTGAAGTGCAATATTTTCTTTTCTTTCAAACACACCTTCCTTCTGTTTCATTACAAGACTGGTTACATCAGACCTATCCAAAGTACAGTCTGCGGGCTACATCCAGCCTTTCCACAGTCTGTGAGCAACCCAGTCAAAATAAAATGTGTGGACGAGACGAGCGAGCAAGAGCTATGACATGTGGATTCAGTGTCTTCACTTGCTATAGTGACTAGTTTTCAATAAAATAACTCTGGTCCGAATAGCAAAACTCTTATTTTGTGCGTGGTGGAGGGAAAAGGACCAGGGGGATTTGCCCAGATAATACTCATGTCATTGTCAATAGTTTCATAAACTGAACATGTTGGGTTTACTGTCGAACAATTCAGCATTATCTAAATACAGTCAAACCTCGGTTTTTGTCCACAATCCGTTCCAGAAGGCTGTTCAAAAACCAAAATTGTTCGAAAACCGAAACCACGCTCTTTTTAAAATAAAAATGTTTACTGAACACGTCTGCTCACAATGGAAAGCAACACGAGGAAGCGTCACTTCCTCGTCTACCCGAGGAAGCGTAACTTCCGGTTCAGGGTGTCTGCCCGGGGACGGCTGGGATAGGCTCCAGCACCCCCCCGCCCCCCACAATCCTTGTGAGGATAAAGCGGATCAGAAAATGGATGGATGGATGGATGGATGGATGGCTGGAATATGAAACACGGTTGTGGTGATCATCTTAGTGTGGCCCTTAACAACTGTTCCAGTTTTTCTTATGTCGCCCCTTTGGAAAATTAATTGCCCACCCCTGGGTTACATGCTCTCTTTCGTCTCATTCTCCCTTACGGTGCACTCGCTCACCTATCGGATGTGCTCTCCAGCCTCTATCGTGTCCTCCAAGGCCTCTGAATTTAGAGACGTAAGCCCTGCTGGTGGGGGTTATTCCCTCTAATTCTAGCCCACAGTGGGGTGCCCATTAGGGGGCTTGATTCTTGGTTTTGATGTCAAAACCTAGAGGTTGTTTCCTAGAGCCAAGCTCACTTCAAACAAAACGCATTGGGCTTTCTGGAGGACAAGTCAGCATGTGGCACTGTAGAACAACACCGGGCTCGAAGTTTGACGTGAACCAGTTCAGAGTGGTGCAGTTACTCTTCATAGAAAAACACAATTGCAGTCTTAGAAATGCCTGCACAGGTTGAAATGATTAGCAGTCTTCGAGTGAATTCCAATTCTTTTTCAAAACCTTTTGACATCTCTCTAATCACTAATCAATATAGAGTACAATACTGATGGTTCCTTGAGTGCACATTCTGAATCTAACTCCAGGAAATGATTCTCTGACTGCATTATTGTTTGTAATTTATGTGAGAGCATACTGACCAAGTTTGGTGTAGGGTGTTGTTTATTTATTTATTTTTCCTTCATGAATATACTGTAAACTTGTATATTTGATAACAATGTTATATGAAGATATTAAGATGCAACATCAAATTATGGATATGGATTGTGAGTTTTTTTTTAAATGCTCGATATAGGACTAGCATGGATGGAGATAGATAGATAGATAGATAGATAGATAGATAGATAGATAGATAGATAGATAGATAGATAGATAGATAGATAGATAGATAGATAGATAGATAGATAGATAGATAGATAGATAGATAGATAGATAACTTCATCACGTGAGGGAGATTAGTTTTACTAGCTAGCTTTTCAGGAATTAGTACACACCCATGCACACATTTGATACGACACGTAACCTCAACAGCGAGGTTTCTCGGTATGACAAATTTAGCAGATAATATTGGCAAGACAGGTATGGTGTTTAAACAGTAAAGATGTGTGTGATTTTTGACTTGATCCTGTATAAATTATCAATGTTTCCATTTTTTATAAACGTATATGTAATCTGGTCATGTGTTTGTTACGCCCAAAACCCCAAATTAATCCACAACCTACAAATGACTACATCCTTGGCCCATTCATAGGTCATGTGTATCGAGAGTGTCTTGCTTTATAGTTCATTTCATCAGCAAGCTGCAACTAAGGAAGTGATCTTATTCCATGCAAGACAATATGTAAAATTCATGAACTTAAATGATTAATGCATCCCATGATGCTGTATTAACCACAGAGCAGTCATATTTGTTGAGCAATGGAATAGCATGGTACTGATATACTAGTGTTACAATTTACAGGAAGAAAAAAAAAAAGACGTTTTAACATTTGAAGCGCATCTCAAGAGAGCCCACTAATGGACCTGAACTGTATGAGTATATGAATGTCATTTCAGTTGTAATTTACATTAAATCTATAATTCATCTGTGTGTAATGAACTCCTCTGCGCTCAATTTTAAATAACCACACAAAGTGACTCTGCATGCATCACATTACAGTGTTGCCCTTGCACACCACTTCTCCTTGCCCCCTTCACTTTTAACTCCTCTTTGTCTTATCGCCCGCACAGTGTCCACACACACACACACACACACACACACAGTCTTGACAAATTCATGAGGGACTTTGCAATCAATCAATTCACACTTGCAACAATATTGGACCTTTCGCAAGCTTGATCCACTCTTGCCCATCCAAAGCAATGAAACACAAATGCATTGCTTTTATAAATCTGCTCAGAGGTGTGATCAAGGCTGACATACATATTGCAAATGAAATCAGTCGAGAAAATGTCACGCAACGGTGACGCAAACAGCGTAGTCGAGTTAGTCAGGTGCAAAGACCCATGAAAAACGTCTTTGATAGTTCTCAATCTCCAACTAAAATCTTGAAATTCTGACAGACGAGAAGGGAACATGCAAAATCAAATAGGAGAGGCAGGGAATGAGACAGAGGCCAGCCGAAGCAGAGAAATTGAGTTTCACCTTGCGAAATAAAAGAGAAGAATAGGCAAGGCAGAGTGGAGCCAACATCATTAGCTCCTCTGAATGATGCCGTACAGCCGCAGGATTTCAGACACATTGTCACAATGGTGAGAAGGTCTTATTTTCATAACGTTGCAGACCCTGAGAACGGGAGCTGCTTTATTTGTTAGCTCGTGGCCTTTGCACATTTCAGTGAAGCTTGTTTGCACATGCTAATCCTGCTCTCTAAACGGGCCACAGGAATGACAAAGAGAAACACTGAGAAACCGCCTCACTCTCAAGCAAGACCTCTCTGCATCAGATGGGTAAAAATGTGGTTGTAAAATGCCCCTTTTTTTTCTAAGAAATTATTTGCTCAATTTAGTTGGGTGACTTTCCGAAACACCTGAAAAGTAGCTACGATCAAGCCACTTCTGAAAAAAATGAATGCTGGATAGTTACATGCTTCCACACTATATATATATAGACTGCAATCTCCATAAACAAACAAAAAACTCCCTTTATCGCCAAGATTCTCGAGAAAGTGTTTTTGTGTTACAATTTCTAGGATTTTTGTAGATTTTTGCGTATTGTCATCTTTAAATCAAAAACAAAGCATAAAAATTGTGTCGTACGAAATATTCCAATTCATGTTTTATATTATATATATGTATATATATATGTAGGCGGCCCGGTAGTCCAGTGGTTAGCACGTCGGCTTCACAGTGCAGAGGTACCGGGTTCGATTCCAGCTCCGGCCTCCCTGTGTGGAGTTTGCATATTCTCCCCGGGCCTGAGTGGGTTTTCTCCGGGTGCTCCGGTTTCCTCCCACACTCCAAAAACATGCATGGCAGGCTGATTGGCCACTCTAAATTGTCCCTAGGTGTGAGTGCGGGCGCGCATGGTTGTTTGTCTCTGTGTGCCCTGCGATTGGCTGGCAACCAATTCGGGGTGTCCCCTGCCTACTGCCCGAAGACAGCTGGGGTAGGCTCCAGCACCCCCCGCGACCCTAGTGAGGATGAAGCGGTTCGGAAAATGGATGGATGGATATATATATGTTTTGGTCATAGCACAGCACCGCTTTTATTGTCCATAGAGGGCAAAAATACAAAGAAAAAAATAAGGACTATATGTGTATGTATAGCGCTGATGGTTGAAAGTAAAATAAATACTTGTTGCAAAGTTGTATGTTGCGTTATTCAAACGTATTTACATCGACTGCAGCACAAGGGTTGTTAATCAACCAAGCAATATCTTGAATTTAAACAGACTCTTCAACAAATTTCAGTCAGGTTTCCAACCTCATCACGTTATCGAATCAGCTCGTATCAAAGTGTTAAATGATACAAGGTTGAACGCTGAGTCATGATCTTTTTGGATCTCAGGGTGGCGTTTCAAACAGTAGATCATAATATTTAAGTAGGACTCACTGTATAAGTCCTTAAATGGTACATGTCCTACTTGTAGTCATATCAAAGCAGTCAGAGAAACTTTCTTTTTAGCAGCTGAAAAACACATTCAAAGTGAATGGTTGCTGAATGTTCCAAGCAAAGCGGTAAACGCTCATCCATGCTTTTCTCTCCATTAAACTTGGCTAATGTATTTGGCTTGTGATTCGGACTCCTTCAAAAGAGCATCAAACAACTGCAGCTCGGGTTCTGATCAGAACAAAGAGATCAGAGCATAGTGCGTACTCCAGCTTCAAAGTCTTTCCACTGTCTTAATGTTCTGCTCCTGGTCTATAAATGACACAAAAAACTCAAGGAATGCAAATTGAATCTAAACCCAGTAGGGCTGTGAGTTCTGCAGACTTCAGAGCAAGCAGGGTGAAACAGCATTTAGCAGTTATGCGGCACACAAATCAAGTAAGCTGCCAACAGAAGTGAATGTGCAGGTTAAAAAATATTTTGTCATGCTTAGAGTTGACCTAATTCAAAGAATTTTAAAATCGTGTTTTTCCTAATCTTTTAGACCAGGGGTGTCAAACTGATTTCACATTGTGGGCCACATACGGACTCGGTAGATGTCAAGTGGGCCGAACCATTCACATTATACCATACTGCGCTATGAATCACCAAAATATCATCACTTTCCTGTGTTTTGGTCTCAAGAAGCATTGATTGGCACTTTCATATCATTTGCTGCGTTGGGCCTATCTCGGTGACAGACTGAGACTGCTGTTTTCTTCCTTACTGTGATCAAAACAGCGGATAATCCACGAATTGCATTGTATTTAAAATATTCATTCTGTGTCTTTAATGCATTTTTTTCCACTTTTAAATGATCCCGCGGGCCGGATCAAACCTCCTTGGGGGCTGGTTCCGGCCCGCGGGCCGTATGTTTGACACATCTGTTTTAGACGAACTGTACGTTCTTATCATAATTTTATCTCATTTGCTCAATCTGTCTTTATTTGGGCAATTAGTTGTAAAATGTCGACTTCTTTGTTTTTAAATGGTTTTAAATGTTGAACTTTTAATCATTAAAAGCTAGTGGGTTACCTGGAGTATGAAATGTATACCTGCCTTGTCTTGCCTTTCGTTTTGTCTATCGTTAAAAATGTGTTATCATCAGAGGGGAATTAGAATGAGTTGAGTTTAAGGCTGTAGATGCAGATTCAGGCTTTAGGCTCTTTGGGAGTAAAGAGTGACGTGTCGGACTCGTCGTCCATCAATAGATGAAGATGGAAGTAAAGATTTTCTCGGAGTCATTAGCATCATGCCAGATTCTCAAACGTGACAGACACCTCAGACATGTAGTAACCCTGAAGGAGCCATTATGTTATGTAAACACCACAAAATGCAACAAATTTACAAGATATAATACCAAGAGCTGGAAGAGCAGAGATGAACTCTGGGTGACCAGGCAATCATTTTGCTGGATATGTTGAGTTCTCTTTTTACCAGGAACAGTTTATTGAATACAGTCAGTAGTAGGATTAGTTTTTTAATTATTGTACACGTGAGAATATGAGGACCATTATTCAGGTACATGTATAAAACAGTCTAATATACAGTACGTTATTTTGATAACCAACCTATTTTTGTATTTTGATGAAATAAGTTCAGAAATTAAGGGACAGGACAAATGACTTTTTCCTTCCTCCTCCTCTTTTTGAACGTGTAAACTGTGCTGAATGATGTAATTTATTTATAATTCTCCGGCGTCAGCCCCACAAGGAGCCTCGTCTGCCTGTCGGAAGCTGGAAGCTTCCAGCACACTGGAAGCTTACATCACATTGCTGTTCACCGTCCAACAAGTCGGCTATTAGCTGATGGCCAACACGTGCTGTACTTACCTCTCCACCATCGGACGAGAGAGCTTTTTTTTTTTCATGGCATCTTTTATCGAATATGTAGACAGGAAAATTGTTTATTGTTTTATTTTTTACAGCAAATTGTTTTATAAGACAGAAAAATTCTGTATTACTGTTGTTGGTCGCAAAGGTCTTATTAATCCATCATGTTTGCAATGTCTCTCATTATTTATTCCTGTTTTTTTATGTACTTTTATTAATTTGTTTATTTTTTAGGGTCAAATGCTGCTGTGCTGAAAACAATCAAATGACGTTTCTGGAAGAAGAGAAAATGAAAAGAACTGAAGGATGGCAAGATTGCTAAGTGAAGCATGAAATGATGGGCATTTAATTGATGAATACAAGCTAGATATCAATGGGCTGCAGCCCTCCCATCATGTTCTTGTACTTTCATAGTTGATCAAGCCTGAAATCTCTTACATAGAATGCAGTGTTTACCAGCCGCACACAAGCCAGGACCCAACGCCACAGCACTTGCATCCTTGATCACATGCAACTGTGTGTTTCCAGTGATGGCAAAGGGAAATCAATAACGCAAAATCACCAAAAAAAGAAAAAGCCAAACAACAAGTCAAATCTAAACCACCCGAGGATAACACAATAAGCGAGAACGAGCCAAAAGCGGAACCAACAAGAAATACAAACCCAGACTGTGACTATGACAGAGAATGACGATTGGTAAAAAAAAATAACGCTTGGAAATGAGACGAGAACAGGGTGAATGTTCCGACAACAGGTGATGGTAAATAAGCGTAAAGATGTAAACAGAATTTGAAATTTTATTTAAACTATTTTAGGATCATACTGTTTAGGATATACACAGTTTAAACTATTCTAGTTGTCAGTTATAAACATTTGTGGAGTGGGGCGTCAATTAATTCATCCTTGTTCCCGGCAAATGGTGGGGAATTAATGGCAAATGGTGTACAATATGCTAACGTGACATGACGCATAAACGACGAACTGAGAACGTGCCTGGTATGTTCAAGTAACATATTAAGAGTTATTCAGATAACTATAGCATAAAGAACATGCTAACAAGTTCACCAAACCATCAATGTTACTCCAAATCACTAAAGCCAATGGAATCTTCATCCTCTGTGTCACTTTAAAGCAACAATGGAGGTAGAAGATGCAGCGCTTCCTCTTCTACGTCGCTTACGTCAGACTCATTGTGGTTTTATCAACACAGGTCTAGAGCGGCCACGTGTGGTTTAATGTGAAATGATATAATAATATGTTAATAATTTCACCCATAAATCGCTCCAGAGTATAAGTCGCAACCCTAGCCAAACTACAAAAAAAACTGTGACTTATAGTCCGGAAAATACAGTAAATAGAGTGAATCCACGCAATGCTTGGTGGATAGGGACAGAGCCCTGCCACGAAAAGCGAACATAATTGATTGGCATAATTGATACTCCCATCCCGCCGGTCCAAAAAATATTTGTAATCACCCTATGGATGGTACATGATACTGTAGTGGCAAAAAACTAAGGTGGGCATTTTGTCATTATGTTTGTTTAGCAAAACTGCCATGTGCCCAAGACGTTCAGGACAAAATGTTTGACCCCCCTACGAATAATTTTTTTGCTGATAGCCAAGAAACAAACCTGGACCATTGACTATTTATTGTGCACATGGGTCAAACCACTGATCAGCACAGCATGTCTGAGCAGTGCTTCAATGATCTTTCAATGTGGCCTCCAGTGTGAACGTGCACATCCATCGGTCTTTTCAAGGGCCCCCCCGATCAACCTTGACGACCTTCTCTCTCTATGATCTCGGAAAAGATATATTTCTCTTTCATACCGCTTCTAACTAGAAAGCCAAGTTCATTACGTGATACTCACTTCGACTTTCTCCGGGTTTTAAGCCATCTGCTGATCCCCCCCAAAAGAGAAAAAACAAACAGATGAGACTATGTAAAGACACACAGGCATTGCGCCGCTTTCCCTCGCTGAGCCACCAAGGAATTTGACCACAAATACACCGACACACAGAGAGCCAGAGACACCTCCCAAAACCACTTAATCAATATTCCTGACAAGGCAAAGCCTTATTCAACACAATTGATATTCCTCCTCTTTCGCAAGATAAATACATGTCACTGTCCTCCTCGCAGGCCTAAAAGGCTGTTCACACTAACCCGTTTTGCAAATAAAGCTTTACATCAAGGCTGACAAGCGCCTAAGCTCTCTGCATCAGCCACTGCTCGCTTAAAAAAAAAAATCCTCTTTCAATAATGCATTTGGCTGCTCAAACCTCCACTTCTCAAAGATAAGCAAAGTGGTGGCATTACAGAAGCGGAATTAATTGATAAATCAATGCCAGAAATTGGATGCGGTTGTTGTTAGCAAGTAAGACAGTACTTTCAGCATAGCCCCTTAATGAAGTTGTTGATTATGGAGAAATAAGTGAGCTGAAGAGGAGTTACCGAAGAGATCTACCATGACTATTAGGCAGCATAAGAGAATAATTTGTGAATACTGAGGGGAATAGTCTTCCATCATGGCTTTACATCCTGAGGTTTGCCATCTAAAAAATATGATCAACACGCAGGATTTTTCTGACATCACCTAATGTGAAAAGCCAAGCTGTCCCCCTATAGATTATTATCTCCCGAACTGTGTCGCTGTTTTCATGACAGAATGTTAGATGGACAGTCAGAATGCAGCGCGGCCTTGAACAGGAAAGTGCCTCCTAACAAAGAGTGGAGCCCGTTCCCAATGGTGAGAAGACTCATTCGAGTACATGCTGTTCTGCTACGTGTCGATGATAAAACAGAAATGCGTCTCAAGGTTAAGATGGAATTTATGGCCGGATAGAGCATTATTTAAGAAATGGTTTACTTCATAAACAACCTTTTTGTAACTTCAACCTTCACAAAGTAAGTGTTGAACACAAAGCAAATACTTTGTGTCTATAGTGTTTTCTTTACATGATAAAACTATGCAAGACATAATTCTGCTCCAGAAATAGATGCATTTTTCTCACTTTGTTGCTTGGCAAATGGACTTTGGTGCTTACTGGGTGCATTTAATAGAACAAACCTGTGATTTTTTTTTTTTCTGGGCACATCATGTCAGATTAACACACGACACATTCTGTAAAATGTGTCATTTCGGAACCTAAATCTTGCCGTTTGTTGAAAAAAAAAATGAGTGCACAAGCCACCCATGACTGTATTTTCTTTGGGGTACATTCTGGTTACTTTATTTGCACAAATGTTTGTCTTTGTGCACTTTGCCAGCGCATTTTGGCGGACAATCGACAGAGAGCTTCTCCCTGTGCAGTTTGAGGCCAATTTGAACAACGATTCACATACCAGAAAAAACATTCCAGAGTTCACGACGGATCATGACTCATACTGAAATTAACCACAAAAAAATAAGACACTGGTTGTACTTAATGGATGCAGACAACAGGGCCTCCAACAGAGACATGTCAGGCACCGTTTTGGCACTGTTCATTTTTTTTTTCCATGGGTTAATAATTCATGATAATCTAGCACAAGGAAAGCCATGAATATTACTGGCAATATGCACATGAGGCTTATTTAATTCAGCGGCAAATAAATGAACTCATTTAGAGAAGCGAATGTACAGCATGCACTCACTGTTTGATGTTGCAAGCAACAAGCAAGTAGTTTGTCTGAGTAAATCATTTCATAATCACGTAGCAAAGTAAGAGCTATAAATGTGTCATTTTAGTAAATTATATGATAAACTGCAACATTTGATGAATGATCTGTTCTGGAATTGTTGGAAGCGGGTGGGGGCGGGAGAGGTCAACTTGCTTTCGGTTCAATCATTTTGTCAGCATTTGTTTGAAATTGACTTCCTTTTTCAAGGTTAATTTTGAGATTTAAAGAGGAAGGTTTTTTGTTGTTGTTTTTTTGGATTGAAGTCTTCCTTCCTCAATAATGTGTATGAAACTGAAGGTGAATTTACCGGTCTTTCTGTAAAGGCTGTCTGGAAGACACTCAATTTTGTCCTTTGTATCAACAAGACAAATATAATGGATGTTGACTTAATTGATTTGACAACAATGCCAAGATTTGCAGGGCGAGGTCAAGGACAATTTACGTGGTAATAAATCTGTGAAGAAACAAACATTGATTTTTCCTTCTTCAGAAATTGTCCAATGACTTGATTAATAAAAATTTCACAGAGACGAATGTGTCCCTGTAGGTGGACATTGGCTTTCTTGTGTGTGTGTGTATGTGTGTGTGTTTGGGTGATAGCATAGCAGTGTTAGACTGTGTGGCGTCAATGTGAATTTCTGCCAAACACGTATGCTTCTCCAATCCAAACCAAAAGAATACACCTTGAATAACCCAATCTTTGCATTATGTTCAGGGAGCAATTAAATGGAAACACTCACAAGATGTCACAATCCACTAGAGACAAATTAGGCACTCGGAAATGACCGCAGTTTTCTTCTGACAGCTTTTCTGTCTAAGCCCTCCAGCTAGCCACGCTCCTTTAGCGCTACTCTTCACATGCTAAAAGGCGCACACGGCACGCTCCTCTTGACAAATTAGTCTCATATTTTAAAGAATGGTGAAGTGGCTTGACCAGTAAGCCTCTCGAGGCTCTGATCCCTTCTGTCGTTAGACCAGAGAAGCGGGGTCTTGAAGGTACAAGAATAGGAAGCAAGGGTACAATTGCATTTTTCATAATACATTTCGCGCAGAACGCGTTGCCTCTTTGTGAAAGCACATTTACTGTAGTTCCTGACTTTTGCCCACAGCCCAATGGAGAAACACAAGACACAAAAGGGAATAAAGAGCTGGAGACGCCAGTTGAGACAACGCCAAATACTTAAAAGAAGATTGCCTGCGGCATACATGCTCCAACCCGGGCTGTGTGTGTGTGTGTGTGTGTGTGTGTGTGCGGGCGCACGCCCGTGTGAATTTGTCTGCACAAACACTATTGTTTTGTTTGGAGACTTGTTTTTCTTTTACTTGTAGTCTTGGTTTCAGCATAACAATAAAGCTCTTTTTTTATTGTATGAAAGAGCATTGTCAGAAAAAAATAGATGACAAGCACATATACGTTCACATTGTGGACTGTAAATATAAAAGCCATCAAATGAGACATGGTTACTTATTTTGACACTTTATTATCATTGAAAGTACATGATTTAACCTGATGTCAGTCAAGTAGTCAGTGGAAGAAATTCCAGCTTCAAGGTTATGAACCTTTCTACAATGTTGAGCGCCATAAAATATTTTAAAGGGTGCCATTAATGTCTTTGGGTTCCAGGTTTTTGCTTTCTTTCTTGTTTTTCTATGGTTACAGTGCTGGGATTTTTATTTTTATTTTTTTCTGCAGGGGTCAAGGATTGCCATCGGATTGGAAGAAATGTTAATTAGCAGTACAGGACTGAACAATTTTTATTGAAGATTGAGCAACATTCCATTTCAGAACGAAGGAACATTTTTGAAGTTGTGTCATGTTCAAGTGTGTGTTTGTACGTCAAAGTCTTGTTGTCTCATTGCTCGAGTGGCAAGGGTTCTGTTTCTTTAAAATGATCAGCAGAGTGGCGAACATTCGAGCTTTCCGAGCAATTACATTCTTATCATATATGATGGACATGCAGAGCGAGAAGTGGGTGGTAAAATGTCACACTGGGCTTCAAATTGCTTCTTACTGCAGGAGTGGGTGTATTGCTCTGAGCAGTACTATGTGTTATGTGTGTGTGTTATGTTTAGAACATCCCCCTGTGCCTCTCACATTGTCCTCTCACTAATTCATGACCTCAAATTTATTAAGGAAAAGTCGTTTGGCAGCAACATTGTGGGGCAGAGAGAAACGCTACAGCGATTCCACAGGAGAGGAGAGCATTACAGTGCCATCGGCAACAGCATTCCTGGAATGAAAATTTATTAATAATGCATGGCAGGGTTACAAAAAAGAAGACCCACCAAACCGCACCCCCTTTCTTTTTGGTACAGTGCCGCGCAACACAAAGCCGGTGCAGTTTCACTCGAATCTGAGCCGCGCAAAGGATCGCCCATGTGATGACTTTTACGGTCTTCTCCACATGCGACAAAGGGATATGTTGACAGGTGAAACTTAACAGTGCAGTGGCTCTATCTAATTATGATGGGACTCAAAGACGTGGAAATGAGTGTGCGTGTTTCTTCCAATTACGACCGCACCGTATGTGTGAAGCCCCCTCGCAACAGGACTGAAAATTAAAAAACGAGAGAGCAACAGATGAACGAGATCATTAGTATCGCCGCACTGCTGGCCTCAAACTGCTGCCGAGGAGTCAACTGGCTCAAATTGAAATGATTGAAAGTGAAACGCGGAATGTTGGATGGACTGATTAGCCATGTTGGATGACGGACAGAAATGCCAATGTTTTATCAGTGCCATGAGCAGGGTGTATAATTGGTCGTGTGACATTTTAATTCAAAGACCTTCCATAATGGGTGTGGCATTTAAGATATGCTCTTAATCACCACTGTTAGGATCCACACTAAAAAGCATCTGTATGTAGATAACAGGTATAAGGCACACACATCAACACACATTTGGACAGTGTGCGTGTGTGTTTGGACAGTGTGTGTGTGTGCGGGGGGGGGTGGGGGGGGAGGGGTGAGGGGGAATCCAGGTTGTGTGTGGGAGTGTGTGAGAAAGGCTTTGCAGCTTGTGTACGTGTGTATAGTCGCTAAGCCCCCTCACAGATGCTCTGTTAAAATAAAATAAAAAAGATCCAAGACATACGGCCTTATTTCACTATCAATAAGGCGCATGCCGAGAAAAAAAAAACAAAACGCAATCTCCTCACCATGAATAGCTTCAGGTAGGACAGTGTCACGTGTACATTGCATTGATATGTGTTTTTTTTTAAATGACAAAGTACCACAGACCGCATAACGATCTGAAATGATTGCAATATTTTCTGCCTGAATTGTAAAGGTTGCTGCATCAATAGTGCATTGTGAAAAATTTTTTCCTGATTAATGACATCATATTTTAGCTGTGCGTTATTGAATAAAGCATATTCCATACTAACGTTTTTGTCTTCGACTTTTTTTTCTCCAAGTTATTAAGCTATATAAATGTGTTAATTTATTTCCTATTTGCACAAACTGTCTTCAGCAGTTTACTGAAAGCAATTATCGCATGAAGAAGAGACACGGTATAATTTAAATCTATCCGAGCGTGCCCATACCGGTGCAAATTATGGCAGCTTCATAATAATTATGATTTATCCAACTGTATTTTTTTCTGCCCTTAATTATTCACCCTCATTCATTTTAAAGTCCTCCAATGTGGAAAAATAAATATGCAGCTCAATAATGTTATCCAGTCTGGGGTTGGCACAGCCTTCGGTATTCAGAATGTTACTGTTTTACAGGAGTTTTGTAGAAAGTGTTTGCTCTATTTTGCCTTCTGGACCTTTACCAGCGAGCAATATGCATGGCCTTTTAGTCAAAATGTTATACTTTTGCATTGTACAAAATCAATCAAATATGTATCGAGCTCACGTGGCCCTGTTGGCATCATTAGGCTACCTTGGTGCTGATGCTGATGGAGTGGCACCACCTCAAGGCTGCTCGTGGATCGAAGCCAACTTCGCAAGCATAAAGCTGAGCAATGGTCACCATTTGTGGCGTTTATCTGATCGGCGTGCTTTCTGTGTGTACAAAGTATGGATGGAGAGCTGCTTAAGAGCATTAGCACGCGCCCATGTAGCCCGACGGTGTACCACGCACCGCACACTACGGCACGCCGACTACGAACAGCTGATGATCATTTCCTGTGAACTCACGTTGTGTCCCGGCAGCCGAGCTGCCTCCAGCCAAGCAACAGTGCTGACAACCGGTCACACGCCGTGCGTGAGTCCACGAAAGGCCAGGACAGAACGCTTACCTTCCTGACGTGCAGCAGCAGCAGCCATTCCTTTTCGGTGAAATTCCACGCTTAAGATCCAAGTGCGGAGCAATCCCGCCCCCGCCAGCAGAATCGGAACCCCGTGACGTTGTGCCTCTGCTAGATACGTGACTGAGACACTTCGCCGCGCTCCTCGGACTCAGCCGGTGTGGTTTCGATACGAAGTGGACCGCTGCCTCAGACGAGAGGAAGGGAGTCTGTTGGTAGGCAGGGTATGAAAGACCGGCAGGACAGTGCGGTGGTGACAGGAGGGAGCCCGGCAAACTGCGATTAGCTGCACTTGAACCCGACGAGGCGCACCGGGTGTTGCTGATGCTGCCGAGGCTCGTTGCCGCTATAACAGCATCCGTGGATCATACCACCACACCGCGGATAAGGGGGTGTGGCACAGACCGCTTTACCCTTTCGCATGATGCCATATTATGGGCCTATTAGTCCCAGAAATAAAGCACAACGTTGCACTTGCGGGGCACAGTGGCGTCTCACTGGGAGGATGCCTTAAAATGTGCTCTTTTCCTACATTTTAGACCCATAAAAAGATACACATTTCATTCACCAACAAGTGCTATCATTAGCCCTATAGGGTACACGCGTGTCAATTATACAAGAAATAGGCTCCCCTGTATCTGACGGAGCAAGACACTACCTCATTAGTAAGTGTATTTATGGTCATGAGCAGCCACATTTTTTTTCAGTAGCTTCCACATGGCAGAATGTGTTGGGTTTTGACAATATAGCAGTTTTTCAAAGATAATAAATTGAACTTGACACCGACGAAGGCCCCCTAAGATATGTTTTCTTCTGCTAAATTAAGTGCTTAATGACTCTGACCTACGTGCTCCATATGCGATGCTTTCATTGGGCATTTAAAGCTAACGGAGGCTTCTCCAAACGGCTTGTGAATGGCAGGTGTCCTAATGATGCAGTTTTATTATTTCCCCTAAGCCCAGCACGCAAGCGGCTACAAACAACCATTCAGACAGCTGCTTCCATCTATCTGTCTTTCAGCGTGTCTCACCATATCCCCTACACAACACAGCAGCATGCATCTTTTATCGAGATCCGTTCGGGCACTTTCCTGCAATTTCATCAGTGATTCTGAAAAGTGAGGTTGAATTCTGGTGCTATCTTGCCGAGCGCTAAATGGAGCATATGGGTCAGGCAAGTACTGTTTGAAAATTATGGTAAAAGCCGGTTTGAGGCACATTGTATCCGATGTGTGTCATCTGAGTATGGATAGTCAATATGTGGCTGCCAGGTCCCGTTCCAACTCAGATTGTGAAAGGTGGTGGTGGATTATGATCAGAAGCCCAAGCATCTTTAGAGTTTCTGTGCTTGTCCTAATGGCACAAACATTACACCTCAGCAGCTCAGGGGAACAATCTTGAAAAGAGCCGAACCCTTTGCGGCCGACACATCTCACTGAGGCATTGATTTGACAACCAGCTCATTGCTGAGATTTGAAATGTCACAATGTTTAACTGCGATTCCCCCCCACCCCCGGCCCGCCCAGCCCAAACATTGTGTTTCAGTGATGCGAGCCAGTAGAGAGGTGAACTGGCCTCGTTTTGAAAGAAGCAACATCCTCATCGTGTATATTATTCCATAAAGCATTGAAATTACTGATGAAAGTTATGCTTATGGCCAACAGCTGCTGTCAACTGATACTCGCTTTCATGGCAAAGTTGAAATGTTAGTGTAATTGGTGTCCCGATGCGGTCTACAGAGGATAATCTGAGGCCTGCTTCTGCTACATTTTACAGACATATTGGCAGCTGTACTATTGCAAATGCCATCAGATTGTACTGTAAACTGGATTGTGTAAAGATAATAAAGGACTTCCGCATATGGGTAAAAATGTCGGTGGAAACAAATAGGAGAGGCCCATCTCCATGAGACCGTGTTTGCTGAGCCAATTATCCCTGCCCTATTTGGATGACATGGAAGCACAGCTGAGTGGGATGTGGCGCACAGAGGTGGATTTAGAGCTGCTACTCCATGAAAGCGATTTGAGGGTGAAGAGAAAGCTACTGTGGCTGTTGTGAATGCTAAAATGGAGAGTCTAGTGAGACCAAGTTTGATGGGAAGTTGTCCATGCCTGTTCTCTCTGATACACCTCACCACAAAGTAAGCGTCTTACGCCATCAGGCACATCTGTAGAAGTTTAAACCCCAAATTATTCCTACTCTGGCCAAATTCTTCAGTGAAGTGATTTGTTTTTCCGTTCTTTTGAAATTGTCTAAGGAAAACATTGTTCATGAATGGTGATTATTCTGAGGAAAATTACAAACTTCAACTTTAATGAACTCAATAAATTAATTATGGTCATCAATTGTATAATTTTAAATAACTATCCGCTCTGAACACATTCAAACGTAAATAATAAATCCTACAATATCATTGACTGATTGACTCTGGATTTTTGTTTGAAATGCTGTTACGCGGGCAGCATGGTGGGTGACCGGTTAGCACGTCCACCTCACGGGTCCATGAGGCCTCATGAGGCGTGTCGACACACTGTGTTGATACTTTGCTGATACGGTGTCACTGACCACTGCCACCTGCTGGACCTTCAAAATCCTTGCAGCCAACCCACTTGACAGACTGAACTGACTGATTTGATGATGAAGTGGACAGAAAACAATATCATTCACATCCATGCATTCATATTTTATCATTCAATGTGTTTCAATAATGTGAAAATCATGTGAATGAGGAAGCTTGTGAGCTTTGTCTTCACAAATTTCCAGTTCACGTGTTGATCACGTGATGCCATGAAGGAGCACACGCACGACACGTGGATTGCTCTGTGAGCCCGACGCATGCGTCGCCGCATCGGTGTCGCTGGACCCATCACTACTGGAGTCTATCTCCAGCTGTCTTCAGGCAATAGGCGGGGTATACCCTGTGGAAGGGAACCGAAGTACCCGGATATCATAGAATAACACAAATACTTCCAAGCAAGAATCGATGAATAGTATCGAGAGGGCTAGAAAACAGCACTTGAAGCAGAACAGCAAGCAAGGTCAAGAATCTGACAACGACCAGGCAGTTTGTTCGTCCTGAAATACGTGGCAAGGCTTGATTGGAAATGCGGCACAGATGCGCACTCCAGCTGCAGCTGAAACACAATCAAAACCGAACGTGACACTTTTTGTGCTGTGGATTTGAATTGCAGGCGCTCAAACTTCCTCCAGCACTCCAAAATCATGCATTTAAACAGCCTAACGACAGAAAAGACAAGACAAATAAATAAAAATATATCTAATATTTTTTTTCTTTGTTAGAATTTCTTTTAACATATTTGGGATTGGAGTAATCTGAATGTAATTAAACGTATTAAAGTTACATTACCTTAATGTTGTCGTACTTGGGTTGTGTTACTGAGTATATTTTAAACAGATAACTAGTAACGCAATACATTTTTAACTCTACGCATGGTGTAGCTAAAGTGCTATAAAAGTGCACAACATTGACCATTTTGATCACATTGGTGTTTTAATTTGTTGGACAATGATGCTTTTTTTTCAGAAAAATACAATGAATAATCCATTCAAATCCATTTGAAAGACATTCGCTGCCGTTAACAGGAATAACGAATGGGGATTCTCGGTACCGGTCCAAGTGTCAATGCAAACTTATTCCACCTGCAGGAAGTGAAATGATTGCATCTACCCCTTGCTGCGCTAACAACTCGCCCTCATGGGAAGTCTTTGTGTCTGTGGGAAACGTTGTCCATTGATCAGAAGAATGTTTGTCAATTCAGAGGTCACTGATTTTGAATGAGAAGGCCTGCCTCCCAATCTCTGACCTAATTCATCCCAAAAGCATTTGATGAAGTTGACGTCAAATCCCTCCCATCCTCGAGTTAAGAGTTGTGTCTTGAGACTTTTGTCTCTTTCCTGTTTACCGTCGCGCTGCTTAATATCAGATTAACTATGCCGTGCTACATCACTTCACAGCCTGAGGCCCTTTAAATGTTCATTATTTAGTTGTGTGAATGCAAACAGTTTTTCTTCCCTGAACTCCTTGCCCCTTGTAGGCTGTAAGGCATTGGCCATTGATCAGTGCTAAAGCACAGGGTGATTGTGGCTTGCTTTATTAGATACTAACAATTATCCTTTCAGTAATTTGCAGCAATTCCCTCTTGTTAAATTCTGCTTTATTTCAGGTTTGGTCTCCCACCGCCTTCGAGTTATTATTGTGAAAACCCTCCTCTTATTATTATCCATTTAGAATGTATTCTCCTCACCTCGGTTTCCTCCTCATTTTATACTGCACATAGGTTTAGGACGTATGCCTATAGACATGTACTTACATACATACATGCGGGTTTAGGGAGTAAAGGAACACATGTACCGGCGTTCTGGAATCAGAATTAATGTAACTGTATTCCGTTACAGTTAGAGAAAAAAAAAAACAATCAGATGACAGGTTCATTCATTCAAAATCGGGATAATTACACAAAATTACATTTTCCACGTGGGCAGAGTGACGCCATTGTTTGTTTGAGCCCTCAACAAGTGGATAAAGCATCACAATTTTCACGTAACTCAATAGACTGCCATGACTCCACTCACTCAGCATAGTGTTGCTGAGAGCAAGGGGAGTTCATGTGGTATCGGCGAGGCGAGGGCAAACTGGCTATGTCGTGTCCTCCACACGTGAAGGGAAGGAAGAAGTGGGGACCGCTGTTTGGAACTGTTGTGAAGCGTACTCACTGAAAGACCAATTTATCCCAAATAATATTTCCAAACCAGTTCAGGGTGTGACCCCGCCTACTGCCCAAAGACACCTGGGATTGGTTCCAGCACGCCATGCGACCCTTATGAAGAAAAGCGGATCAGAAAATGAATGGATGGATGGATGAATATTTCCAAAGAAAAGTTGGAGCTGTCGGCATCCTGCTATGATGGTCACAAATCACCCATAGATTTCATATTTAAACCATATTAACAATAAAATTAGCTTAATGTGACACGGGAAATAAAAGTGGTATTTTGTGGTGACATCATGCATCGTCATCAGCGCACATCATAATTATGGTGTGCGGTTGCATGTGGCAGCGATATGAGTCTATCTATCTATCAATCTGGCTGTCGATCTACATTTTGTCTTTGTTAACATATTCGGTATTGCAGTAATGCAAAGTTAATTAAATGTATAAGTTACATTACTTTTATTTTATGGACCTTGGATTATGTTGCTAACTACATTTTTTAATAGGTCACAAATAACTGTTTGGGCAGCTTTGCCAGAACACTGGCCCTGTCACTGAAAAAAAAATCCTTTGGATCCTTTGAATTTACATATATATGGGTTACACGGGGCGGCCCGGTAGTCCAGTGGTTAGCACGTCGGCTTCACAGTGCAGAGGTACCGGGTTCGATCCCAGCTCCGGCCTCCCTGTGTGGAGTTTGCATGTTCTCCCCGGGCTTGCGTGGGTTTTCTCCGGGTGCTCCGGTTTCCTCCCACATTCCAAAAACATGCATGGCAGGCTCGTTGGGCACTCTAAATTGTCCCTAGGTATGAGTGTGAGCGTGGATGGTTGTTCGTCTCTGTGTGCCCTGCGATTGGCTGGCAACCAATTCATGGTGTCCCCCGCCTACTGCCCGAAGACTGCTGGGATAGGCTCCAGCACCCCCCGCGACCCTAGTGAGGATGAAGCGGTTCGGAAAATGGATGGATGGATGGGTTACACGTGATTAAAATATATTGGAGTATGAAACAGAATTGGATTTATTTTGGAAGAAAAGTATAGAAATTTGTCAGTTGGCCACTTTTTCATCATCTGCAACTTATTCCTCAAATGTAGTTACTTTTTTGTGTGTTTTTATTTTCACAGTATAAAATCTCACTTCATATTTAACATTTGAAATTTCCTGCGCTTTATATCTTGATCAAGACATTACTTATGGAAGGGTTTAACTGTACTTGCAAAAAAAAAAAATGTATGCATCAAAGTAAATAGGTCAGTGATAATTGATGCAATGCAAACTATTTAATGTACAATATTTTTAAAAAGCAAGAACATTTTCATCATATTCATTGATAAAAATCATACTGGTCTTTTCGGGCCAGCATCAGTGAACAGTCACATCGTGGCCACTGTCATAGTAGAATCTTACTCCGCGATAGCATTCTACCAGGTGACTAAGAATCCACCAGCCTGAAGTCGCACTGGCACTTGTCACGGCATCACCAAGACTTTGCGGTGACTTTTGGCCGAATTGGTCTCGTGAGATGTTGCCCCAGCGAGAGCGCAAGCAATCTTCCTCTCTCCTGAGTCGTTGCGACAGATCAGCCGCAGCAGTCGCGGTGACGTGTCCGCCAGTTAGATAGGCCCTCAATCTAAATAGTTCAGAATCACATGGCCACATTCAGTACAAAGCACACTGTACCAAGCTGACACTCTTTAATAGTGTTAACCTGCAGCTCATTAGCATTGTACTTTCATGAACTGGACCTTGACACAGAGCGGAAAGTGGAGCAAACCACCATCATTCCAGCTATCTGCAGTTGTAATTATAAAATCGTTATTTATCGGCATGTTCTGAATTGCAATTGCGTTATTGTTTTCAAGAGTAAATTGTTACAAAAGAGATTTGTCAGTCTTAAATGAATGTGAAAGGAATTTTGCATTGATTACTCCAAATGTTTGTTTATTTTTTTTACACTCAAATTCACACCTCTGCACACTTCAATTAAAATGACGAAATGAAGGGGCATGTTTTTTGAAGTTGGTTGCCTGGGTGGTTTCTCCTGACTATAGCTGGAGGAAACCCACCTCAATTATCAATTAAGCTGCTATTCGGACCTTTTTGCCACAGATTAAAGTGTGTCTCTTTTGCAGCGAAAAAAAAACCCTTTTGGCAGGCAGGTTGCTGCTTACTGATTAATTACAAATGTAAATCATCCTAATGCGGATATGATGTGAACTGATTTCAAAGCGTTGACATTCCCCCCCCTTCAAGATCTTCTCTCAAAATTAGTAATATCCCTGAAAGGCCATGACATTCATAAATTCAACAATCCGCATGTATAAATTGTGGCAGATTTGAGAGACGGCAATATTTTAGCCGGCAATGCTGTGACATTCAATATCTGGTGACGTGCGTGTGCAGATTACAGCCAGAGAGAACAAAATAAGCTGCAGACGAGGACATCATTGCACCAAAGACAGGCTCTAAGGGTAGCGTACTGCAGTTATTGATTTATAAGGCATATCTTTATCCTTACAGTATGCATGAAAGTGAAGGCAACATCAAGGGAATCGAGACGAGTGATGGAATCAAAGCTCTGCTCTTGACACATACGCACACACTTTGGTCCCAAAATCAAGGCTTTCTGCTTGGGACCCTAAAATCTAGGGACTATGCCCGTACAGATCAAAGTGTGTGTGTGTTTTTTTCAGGGGGGGCTTTTGCATCAAGTGCCTGTGGTTTTGAGTGCTTTCCTCAATGCGAGCAGCAAAAAGCCCTCAGAGAGTGAATGCCACCCTAAAGCTCGGGCACTTCGACTTTTATCATGGGACACTTTTTTTTTTTGGGGTTGGCTCTTGCTGCCCTGCTTACCTGTGACAGGAGCACTTTTCAAACGCACCTTATTGCATTTCAAACGCCACCAACTCCCACTCCTATCTCCAAGACACTCAAGCTGATGTACGCAGCTGTCACCTGCCCAAATACTGTATATCCCCGTAGCCTTCTCTCCCACTCCTTCCCAAACTGACTCCTTCGCAACGTTGAATAGTTAAGAAAATGTTTTATGCATTCCACAGCTGCCCACGCGCAGGCAGAGCTCATAAAAGACATACTGAACCTCCTCTTAGCCGACATCACACCTCATGTGTGTCACATTTTTTTCCTCTGTCCACGTACGTCGTCGTCCTCATCAGATTCGCACTTCTCTTACAGGCTCAATGAAGACATGCGTAATGATCTCGTGATTCACAATTGATAACATCACATCCGTTGTTTTGTAATGTCTTCGGGAAACATGTATCTATATATTATGCAAATTCAGTAAAAGTAAGGCCATGGTGGCTGCAGTATCCTCACTCTTGAGTGAATTATTCACATGGGCCGCCTACACACCTAAGCATTTGTCAGAGAAAGAGAGAGGACACAGTGAATGAATTTGCATTTGTTTGAAGATGTATTATTAATTCATGCCAATGAGGCTTTGCAAAAGGGAGACTGGGCAAAGTTTGAAAGGAGTTTAAAAAGGCCCCAGTAAGCACAGCGATTGTTTGATCTTGTTTTGGCTTCCTGCTCTTACTTATTGCTTACTGCTGGTGTCCGTGCATCTTTTGACTGGAGATGTATCATATTGGCCGAGCCCGTGACAACAACAGGTCGTCAAGCGTGGGCCTTATCTTATTTAATCAGCATGCGCTGAGCTAAATACCAAGCTATTATGAGTGGCCGCCCAACGGCTGCTGTTCACGTTCACAAACAGCGAGTCCTTAAGGTCAAACACTGATAATGAGGAGAGAGAAAACGCTATTCCTAATTAGATGTGAATGTAAAATTCGAATGGGAAATTTGCCTGCTATGTGCAAGCAAGCCATTCTAAATGTGAATTTGAAAATTCAATCCAGCACTACTTAGACCGGGGGTCGGCAACAAGCGGCTGCAGAGCCGCATGCGGCTCTTTAGCGACATCTATTGGCTCCCTGGAGCTTTATAAAAATGTTTGAAAATGGAAAAAGATTTTGATAGGAGGCTAATATAGCTCAAATAGGTCTAGATACATGTTGCAACTCCGAAAAAGGAGAGTTGTGGTGTTGGTTTTTTAAAACGTACACTTTATTTATGCTTTTAACAGTCTCGACAAACACAGACACATTTGTGTCCGACTCCGTGCTTTCTCTCTTCCCGTTCGACTCGAGAGGCGTTCAAAGACAACCTCCGAAAAATGGAAATTAATGATCACTTCACTGACACTAAGAAAAGCGAAAGTCATGCACAAAAACAGAAAATCAAGCGAGGAAATCACAAAATAAATTCTATTGGGGCGTTTGTGAACACACAACAAAGGAATGAATAACATAAACAATTCTGAGAAAGTCCAGACTCCTACATACGTACAGCATGTGTTTCCTTCATTGTAAGTTTTATAGAAGGCTTTTATTTTTTTTGCGGCTCCAGACATATTTGTTTTTTTCGTCCTACGTGGCTCTTTCAACGTTTTGGGTTGCCGACCCCTGACTTAGACCTATGTCTGTTTTGGTAGTGTCATCAACAAGAGCACATGTGTGAATGTGTGAGCGCGCGTGTGTGTGTGTGTGGGGAGGGAGTGTGGGGGGAGAACATAATGCCGGTGAAAGAGGCCTGTGGGTACGCTGCAATCGGCCTTATCCTAGCACGGAGGGAAATAAATTACAGAGGAGAAGAAATTAACAATAATGGACTAAAAGAAAAATAGACAAAAATAAGGCACAAAAACATCACAACAATCCACTGCTGATAAAATAGTCATCTTATAAACACCTTAATTTGCCCCAGGGATTTGTGATGACCACAGCTGCTGGTGGCATGCCGGCCGGGGACCGTGAATCAAATGTGCGCTCTCCCTTTGCCACATGTGGGAGTGGATGTCTGCGGAAGTGATGGTGGCAATGCAATGCCTGCTATCTGTGTGGGGAGTGGGTGGCAAATGTAAATATAATAGTCCCACATTATCAGCGACCGCACAAACACTAGCTTGGAGTATCTAAGCACCTGATAGGAGAGAAGTCTTTTTGTGCTCTGTATTGGAATCAAAGAGACGGAACCACTCAGCGGTATTTCCAAGTAGGAAGGAGTGAACTGTAGAAGATTACATAAATTAATGTTTTACCGGTAGGCAAAAGAGTGCCCTTGGTGCGTCCTGGAAACACAAATATAACATGTCCTGCAATTGTAGCCGATTCAAATCGCTCTTGCACCATCCAGTTTCACTATGTTGCTCTCCTAAATCAAGCAGCCATCTTGCAACCATAGATGCTAAGCTCAAGCACCAGTGACAGTGACCATTTAGGTTGTTGAAGCATCCTTGAGCACTCTGCTTAATCCCCGCCTGGTCGAGGGGAGCTGTTGTTGGGCTAACCAACTCTTTCCGTGGAGGCAATTGGAGGATGCAACTACCTTCTGAAAACTGGGATACCTCTGTCCATGGTGCTGAAATACAGAGTAGCTAGTCCGCTCCTTTTCTTTAGACAGTATGCCATTTCCATAGTGAATTCCCATCTGATTTTGATTATGCAATGTGGTTAGAAGACAGGAGTGCTGAAGTTAGACACACTCAAAGATGACTGTGGGCATGTGAAACTCCCTTTTATCTCTGCATGTGTTGATCATGGACATGATCATCAACACCATCATGCAAAGGTGGAGCTGCTTATTGAAGGGCGGCTGTCGAGGAAAAAGACATCACTATATTCAAGATTTGATTGTATGTACATTTGAATTTCTATTTCTTTTATTTTTATGCTTGTATTTATTATTAGTAGGGTACCTTGGAAAAAAAAAGATTTCATAAATACTACTAATAGGCGGCCCGGTGGTCCAGTGGTTAGCATGTCAAGCTCACAGTGCAGAGGTCGTGGATTCGATCCCGGCTCCAGCCTCCCTGTGTGGAGTTTGCATGGAGTCTTCCCGTGACTGCGTGGGTTTTCTCCCGGTACTCTGGTTTCCTCCCACATTCCAAAAACATACATGGCAGGCTGATTGAACACTCTAAATTGTCCCTAGGTGTGAGTGTGAGCACGGATGGTTGTTCGTCTCTGCGTGCCCTGTGATTGGCTGGCAACCGGTTCAGGGTGTCCCCCGCCTACTGCCCGTTGACAGCTGGGATAGGCTCCAGCAACCCCCGCGACCCTTGTGAGGATAAAGCGGTTCAGAAAATGGATGGATGGATGGAGGACTACTAAAAATGACGAGGTAAAAATAAGAAGCCATGGGTAAAAAAAGTATCTAAAGTAACACAGTATTCATGGTGAGAGACTGGTTAGGCCATCCACCTCAAAGTACAGAGGTCATGGGTTCGATTCCGGGTCCCGGCCCTCCTGTGTGGTGTTTGTATTTTCTCTCTGTGCCTGCGTGGGTATTCTCCATGTACTCCAGTTTGCTCCCTAATTCCAAAAACATGGCGGGTAGTTTATTTGGATACTAGAGTCTCCCCTATGTGTGATTGGGAGCGTGGATGGTTGTTTGTCGATGTGTGCCCTGCAACTGGCTGGCAACCAGTTCAGGGTGGGCCCCGCCGACTGCCAGAAGACAACTGTGGGTTTGTTCCAGCATGCCTACGACCCTCACAAGGATCAGTGGATAATAGTAAAAACAGAATATTGTTTCCTATGTTACCTATTTTCATTCAGGAGCATACTAGCAAAAGGAAGGACAAATGCATAAAGAATCTGTCATGATTGTCAGCGCAGCACGTTGTTAGCTACATGTGGATTTCATCATTGATTTTCTCTGACATGGCACGATTGCTATGAACATAAGCACACATCTGCTACTGCAGATAACCATGCTGGCAAAGAATAATCTTTTTATGAATGAACAGCACCCATAAACTAAATCATGTTCACTACGTCAATACCACAGCCCACACTCTTTAAATACAACACATCTCTTGTTAGGTGTCAAAACCATTAATTCTGCAACGATCTGTTTTATCAGCCGAAAGCGTGATTTAGCGTAGCCTGTACAAGACAGCACAAGATGTGTCTGCATATTATGCAGGTAACACTAAGTTTACTCTCACGGTTATCTTCTCATTCGTTGAATATAATATTGTTATCTGTTTGAAGGGAGATGAGAGACTGCCCTAATTCAACATAGCATATTATTTGGAGATTAATTATTACTCGTTGAAAGAGTATTTCTCCCAGACAGACTTGGGTGTCATCGTTCCTTCAGTAAAATAAAAGTATTCAGGGTAATGTGTTCTTTTGACTTCATACATGAAACCGTCACAAGACGTTTTTGCAGCTGTATTGTATTTTTAATGTATGTCGTTGCAGGTCACCGTGGCCGAGTGCATCACTGTGCGAACGCTGCCACCTCTGCCCTGGGCTCAAAATCAGAGTCATTTCCACCCATACCACAGGAAGGAAAATAAGGAACAATCATTTCACTTCTTTACCTTCTCTATATTTTGTGCTCATAAGTTTTACAGCTCTGCTTTTTTATGGTTTTCAACAGCTCTATAATATTGAAATAGAGCATAACATAAACACCTAATGGCAAATACATTATCCATGGTGATTTGTTGTTGTTTTTCTCTTTCCATAATCGTTATTAGTTTGCTCCTGTCAGTGCATGTTACATACAATTCTCTCAAAATGAAATGCATTCTGGGTACAGGTGAACCTTTGTTCATCGCTGGGGTTACATTTAAAAAACAACCCCCAGTAGGTGAAATCCGTGAAGCAGTAAGTGTAACTCAGGGGTCGGGAACCTTTTTGATTCAGAGAGCCATAGAAGCAAAATGTTTGGAAATGTACTTCAGCAAGAGCCATATTATGCACACACACACACATACACACACACACACACACACACACACACACACACACATATATTTATATATTATATATATATATATATATATTATATATATATATACTGTATATACAAATATATATATATCCATCCATCCATCCATTTTCCGAACCGCTTGATCCTCACTAGGGTCGCGGGGGGTGCTGGAGCCTATCCCAGCAGTCTTCGGGCAGTAGGCGGGGGACACCCTGAATTGGTTGCCAGCCAATCGCAGGGCACACAGAGACGAACAACCATCCACGCCCACACTCACACCTAGGGACAATTTAGAGTGCCCAACGAGCCTGCCATGCATGTTTTTGGAATGTGGGAGGAAACCGGAGCACCCGGAGAAAACCCACGCAAGCCCGGGGAGAACATGCAAACTCCACACAGGGAGGCCGGAGCTGGGATCGAACCTGGTACCTCTGCACTGTGAAGCCGACGTGCTAACCACTGGACTACCGGGCCGCCCATATATATACATATATATATATATATATATATATATATACATCTCTCTATCTATCTATCTATCTATCTATCTATCTATCTATCTATCTATCTATCTATCTATCTATCTATCTATCTATCTCCATCTATATATATTTGTTTTAAAAATGAATTCAACAAAATGTTAGTATAATTAGCCTGAGAATGTATTCTTTTAAATAATTTTGTTATAATTCTCACCATTAATGTGAATGGTTTTCCGTTCCTCACTATTGCTAAAGATCCAGCAATGTTAGCGGAATTAAAGTCAGCTGGCCGGGTTAGGGAGATGTTGATATTGGTCCAGTCCCTTAGCCAATCAGGATGCAGAACACAAAATTGCACTGAAAGAAATCCGTGAAACAGCAAAGCCATGAAAGCCGATCCACGTTAGAGTGAGGGCTCACTGTATATGATCCCTGCCAAAGATACTAATCACAATTCCGTTTCCCCCCTTCTTTGAACATGTAATTTATTTCAATGTAATGTATCCCCCCGCCCCAAAAAAGGGAAGTTTGTATTTTGGTTCCAGTGGATTTATATAATTTGGACATGTTTATTGGTTGTGTGTGGATAAAATGTGCTAAACTTACATTTATCATTTTAATATTTTGGAAGAAATGAGTAGAATATTAGTCAGTTGACGACATTTTAATGAGGTGTAACTGACACTTTTTCCCCAGTGTATTTTGTACATTTTCATTGATACCATGCTCCTGGATAAGGCAATTGTTTTCTCACTGCGTAATGGATTTCCCCTCGGGCAGTTACATATAGCATTTCAAAAAAAATTCCATTAAGGGGATATATTTGTGAAATCCTCGCACTTGATATATTGAGATGCTCTGTATACCAACAAGTGAATCTGTGATTGTGCACAAGGGAGACAGCCAGCAAAAAAAAACCCAAAAAACCTGCGAGGAAAGGTTCACAAAAACAGCGACTTAGCATGTGCTTCAGAGCTGCCAGGGTGGTGAATACTACGTATTTGTTTATTTATACAGAATTGATCTGTAATTTATTAATGACTGCCTTATCCTGCAATGTAGGTTTAGCTGTGTCCAGAACAACCATCCTGGACTGTGCTCATCCAGGTGCATCAAGTTCTATATTCTATTACATCATATTTCAAACATTTGGTATTGACGCTTTCTTTGCAGTCTATATTTCAGTTACGATCCCCACATGATGGAAGATAAACATTCTGCGTGTGTTATTTCACTGTGAACCGACGCTGACTTTGTCAGTCCTTTGAAATAACAACGGAATGATTTATTGGTGGTGCATTCGATATTCACACAAATTAATGCTGTACAAAAAAACTCCATCCAAGTCGATCTTAGTGGGATATAGAAGAAGTGTGTGTGTGTGTGTGTGTGTGTGTGTGTGTGTGTGTGTGTGTGTGTGTGTGTGTGTGTGTGTGTGTGTGTGTGTGGAGGAGGTGGAGGGGTAAGAGCTTCAAAAAACATCAAGTGATAATGCTGTGGATTTAAATGATGCAAGTGTCAATGTGGGAAGAAGAGGCTTGATCCAGGAAGCATCAATGATTCCCGAGGGTGTCAGAGTGCACTGTGCTTCCCATCCATGATTGGTCATTAGTTGGCAAGGTGTGAAACGCTGCCACATTAACGCTTTCGCACACAGCCCGTTAGTGGGATGAAAGCTTGGTGTTCGCATGAACACACACACACACACACACACACACACACACACACACACACACACACACACACACACACATACTGTAAAAGTCATTAACTGCAGCTGTTAGTCAGGTGTTTTGCAGAAATATTTCGGAGTGAAAACATATGCTCCACCTGAGCGGTGAGTTGTTAGTTAAAAGAGAAAATGGAGTTATCAAAGTGTGTGTGTGGAGAGATTTTATTGATTCACCAGCTGACCTTTTCTGATTCAGTGTCACACCCTGGAAACCTCAGGTGTGTTCACCAACACTTAAAAAGGCATTCTTTATTATTATGTTTATTTTTTGCAAAGCTATTTCAAAAGGGGGACTTCCAAATGCAGATATTTGTCTGAAAGATGTTTTTTTTATGTTTGTTTATACAGTATTTGTATGATTCAAATATAAAGCGGAATTTTTAATGAGTATGCAAATGGCTATTAGATTAACACAGCCATCAAAGCTCTGGAAATCTCATCTGTCATATGTGCTGCCAATTTGCAGATATCTCAGCTGTAGTGTAACGTCAATAAAATTACTTATTGATTTAAATTAAAAAATATATATACGGAAATATCAGCAACAGACATAGCTTCAAGCAACCAACATTCACACCAGTAAGACTCAAAGGGCACCCATGACCGACAACGCGGCTGTGATTTTGTCTTTACTCAATTTCATGACCTTGCCTTGAGCCAAAAGTAATCAAATTACATTTTGTTCTCAAGTGAGAGTGTTGCTGCATTTTGACAGCATAGCCCTTAACTAGGCGGGAGTATTTGTTCCAAGTCAAAATTCGGATCCATTATTGACTTCAGGTTACAAAAAAAGATTTCTGGATTAATTACCACCATAACACAGTAACACATACAAATCTCATTATTCTCCTTCTTGAACCAGCGTACAAACAAAGTCAAAGCCTGCAGCTGTTCACCCTGAGACGAACAAACAAGGAGTGACAAATAACATCCAGATATGTTGATGTTTCTGTCCAGGTGCTTGGATCGCAAATATCGCTACTCCCCCAACCTCCACCCCACCCCCATACAAAAGCATTTTGAATGTCATAGCAGAAGAATAAAAATAAATGATGGCTACCTTCCTCACGGACTTATTGTTGTGCAAAGAGGTTGATAATGTTACGGGAATGTCACCCACACTAAGATCAAAACATTATGTTACATTATCATTTCTAATAGATGAATCGTAAAAGCAATAATTAAATGAAACAAAAACCAAAGAAAACTCCTTTGCGTTGATCACGTTGTTTTTTTCCATACAGAAGAGCAGCTGGAATTCCTGCAGTGCTGCTATGATGAGATGAAGCCGACTTTGTATCGAGCTCAGAGCACCAGAGGTCCCTGAACTCAGGAGACAGTTCTTGCTGCGAACTAACGGCATATCTGCAGGCTGCCACATCACAGAACGCTATCTGTCTGGAATTGGTGAACATCATCATGAGCTCTGTGGCTCTGCGTACAGAAAGATTCCAACCCTGGGACTCCCAATGGAGCATCGCTTTCTCTTCTCCAAAGCCTGAACAGATTGCATTACACCATTGGGAATTTGAATCAGTGGCATATCTGTTGGAGGTTTGGGTTTTGGCTCGTAGAGATAAGTTGCATGAGTTTGCGCTGTACCTGGTGTAGTTGTTTATGCTCGCAGGCTGTCTCGGTGTGAAAAGTGAGCGTAAGAGGGAAAATCCGAAAAGAGCATCAATCACTGGGGGAGAATAATGTCGTTTTGGGATAATGAGAAAGGGCGCTGAGCATCACACTGACACGCACGGTTACTGACATCTCAGTGACTCTCAATGTAGCACGACTAATTCGCACATACAAATGTATGTCAAAAAAATGATGACTTCACTTGAGGCTAATTAATAATCAAACAAGCCAATGAGCAGTGAAACAGAGAGATGATGCGATGAGCCTCACGCAGCGAGGCTGCTGCTTGAATTTAGGAGTTTGTCTAGAAAGGGTTAGAATAAGTTCTTGCCACTCACAAGTTTGATATTCCACAAGTTCGATAAACAGGAAGTATGAACACAGTTCAGATGTTTTTGGACACATTTATATTTGATTTGTTTTATTTCATTCCTTTGCGGTGGTGCAGTATATCACAGGGAAATCATAGCAACTCCCTACCAAATATTTCCTAATCATGGCATAAATGAAAGAAAATAGCTTTTTGTTTTCATATAATTCACTTCATTATCTTTTGTACTTTTAGGTAATTGTTTGTTCTTGGGAATTCACCCAAAGAGACTGTGTTTGACCTTAAAGGGGACATATTATGGAAAGTGAACTTTTTAACTGCTTTTCTAAAAATCCTTGGGTTTCTGGGTTATTTGCAAAAAAAATGCAAATTCATTAAGTGTAAAATCAAACAAGTAAATTGTTATCTGCCGGTTTTTAAACATGTGTCTTTTAGAGAGATATTCCTTACTTCCGCCCCATCTGTTTCGAAAGAGGGTATGCTTTGATGACCAGCGGTAACAAGCACTCTTCTTTTGTCTTCTGGACATGCAGGGATCACACACTGAAGCAGAGCCCAAAAGTAAACAGAGCTGCATTGAGTTGTGTTCAAAGCACAGATTAGCGTGAACTAACAGCATTACCTCCAGATAGGTGGCACTTGTGCGGGTGGTGAAGTAAACGTCAAGTTGCGGGTAGTGGGGTGGGGTAATTGTGTTGAGTGATGTTTTTGCTGCTCCTCATACATATGCTACATGCTGATTGACAAGTGTCAATCACGCGCAAGGATCAATACTGTCTTGTTGAGATTTGCACTTCTTTGTAGGTTTTTTGTTGTTGTTGTTGCTATTTTAAATGCAGCCGCCTCAGCTCCACCCATTTTCTCATGGTAACGCAATCCAGATTTAACTCAGGCCGAGTCGAGGAGGCTAGATGAGGGCTGCCTCACTTACAAGAAACAGAAGCAAAAAAAAAAAAAAGTGTGATCCTTGGGAGATTTTGACGAACGCTTGTCGCAGACATGTGATGAAGACACATGGGAATTTGTTTAAAATGCAAAACAAAAACTAACCAAAATAATATGCCTCCTTCAACGCTTCTACTGTTTATAGCACAGTTATGGGCACTTTGCTATTTGAGCAGGCTAAACATCTCTTACTTTTTCTCTTTGGCTAAGTGAGAGTAATCTATGTCACGGAGAGTTCAAAACTGTGGTGACTTTAGTAAGGCCTTGAAACGAGATGAGGTATAATGTGAATGTACCTTTGGCAAAGGAATGTTGACTTTAACTAATGAACAGTTCATATCAGAATTCATTTACTGTACTACGAAGGCATTTAGCTCACATTTGCATTCAGACCAAATTACAATTAGTATAATCTCTTTACGGGCTTAAATTCCCCGACTGTCAATACAGGAGAGAAGTTAGTATGCGAGAAGGTCAAGGTTCACAGCTGCTGCATAATTTCAAAGGATGACGTGCCATAACTGACTCGACAAGACAATAGATGATTAATTTAGTCACAGTTGAAAGTACAATCAAACAATTAGCAGTCTTACCTGCTTTTCCCAGTGTGTTAATAGTCTTGGGTCGGTTCCAGTATTCCATTGCCGAATAATTGGACGACAGAGTGGGCAATCGCTAAGTCTCTTGCTCACACCGAGGGAGAGGCGAAAGCAGTATTGATCCTTGTCGCAATCTCTGATCAATCACCCCAAATCAGTCCCTTGGGGATGAGGGAGGGGAAACGGGTGACAGAGGATGTCTCTATAACTGTATATGTATTCATCACTAGAGTGAGATGTGTTTGGGATCACAAGCAGCATCAAGTTTTCTGGCCATTGTACACTTAAGTGGACCGCGCCGCTTACTGGGTAGAGACTGCCCAGACTCTCCAGGTGACATCGGTGGCAGAGGAGCCGGCTGTGGCTTGTTGTAATTGAGTTGAATAAATGATTGCGTTTCCTGCGGCGGCTGTTGCGGCCTTCAGCTTTCTGCCTGACTAGAGCCACCGCCGATTTAATTAATTTTTAATTAGGAGGGGAAATTGCAGCCCTGTTCCACAGGGACCTTTAAGACATCTGTGCATTAGAGATAACATTCTTAAATACCCTGAGCTTCCCAAAAGTGGCCCCACAAGTCGGCTTGTCTCGGACAGAAGGAGGGTCTCGGAAAGTTTCCTGCTTGTGCTGGTTAAAGGGGGGATCACACATACCGATAATCACGGCAACGTTGACCTCGACACCCCACTTCTAATCAAAGTCGGCGAGGGCCAAATTCTCAGATGCCTCAAAAACACTATAGTGGTGTTCACACGGCACAAATTTGCATCGGTGCTGCACCGACGTATTTTGTTGCGATATATCGTACACCGGTCTAAATTTTGTGGAGCGTTCACACGTAAAAAGCTGCTGACGAAAGAGAAGCATGTTAACACCGGTGCAGCCCCACTTGCGTTCACGCGGCAGTTTCTCCCGCCGTGCAATATGATGAGTAATAACACGGAAATAAAACATGCGCATGCGTAATGTGTACTTCCTTTTCCCCGCCTTGTTTGTGACATATCGAAAAACCATGGTTTATACTTCTCCCGCCAAATCAAGGCTGTGGTCTATCAGACTCCATAAAAGGATGAGAGAAGAGAGAAAAGAAAGATGACGGAAATACAACAGAGCACGAAAACAATGCATTCAATACCCGTATGTAATCAACTCTTCTCACGCATAGTGAGTCTATCCCTGTAGCGTTCACACTTCCCGTATTATATCTGTGCTGCCTCGCAAACTAGCATTTACTCCGAAATAAATTCTTAACCACCTCCTGAGTAGGGTTAAATTTGCTCCGGTTTAAGCTGTTTTCAGGGCCTACACCGGTATAACTTTGTATGTGTGAACGCTCTATGTGGGGCAGCACTGGTGCTACCCCGGAGTAAAAGTTGCCGTGTGAAGACCCCTTATCTTGCCTGACTTTGCAGCGTGATCAGAGTATTTTTTATTTGCCAATATGTTTTGGCAAAGAAAAAAAAAGATCGTGCCAGCGATCATTAATGTTAAACCTGTTAAATATTTTGGGTTGTAAATCCTTATGTGTGTGCGCCAATCAACAGACTCCATTAATGTGAATTGAACCTTCTGTTTCCGAAAGCCTATTAGAAAGCGACTGGAAACTCGCACTGTTAGTGACCTGACAAATGGAGGTGCAAGTGGTAATCTTAAGATGACAGTTTGCCTTGCTTATTTCAGTAATTTTTCTACTTTTGCTAATACTATTACTGCTTCTATCATTCAAACTTATTTTCAATTTTTCGGTAGTTTAGATCCCCTGTATGACAGCGCTGCCATTCTCAGGTCAGTTTTGATAGTATGACAGACATCTAGTTTGGGGAGGAGACATGCTAATGTATGTGATGTGCTATGTGGGTTGTGTTTTGTTCTAATTATGGATGGGCTTACATTTGTCAAAATTAAGTTAGGGGGCCAATATTTTCACAAGTGTGAAAATTGCAGTCTGTGCACATGGGAGGCGCTTTATTTCTTTTGCCATTTTCATAGATGGGCACTATTAGAAATGAGCATTTAAGCCATTGTGGGACTGAGCACAGTTGACTTGTTTCCCTGCCAAAATGGCTCCACTCGTTCCCTTTAAATTCAGTGCACATACATGGCAGAAACATAACATTGGAGTCCATGCAGGGGATCGGCGAGAGCAAAGTTTGTTTATTAAACCCGTATCTCACTGAGCGGCCAAGGTTTACAAGTGTGTGCGTGCCTAGCGATTGTTGTTTTCTTTGTCAGGTTTTGTTCAATGCTGCAAGCAGTTGCAAAACAGTTTTCCTTGTTGCCATCACATTTTGAACATTGAACTATTAAAATTGTTGGTGACGAAAAAAACAACATTCACTACATGTGCACAACCTTGCAAACCTTCTCCACTCAGCAGGGCTATAGCCTTTAGGACAGGGGTGTCAAACTCATTTTTTTGTCGCGCGCCACTTCGGAGTTACGGCTTCCCTCGGAGGGCCGGTGCAAAATCTCAACGTTATTTATTACCCATGACAATTTGACATTTCGGTACAGATTTCAGCAAGAATCATGATCGTCGACACACATGATTTGCTCCCGCGGGCCACATAAAATGACGTGGGGGGCCGGATCTGGCCCCCGGGCCTTGACTTTGACACCTGTGCTTTAGGAACTTCAATAAGATATCCACTTACACCACCTGCACCACAACTTAGACCTGGTTTCACCTGTTCTAAAGTCTAGTCTACTTTCTGTCGCCGAATAATCCAGTGCACCGGTGGCATGGAATAGAAAAGTGCCCTTGGTGCGCCAGAAAGCCCAGTGAGGCAAAATGCGGTCGAATTACAAAATGGTAAATTTTGCCTGCTCCGGCATGAAAATTAAGATTTTCCAGTTTTTATGTGGAGCACACGTGCAACTCTCAATGTTAAAATAAGGCCCGAGATGTGAAGAATTGGTGTATGTGCCTGGCTTTGGACACCCCTAAAATATTACGTGGGTTTGTTCATTGTTGTCCGTCTTGTTCAATGTCACCCAGCTAGACTGTGCCTCAAGTGTAAGACCTCAGAAGATTTGATCCATCCATCAGTCAAACAGATTCATGTCACTGTCAAAGCCTGCTTTAATTGAGAGATTGATTGCACTTTCTCTGCGACAAACATCATTTTATGTCTCAGGCAGTTTATTTGCACATGCTCTACCGACGAATATGTATTTTATTTTGCCTCTGCCGTGTAATCCCTCATACACTTAGCTTGTGCTTAGGTGTGGCTCAGGCTTGATGTATGGCAGTCAATGTGTGTAACAAGGTAGCGTGCGGATGTTCAACAGCCTGTTGGAAGATGTTTTACAGCCCCGGGAAGCAGTATGTTGTCACAACGTGTTCGATATCACAACACATCAAAATTTATTGCAGGCTTCCAGCACTTTTCATTCATTGTACTTTACTGCTGTGATAAAACATATTGATCTCGGCAAATAATACTTTTTATTATTGCACATTAGCTCACGTTCTCTTTAATCAGAATTATTACCTGTCTAGAATGTATATGCGGGGGGCATCATACAGGCTGATATAAGTGACAATATAAAGAATGAATTATACCCTGTACTGGACTTTATTGTATCACTGAATGAAACTCTATCAACAAGAATAATGATATTGTCATGTGTTGTGCCTAACAACAAGATGACCTCTTGAAGATGTCAACAGATTTGTTTTTAAAGAAATGCGACAACAGACGGGAAGAGATCTTGTTTGTTCAAAAAGTGCCAAAGAAGGTAAACATGAACAAATACAGTATATTGTTCAAACACCCTGATGGTGGAGCTCATGCCCAAATTTTGTTTAATTTTGTTTCAAATTCTCTCTCTCTCTCTCTCTCTCTCTCTCTCTGTGTTTATATATATATATATATATATATATATATATATATATATATATATAATAGATAGATAGATAGATAGATAGATAGATAGATAGATAGATAGATAGATAGATAGATAGATAGATAGATAGATAGATAGATAGATAGATAGATAGATAGATAGATAGATAGATAGATAGATAGATAGATAGATAGATAGATAGATAGATAGATAGATAGATAGATAAAAACAATTTTGCAGTCGTTCATTTGGCTATTTGTGAAATGTGCTTGTGCAATACATTCTGTGTTTTCTTGGAGCTAGCCACTAATCAGTGGCTTTTAGTACGTCCAATAATGTACTGTATCTTATTCCAGTTTAAAAATATGAACGTGTGATTTTGATGACTCATATGGAATTGTGGGGGTTAATAAAGTGCCAGAAATGTTTTGGATGCAGCATTTTGTTGAAAGGGCCGATGACAGGGCATGGAAGTGCCAAATTAGGCTCCTGTCCAGAAGGCTGTCGTGTGTGTGTGAGAAACACCCAGTCTTTGGCATTTAATCTAAGTCTGTCACATCCACTTTGCCTTCTCTGCAGCACCCCTCAAGCGGTGTGCACGACTGAGGGGACACCTGAATGTATTGCTGTAATTTTCACTTTCCTGAAATCATGCTGATATGCCTCTCAAATGACACGTGGTCTGTTCTCAGGGTTGCATGCATGTAGTCGTGTTGAGACCGGCATTGATCTCGAGGTCTCAATTCTGAAGGTTTTGGTCTTGTTTCAGACTCCCAAAAGTCTTGGTCTTGTCTTGGTCTCTGTGAGTTATGATATTGGACAAGTCTTAGTCTTAGATAGTGTGGTCTTGAGCACAACACTGCAATGTAACCTGTATTTCCAAGACCAATGAGAGGTGGTGTGTGTGAAAAAAGTGAAATGGGCAGGACTAAAAACGAAGACAATTACAGTATATAATTAGGTTTAATTGAACACATCTTACAAGGATTGCAACCCAATAAAACATATTGCCGGCTGAGTGAAACTTCTTAAGTTTTATTGACTTCTACTTTTCAAAGAGACTCTGAATAAGGACAACCCTTTACTGCAAGGACAAACACTTGGGAAAACAATTTCTTCTTCGACTAAGTTGAGAAGGACTATGAAAAAACATTGGTAGGATTTGTTTTACCATGCTCGCTATACATCCGTCCATCCATTTCCGAATCCGCGTCTCCTCCCGAGGGTTGCGGGAGTGCTCGAGCCAGGTGTATACCAGGTGTCTTTGAGCTGTACACCCTGAAATGGTTGCCAGCCAATCGCCAGCCAATCGCAGAGGACACATAGATGAACTAAGATTCGCGCTGACACCCACCATACATTTATAAGCATTCAAAAAGATATATTAAAATACAATATTGAGAAAATTGTCAATTATCATATAAATGTTATTAAATATGAATTAAAATTTAGGATGAAGAGGTTGGGACAGCAATCTCTCAATAGGAAGTGACATATAAAAGATTGTTTTTTTTTAATGTAGTCAGTTTAATAGTATCTCAATTAATGTTTTGTGATAAAATGTTCATAACAAGATATTACCATGTATGCAAAATCTGAACACTTATTGTTTTTTAAAATGTCATTTTCATGGCGTGACAGTACAGTATTTGAGCCTCATATACTATCAAATAACCTTATAAATCCCATAAGGTAGCATTAGACCATTTGATGAAAAAAAGCAAGTTTCACATATTGATGAAATGACCAATTTCAAATCACACTACTACATGGCACTAAAACCCATGAAATAGCACTGCTTTGCCCATGTTTTCACAAGTGCTGCTTGGTAGTTAAGTAGCTAGCTAGCTAGCTACACAGACAAACAGACAGACAGATAGATAGATAGATAGATAGATAGATAGATAGATAGATAGATAGATAGATAGATAGATAGATAGATAGATAGATAGATAGATAGATAGATAGATAGATAGATAGATAGATAGATAGATAGATAGATAGATAGATAGATAGATAGATAGATAGATAGATAGATAGATAGATAGATAGATTACTTGTTATAAATTTGGTCCCTGTACCCACCCCAAATCCCTCCGATTCCAAAATACCATCTGCGGCCCTGGCGCACACAATATATGGTGGGTTGTTTACATAGCCAAATTCCCCCCTTTTGATTGCGTCTATGAAAACATATTTACAAAGCCACAAAGAAAGTCACATTTTCATTTCAAAATGTCAATATTAACTGGAATAGATAGGGAAAAAATAAATTGAAAAAATATTTCAAAGCTATTCTGTTTTGCAGTCTTTTCAAAGCAGGTGCGGGGAAATCAATGTCCCGACTCGGACTTTGTGCTTTTGCCAGATATGTGCTGTGATGCCTTATTTTTTTGTAGCGTGACTTTTCATGAGTCCTCAGACTGACTGAATGAACTGTCATTTTCCCTTTGCCTTGTTATATTTGACCAAACAAAGGAGCTCTAACTCAACAGAGACCTTTTGTGGACAGCCTCACTAGTCTGTAGCAATGTTTTATTAGGCAATGATAGATGGAGCAAGGTTTCCATTTTTTTCTTACATCATACCTTCAACAATTTGGACAAAGGTTTTTTAGGCAAATTGGTTTAACTTAATGGGAATAAGTTCAGGATTCTGTCTTTGCTAGCTGGTGTATATTTTCCCCCCTATTGTATTTAATGAACATTTTTCAAATAAAAGCCAATAGACACTGATGAGTGAATACTTTAAGTCACTTTTTAAAGGATCCAACTGTATGTCCACCAATCCACCCTCATGCACACACACACACACACACACACACACACACACACACACGCACACACACACACACACACACACACACACACACACACACACACACACACACGTAGATCTTCCAGATTATATATCCATCCATTTTCTAATCCACTCATCCTCACAAGGGCCCTGGGCATGCCGGAGCCTGTCCCAGCTTTCTTCAGGCAGTAGGCGGAGTACACTCAGAACTAGGTTGCCAGCCAATCGCAGGGCACTCATAAACATAACCATTCACGGTCACAATCACACCTCGGGACAGTTTGGAGTGCCCACTCAGCCTGCCATCTATGTTTTTGGAATGTGTAAGGAAATCGGAGTACCTGAAGAAAACCCACGCAGGCACAAGGAGAACATATAAACTCCACACAGTCAGGCCGGATCCGGAATTGAACTCTGCACCTCTGCAATATGAGGCAGATACGTCAGCCAGTCAACCACCACTTATATAAAATAAATGTCGATTTCACTCTGTGGTTGACATTAAGTGCTATGAGCATGTTCCAAACAAGATGATAATTGATTAATGTACCACTACATAGCCTCCATAACACAAGACGCCACTATCTGTCACAACAAAATGCAAAACATCTAGAGGACTGAAAATCAAATCATCAAATCAACAATACAAATTGTTTTGTCTTATCTGCTTTGAAAATGTGAACCACCTTGATCACCAAAATATATCCATTGCTATCGAAAGTGATCCTCAAATAAAAAAAATCTGAATTCACCCCGTGGCTGCCATAAAGTAAAGTGTGGGCATGCTTTTGAAATGATTTATGTACTTGGTTTATTGCTTCAATAAACATTCACCATGTTCACATGGTCAGCGATAGCACAGCTATTGATTACAAATAAGACCATAGTTGTGTTTACATGACTTGGTTATGAAGTAGATGATTGATAAACATGCTCACATGTGACAGAGTTGTCATTTACATCTACATGTGTCGACTATGTCTCTGTGTCTTTAGTACAGTATTGCTGCAAATACATTAGCAGGTGCAAAACATATTTCATTTCTTTGTTTTCGAAGGAAATGCCTTCGGTACACCCGGAATGCCCAACATGGCTCACAGAGATTGCCAAACAAGTGCAGTAAGGCTTGCGTCAGCATGTTACTCAGAATATGACAGTTTGTATGCTTGAGTGCAGCTGCGCCGTCCATGGATATAGAGCCCCACTTGACAGAGACCAGATATTACTGAGACAAAGACAAGACTGAGATTAACTAAAGCAGAGAAAGAGAAAAGGCCTAGACCGAAAAAATATTTTTTCTTCAAAACCATGACAAGTTTTGCCACTTAGACAGTATTCTCTCTGAAGTTGTAACTTTCTCTTGAATAATTTGACAGCGAGGTCGCTGATGCTGTTGGTTCAGTTCCCACTCATTGACAGTGTTAATGTGAGTGCGAATGGTTGTTCATCTCGATATACTGGATGTGCTGGCGACCAGTTCAGGTTGTAATCCACCTTTTGCCCCCCAAACCTACAAAAGATTGCAGTCATTACGAAGGCGGTAGAGGGGGTTTAGTAACCTAGTATTTGTTGTTTTACCACGTTCTTTTTCTTATGACAGTCAAACCTCGGTTTTCGTACTTAATCCGTTCCAGAAGACTGTTCGGAAACCGAATTGTTCGGAAACCGAAACCATGTTTCCCATTGAAATCAATGTAAAATGTTCCGTTCCAAGTCAAGAAAACAACTTTTTTAAACCACTTTTTGTTTTTTACAATTTCACACCATAAACTGTACAAATGTAATGGGAGATGACCAATTTTAACATTAACATAGTAACATAAAAATTGAAGGAACAGCTCTCTCTCTATCTGTCGTGGGGCGTGCGCCTCTCCCAGCTGTCAGCAGGCAGTAGGTGGGGCATTTCGGCATCCCGAACTCCTTTGCCAACACAGACACACGCACACCTGACTCATATTTTGCGATTAAATCTTTCTTAAATTCTATAGTTTTGCGCACTATTTTCCTCTTTTCTTCACCAGGTTCACCACTTCCACTTGCTTTCTTTGGTGCCATGATTAGGGGCTGATACACGATGCAAAAATAGCAGTCCAATATTACGTCGTTCTCACCAAACACGTCTGCTTTAAAAAAAAAAAAATCTTAATCGAACAATACAAACTCGTCTGCTCACAAGCTGTTTCTGTACGATTATTGCATAATGATGAGACACCGGACACCAGAGCGTTCATTATGTGCCGCTGCATTGAAAAATGCCGTCCGTTTAACAAACGCACGCACCCCGCCCCCCACCCCCTTCTCCCCCTTGCTGCTAGGGCAAACCATTCTGAAAAGAGGGGGATTTCACTCGGCCTAACAGAAGCGTCTCACCAAACACGTCTGCTTTTTTTGATTGAACAATACAAACTCGTCTGCTCACAATGGACGCTACACTAGGAAGCGTTTCACCAAACACGTCTGATTTTTAAAAAAAAAATCTATTGAACAATACAAAAACGTCTGCTCACAATGGTCGCTTCCTGTTTAGCGACGCGACACGAGGGAACGCCGCGACACGAGGGAGCGTTGCTACACGAGGTAGCGAGGCCGAGAGCAGTGAAGTGACACATTCAAGTGCGCTCAGTTAGTTCGAGAACCGAAATTTGTTCGTCATCCGAGGCATAAAAAACTCGAAATTTTAGTTCAAAAACCGAATTGTACGAGAACCGAGACGTCCGAAAACCGAGGTTTGACTGTATTACATTCATGAAGTTAAAGAAAAGCACATCAACGCTGATCTCGACGGGACTTAATGAAAAATCCCAAGTTCTGAGACCAAGACAAGACCAAGGGCTCTATCTTCACAGGCAGGCACACATGCGCTTGGCGTAAAGACTGCTGTATCTTTCTTTAGGTTCCAGGGCAAGTCCAGTTTACCTTGTTTGGGAATTTGCCGGCCTCCCTATTACACGCCCGCTGGCACACCTGACAATTTGGTGACAGAAAGTAGACTACACCTTAGACCAATTAAAACCAGAATCAGAATCAGAATCATCTTTATTGGCCAAGTATGTAGAACACACAAGGAATTTGACTCCGGTATAACACGCTGCATTAGTATCATCGTAAACAAGGACATGACAAAAAAAAGCAGTTGTATATTGTTGCGCAGGTGGTGGATTGTGATTTTGGGGGATTGAATCAAAACACAGGCAGAAAGATTCTGCACTCTGCGGTTTTGTGTGGTAGATGTCATTGTATTTAATTATACATCTGAGAAAAGCCGGCATTGAAGCCTCTGAATCACTTTCAGAATCAATTGATGATGATTATGATGATGATTATTATTATTATTATTATTAAGATCAGATAGGAAAACCTTCATTGGTCTCACAATGGAGTAATTTGCAATCACCAGCAGCAAAAATTGAGGGGGCAGGGAGTAGAAAAAGAAAAAGTATAACATGCACAAAATGTTTAAGAGGAAAAAAGAACTGTACACAGTATAAAATGCAATACAAGATATAAAAATACAAAAATAAAAAATATATATGCAACGGCATATATGCTGTGTAAGGTGTCTGTGCCGTTTACAATGGGTGAATAATGAGTCCAGGTTTTTACGTGTCTTTATTGAGCAGCCTGACAGCAGTCGGCAAGAACAAGCGGCGGTATCTCTCTTGCAGCTCGGGTGTAACAGTCTCTCTGGCTGAATGAGCTGCAGAGTGCTGTCAGGGTGGCCTGGAGATGATGGGAGGCTCTATTATCATCATCTTTAATATATTTTTAAAATCAGGCATGTAGACCTTACCTGCACTGATTTTAAAGGGAATAAGGGGAGCCGCTTCAACTGGCAGAGAATCGAGTCAGCCGTGTTCACTCCCACAACAGCACAAACTTCCATTTGCCAATTGCCCCCGTCTATGGAAATATCAAAAGAAAGAACACTCCACCCATGCGGAGAATTCGACTTCACTTTGCACTGGATTTGAGCCACAATACGTTTTGGAGTTAAGTCCCAGACAAGACCAAGACCTTCAAAATATGGTCTTGAACGGTCTTGAGTTTTACAACATTACTCAAAACAGACTTAATGAAGGAGGGATATGGGCTTGAAAAAAAACACATGTCTTGAAGATGGGTTTTAGAAGCAAATGTGTTCGATTTTTGTTTAGATTACATTTGGTTGTGTTCCCTCATGTGCCCTTTTTTGTCTCCCCCTGTTCTCGTCATCTGTGGCCCTTGTGTTTGACCAATCATCTCGCTCAACCCTTTGTGTCTTGTCCAGGTGTTTCTCATTGTCTCGTCACTTTGCTTGTATTTTGTTCCCTGAGTTCTGTCAGTCTTTTTTGGATCATTGTGAGTGTCTGTGTGCGAGTTTCTGTGTGCTCTTGTCATGTTTTGTTTTCTGTCTTAGTGGGGGAGGGGGGTTTGTTTGTTTGTTTGTTTTTTTTCTTCCCTACTATGGTTTCTTGTGATTTTCAGGACTTAAATTGAGTACTTCAGTTAGTTTTGTTCAGTGTACTCCTGTGTTTGAGTTTTTGTTAAATACATTTTGGTCCTCCCTGCCTCCCTGCTTTTCGGGGTCCTCCAACCACTACCTTCATGCAAGGCTTGACAAAATTGACTACACACTCGTTATAAGCCTTGCTGCTCGAGGAGCTTTCGAAAAGTATTTCTAGAGCACTGAATCATATAAAACGTGGTGACATAAAGCGACAAACTTTTCTTTGTCTGCTCAGGGTCACTTGGGGGATCTTGCAGGTGTCTCTCATGCTGGCTGTGCCCATTTGCTCAGATCACATTAAGACTTGCAGGTGCACAATAACGCAAGCCCTGTTAAGCTCATCAGTGAGATGCCTCAAAGGTGCTGGAAATTAATCAATGACCGTTACAGAAGGACATAATAGGCCAGGCACGGTTTTAATAGCTTCAGATGGATCTGCGTGTTTCTACGGGACGGAACGTGTCTTTGACATGTGCATCTTCTCATTCTGACTTGTTGAGTGTGACCTTCTCCAAACAGATCAGGAAATGAATTCTTAATTAGCCCAATCAAATGCCCACTTCCTGTCGCATGCTGAGAAATTTTGACAGCGGGATGAAAAGAGTGCAAATTGCTCCATTTGAAGTGGAATGCACAAATAATTGATTCCAAAGACGCATAATGTCATATCAAACACACAGAGTGCATGATTGGCTGGTAACACATTCCCATTTACGTCCAGTCTGTCAGTAATGCTCGTGGCGTCCACAAATTGACATTTTTATGGTGCAAGCTTTGATCATGTTTAAATAAAATAGCAAGGAGAATTGTATGACACGCAAAACCAACCTACCAGATTGAACCAATGAGAGACATTCTTTCATTCAAGTGCCTTGTCATGTCATTTCTAATTTTAGTTGCAGTCACTGCTCTGGTATAACTGCATTATTAAACAGAAATCTCATATACCTGCTAGTTTGCTACATTTTTCAATTGGTAATCTTTTCAATAGGAACAGTCCCTCTGGCATGTAAAACGTTCCACCCATTTAGAGTTTTTCACTTGGGCGCACGTGCACATGGCGACACACCAGTCTGTCTGCTTCTGCTTCTCCAAATGTACACATTTAAATTTAAGGCACCCAACTGAGAGTAATGACCTTGGTTCCACACGTAATATGAAATAAGCCAAGCCCTTTTATTTCATTAATGCAGTGTACGTGTAGCCCTTCAAGCCCTTTAGTTTCTGCCTTAACATTTAACCAGTCTTTATTGCTTGCTGACGAGGCTCAAGACAGCAAGGTCAATTACCACGAGTTCCCCTAAGAGGCTACTTTACCTACCTCATCATTTTGCATAAAGTCTTCAAAAGTAACCATAATGATCCTTGTAAATGCCACGCGGAGGGATTAAAGACAATTTGTTTTGTTTTGATACACTGCGGTTGGGCACTTTAAGCTGGTGCAGAGAACTCAAAAGAGGCACAAGAACACCATAAAATGGTTTCTATTAACCCTTTCGTGCACCCTGTAACCTGATAACATGATAAGGTGTCCACTGTAGTAACCGTTGTCCCTGAAAGTATATACTGTATATATATATATATATATATATATATATATATATATATATATATATATATATATATATATATATATATATATATATATATATATATATATACAGTCAAACCTCAGTTTTCGAACATCTCGGTTCTCGACCAATTCGGTTTTCAAGCAAAAATTTCGAGTTTTTTATGCCTCGGATAACAAACAAATTTCGGTTTTTGAACAAACTGAGCGCACTTGAATGCACCATTTGACTCCTCTCGCCTTCCTTACACGAGGAAGTGACGCGTCCTCGTGTTACTTTCTATTGTGAGCAGACGCGTTCAGTAAACATTTTTATTTGAAAAAGAGTGTGGTTTCGGTTTTCGAACAGCCTTCTGGAACGGATTATGGACGAAAACCGAGGTTTGACTGTATATATATATATATATATGCGCACAAATAAGCATGCAGTCTGGGACGAAGAGTGATGAAAATGGCAAATGTTACGGATCACATTTTGGGAAAAGAATAGCTGTCAGTCAAGGCGACGTTTGCAAAATAAGAGGTAGGTAAAATGGCTGCAAAATCATTTGTGTTGGCCCCATTCTGAATGGTATCGAGTAACGCGACGTTTAACTGCTCCACTTCCACACGCCCTCCTCAGTCTCGCTTTGCCAACTTACTCTAAATCCATCTCATAAATGCATGCATGTGCACACGAAATTACACACGGTAAACACATTTGCGCTCATGACTTGGAAACCTTGCATCGGCCAATGGTGATGAACACTGAGCATGCATGAAGTGCTCTACCACCCACTGGCGACTTTAATAAAAGGTCACATAAGGGGAGAAAAAAAATGTAATTGTTCCATGGCTAATTTAGTAAAAGAGTGCGTGAGCTTCAGGCTGTTGTCTCTCATCGATTTATGTTGTTGTGGCCTGATTGGCTTTAATAACAACAGCAATATTTACAGCACTGGGTATGTCGATTACACATTTACAAGGAATGAAATGTGCGGCACCGTACGTGATGAGCTGTGTTGGTGCTTATTGGCCCTGATAAAAAGCGCAGCGAAATTGTCAGCCCCATGCCACGGTGATTGTAATCAAATTTTTTAGAGCAGGAATGATATTCAGAGAATTTTTCATCTATTGGTCTCTGACAACCACATCTGGCTCCCCTTGACGATGTGTGCTAGATGGGCTAGATGAGGGCTCAGCTGACCTTTTTCTCTCATTCACAGCTCTCCCTGCACAATAGAAACTAATTAACAGGACACTTAGTTACGTCTGAAGACTGCAACTGTAAGAGCGCAGTTAAGCTTTTTTCCCGTTCTCGAAAAGACATTTGTATTCCGCAGTTAACATAAGTGATATTTATGAAAATGACAAGTTTAATATGCAACTCTTGCACCCGTTTTGGTTAGACTTTCCAAAGCACTCTTCAACGTAATGGACTTTGAGTCAGGAGGACTTCACAGAGTGGAATCCGTTGCATATTTGAATCTGATCTCAAACCGCCCCAAAACTCCGTGTTATTTTGTGCTTTTGTATTCAATCTTAACAGGGCGAGAAATCCATTCAAGGCTAATGGAAGTTGATAAAAAATAGACGCGAGGATGAATGATGTTGAATATTGACAGAGCAACTTCTGGAATAAAAATGCCGCTCGATTGATTTTCTATTTAAGTTTCCCATCAAACTTGATGCGTCCTACCTTGACACTAAAAAAAAGGACTTGTAAAATAAATGGGAATCCACTCAAGCTGAGGCCTGCCGGTCGCAGTATTGAATCCAGCGTCTCAACCACAAATTGCGGGTTTGACATTGATAAACATAGCCCTCTCATCCTCAACATCATATTGACAAGCAACACTGAAGACGGGCTTATCGGCCCTGGCATCCCCTGCTGCTGCTTTAAGTGTGTTTGATGAGGCCATTGTTGGCAGCTCCGACAATCGAGAAGCACGGCATACGGAGCTGCCTTTAAGGAGGAAAAGCAATTGCCATGCCTTTACCATGTTTTGACAAACAAATATGCCGTTGTAAGCCTCGACGTGAATTGAACCCGGCAGACAAACAGCAGGTCTACAAAAGCAAGCCTCAGCCCCAGTATTTTGCCTCGGGCATCGCACAGTTCCAGTCATTGTCAATCATCTCTTTAATGCGTTTGGAAAACCAGGAGCGTGCAATGTCACTGCTCAGAGCTGCACAGCCGCCTATCTCTGCTCTGCAAAGCAAGACAAGAACCATAAACACCCTAAATCACAAACCTCCTCTGACTCTAATTACTATTCTCTTAGTAATTCTGCTGCCTCCTCTCGGTTTTTTTTCTTCTTCTTTTTCTGTTTTTAGATGTTCTCATTTGAATAGGATGCAAAAATCATGTCGCTCTAATACGTGACATGTTTGCTTCCTTGGCCGTTATTGTGGAGCCCTTACAAAAGGAATGTAGAAATAAAAATATCTCCGAACATAAAGCTCCAACATACTGTAGAGGGCTGCAGACACTGACTATGCAAATGAATGCTCCACGCTGCCTCATTATAAGCCCAAGAGAAAGGTCGTTTTTCTTTGCTATTTTCCTGAAGAAGCCTTGCGGGTGGAGAATTCGGTCCATGGTGCGTTTCTTCTGGGGGTTGTAAATATGATATAAATAAGTTAAGGAAGAGAGCTACGACTAGTTCATGTCATTATTTCAATTAAGAGTTTTGATGTGTGTTTTCTGCAGGTTATATGTAGTTGTTTATCAGTCATCCACGAATGAACAGGAAATTCGTTTCAAGCGTGTTGGCATTTTACAGAAAGAATTACAACTGGTGTTCTCCTATCTGAGCGCTTGTGTGGTTCCAACGTAATCCCCCTCTCCTTGAAAAGTGAGGAAAATCTCTTCTTGTTGGACAAGATATGAAACAAGCGGCGCTATCATCTCATGTTCGTGTTATCCCTAATTTGATGGAGTTAAACTATGCTCCTGCAGTCATTTCGGAGCAAGCAAAATTGTATTTTTCCTGCTGTTCTCTCTTTGCAGCTTCCTCCTCTCCACTGATTGTTTCAGGTGGTGCAATTTCCCTGTCCTAACCCCCCGTTCGCCATCAACATCAGAGCCTCATAATTAGCCAGCATTAATTAGAGGCACTGGCATAATTGTTAATCATTGGTTACGCTGGGAACATTTTGGAGAATGACAAGAATGCCAAGCAAGTCAGGAGGAAAACGGAGGCTTTGTAACAATATGAGCAAGGAGTGAAGGTCGCGTGGCCATGTGGAAGTGCAATATAAGAAGCGCCAATGCGACTTTTCCCACAGAGACGACACACAGTGCACTGAAATCTAGCCGCTAACATCCTAATGATTCTGACTCTTCTCATCACCTGATATTATTACTGCTGTCACTTTGGAGGAATGCGAGGACTTAAAAAACATGCAATGAAACAGCGCGGTAAGGAATAGAAGCACGCATGCCATCGTGAAAATCGCATTAAACGGAAAGTCGAGGTGATCGTTTGCCTCTGGAGTTCAACGGCTGACTGAAAATGACCATCTCTGATTACCATCTAATGGAATTCAGCCTCATGTTTGGCTGCTCCCACGAGTCTGATCCGCTGGTCGACTCCTGTGATCAAACATAAAAAAAACAAGACACCTCCATTTCATTGTGGGCTGAGCCGAAGGGGACGTTGAAACCCTGCATCACTCTTCTCTCACGACATATCAATCTTTATCGCCACGTAATATGGACAGAAGTATTGGCACTCCCGGCCGTTACAACAACACTGTCAGAAATAGGCCTCGAGGAGTTTAACAATGTATTTCTGCCACTCAAGACGTATATGCTAAGGTACACCGTTGGGTTCATGACGTGACTCCAAGGCATTTGTTTGTACATGTACTGTAAGTTCCCAAGAGCTAAGGGTCACGTATCAAGGATCCAAAGCAGTACAAGGCCACGTGTCCCAGTGGTACATAGGAGGTAAAAAAATAAGATAAGACAGGAAAACCCTTATTTTTCTCACAGTGGAGAAATTCGCATTTTACAGCAGCACAATTTTGAAAGGAAGAAAGTAGAAAAACAAAAAGTATTTGCATGCACAAATATTAATTAAAAAATGAACTGTACATGAAATATAAAATGTAAGATATAAGCATATATGCATCTGCAAAGGTGGCCGTGCTATTTAAAATGCTATATTTATCAAGTTTGTACGGAAAAAATTCTGCAAGATTTTGGAGGGCTGAGGTCAGGGCTCCCAAATTAATTTGCACCCAATCTTTGTGGACCTTACATTAATTGTTCACTGGGGCATAGTTAAGCTGGAACCGAAAATAGAATTCCTCTGTTCTCGCCATGACGAAGGATGAAAATTGTTCAAAATGTCAATGGAAGATGATGAGTTTAGGGAACTTGAGGGCAACACAGGGGCCCACTGGATGCCAATAGTCAGAGAGTTCTAGAGTGAAATCAGCGTTTTATTAAATGAATTACAATCACTCAAAGATGTCCATTAAGTCTCCTGTCCAAAACATGCTGTGTAAGAAAATGGATGGGTGGCAAATGACCGATTAGTATTTGGAGAAAATATTGTGTTCATGACTGAAATGGGCCCCTCATTTTGGTTGGAGCATCTCCCCATCCATTTCTCCCCATCCCAAATGTATCACAGGTACAAAGTGACCATACCACAACAACGATGCTATTTGACACCCTTTATCAACACTAAACATTTACAGTAACAACGATTTTTTAAAAAACGATACATTGCAGATAGTTACTGTAATGCCTAGGGCGGGGGTTGGCAACACGCGGCTCCAGAGCCGCATGCGGCTCTTTAGTGACATCTAGTGGCTCCCTGGAGCTTTATAAACGGACACTTTATTTATGCTTTTAACAGCCTCGACAAACACAGACACGTCTGAGTCCACTCCGTGCCTTCTCTATTCTTGTTAAACTTGAGTGGCGTTCAAAGACAGCCTCAGAAAAACGGAAATTCATGATCACTTTACTGTCACTAAGAAAAGCGAAAATAATGCACCAAAACAAAAAAAAATCAAGCGAGGAAATCACAAAATAAATTCTATGGGGGCTTTTGTGAACACACAACAAAGGAATGAATAACATAAACCATTCTGAGACAGTCCAGTCCCCTACATACATACAGCATGTGTTTCCTTCATTGTAAGTTTTATAGAAGGCTTTTATTTTTTTTTTGCCCCATACATATTTGTTTTTGGGGGTTTTTTGTCCTATGTGGCTCTTTCAACATTTTGGGTTGCCGACGCCTGGCCTAGGGCAATCCAGAAATCTGGATAACCTAACAATTTAAAACAAACACTATTACTGTTACTATATTAGTCAACTATCTCTTACTAGAGACTATGCAATGGGTGACCAACATGGTGCATGCCTGGTGCCAAACAGGTACCCCCCCCCAAGGACCACAGAAGTACATTTGTAATTTCAGAACAGTGTATCCAACTGCCCTTTCCCATTCGTCAGTTACCAAGTGAGGCAGCAGCTGCCTCTGGTTTTGTCTTTTCTGTTGTCTTTTTTGGACATGTCAACTCACTCTTTACTCTGCAACTGCTGGCCAGCACATGCCTCCGAATTGTCTGAGATTTTGAGTGCTGTCGTTGAAGCAATGATTTGTCCTTCCTTGAGCGAATTTGAGCTCACAGTAGTGCATGCGCATCTACTGCGCAAATGAGCAAATGCGCCACCTCGTGGCAAATTGTGGCTTCTCGTGGAGAATTAGGCCTTACGGAAGTGCGTGTTCTGCGTTTCAGAAAGGGGTGGTCCTGATTGTGTCCTTAGACTTTTCCCCATATGATACAGCTTTCTCTGCTTCTGTTTATTTACCATTTTGCATTCTCTCTGTGCCTGCCCAACCCTGTCTGTTAAACTCCATCTCTCAGTATGTTGATGATAATCGCTGTGCCTTCCGTAGACTGAATGAGCGTCATCAGGAGTCAAGAAGCGTCCTGCATAGGTTACATGGCTCGTTCCTCATTCGCCATGTCAAATGCCAGTAAATGTTTATGGCTTTGTGGTAAGACCTTCCGCTATTCAAATTATCCTGTCACAATGCATCCCTGAGCAAGAATAAAGTCCTCCTTTATGGGAAACTGTAAACAGTCACTGTGTGGTTCATAGGGAACAATACCCATTTATAAGAGTCCAGCAGAGGCCACGTCCAAAGGGGGCCGTAAAGGTTTTTTTTGGGGGGTGGGGGGGCAGCGGCTCTTGCCTTCCCCTTTTCTTCTCCCACCTTTCAGTCCTCGTCTGCTTTTTCTAACCTTGTTCACCCCTCCTTTCCCAGGGCTTGGCTGAGATCAGGGCAGGTTTTAATGAGAGTTGCAACCCAAGTCTGAGCCCTCTTCTCTATGCAGCTCCATGAGCCTCGTAATCCGCCATCGATCCCGTCATGAGTTGTTGCTGTCAGCTTTCTGAAATAACAGAAAGTAAAACAAAGCTCATTCCAATCACCCCACTTCATAATTGGGCATGAGTGCAATGCTGGAACCTGACCTGGAGCATGATGCATGAACGCTTGGGAGTTACAGTACGTTGTGACCATCAAGTCAAACAAAATCCGGCCTTTGTTTTGTTCAAGGAGTGAATTCTCACTGTTCCAGCTGAAAAAACCAGAAGCCAAATCAGGATTGGTCTCTGTATTTTCTATTTTGTTTCAGTCTTAATTGCAAACATTGCTTTGGCTAAGACTGAAATACTTATGGGCATATGAATTATGGGAATCAGGAATAAGCATTTCTTTTCATTCACTTTTTTGGGGGCATATGGTGCAAAATGTCCCCTAAAGTAGAGTTAAAATGTGCATTTCAAGCTACATTTCCTCAATAAATACACATCCGTAGAGCAGGAAACTTACAAGTCACATGATCAACGTGAATGACATTTCACTTTTTCTTCCCAGCCTATTCGAGGACATTTTGGCATCTATGCACGGATTCCCTTTGTGACTCCATATATGACATTACAGTAGGCTTCATCAAATCATATGAAACATTAGCTTAATAAACATACATGATTTAGTCCTCAAGCACATTTTTTTTTATTAATTTGCACATGCGCGCGCGCGTGTGTGTGTGTGTGTGTGTGTGTGTGTGTGTGTGTGTGTGTGCGCGTGCCTGAATGTCATTTGAGATTTTAGCTTTTTCTAGGACAAGGAATGTATTATTGGTGTTTTCTTTCTTTGTGTGCATCAGGTGCTGCCACATAAGTTACCAGTCATAGCACAGTGGAGAAATATGATGAAAACCATGACAGTGGAAATGGAGCGTGACATGGGAAAGCGATACACACGTCTCTGTTTGCTGCTCAGTACAATACTGCTAAAATGAATGGGCAAGCTAAAGAGAGCTGCTTTTTTGCCATTAAGGCATGTATATAAGCAGAGCCTCCTTGGTCTCTTGGTAGCCATTACCGTGGCAAGCAGCCACATGAGAGCCTACTGTTGTGTGTGTGTGTGTGTGTGTCTGTGTGTGTGTGTGTGTGTGTGTGTGTGTGCGTCTCATTCTTGCGGCTATGTTTATCTGGGCCTGCTCTTAATTAATGGATTCATTTTAAGTGCAAAATGCCAATGCGTGGAAGCTATTCTGACGAATGCGCTTGCCCCTGCGTATTGAGGTCAGCTCGTTGTCACATGAGTTGATGCTGTCCACTCGAAAAGATGCGATTATGTATAACTATTACTCTACAGTCAAGGCAAAGCTTACACAATCATAAGGTACATATTGGCAGATGGATTTCCTTTTTGTGCACAGAGGCCAGTTTTATCAAAATGATGGATGTGCTTTAATTCCACAACTTGCTCTCTTATTCCCGTCCTGTCATCCTTTAGGGCAAACGTTGACTTACTGCATTGCCCATGATGGAGGGGAGATGAACTTGCCAAATGTGTCAACATATCACTAAAGCTGCACATCTAAAGATGAACACAATATATATGAAGCCGGCGGATCTTTTATTTATTTTTTTAGGCCATGGAATTTTCCCATACGGAAGAAAATGTAAGGCAGTCATAAAAAAATAAAAATAAAAAAATAAAAAACTGTACGGATAACATTCATAACTGTTAAAACCACTAAATAAGATAATGTACGCGATGAAAACAAGAAGAGTTGCTGTCAACCTCAACTTTTGACACTGACTGAGAAGTAGGGATGTGATAAGGAAGGCTCACTGCTAAGAAGGAAAATCAATTCACATAAATACTTCCACATGAACATACATTTCACAGTCTTAGCCATATGATATATTTTAAAATAGCCTAGTCATGTTCTTAGACTGGACTGATGGTGACACTCATGGATCTATTGCTTGAAGAGTTTTTTTTTTTGGGGGGGGGGGGGGGGGGGGGGGGTTCCATGAAGTATAATGCAGATATGGTTTGTGGCAGTGCAAGAAAATGTGAGCTTGACACTATCAAAGTCCAATGGAACCTTTGTTCACAAACTTTGCTTGTTTACTCAGTTGAAGAACCAAAGCAGTTTTTTCCCATTAGAAGGAGTGGAAATTATTACCGGTAATCACTTCCAGCCCTAGAACCAAGTTCTGTTTATCTTGTTTTTATTTGTTAGCGATCAGCGGTTCATATAGGATGGATGAAGTGATGTATTAAATAAATCTAGTAATAATTGCAACAAAACTTATTATGAAGGACTGAATGATTCTACATGATCCTGAAAGGGCAGCTTGTAAGGTCGTAGTACTGTATTAGCCCGAATATAAGACGGCCCTGATTATAAGACGACCCCCTCTTTTTCAAGACTCAAGTTTGAAAAAAGACTTTTTGAGCATATTGCATTTTGAGAAAATAATTACAGTACGTCTGAACTCAAATGATTATAACAATATATTTGAGAGAAAAAGCAAGTTATTTTGTCTCATTCAAATCTTAATATCTGAACATTTAAATATGTAAACTAAAGTGCAATCACATTCGTAAATAACGGCTTCTGTTTTTTGAAATGTAAATTCCATCATAACGTCTCCTCAGCTGCCGGTTAATCTGGCTGATCTTTGACCCACTTTTCTCCAGATTGTCACTACGTTTCTCCATTTTCTGTTATCTCATATTTTCTTCTCTTTTCTTTCTTACCACTATTTTTTATTTTTCCTCTTCGTGCTACCGCTATTTTTAATTTTATTCTTCATGACAGGGGTTCGCTTTGGCCTTGGGAGTCAAGTTCAGCATTCTCGTCAATGATATCTGGCGCCATCTAGACCCCGAATATAAGATAACCCCCACTTTTTCAGTCTTATTTCAATGCAAAAAACACCGTCTTATATTCGGGTCAACATGGTAGGTCAGAGTCGCGTCGGCCCACTGCACAGCATTTTGATACTTGTTTTATTGATTTATAGTTTTACTTCCATGATGTTGGCGCATAATTTATGAAAACGCGACAGGGAGATGCCTTCATAGCAGCCCCTCCGAGTGGTCGACCCAGCTCTTGTCCAGCTCAGTCGGTGCAAATCATGTCCACATTGATCGGCGCAGAATCCGTACACTGACCTCCAATTGGGAAGTGTTTTAATTTGTGGGAAAAAGTGCAATGTTTGGCCAAGCAGTCTTACGGTGATTGATGTACAGGTTTCGGTTCAGCACTCCAGTCTGTGGAGAGGGTGTGGTGGGTTTTCGCCACATAGCCTACTATGACTTGCTCACGCATTCCAAAAATATGCATGGCTGCTAAAAAGGGAAGAATCTCCATTGACCTTGAATGTCAAAGGGATGGCGAATGATTTTTATTGTATATGTACCCTATGATTGTCCGGGAATCGGTCCATTGTGTACACGTCCATTTACCCAAAGTCAGCTGATATAGGCAGCTTACCTATGGCACAAATGAAATCGGCAGTATAGAAAATAGATGGAAGGATATCCCCTGTCCCTTATAGTAATCCTTTCTGACCTTTCCTGTATAATTCTGAAGTATGTCCAAACTCTGAGTTGGGCCTCTGTGTCATGTCGTTGCTCGTAATGAGGCAGAAAATGTGTTAAAAACTGGTGTATATTTTACAAGTTGATTATTTGAGTTTGTTAAATAATATCTTTGAGTCTATGATCAAATCTAAATATTAGAATTGGTTGGCAAGAAAAAAGACATATAAAAAGCCTTCCATTGACTAAGAGCCAATGAAAATAACTGACATTTGGGATGGCAATCCATGCATTACCATCAGGGAGGCTTAAATGAGCCTTCAAACTCCCTTGGGTAGCATTCTGAGAATCCACTGGAGAAAGACAGGGAAAACTGGAGTTTGCTTTGGCTTGAGTGGATTGCAGAGTGAAAATACCATTTTCTGGCTCTGCAAAACACAAACATCAGGCCCATCAGCTGTGATAGAACTGAGGCTGGCATCTGAGCGGATGTTGCCTTGGCAACGACAAAATCATCATGGTGAGGTAGCCTGACTGTGATAAACGCGGTCAGCGGGACCTGGTTGTCAAGCTGCTTGGGGAAAAGCAATCAGAACACTTAGGGGCCAATTCCAATTTTGCTTGGGTTTCCAACTTCTTCTGTGTCACAGCGGCCGAACCGGATTCCTGACGGACCGGGAGACACAATGTCCTCTATCTCCAGGCGGAAGCAACCTGTAAAAAGTCTGTGGGGGCTCCTTCATAAGCCTTTGGAAAAATCTCATGCGAGAACATCGTAGTTGGACCATCAAATTGGTTGATGACTTGAATGCGCTGCTTAGGTATTATGCATTAAACCCTGCAAAAAATGTTTCTGTCATGAGCTATGGAGCTGCAGGACCATGAAGGTGTTTAATAACAAAAGTGGAGAGCGGCCTCTGACATCCCGCGGGAGGAAGACGATGGCCAGCAGCCACCTGCCACCGGGAGCATTGCACTTTACTAGTGCAATGAAAAGACAGAGGTAACTCTCCACAGGCCAATCAAACTATACCAACAGCTGGCTTGCTGCGCGACCAAGCATTGCTCTTTCTCCCTCTCTGAGGCTCAGTCTGTCCCCCTATGTGTGCACCTTTGTTTCAAAAACACACATTCACGTGCGGAGCATCTCCGTCCCCTTACTCCTTCCCCAGTGACAAATATTTACTGGGCCGCCCTGATTTATTCTGGGTTAATTAGTGAAAGTTAAATCGCCATCATAGGCCTGCTTGCCAAAACACAAGCAGGGCTTTGGCACCGCACACAAGCACGTGTGCAGGCTGACAAGCTGCTGACCCGCCCTTTAACCCCAAAGGCATAATGTGGTTTATTATAGACATGTGAAGACTTAATGAGATGTGTATAATGCATGCCGTCCGGGGACTGCTCGCTGTACTGCTGCATAAAACCGGGCTATGTTTAAAAACCGGCTATCCTAACAGCCTGCATTAGTAAATCTCTTTGTGTTGTGCTCATGATGAGAGGCAGCTCATAGTAAAGCACTGCTGGCTCCTCATTATGACAGATCTATGCTGCATTGCTCGCCGGCAGAGGAAGATTTCCTCACACACACACCCACAAGCAGCATTTCCCGAGCTTTGTGAATAATTGGCTCAGTATAAGGTGAGGAAAAATGGAGCGGTGTGGGCAATGATAAGTAATGCGCATCATCATTAAACAAATAGAACCTGCCAGACATGATGGTTCATCTTAAGACATTTCCCCATTGTGACAGCTGGCACATCTGAATGTGTATGTCTTCCTTTAAAATCTGCTCAAGACACTCTGGAGAATATCTAAATCTCTGGCAAATCATTCGGAGAGGTTCAGTGTCCTGCCCTAGAGAAAGCTATAAAGATTACCGACGAGATTACAATCTTTACTACAAACAGTCTTTCCAAGAGTGGGAGGGTGAAAGAGCAGGCCAAAGCAATGTCGATGAGGCAGATTAGCCTGGGCGGAAACAAGAGGGGCTAAACAAATCCACTCAAAGGGAGAGGACGGTCATACAAAAGCAAAGGATGAGATGTGGAAAAAAAATGGAGGGATGCTGCTGACTCCAGGTAATGTTTATGACTTTCACCACACATAAATCTCAAGTGAGAGCTCTACTGAAACCGAACAGACAAAAGGAAGATGATCGATAAATCCGTAACTGTTCACACTAAGCGGATACTGTGGCATTCGTCGCATGGGTTATTGGCATGTACCGTGACCCTGTTTGACTTCACGGGCTTTGTGGTCCTCTCAGTCTTCAGAAATATGCACAGCTCATATGAAGTACATTCTAAAGAGTGGTACAATTCTAATGGCCTTAATCCCCCCACCCCCACCCCACCCCACCCCAAAAAAAGGCAATGAGTTGAACACACATCTCCAACAAGGTGGACAAACTGTGGTTTCCATTTCAACACATAAGATTCCTGGCAAAGATCAGTATGAAAAATATTTGTTTCCAAATGATCAGATGTATATTCAGGAAGAGAAAGATGCAACTCTGTTAAGTCCAGGGGAGTTATGAATTAAGCAATTACACCAAAAACAAAATATCGCACATGGAAAATAGCAACAACAAAAACACAGTGAGGTGCTGTAGATGTTGTGCAGTTTTTCCATCTTTACAATGTACCGATAACGTGATGTTGCCTGTTAACTGTGCAACTGATGAGTGACTTTAATAACAACAGAAAAAGGTGCAAACAAAAATCGCTTTTTCGGGTGTAAACAGCATGTGCCTGTCGCAGTACGTCAAAATTCTTAGCACTTTTGAAATGGCATCACATGAACATGAATATCAGCGAGGCATTCAAAAATATATATTATTGCGGAACAAATACAACTTCCAGTGGTATTTAAACAGCCTCTCCTGATCCAAAGCAATAACACCTACCATTGGTGGTTTAATAGCATAATAAGTCAGACTGTTCAAACAGTTACTGTCACACTTGTCGGCATCGTTCATTGCCCACAAAAAAAAAAAAGAAATGCTGTTGACATTTCACTTTCCTACAAAAGCAAGTTAACGTTTTTTTATGTACATTATTTCAAACTGATGCCGATTTTATTGTAGAAATTATTTTGCTTGTATTTTAACTTATTAACTCTATTTACCTAAGAGATACCTTTTCATTTTGTTTACTCAGACAGAGTCCTGGCTAGATATTTGCCCCCAACCCCAACCACAAAAAGAAAATTACAAAAGAGGTTTTCCCCAAATCCAGCCACCACAGAATACATTATGTCCATCCATCCATTTTCCGAACCGCTTGATCCTCACTAGGGTCGCGGGGGGTGCTGGAGCCTATCCCAGCAGTCTTCGGGCAGTAGGCGGGGGACACCCTGAATTGGTTGCCAGCCAATCGCAGGGCACACAGAGACGAACAACCATCCACGCCCACACTCACACTCACACCTAGGGACAATTTAGAGTGTCCAATCAGCCTGCCATGCATGTTTTTTGGAATGTGGGAGGAAACCGGAGCACCCGGAGAAAACCCACGCAAGCCCGGGGAGAACATGCAAACTCCACACAGGGAGGCCGGAGCTGGGATCGAACCCGGTACCTCTGCACTGTGAAGCCGACGTGCTAACCACTGGACTACCGGGCCGCCAATACATTATGTATTTTATTTTATTATTATATTATTCATATTATTTTAGTAGATACAACCGTAAATACTAAAGTGTAAAACAAAACATAGTACCGGTATATAAATTGCACATGATTGAGAAATCCCTGTAGATCACAGGTGTCAAAGTCAAGGCCCGGGGGCCAGATCTGGCCCGCCACATCATTTTATGTGGCCCGCGAAAGCAAATCAAGGCTGCCAAGTTCCATGATCCTTGCTGAAGTCTGAACCAAAATTCCAAATTGTCATGTGATCCACAATAAGAGTAATTATTCTTGACTTCTGATTTTAAAACAAGGAAACCGTGACTACAATGTGGCCCTCAACATAAATGAGTTTGACACCCCTGCTGTAGATAGAAGAAAAAAAACAGACATGCCTGTGTTAGGGGGTTACCATATTGACTGACTGGTGACCAGTTCAGGGTGTAGTCTGCCTTCCGCCGACATCAGCTGGGATAGGCTCCAGGAACTCCCTGAGACCTTCTTCAGGATATAGCAGTGTTGGAAATGGAAGGAAAGATGGTTAACCATTCTTTGAGGTTGGGGGGCATCGCCATGAAGACACTTTTGGGAGCACAGCCAAGATTTTGCATTTGATGCTGAGTGAGATGGCCTTTAAGGACAGGTTGTACTTTTTCACTTTCATGAAAATCTTAAAGCAGCACTGTAAAGCACCTGCTGGATGTTCTTGCTAGGTTTGAGAGTATAACCATGTTAGTGCCTGTATTATTCCGACTACACTTTAAATTTGCAAATACAAACCTTGTTCTAAATACTGCAATGCAAACTGAGAAAAAATAATAAGGTTTGTTTTCAAAATAAAACATGGTGCAATATTTGAGGTGATTGTGTGTTTGAATGTATTTGTGACCGTGATCATTTTGGGTTGCGATAGTCGTTCATAACTCTTCATATCCATTTGCTCGGCGTGTGCAATTTGGGTTTTCCAACGCAGCCGCTGACAACACCATGGACACAAAACTGCACACCGGTATGCCATTTCCTTGAGTGAAAACGTCGTCATGATAAAACACAAAGTTCTCGCTTTAGTACGCAGCACGGTAGGAGAGGACAGACCTTGGAACAAAAAGAGACATGGGTTGATTTCAAGAGGACTATAAAAAGAAGACAAAGAGTGCTGCAATTGCTCACTCTTTGATCGAAGCACATTACTGATATTATTCAGATGCTTGGGATTAGTTTGTGGGGGAAACAAATGCACACCCTCCTTCAAACTGTAAATTCATCGTCGGAAAGTGACAAATGATGCACCCTCAGGAATTCACAGTCGAGCTTTTTACACTAATTGGGAAAAGGAAGTCATCCTCAAAAGTGTTGTGAGTGGACCACATTGTCTTTGTCTGGTTTGATTTGTCAGATGCTCCATGATGGCTGTCTCTGAGGAGCGCCCAACGGAGCTGTTGATTGGATTAATAAGGAAACAGATTGAATGTGGTGGTGTGTTTCGTTTACAGGTTATTACCAGTGTCCTTCTCCCTCAATGGTTGTTGTCTGGGGCAAAGCACTAAAAGCATTTGTTGATGGCTGCAGATCGCATTGGTCCCTTGGGAGTTTGGATGGTTGGCTCACTGTACCACACTGCACTGTCTGCTGCTGTTTTCTTAAACCCATTGTGGGAATATCTGGAATTTTTTGCTGCCAACCGTTGTATGCAGCCTTTTGCAACCCATTTCTACAGTTATATTCATTCATTAATTTTTTCCTGTTTCAATCACCAATCAATAAACCAAAAATGAAAAAGTGACTCCTGATTTTATTTGTGTGTTAATTCAATACAAAAAATATTTTTTTTTTTTTAAATGCCAGAATTTTCACATTATAATTTTCGGCATGGATCAAAATCTGTCAGTGTTCCAGAATACTATAGAACAGACTCAGATCCCACAAACATAGATAAGGATAATATGTGACAAAAAAAATGTTTACTAATGAAAAGTACGAAACCAACAAAGTTGAATGAAAGATGCGGGTAACAAAGAATCAGGATAGAACGAGACAAACAAAAAGCACTTGCAACATGCAAGGGAGAATAATAATACAACATCACTTCGAACCAAAGCACAAGGAAAATCCAATTACCGGTACATGAACAAGAAAGCAACGGAGATAAACACTATGACAAAAGCACTAACTTGAGCAAATGCAAAACGTGACGCGAGAACTATGAGGCAAGATCAAGAACGTGTAGCAAAAACAAGCACTTGGTATGAGCGTCGGGAGCAAAGCTGAATAAACCGACATTAAACCGATTCCGCCTCCACTTTAAGACAAACAAACAGAACCATGACAAAATCGAATACAAAATGGCCTACAAAAGTGAATTTATTTTAATGTTTAATTGGTTGGGTTTATGTGAGCCACATTAGTAAAACGACATTAGTGCTAATTTCTATCATCTTGTACAGTAGCTGGTAATTAGTTTGTGGTGTTCCGAAGATTGTTTCCGTGTTAGATTCCTTTAGTGCGCTTTTTTGCTCATCTCCTGTTAACAAAGTTCATCTGCGATTGTCATTGTTAATCAGATTCTGTAATTACATTTTATTTGTTGAGCATCTCCTTTCTGTTGTGCACTTCATTTATTACATTCCTAGTTATTTACTCCTGCATTGTTTGGTTGTTTTCCCATTTCTTCATTGCCTTATGTTATTCTTGCTCAACTGTATGTGCTCCATTGGTTTATTAGATTCAGTTTTATTCAATTTCTGGTGTCAAGTCTATGGGATCCTCGTCATGACTATCACAGGTGAATTACAGCTCTTTGCTGCATACCGCCACAGCAAGCAACCTTGCTCATATGCAATTCATCCCTATAAAAAAAAACACACGAGACAATCTTGCACAGAAGAAATTTCACCAAGACTTAACAGGAAACCACACCCAAAAAGGTTCATATGCAAATAAATATTCATAAGATAAGATATTCATCCATCCATCCATTTTCCGAACCGCTTTATCCTCACTAGGGTCGCGGGGGTTGCTGGAGCCTATCCCAGCTGTCTTCGGGCAGTAGGCGGGGGACACCCTGAATTGGTTGCCAGCCAATCGCAGGGCACACAGAGACGAACAACCATCCACGCTCACACTCATACCTAGGGACAATTTAGAGTGCACAATCAGCCTGCCATGCATGTTTTTGGAACGTGGGAGGAAACCGGAGCACCCGGAGAAAACCCACGCAGGCCCGGGGAGAACATGCAAACTCCACACAGGGAGGCCGGAGCTGGATTTGAACCCGGTACCTCAGCACTGTGAAGCCGACGTGCTAACCACTGGACTACCGGGCCGCCAAGATAAGATATTAGACTCAACAATTGTAGGTTTTTGTGTTGTCAAAGCAAAGCAAAGTGAAGTGACGTCATCTGATTCCGCTTCCTTACCCAATCACAGCCGGTCATCTCAGACATGTCAGTCATCAGCAAAACGTGCATCAGTCAGTGATGGACTGAAAGGTCCATCGGGACTTGGCCAACGATTACACTGATGGGCAAAAATCCATTCTCGTCAGTGCTTATTTTATTTACTGTATTTTTAATCCCCTGAAATCGTCAACATAACAGGCGTCTGTGAGTGAATGCCCACCACTGATGTTTAAAAACACAACACAACAATCCTTTCCTTCTATTTTTCTGTAGGCAGGCCTCAGAGGAAAAGGTTTGGACACCTCTGCACAATGTATTTTTCCTCATTTTTGTCACCAGACTTCTGAGTCAGATTAACGGAACCAATTCAGTATCACAATGAAATTTGACCACTTTTTCAATTTCATAATTTTAATGTGTGTAAAATTGAATTGTGAAAAATCATACTTTGCATGTGTGTGTGTGTGGGGGGGGGGGGGGGCGTGGGTGTGTTTTACCAGGTGAAAGAACATTTGATACACGCAATAAAAGCAATTTCGGTGTCCATGTGCAACTGCACACTATTGTGTATATTTGGTGACACAATGTACAAGCTATATAAGTGTGATCTTTCACACCCAAAGCTGTCAATCACCTTTCTCAAAGACCACTGACACCACAATTGACAATAAGCTAACAATATTATTTGTCTCTTAAATTATTTGTCTCTGAGTTTTATGATCATTAACCGAGAAATCTTTTTTCTTTTTAATTCAGTTTCTCAAGATGGAGAATTAATTTGAATAAGTGGAAGCCATACACTTTAGGTTCTGCTTTCCTTCACAACAGCTAATTAAAACGATTCCAACAATCTTCTGTGAATTTCCACTGGTGTTACACAAGGCACAATGTGCATGGTTTGTGATCTCTTTACATCAGTGAATCATGCTGGGTTAAGCATCTTGTCCAAGGTCAGAGTAACAATGCCACCAACAGGAATTTTGATCCAAGCTGCCCACTACCGAACACTTTGTGAAATAAAATATTGACATCCGAAACAACTGATGAATTTATTGGGAGCTAAAGAAAAATCGATCCCAAATGATTTCGCCATCAGTAAAAAACAGAATGTGGACATTAATAATTCATCGAGATTCAGGGGGTTATTGATCCAGGACATATTACAGATTGTAGAATTGCTCAACACACACGCAGTGAATTTGCCCATATGCACTTTGTTCCGCCTGTTCTCGCAAGTTGTCAGTGATGTGTGATTTTTTTTAAAAAACACAAAAAAACATATCTCCCCAAAATGTTCTTTGAGATTTTTTTCATGAATGTTACAAAGGACTAAATAATACGAAACAAAAAAGTGTGGCACAAATGTGTATGCAATAAAGTATTCTAAGTCGGAGCGGAAAAGACTCAATCCTAAATCCCCCATTCATTATGAGAAGAAAATTGGACTTCAAATAAATATAACAAACGAATGGAACGCATTTTTTCTCAAGGACAAGGCATGATGTCTGAGTGAATGTTTCCCTGCCTTTTATTCAGACTGAATTTAACCTACGGTCGTTCAATGATGCCTCTCTATTGTCATGCAAGTGCGACAGCACTGCCGCCTGAAGAAAGCCTGTGAGGATGACAAGGGTGGAAAAACAGTCCCTGAAATGAAGATAAGCAAATGGAAAAGATGCAAATGGGCAAAGGTTCTTTAGAATGTTTCTTTTGAATGGCTAATTGGTCGCTGGCGGAAAAAATGCAGATGTAGTGATTTCGCAGCCTACCGCAAAGCCACCTGCTCCCCAACTCTTGCAACAGCTCTGAGGCGCGCATTTGCACAATGCACAAAAACACACATACTGTAGGCATCAGCCAGACCTCCAGTAACACCTCACATCATAACAATAGCTTGGTGCAAAAGAATTCAAGGTGCATTGTATGTCAAGGAATTTTCTTCTCGTCTTTTTGTGTCAGCTCCCTTGCCAGGCATCTTTTGTTCACACACACAGAATGTTGAAAGGTAACAGCAGAGCGTGGTGTGTGTCCTGTTTTTGTCCTTTCCACGAGGAATTCTCCCTCACCTGTCATTAACCACCCCTCCGCCTGCAGCGTTGAGTCCCATTTTAGAGAGAGGAGATAAAACTGTTTTGGCCCCACCGCATTAGAGATGAGAAAAGACTCTAACTAGCCTGCTAGTTTCTATACAATAAATACTAACTCTTACTAAGAGACACATACATAAGCATAGGCGGCCACTAAGCAGGCTTGCCTTCAAAATGGTCACCTTTTCAGTTGATAAAGATGCAATAAAAATAATACCAAAGAAAATGTGCAGGCTTATAATGAGCTGCAGAGGGAGTGGAGGACACCTGTTTGTTTATACAATCTTCCACAAACAGTGTGCGGTTAATCACCTGAGGTGCTGCTGAGGTGACGCTCATCTGCATCAAAACAAAGAGGTCGGCCCACATGAAACACGGAGGACAGATGCTGTTCCATTTTGCTTTGGCGTTTCACTTTTAATGGATCTTTCCTCTCTGGTGAAAACACACATGCAGATGTTGTCGAATGCTCAGCACCTGCAGCTACAGCTTGTCCACCATCAAACAACAATTAAATTTACAGGAGGTACATACAATGGGCTCTATAGGCAGGCAACGTGTCCAGTCGGACTCCATCCATCCATCCATCCATCCATCTTCTACCGCTTATCCGGGGCCGGGTCGCGGGGGCAGCAGATTTAGCAGGGAAGCCCAGACTTCCCTCTCCCTAGCTACTTCTTCCAGCTCTCCCCGGGGGATCCCGAGGCGTTCCCAGGCCAGCTGGGTGACATAGTCTCTCCAGCGTGTCCTGGGTCGTCCTCGGGGTCTCCTCCCGGTGGGACATGCCCGGAACACCTCACCAGGGAGGCGTTCAGGAGGCATCCGAATCAGATGCCCAAGCCACCTCATCTGGCTCCTCTCGATGTGGAGGAGAAGCGGGTCGACTCTGAGCCCCTCCCGGATGACCGAGCTTCTCACCTTATCTCTAAGGGAGAGCCCGGACACCCTGCGGAGAAAACTCATTTCGGCCGCTTGTATCCGGGATCTCGTTCTTTCGGTCACGACCCATAGCTCGTGACCATAGATGAGGGTTGGGACGTAGATCGACCGGTAAATTGAGAGCTTCGCCCTTTGGCTCAGCTCCTTCTTTACCACGACAGACCGATGCAACGTCCGCATCACAGCAGACGCTGCACCGATCCGCCTGTCGATCTCTCGCTCCCTCCTGCCCTCATTCGTGAACAAGACCCCAAGATACTTAAACTCCTCCACTTGGGGCAAGATCTCCTCCCCGACCCGGAGTGGGCACTCCACCCTTTTCCGACTGAGGACCATGGTTTCAGATTTGGAGGTGCTAATTTTCATCCCAACCGCTTCACACTCGGCTGCGAAACGCTCCAGTGAGAGTTGGAGAGCCCTGTTTGAAGGAGCCAACAGTACCACATCATCTGCAAAAAGCAGAGATGCAATACTGAGGCTACCAAAACAGACCCCCTCAACGCTTCGGCTGCGCCTAGAAATTCTGTCCATAAAGGTAATGAACAGAATCGGCGACAAAGGGCAGCCTTGGCGGAGTCCAACCCTCACTGGAAACGATTCCGACTTATTGCCGGCAATGCGAACCAAACTCTGACCTCGGCAGTATAGGGACCGAACAGCCCGTGTGCGGTAAATGCGGGCTTGCTGGGTACCAAGTGGGCTGGGGCTAGAAGTGAGGAACGGGAGTGGGTTCCATGGAGGTTCCATCGGGGCTGAGTGGGCATGGCTTAGAGGTGGTTACCCATATCTGGATCTCATCCATCCATCCATTTTCCGAACCGCTTTATCCTCACTAGGGTCGCGGGGGGTGCCGGAGCCCATCCCAGCTGTCTTCGGGCAGTAGGCGGGGGACACCCTGAATTGGTTGCCAGCCAATCGCAGGGCACACAGAGACGAACAACCATCCACGCTCACACTCATACCTAGGGACAATTTAGAGTGCACAATCAGCCTGCCATGCATGTTTTTGGAACGTGGGAGGAAGCCGGAGCACCCGGAGAAAACCCACGCAGGCCCGGGGAGAACATGCAAACTCCACACAGGGAGGCCGGAGCTGGATTTGAACCCGGTATATCTGGATCTCATATCAGCTAAATATGGGATGAGTAGGCATGGGTTAAAACTCTTCACCCATGTCTGGGTCCTGTATGGGTTATAAGTGGGCAAAGTGGGTATACCAAGTCTGGGCGTCTATTTGGGCAAAGCGAAAATAGATTCCCTGAAAGCATCCGTATGTGGCCCGCTTTCGGCAACAGTCCGGTACCGTTGGCATTCTTCTGGTACGGACAAAGCAGATGTGAACGTAAAACGACCCATGTGCTGAATGCTACATAGTCATTCTTGGTAATATGGAAATGAGCCTAAAGTGGCTGACGCGGATCACACGAGGCTCAATTTGTTGAGTTTTGGCTGTCCTATGGCAAAGTGAACAACGGGTGAGCCTTAAGTGGTCCAAGTAGCTGAAGAATGTAAAGCACCCTAATTACCGCATTCCTTCGATTATAAAACACAATTTTGGGCTAACAAATGGAACTGTAAGGTGCATACTACATGAATTTAATGTTTTTACCTAAACTCACTACACTACAGATATGCTTCGTGGTTCCTAGTTTGTGAAACATGTACTTTTACTTTCAAACTAATATTTTTCATTCAGTCCTTGTTGGTTCATTGTCCGACTCAGGTCTTGTTTGTATGTTACATTAGCGCTATGCAAGCCTTATCCAAGTTGTGTTGACTTTCCTAGTGTTTGCATAGTTACTTTGAGCCTATTTTTTTTATCTTTGTTGATTTTGTGTTTTTTGATTAAACTACCTTGTTTGCTTTTTTTGTTTGTTTGTTTTTTGTTCTTTTTAAATTAAAAAAAAAAGTTGTGTGCACACTAGCCTCCCCTCCCTGCTTCCCTGCAGTTCACTCCTCATTCCCAGTGACAGAGGTCAGTCCATTCTGTTAAACCCTATAGACAGTTAATAATACAGTTCCTGAAATAGGTGTATTTTTGCTGTTTGCCTCTTGCCACAGGCGGATGATGTTGAAGTTGGCCAAGAAGATCACGGATACACACAGTTACAATAACAATAACAATAATAATAATCGTAATACTAGTACTACTACTACTACTACTACTACTACTCCTAAGACTAATATTAATCATTCTTCAATGAATTGACTCCCACAATTATTGAGAGGGTTTGAACCTTGCTGTTGTCATATTTAAATATGATGACATGCACAACACATGTCAATGGAGTGCAGAATGTGTGTCTCCCCTGGCCTTGATCATTGATCATCAATTCACCAAACCCGCGTACATTGCCTGCCAATAGTTAGATGTGATGCCAGCAGGTGTAAAGTCTAGCCTAGTCTCTTCTGCCACAAAATTTTCAGGTGTCAAAAGCGTTTGTCCACTGAATGCCAAAACACCAGAGTGATCTGCCAAAACAAGGCTTGCATCGGAATGAAAATCAAGACGCGGCAGTTTTTATACTTGAGTGCAGCTGCATCATCTACGAATATAGATCCCAATGACTGAAGTAAAATGTCCCTTCTTTGCCAATGATAAGATTTGTAAGTTTGTCTTACTTGTCGAAAAAGTAAGAGTTGTCGATAAGCAACAAAGAAAATCCAATTACATTTTTCTTATTTTCACAAGCTTTGTTGCCTCTGATGGCCTTTCAAAAACTCTAGTTACCACTTTATTCGGTGCCTCCATAAAGGTGATTTATAGACTGTTATCACAAGGCTGGAAAGAAATGTCAATACACAATAAAAAGGTGTGAACAGAGGAAGAGACAGACTTCATTAATGCTGATGTAGCGCTCCTAACGCCTTTTGATAAGTGACAGACAACTGCAGTGTTTGAGAAGTGAAACAATTGGATTTTGGCCCCTCATTGACGTTTGCACTCCTATTGATAGATCATATGAAGAAGGATCATTAAGAAAAACTCCCCTGTTAAGTATTATGAGCGCTACAAAGCTGACATTATGGTTGTGTTTGTCACGTTGCGAGGTGGTGGTGGACCCCAAAAAGCAGGCAGGAGGGAGGAGCAGGGTGAACTTGATGAATTGTCCTTAATAAAACACAGAGAAAACTGAATCCAAAACAAACAAAGTGCTAACAACCAAAACAAATCCAACGTATCAAACAAAACCATGACTGAAGCAAAGACTATCACTAAACGAAACATGACAAACAAACCTGACAGCAGCTAACAAGCAAGCAATGACCCGACCATGAGTGGTCAGGCTGGGAGTCCTTTTAAAGCCATAATTGCCTAACGACCAACAGGTGTGCAGCTGCAGGGAAAAGCCCCACAGTGCCACCTGTTGGTCACAAACCGAAACATGACAGTGTTTAGTCATTTAAATCTAGTTTTGTAGTGCATACATTAAAATTTTACAGTAATGTACAGTATGCATACAATACAATTTCAAAATTACTCAGTTCATCATTTTTTTTTTTAAACTGACGAATGAGTATCATGATCAAGATGCCATCGTGGATGGTCACGGTGGATGACGCATCGGTTTTGTGCTATCTGGGACTTTTTTTGCTTTTATTTTTCCAGCCCTAAGGACCTGGTCACTCATTACAACATTGGACTTTGAAACATTCAGAATACCCTTGGTACACTAAAAAGAAAGATACTTTTTTTTCTTTCTCTCTCTCTTCCCCTTGGTTCACCCCCCATCTTTGTCTCATGAAAACCAAAGCTTGACAACTTTAATACCTTTATCGAAAAACTGGACTGGCGATACAGAAAGAAATTAGAAGGACTCCATTGCTGGCACTAAAACCCACTACTACCCCTGTATATTCATCAGCACCTCAGCCGATTTTCGCCCATCCGCACACTTATTTTCCTCCTTCCAGCTCCTCACTCAATGGTGATCACAGATTTCATCCTGAAATCCAAACCATTCACCTGTCAACTTCACCCACTTCCCACACAACTTGTCAAAGCCTGCCTCCTTTTTCTTGTCCCCCTTATTTTTGCCATCATCTACTGCTCTCACCACTGGAACTGTTCCAACATCATTCAAAACTGCTGCCATCACTCCATGCCATCTGTCAACCATCCTTCTCAACAGTTTTTGTTCCGTCGGCATCACCCACACTCTGTTGAACTGGTTCTCATCTTACCTCTCTAGCAGCACTCAGTTCATCCAATTCAAATCCATCACCCCCCCCCCCTATACCTCTGTCACTTCAGGTGTACCCCAGGGACCTATCATGGGGCTCCTCCTGATCATCATCTACTTCCTTGTCCTCTTCAATGTTTTCCGTAAATTCAACATTTAATTCTATTGCTATGCTGACACCCAGCTATACCTCATCCCCAAACCCTCTTCCATTTTACCTTACCAATTGCATTTCCGAAATATAAAATCCTGATTGAAACTGAAATTTACTCTAATTAAACAGCAAGAAAATTGATTTGATTCTCCCCAAAACACCTCACTTTTCCCTCTCCATCAACAGATCCCCCCCACACCCAACCACCAAATTTAAGAGCCTGGGAGTCATCCTTGACAGCACACTACCCTTCCAATTGCACATCAATAATATTGTCTGGGCCATCAACTTCCATTTATGTAACATGAAATGTCTTCGCCCCTCACTGTTCCCCCACACTGCCACCATCCTTGTGTACAGTCTAAATTGCATATACCGTTTAAAGTCATCGCTTTTATTATTTATAATTTTATCTGTGGTTTTATTGCTCTTTTTGATTGTGAAGTGTCCTTGGCTATTTTGAAAGGCGCTTATAAATAAAATGTATTATTATTATTAATCACCTCCCGTCTGGATTACTGCAACTGCCCTGATGACACTGCCTCAAAAATATCTTCAAAAAATTCAACCGGTCCAGAATTCAGCTCACACATTATAACCCAAGCTCCCTCCATCCAACACTTCCACCCCTGTTCTCCAATAGTTCCACTGGCGCTCGTTTCAGTTCCACATCCAATTCAAAATCCTCCTGTTTGCATTTAAGGCCATCCACAACCTCACCCCCTCTTACCTGTCTGATCTTCTCCGTGTTACCACTCTCCACAGACTTATATATCATCAGACTAATAATGCCGCCCACTCTGCGAAGCGAGAAGTAAAGCCACTGGTGGCCATCTCACATTGCCACTCGCTAAGCGCGCCTTACCTGAATACATTGATTTCTCCACAGCGTTTTCACATCATTTTCTCTCTCTACAGCAAAAATACGACAGTGTGTAGCCTAGAATTGTTCTAATAAGTCTGGGAGAAGTGTTACATGCACATTTCATCGGTAAGAGTGTGATCATAAATTTTGTCTTATAAGCATGGTTCGAAAATAACACTCTCCAACCTGCCAAATGCAGGTTAAAATTCATTTTGTAGGGTGTTGAATAAAACTTAGCCGCCAGTTTGGCCGTTGATACATGCGGCAATTGTGTCAGAACATGCAAACTCCACACAGGGAGGCCGGAGCTGGATTTGAACCCGGTACAGTACCTCAGCACTGTGAAGCCGACGCGCTAACCACTGGACTACCGGGCCGCTGTGTCCATAATTGAATAACCAAATAATAATTTGACAGAATACTTCCATACTTCAATAAAATTCAGCCAATCAAATTGCATTGAGTGTCTAAATAAATTAAACAGAGCAATAAGAACAGCAATGATTATATTGTATGACGTTAGTTAGCAAGACAGTATACTCATTTGTTGACCAGTGAACGACATTTAGTGTTGACCACATTCTCTGTCTTGGGAGCAACCATGTTGTTTTGTCACTAATGTGGGTTTTTTGTTTGTTTGTTTGTTTGTTTGTTTTTTACAAAGCTCATTTCAGGAGTTAAAATGAGCAGAAAGATTGCCTCTTCAGAATGCCATGACACACACCATTTATTTTGTGTTTTACTTTGTCATAACTAGCAAGGCAAAAATCCATTGCTGTTAAAAAAGATGTTTCAGTTGTGTGGGTGATGATGTGTAAATGCTGCTTTGCACTCCAGCCTGCTATTTCTGTGCTAGTTTGTTCCTAAATGCTTGACAATACAGCACAAGCTGTAGCAGGAGTTCATTACAATAAAGGCAAAGGCTGAGCCGACCACAAGCAGCCTCCCCGTACAGTTAGTTTTGCTTCCAGCTGTGACCTCTCACATACAATAGGAGCAGAAAAACTAAAGATATACAGTCATCACGCTGATCCACACTTTAGTTAGGGCAAAGAGTTGAACAAGTATCTCCATGAGTCAGTCCAATATTTTTATTTCATTTATGAATATTTACAAAGGTCATGGCTTTGAAAGATATAGAACTGTTGAAAGAAATATGAATAGTTAATGGCGCAGGAAACAAAGTGTCACAACAAATATTTTACACCGGGAATGCTGATGATTTCTACCCTTCATCAACACCTCAAACAGACCATGTTTTGTCAGACTTTGCAGCCACATTGTAGTTATGGTTGCCTTCAGGGGGCTGGTTATAAAGATAAAATAACATCGCTGCAGACTCGCTAAGGGTGTAACAGTACTGTATCGACCCGGATTCAAGGAAGATGTTTGCTGAAGGTCGTCACGGAGCACGAAATGCAGCACGAGGCGTTCTCTGTGGTTCAACACAGTTTTCAAATAACGAATGGAAGACTTTGCAAAATGCTTTGGGCATTACAATGATGACGAAAAAAAGTGTGATACTTCATTTCCTATTTACCATTTGTTTCAAAATGGAGTATTCATTTGTTGGATTACGATGTGTTAATTTCAGAAAAGTACAAGGAGTAGCCATTCGATTCCATCTTTCTTTTGTATCAACCTGAGTAGCGAATCTATATTTAGAGGGCACATCTGAGCTCTAATGGTGATAGACTCAGGTATCCTTGAGAGGCAGTTAAAGTAGTGATGTGGAGCATTAGCACCATTACAGTAGGTCTTGCTCAACAGCCCATCTCTTCATTAAAAGTTAGTTATGCGACAGTGAATGGAATATACTTGTGAAAGAATAACAAGCAGGATAGTAAAGTCAGGTTCAACGAATCAGCATGTATATGCCTATTAATATGAAGAAAAGCTGGGGGAATTAGGCTTGACTGGCATCCCTTAAAATTATAGGGCTGAAAAGTCATGCATTAAATTATTATGGCACTTCGAGAACAAAAGTGCAAATATGAAACAATACAGTCATGATTAGCTGCATTTTCTCTTGCATGGTTGAGAAAATACTTTTATACCAATTTCGAATAGATGCACTCTTCACTGCCGTTCCATAATTGCCCACAACAAATTTATCTGCGAAAACAATCTCCCTCTGAATTTAATCTGTGTTCTTGGTTTCAATGAGCCAGACTGCAGATACCTGGTTCTGCGCTTTAGTACTCATCAATAAAAGTTAAATTTGTCCCCATTCAATTGAAAGATGCTGACAGTTGTCCTGTGATTCATTTTATTCAAACTAGAAATCATTGTGTTGATTGTTTCTCTCTCTCAAATATATATATATATATATAGTCAATGTATGTCAATGTTCTCCTGCTGAAAACTGGAGCCGTTTCAGACAAGTGTTTCTTTGCGGTATACACACCTTGAAATTCTCATTTTAAATATGCACTTTTACTTTTTTTTCTCAACCTCTTTTGCTGTGTTTTACTATCCCAGCACTTCTCCTTCAGGCTTTCAGCTCTGACAGCTTCTCTTTTAGTAGTTCAGCACTGATATTTTCCACCTGCGGAGTATTGAAGTGACGGGTCATCTGAGCTATTATTCCAAGATTAGGGGGACACAGAGGACTCCACACCAGAATGGTTTTGAAAACTCTCATGAGGTTTCATTATTGTGTCATCTCTGGCAAAGTCTAACTGTTCACAAGTGTAGCCCAACAAAATCATGGTCAGACAATGCCGTATAATGGACAGAAAATGCAGCTCATAAAACCCCACGTGGATGGAAGAAATTTGTACTTTGGGATTGACTTGCTATAAATGACCAAAATATCCCAAAAGGAAAATGGAGTTTCAGGTTTTCAGTAATCAGTTGCCTGGCCAAAATTTTGAATCTTAGAAGAAAGAGGTACAAAAAGAAAAGACTATTACTCTGAGGCAGTAAATGATGTCAAGCACTGCCTAAGAGGAGCCTTGACAACGCTACATTTAGTTATGTTTGAATATAAATTACTGAAACAGGATGGAAATGTTAAGGCTTTTACTGTATCCATCAAACCATGCAAAATTACCAGGCCTTACCTATCAAAGGTTCTTAAAACAACATTGCAAGAAGAGAAGGCATATTGCATAATGCATGAGGCCTTGAAATTACAAATGCCGACCTTTAAAATCAACCACTTTATAAGCTTTACTGCCACAAACAGGACAGGGGTGTCAGATGACAACATCCTTGTCTGAGTTTTTTTTCCTGGACTCAAATTATCCTCAGATGAGGACAGTTCGAGCGTGGGTTTTTTTCTCCCCCTCTCCCTCCCTTGTGGTTTCTTTCTGACTTCCGGGTTGAGTGAACGCTGGCGCGTTTGGCTGCCGCTGCTCAACCCGCATTGTGTTTTATTGTTCTTGTTCCTGATTGTAAAGTGTCCTTGGGTGTCTTGAAAGGCGCTTATAAATAAAATGTATTATTATTATTATACTATTATCCTAATCATGACAGCGCATAAATCAAACACAGTCCACTTGATGAACTTCTTTAACTTGTCAAAGAGTGCATGTGTGCTTCTACCATGTGTGCTTCTTCATTGCCTTATCATTCCAGCGGCTCCTTTCCTAAACCTGCCCAACAATCTGCTGATCATGCCCTAATTACTCTGCAAAAGGAACCGCTTCCCGAATGCCCTTTTCTCCTGATGTCCCCTGACCTGGCAAGCGATAGGTTTTGACACGAGAATCACCCAAAGGAGTTCTTCTCAGGATCAATCTGAGACCGCTCAATGAGATCTGCTCGGGAAAGGCGGGACGTTCAATACTTCACGCTGATTGGGCAGTATTGGAATTTGTTCATGCCTATCAAACTTTAGTTTTAACCAATTATGGCAACCGATGGGCGGCCCGGTAGTCCAGTGGTTAGCACGTCGGCTTCACAGTGCAGAGGTACCGGGTTCGATCCCAGCTCCGGCCTCCCTGTGTGGAGTTTGCATGTTCTCCCCGGGCTTGCGTGGGTTTTCTCCGGGTGCTCCGGTTTCCTCCCACTTTCCAAAAACATGCATGGCAGGCTCGTTGGGCACTCTAAATTGTCCCTAGGTATGAGTGTGAGCGTGGATGGTTGTTCGTCTCTGTGTGCCCTGCGATTGGCTGGCAACCAATTCATGGTGTCCCCCGCCTACTGCCCGAAGACTGCTGGGATAGGCTCCAGCACCCCCCGCGACCCTAGTGAGGATGAAGCGGTTCGGAAAATGGATGGATGGATGGCAACCGATGAAAATGTCATCACTGGCATGCGCCTTATTTTGACCCGACTGAGTCCTGTTATCTCAATGAATAGCCCAGATGGCATCATGGCCTTGAGTTATAGTCCTTTTTGCCATGATGATGTGCGGATAAAGGGTGTCTTAAATAACCTGACGTTGACGTTTGAATCAAGCCGATTGTCAACCAAGTGGCAAAAAACAAACTGGTTTCACAGTTTTTTGTTTTTTTTATCCCTCCTGTTGTCTTCGGGTCAAAATGACCCGCCACCGTGTTAAAAACACCCCAAAAATCCCCTAAATTATATTTTTTTAACTTGAAATTTTATGACTTTTCCTAGATTGGCCCTAACTGCAGAAAAATTGAAATGTTGTTTTTATTCACATTTCCATGGAAGCTGTACAAAAAAATGTACAAAGGTGGTCTTCGGGTCAAAATGACCCATGAGGCAAATAGAGTTTAAATCAAGGTCACCAAGTTATTTACACACCACAGAATGTTTCAATGTTTTAGTTGTGTCTCAGAAATAATTAGTAGTACACATGAACAAGACAATAGCAGTCATAAACAAGACCAGATAGGTGGCGTTGTCACAGACGGCAGAGCTCTTTTTTGTTGATTTCAAGGAGTTGTAAAGGTGCCACAGATGACAGGACCCTGATTTATCTCTGTGCTGATGCCATGAGTGTGCGTTATGACACTGAAGAGGCTCTAGAGCTGATTTTTTCTGATGTCCAGCAAGACAACTGATTCAGAAGAGGAAAAGGAGGATGTATCTGAAGAAGATGGGAAGGAATATAATCCAGAGCATGATGAATCATCTTCAGAATAAGAAGAAAATCCTGAAGCTGAAAGAGAGACTTTCCTTTCAAAAAATGGCAAAATAACATGGCCCTCAACAGCATATAACCAACACAGCAGGCATGCAGAACAAAACGTCATAAAGATGACCCCAGGACCCACAAAGTATGCCGTTTCTCATGCCCATGACATTGTCTCTACATTCTACATGTTTATCACACCAGCAATAGAAAGAATAATCCTGGAGATGAAAAATCTGGAGGGTTTTCACAAATGTGGAAACAGGTGGATAAAGATGTATGAGACTGACCTGCAGGCCTACTTAGGGCTACTAATCTGCAGGTGATCGGGAGAGAGATCAACTCGACCTGATATCTCATGAGAAGAACAAGAGGAGGGTGTTCCTGGAGCAGCTAGGAAAGGCAATGGTAGCTCCACTCATTGAAAGAAGGAAGCATGTCTCCCGCACAGAAGCCACAGCAGCAGTTGTGAAAGCTATTCAGAGTGCAGGAGGTCCTGAGAAACCTGAGCATCCAGCCACCACAGCCACTTCCCCAGCTAGGGCAAGTAAGAGGAAGAGATGCCAGTTCTGCCCTCAAAAGAAGGACTGTAAAACACATAGTGTGCTGCAGGTGTAAGAAATATATCTGCGAAGGCTGTGCGCTTGAATACTGTGTGACGTGTGCTAATTACTGTAGTTGAATGGGTTATCTTATTTTTTCATATTTTTGTCTTGTATTGTATTGTTTTGTATTGTCCTAAATTGTTCACTCAAGGAAAAAAAAAGAAAGAAACTTTAGTCATTGGAATGAATACAATTAATCCAAAACTCCTTTCTGCACATTTTCTTTCCTTTTCTTAAACTATAGAAATTCAATGTGAAGAGGGTGAACTATATCACACATATTGTGGTGAAGGACAAGTTCTTTCTTCAAGCAATATGAAATTTGGTGTTTAAAATTCAATTTAGCTGCTTATTTGGGGGGTTTAGTGAAGACGGGTCATTTTGACCCAGAGGACACAGGGTGTGTACAGAAAATGAGGACAACAGGAGGGTTAACTCAAAAATAGTGCGAGAATTCAGCTTGCAAGCAAGGTTAAGTGTCGCCCTCTTTGTCCAATATCTGTCTGACTTTGGCAAGATGCAATCGTTCCAACATCCAGTTCTGGTGCCTCTTTCCATTTCTCTGCCCTCCCCAATGCTTTTTTCATCCGTTTCTTGTTTCCTTACTCTTATTCGTAAAACTATCCATTATCACAGCCAACTACTGTACCAGTCCTGACCCTACAGCAATGGGATGAGAGTGAAGAAGAGATACACCGTGAGCCAAGATAAGCTTCCCCCACGGGTCAGTGTCTATGTACCAACTGATATAAATCAGTGGGAACCCCAGGATACAATTGCTTTGTTGTGTTTTCCACATTTACATGTTCATTTGTTTCACGTTATTATTTAATTACATACTGAATTTTAAAGACAGCCAGAGAATTACAACACAATGACTTCATCAGGTTTTCTTCTGCAGCATCATTTTCAATTTTTAATGTTCTCAATTTATACATCCATATTATTGATCGCTCATCCTCATTAGGGTTGTGAGTGAGCAGGACTAGATTCCAGGTGGCTTTGGGCGAGCGGTCAAACCTGGACTGCTCGCCAGCCCATCACAGGGTAGACATAGATCAACAACCATGCAACCATAAATCCATGAAGAACGGATCTGAGATTTAAAACCTGAACCTTAGCAGACCTACTAACCACCTAGACCAGGGGTCGGCAACCCAAAATGTTGAAAGAGCCATATAGGACAAAAAAAACAAAAAACAAATTTCTGGAGCCGCAAAAAAATAAAAGCCTGCTATAAAACTTACAATGAAGGAAACACATGCTGTATGTAGGTAAGAGACTGGACAGTCTCAGAATTGTTTGTTATTCATTCCTTTGTTGTGTGTTCACAAACGCCCCCATAGGATTTATTTTGTAATTTCCTCGCTTGATTTTTTGTTTGGGTGCATTATTTTTTTTATAAAGCTCCAGGGAACCACTACATGCACGTAAACACACCAGGCTGCCATCATTATCATTATTAGAAGTCGTATATTAAATACAATGAGGTCGGATGTTAAAATAAAGATGACGATACTGATTCATGAATTATATCTTTTTCTTCAGAATGAAAGTGTCATGATTTGGTTTGGGACCAACAGATGGCACTGTAGGGCTCCCCCTGCAGCTGCACACCTGTTGGTCGTTATGTAATTATTAGTTGTATAAAAGGACTCTCGCCCAAACACTTAGTGTCGGGTCATTGTTGCTGTTGGCTACTGTCATGTTTGTTTGTTTAGTCATATTTTGGTCATGTTTTTGTTATTGAGAGTTTTTAGTTTCTGCCATGGTTTAGTTTGTTACTTTGGATTTGTTTTGTTCTTAGGACTTTGTTTTGGTTTGTTTTCTCTGCTTTTAAATACAATTTGTCAAGTACTACCTGCTCTTCTCTCGTGCCTGCGTTTTGGGGTCCACCACCACCATCGCTACGTGACAGAAAGCAGGCTTTCTTGAATTATGTCTTTTAAAATTAAGCACCGTACTGATATAGTCTCAAACTGAGTCTACCTGGGTCAACATAACTTTAAAAAAAAAATGACTCAATTAGAATAATTCAAGTAAATGTAATGCATTCCACTTTCCACCTCAGCAGGCGATGGTGAAGCCCCATTGCGGTTGATCCAACATAAAAAGAAGGTCACAGTAAAGGTGGAAAGGAGTGGACCCCACACCCATTTCCACAAAGAGATTTATCAAGCCAGCTTTGCTCTCCGAAACACATGGTTAATTTAGCAGCCATTACAGGTGACATCTTGATGAATAGAGAGTGCTTTCCACGCATACCTTGGCAATAGGCATAAACACACACGGAGGCACGTTCATAGGAAGAAAAATGTTCATTTTATTGCGGTCTGCAGGAGGACAGGAGATAAAAGTTAGTGTTTGTAGAATGATGTGTCAGGTTTGTTTCATTAGCTCAGCGATAGAAGACTCCAGCCTGTGCCATCACCGAAGATTCCGGGGGAAGAAATTATCCCATGCTGCCAGGGATAGGCATGTGCACTAATGCAGTGACAAACCTACGGTTACCTACTGCTAATCCTAACGACTTATGCACCCAAGTGATTAGAGCCTCTACTAATCAGGATTTAAGACATTGGAATTGCGCAAAGGGGAACCCCAATATATTAATACTGGATGTGAAAAGCCTCGGAAAGAACCACGGTATCATTCCTTTCTTTTATTTGTCATCATTCCCAACCTCCTAAAACTGACAGGAGAAGCTGCCCTTTACTGGCTGGAGTAGGCGGCTCCACAAAGACTTGCAACCAAGGTATTCCAAGCTACTTTATAAAGAGCTGTCTATTCAAACCAAAAGATTGGGATAGAGCTGTTCCACCTACGCAGACAACAAATGGTCTGCCTACTGTTTGAATGGTAACCCATAGCCTGGAGCGAGGAGAGAATGTCCTTTATGACGAAGTGAATAAGCTCATGTTTCCATGCCCTCTTGGTATGGGCTAGAGGCGACACAACAATAGACGATTAAAAAAAAAAAAGTGCCTCCAATCACTCGGAAATCATCAGTTACAATGGAACGTGTGAGGGCCCCCGCCAACTCGAGGTGTCTGCAATTCATGTGTGTGTAGTTGCTGGCAGCACTCAAAGGACAACACCTCTGTTCCTCTTCCCACCCATTTGAACAGGAAATGCGCACATTCAGCTATTTTATTCATTTTAATGATGAAAACTTCTACTCTGCCGTGATAAAGAAAATCAATGTAAAGCACGGATCAGATGACGAAAATGCAAAATGTATTATCAGATGACTAAAATGGAATATTAATGCATTTTTTTGGGGGTGGGTCATTTTATTTCTTTTTAATACTCTTCGGGGATGCTATGCCTCTCCCAGCATGCTGTTGGGGATAAACACAAAATTCCTCAGATGCTATGTTTAATTTACTGGGGGGGGCAGACAGTCAAATTAATAGTTTTGAACCTGGATTAAAATCAAGAGAATTGCATTACATATTCTGCTTATCGGCAACAAGTCCACATTTAGGTTCTTCTTCTGTAGCATGGATAATGTTTGGCCCATGTTTGGATGTCAAATACCGTCACAGAGATGCAAATTTGGAAATGATTCAAGAATAAAATCAACTGTTCCACTCTTGAGAAAAAAAAGGCAGGAGCATAGGCACATCTCTGAATCCACTGAAAGGGTTACAATAAATCAAATTGTGAAGTTCAAGGGAGCCAATCATTTCTTCTCCCATTCTCTCCCATGCTTACCAGCAAATCAAATCAAAGCTCATACAGGAGCAAACTTGATTTGATAATTCTCTTTTTCACTACTATTGATTTGTGTGTGTGTGTGTGTGTGTGTGTGTGTGTGTGTGTGCGTGCGTGTGTGTGTGTGTGTGTGTGTGTGTGTGTGTGTGTGTGTGGAGGGTGGTGTATTTGTGTGGAAGTCTGGTTTGTCAATATCTTCAGCACTCTTGTGAAGCAACCAGAAGGTCAGATGTGATGAATCAGAGATAGAGCTCTGTTATAAAGAGCAGCCATCACACATGATACTGAAAGAGGTTAGTCACTCTACTAAGGGGAAAAGAGGATGATAAATGATGGGGGGAAAAGAAACAGACTCCAGTGAAGACAAAATTATGGAGAAGAAGAAATAAAATACAAGTAAGGAGAGGGAGGGAGGTGCGCTCACAACACCTCGAAAAGGAGTCACTGTGAGTTGCTGATAGACGATTGGTGACAAAACTCCCTTACCCACTTAAAGTTGACACCTCAGTGCAACTGTCTCTCCCCTGAGCGTGCAGGTGGGGATGATATCAGCGTACACTCGAAAACTGTCTTTGCTCCTCCGCTCCCCTCCTTCTCAGCTCAGTGATTTTTCGCAGCGGCGATGTCCTTTGACAGAATTCAGTGGTGAGATGATTTTAGGCAGGCTGTTAGTCACAGATATCCCCTCAGGTTGGCTTTTATGGAGGGAGGTGCCAGCTGGTTTGGGTGAATTACAATGAAGTTGATCCATAACCTTATCACAGAGCAATTTGCAAACAACCCAAAAAACACGAGGACAATATTTTAGGGCACCGTTTCTGCGCTTGCACTTAAAAGTAGGACAAGAAGCGCTGATCTAAGTTAGCCAGCCCAGGAGATATCCCTCCCTAATTATGGGCTTCTTGAACCCGTTGCTGATCTTCTAGTCAGTGTCTGCAGGCTCCAGATGAAGTGCTCTGTGCTTGGAGTATTGTGCATGGTGTGCCATGCATGACAAAGAGCAAAGTGTGTGGGGGAAGCCTGGGGAAGGTAGGGAACACAGCTGCTGGTACAACACTGCGAGGCAGAGTGTACATCGTAGCCATACACAGAATACATATTTTAAATGGCCATTAAAAAAAAACAGATGCAAATGGGTTGGGACATAAAGTCACATGCATGAAATGAGCTAAACTATAAACAATGTGAAGTACAAATTTCCAAATGCAAAGTCAGAGCTCATTAACACATCCGTGTGTTTTCGTATACAACGTATTTGAAGATATGCATACACTCCTACAAGTCCAGTATATCATAACATAATGTACAAGATTGAAAACAATGATCATTTTCACTTGTACAGTCAAACCTCGGTTTTCGAACGTCTCGGTTCTCGACCAATTCGGTTTTCGACCAAAAATTTATATTTTTTTTATGCCTCGGATGACGAACAAATTTCGGTTCTCGAACAAACTGAGCGCACTTGAATGCACCATTTGACTCCTCTCGCCTTCCTTACACGAGGAAGTGACGCTTCCTCGGGTAGACGAGGAAGTGACGCTTCCTCGTGTTGCTTTTCATTGTGAGCAGACGTGTTCTGTAAACATTTTTATTTTAAAAAGAGCGTGGTTTCGGTTTTCGAACGATTCGGTTTTCAAACAGCCTTCTGGAACGGATTATGGACGAAAACCGAGGTTTGACTGTATTTCAAATATATTCCATCAGTATTTCAATGATAGTTAATGTAAAGGCCAACACAATTTTTGGAATTAAAGTGACCAAATTCAAATCAAAGCATCTCAGGAATCACAGTCAAATGACTATCCAATCATCTGTTCAAATCTTGCAGACTGAACAAAAGGGGGAGCTGTGTGTGCTTGGAGTGTCGGTACAGTCATTCTCAATACTCAGAGGATTAAATTAGAGGAGGAGGAACTCCTTGGTTGTAAAAAGGCAATGGGTGAACCACTTCAGAAGCTATATTTTCAGACTCCGGCAGTTGAGGGCTCACTGACATGCTGATCTCTCGGGGACAAGTTGGCGAAGCAGACCTGAGGTAGGCTAAGGGAGCTTCATAGTACAGGTCAATTGCACATCTCAGAAGTGTAATTTTGAGTGTGTGTGTGTGTGTGTGTGTGTGTGTGTGTGTGTGTGTGTGTGTGTGTACAGTATATATACAATACTGTATATGCAATCCATCCATCCATCCATTTTTGAATCTGCTTTTCCTCACGAGGGTCGCAGGCGTACTTGAGCCTCTTGCACCTGTCTTTGGGCAGTAGGCGGGTAAACTACACAAAGGAAGGCTGGGGCCAGAATTGAATATGTGACCTCTGTACTGTGAGGCTGACGTGGTAACCAGTTAACCACCGGGCCACTCATTGATAATAAAAATGTTATTTCTTTAGCTACATATTAAATAGCTCAATAATATCGACACAGCAATATGAAACACCCATATCATATCGCGTATGGTTTTCTAATATTGCGTATCCCTAATATATATTAGAATTAAAACATATGGCAACTTTGAGTATCATTTCAATATCTTGTGGCCCGGACTCCTCTTTTTTGGAAATCAAAATATGGTCACCATATTTGATGCATCAAGCGAGCATTGTCTCATCTGCCATAATAGACACGAGTGTGCACAGCAATTGGGGAGGAGTAAAGAAGGATTGCTCAGTCCAAATCTGCAGTGACTGCGGGTAGCTCAAAGCAATGTTGGAGTTCGATGCCTACCCAATATCCTGAATCAAGCCTCGAATCAATGATCTTCTGGAAAAGATTGGCCTGGCAGAGTCTCAGCACGGCATTCAGGACACCTGCTGGTTTGTTCTAGTTCACCATGAAGTCCTTTGGGTTCCATGGAGCACTTACCACTTTCCTTCATGTTTGAGATGTTTCCCTCCTCCAACATTCCTGTTTGAACTGATCAGGATCACTATCAGGCTTCTGTAGCTCTTGCTGATGAACTGATCATTTCAATCAGATGGGGTGGATGTGCTAACCAGTCTACACCATGCTACTAAGTCTGCGTGGTTTTTCTCTGGGTACTCTGTTTTCCTCACACATTCCAAAAACATACGTGGGAGGTTAATTGAATACTTTAAATTGTCTTTAGGCGGCCCGGTAGTCCAGTGGTTAGCACGTCGGCTTCACAGGGCAGAGGTGCCGGGTTCGATTCCAGCTCCGGCCTCCCTGTGTGGAGTTTGCATGTTCTCCCCGGGCCTGCGTGGGTTTTCTCCGGGTGCTCCGGTTTCCTCCCACATTCCAAAAACATGCATGGCAGGCTGATTGGACACTCTAAATTGTCCCTAGGTGTGAGTGTGAGCGTGGATGGTTGTTCGTCTTTGTGTGCCCTGCGATTGGCTGGCAACCAATTCAGGGTGTCCCCCGCCTACTGCCCGAAGACAGCTGGGATAGGCTCCGGCACCCCCCGCGACCCTAGTGAGGATTAAGCGGTTCAGAAAATGGATGGATGGATGGATGGATTAAATTGTCTTTAGGTATGATTATGAGCATCAATGGTTGTTTGTTTATGTGTGCCCTGCGACTGGCTGGCAACCAGTTCAGGCTGTACCCCACCTTCTGCCCGAAGACAGCTGGGATAGGTTCCAGCACGCCCCGCGCCCCTTGTGAGGATAGGCGGATAGGAAAACGGATGGATGTTCAACCTTGTGCCCAGAGTAGAGGAGCCAAATCAATGTCTGATTGATGAAGGAATTTTTCTTTTTCGAATTTGTGTCCTTTCTTCCTTCTTGTACTCTGCTATTCAATCCAAACAAATCATCTATACAACTCACATGATGATGCTTATTTGAAATATTACACTGGTTGACAGAGGGCATGATCCTATCAAGTATATATAGTGGCACCATTCTATTTAAACAGAAATGTGTGAAAAACATTTGCTGTAGCTTTAGACATGATCATACTGTATCTTGGACAGCCGGTGCTAAACCAGCGGCTGTCAAACATGACTTCTATGTGCCTCCATCCTTCCTTATCATTTCAAAGAGAGACGCAGAGAGAAAGTTAATCAAAGTCAACATCTTGAAATTAAGTGAAAAAAAGTATAGGACTTTATTTCAAGTCAATGCTTCTTATTGTTTTACGTAAAAGATCTCTAAATAAACTCTGCAAAAAGCCAAATTCACTAATTAAATTGGTCACATTAGACAACATGGTAATGTTTTTACATCTTGGGTTCATATTTAGGAGAAGCATGCAGACTGTCCCAATTTGAGAATTGTAATTTGTGTTTTGTGTGAAGTACCCCTCCTTCATCACAGTTGTTAGGATTAAATTCAGAAAAGATCAACGTCATTCATGAATAATGCCAAGAAGCTCCTATTCAGCCATGGTAATTTGATGTAACGGGAGAGTATCCACATGTAACTGGGGCCTGGCCTTGCTGTACGATTGCATGTTTAGCTCAAACATTGCTGTAATCCTCCAAAGGCTTACCCGGTAGCTCTCTATCCATTGATAAATATTGCAGATCTTTAAATCTGCACCCAATCAACCACGACCTTACTCCTGCAGTTTTTTTTTTCACCAAACAGTTACGATTTAGCACACTTCTCCTGATGGGGTTCTGCTCCATCCTTCGGCTTTAGTTGGACATCCGACCCTCTCGCCAAGGTGCTTCCTGGAATCGCTCGCAATGTTTTATTCATGGCACCTGCAGAACACAGGTAAACTGCCACACCACGACAAAAACAGATGTCTCAGTCCCCAAGGAAGAACCACTTTGCCCGTTGCAGACACCTCACATCTCAACAGTGCTGTATAGGCAATGGTGACAGTCTTTTTTTACTGTGGATTTTGCTTGCTTTGTTTAAGCACTCTGTTTTACTCAGAAGATATCCAAATATTTAATCAAAGATTATTCCACGGAATCAAATGTTCCTGTTGTGCTGAATGAGATGCCATTTGAAGCGCTTTGGCTTTTTCTACTTTAGCCTAAAAATAGTGATGTTTAATATCGGCCCTATTAATAAAGTCATCTCGAAAAGTTTTATTTTTGTTCAGTCCAGGTAAGGTTTAGGCTTATTGACACAAACAATGGGAGAAAATCAGCCATCATGGCGGACTGTACAAAACGCAGTGAAACGGCATCATATTAATGAGAAAAAAGACATTCACAAGCCCTCGATTACTGATGCCATGTTAACATGGCTGTCAGTCATTGGCCTCTGTTGGTAGTCTCATTTGTGTCAATCAAACCTAATTTCATTCAACATAAATAATATTGGGCGTCACCGTGATCGAATGGCTAGCATGTCTGCAGCAGGATGCAGAAGTCGTGGGTTTGAATTGACCCCAGCTTTCCTGTGTGGAGTTTGCAAGTTCTTCCCGTGCCTCCATGCGTGGCAGGTTAATGGAATGCTCTAAATTGTCCCTAGGTGTGATGATGAGTGCAAATGTTTTTTTTGTCTATGTGTACCCTGCGATTGGCAGGCAACCAGTTCAGGGTGCACCCCACCTACTGCCCGAAGACAACTGGGATAGGCTCCAGCATGCCCCGCGACCCTTAATAGGATACGCGGATAATGGCTGCATGGCTTTTTTTTAAATACCTTTTTCCTATTTAAAAAAAAAAGGAATCTATAGGGGTCATGCAAGTAATGTCCGCACAATTGCATTACAGAAATAAAAATATTGATGATTAGTATTCTTGAAGTAAAATGACATGGACAGGACATATGACATAAGATAACACAACCCTATCTTCTACCACAATTTTTTTTAGCATCCATTGAATGAGAGAGGATTAAAGACACAGCCCTGATGCATCTCCAAAAGGGAACCTTCAAGGCAATCAGTCAATTTGAACCAGAGGTCCTCTTGATCACAACATGTCTTTCCCCCCCTCATGAAAAATGCAAGAACTGTCCCTCATGATCAATAAAACCCGTACGACAGTGATCACAGTCTGCAAAGCACCTGTGAGACGACAGCCAATTGTGGAATGACTGAAATTGATAACATGTCGACGTTCACTCGGCACGGAGTCCTCTGTCTCCTCTCTTTGATCGTTCACAATGAATCAATGTCAGTCTTTGATCAGGATGTGGCGCCCCATCCAGGGACTGAGAAAAAGAGACAGGAAGCAGGACAGAAACCATCACGTATTTACCCCTGCATTTCAGTTCCTCTAATGATTATTCACCTCCAGTCACTTTATAACAGCTCGGAGGAGGCCAAGAGCTGGACTAAAGCCTTCATTATTAAAGATCTGAGTGAACATTATTGCTTTTACTGCATGAAGCAAATGCTTCGAGCAATTATAATCATTATCATTTATCCGCTGAGACGTGCTTGACGCAAATTGGCTCTACATCAGTACGTAATTATGAGATGCACCTCTTTCTCAAAGGGAGGTGCGTGAAGTTTTTGTGGTGCTTCTAAAATGAAATGACGGATGGTCTTGGACACTTATTTTTTTTCTAAAGATTCCACATTTGTGTCACCGGTACTCAAAAAATCTAATTACCTCCTAAAAGGCATGTTAGCAGCTCCATTAGGTTTTCTGTTGTTATACAGCCAACAGACAGAGCAAGAAGTGTGCTGACAGAGCCAGAGTGGTCTTCTATATGAGAACCATACGCATTATAACATGCCTGATCTTTATTTCTGTTCTAATGTGTAGATGCCTACAAACTTAACATGTGAGGGGTGCTTCAGTATCAATGACAGGTCCATTGTACAAATATGGATCATCAGAATGCTTTCATCACTGTTATTGGTGGGTAAAAGTATTATGTTTTATATATTATGGCTTAACACAGGGGTCTTCTGCAGCGGAGAAACTTACCCGAGACCCTGTGACCTCTCACTTCCAGATGTCAAGCTAGCAAGTAATAGCTAAGTTCAAGCAGTGTAACCAAACATGAGCCATGGCCCTCTGAATGCACAACAACCAGTCAATCCATTATCCAGGTGAACGTTTATACACACAGTAAAGGATGCATTAATATACTACTCATTAATTTCAGGTTTTATCACTTCCCTACCCTCTCGCTGGAATGCTGCTGAGGGAGAAAAGGGGTTTGGAGAGGCAGGACCAAACAAATGTCTGCACTAAAAAAGCAATATGAGAGCCAAACAACAGCAACAGTATGTGTTTACTTGTAACACCTCCTCCAAAGTTTGCCATCGCCTTACAACTTTTGATAAGATTGTTTCAGGCATGATAGAGTTTTGCCATCCACGCACTACGTGCAATGCAATTTGCTTACCATGCAAAAAATATATATATATATATTTATTTATTTTTTTAAATGATGAGGAGGCAATTCTTTATATGCTTTGAATGGTGAGAAAATGCCAATAGCGCTGTCAGGTCATTGTTTTGATGAATCTTTTGCTTTTAGCACTATACAGACCATCACTTTTCTTCTCCAAACTCAGTCATTATACTTTCATTCTGCTTCGAAACCTTACATGTCCATCAGGTAGACCACTATGGTGTAATATTCAAATCCTGTGCATATTGTTTTCACATGTTGAAGCCATTTCTGTTCAACATGTCTTTGAAGTCATGCATTTGATATCTGTTGATGACCCAAATAATTAGCTATTAACTTTTTCTTTATATATTCTTCGATTTTATATATTTCATTTACTCTGCACTACTTCCTGAACTCCCCTAATGTCTTTCCATGATTTGGTGTCTAAATAAAAGGGAATGTTATTCTTCTAGATTTAATACTTACAGGGGTACAGGAGAGTAGGACTTTGTTCACTGGTGTGAACATGACCACCTGCTCCAAAACAACACAAAGACCAAAGAGTTTGTGATAGATTTTTTTATCTTCACATACGCTGGTTAACATTCAGGCCTTGCGCATTGAGACAGTGGACTAATTTAAGTAACCGGGTATTCACCTAAATAATCAACTGGACTGGATAGACAACACAAATGCTCTTTACGAGAAAACCAAAGTCACTTCTACTTGTTGAGGAGCTTGACGTCCTTCGACAGAAACAGGGGCTTGCTCGAGACCATTTATGACACTGTGGTGGCTTCTGCAAAGGTTTATGTCATTGTGTGCTTGGGAAGAGGCATCACAGACAGAGATAGGAAGAGGCTTAACTGCCAACCGGAATCTGTCGGGGGGGTTGCAGGCAGAAAGGTTGTTGGCCAAGCTGACATCCATCATGAACAAGACTTTACACCCCCTGCGTTACACTGTCGAGTCCCTGAGCAGCTCCTTCAGTCCCAGACTGTTACACCATCGGAGGAGGAAGTAGTGCCACAACAGGTCACTCCTGACTACAGCAATAAGACTGTTCAATAAGTATAAGACGCGCCGCGCACGCATACACACACACACACACACACACACACACACACAGAAGCGCACGCACGTGTTCACAGAACACTTTATGTGCAATACTGTTTTTTGTGTCCATCAAAAACACAAGGTGTAAAACATCCTGCACAATGTTGCTGAATAATTTTAAATTGATGCTGTTTGTAGATAACATTCTTCTTCTTGTCTGGTTTATTTTGCTTGTCCTTTTTATTAAATTGTATCTTGTCTGCTGTAACCAGTGCTGTAACTTCTTTTCTTCTTCTTCTTCTTCTTCCTCTTCTTCTTCAACCTTTATAGCTAAGGGCAATTATATTGTATTCAGTTAACCCTAAGAAGTATGTTTTTGGAACGTTGGAGAAAGTCGGAGTACTGAAAAAACCCCACACAAGCACGGGGAGAAAATACAAAGTCCTCACAGGGATTTGATTGAACACCCAAACCGTGTCAATGACTTGTCCACCCTTTCACAGTTTTGTATTTATTTATTTATTTATTTTAACATTTCAAATCAGGGCGGTACCGTAGTCGACTGGTTAGCACGTCCGCCTGACAGTGTAGCGGCCTAGGATTCGATTAAGGGCTCCGGCTTTCCTGTGTAGACTTTGCATGTTCTCCCTGTGCCTGCGTGGGTTTTCTCCAGGCACTCTGGTTTCCTCCCACATTCCAAAAACATGCATGGCGATATAATCCGTTGAAGAGAGAATTGCGGTGTGCATTTGAAGTAGTTTGGTTCAAATGATGATGTGTGCACCTCCTCTGGTGTGAATGCAGCTGCAGCGCGCATGTGGTTTTGGGTATTAAAAAAAACAAAAACTTTCCATTATCGATATCAGATTGATATCATGATATTTGGCCTAGGTGGGTATATTGGTATTGGATCGATTTCGCTCATTGCTAGGACACATTGGACTAAATAACAGCTTTCCTGCTTTGCAGATGAGAGAGGGAAGCCTCGTTTCAGAGATCACAACGTGGTGTTGGATTGCTTGGTTGTCAGCAGTAAGATGCTAAACATTTCCCCCTGACGTCAACACTCAGCGTCTGCTCCATACATTTTCATAAATAATACCAGTGTGTTATCTATACTTTATGTAAGAAATACATTTTGTGATAACGAGCCATTTTCATCTTGTCATTTGTTTCTGCTTTTTACTCATTTCACTGTGTTTTACAAACAAAGATCTGTTGAAATTGGAAAAGTGAAATCCTCACCTTGTTATCGAATCAATAAACAAGAATATAACAGTATCGCGGCAACAGTGCATGTGATTTATGGCTTGCAGGGAATGGTAAATCCCAAAATGTGTAAACAATTTTGCAGGAATCGTGCAAATGTCATGTTTATCGCTTCAAGGTTAGTTGTTGTTTGCTCGCTGGCTTCATCATCTGGACGTCCTGCACCCAACCATTGATCAACCGCACATGAGAGGTTAACAATTTATGATTTTTAAACTGTCAGCTCCAAAGTGTCGGCACTCACACAACACACACAGACGAGGTAAGCGGTGCAAAAACATGAGGCAGTAGGTAAATATTTTTTGTTTTTAGTCTGTCTCTGTGCGGCCAGTGATCAAATGCGACGCGACATGGACCGCTGCTCGGAGATCAGTATTCGACATGCATCACAAGTATGCAAAAGGCCACAAGACAAATTAGACAGCAAAGGCGTCACAGCACAGAGGCCAAAGAGACAAAAGTTGAGGAACAAAAGATTGTGAGGTTAGAGGAGAGAAGAACAGGAGTTATTTGCTTGGCTGTGGCCATTGGAGGGAAAGTGTGAATGTATGGGATATTGGATGTTGTGACCGGGCCAGTGGAGGGCACGAGGATGGATTGGCCACTACGGACCGGCATGGAACGCCAGAACAAGAGAGGGAAAGATGAGATGATGGAGGTGTTGAGGAAAACAGGGGGAGTAAGGAGAATATCAATGGCCAGACAGCGACGCGTATGGATTTCTCTTCAGTCTCTTCAGTGCAGAACTTTTCAGCTGCACACGAGTGGTCGAATTAGAAGGGAGAAAAAGAGGGCCTCCTTATCCTCCCCTGAGAAATCAACACTTATGCGTGAAAAGCTTGTTTGACGGTTTAACTTTGTCTCTCGGCACATTTTTGAATCGGAATCGCCCTTTCCTTTTCATGCCCTGAACTTTGCGAGTTCATACAATAGAGGAAACATTGGGTGGTGAGAAAATAAAGAGACATCACATAAACTATCCATAAAAAAGGACACTGTGCAAGATTGATGTCACGATTAAAAAAGGAAACTTTTGAAGAAGCATTGTTATTACAAAGTGTAACCTTGTTATTATTTGCATAATTCCAATTATTCCACATTGACACATTTCCTTCCTGATGTGATTTGTGCTGACTGTTAATACCATCAGCACAAACAAAAGAATCTCACGTCGATTCTCCGCTTGAGTCTGACGATTTATTTGTGCAATATTTTTGATGAAATAAACAAATCAGAAAGCTGTAAAAGACTGACTGCACAGTAAAGAAAGGAGAGTAGGGTTGTGGGTGTTGCGAAATCCCCTCCTCACCCGCCATTTTTTCAACACCCACAATCAATTGGGTTGCGGGTCAAAAGTTATTCTTTAGATATGCTGAGGGCCACGAGAGAATGGACGGTAGGCCTCAAATGGGCTGTCATTTGGACACCCCGGTTATGAAATATGAAATGCTTATCATGGCCAAACCATTGGCTGTATTCATCCATCCATCCATCCATCCATTTTCTGAACCGCTTTATCCTCACTAGGGTCGCGGGGGGTGCTGGAGCCTATCCCAGCCGTCTTCGGGCAGTAGGCGGGGGACACTCTGGATTAGTTGCCAGCCAATCGCAGGGCACACAGAGACGAACAACCATCCACGCCCACACTCATACCTAGGGACAATTTAGAGTGTCCAATCAGCCTGCCATGCATGTTTTTGGAATGTGGGAGGAAACCGGAGCACCCGGAGAAAACCCACGCAGGCCCGGGGAGAACATGCAAACTCCACACAGGGAGGCCGGAGCTGGAATTGAACCTGGCACCTCTGCACTGTGAAGCCGACGTGCTAACCACTGGACTACCGGGCCGCCTTGGCTGTATTCATTCCAACTAATATCTCTGAGTACAGGCCAGGCAGACCTTGGCAAATGCCTTGATGCTCATTCCTCAAATTTTTCCTCAATATTTCAAGGCTGCCGAGCAATGTAAAAAAGGGTTAATAGTGAAGAGAGTATCGAAATCTTCACATGGGTGTCAATACATTCCCTCTCATGAAGTTGAATACCAAATACAACCTAACTTGTAAGTGAAAGTGTGTTCAGTTGAGGTTAGATCAGGGGTGGGCAATCCCAGTCCTGGAGGGCCGCTCTCCTGCATATTTTCCAAATCTCCCTGTTGCTACACACCTGATTTGAGTGATCAGATTATCAGTAAGCTCTGATGAGGCCTGATATTGAACCTGTTCATTGGAATCAGGTGTGTGGTAACAGAGAGAGTTGGAAAACATGCAGGAGAGCGGCCCTCCAGGACTGGGATTGCCCACCCCTGGGTTAGATGCTTTAAAAAAAAAAAATAAAAAAAAGAACCAATCGGTAGTCAGTTGGAATGAATGCGCTTGCCCCCAGCAAAGATATATTTCCCAGATTTTACTTTTTTATTTATTTTTGGAGTGTCCAATCTGCCCGCCAGGTTTCCCTGCGGGCACCTGCAACACCAAAACTCACATTTTTAATTTGTTTTGAAATAACTGGACCACATTCAATAATATTGTGTTTTCATTCTTCTTTAGTTTGCCTTTTTTTTTTTTTTTTACATTCACGGTCCAAGCTTAATATACCGCTATGATCATGTTTTAACAGAGTCATAAACGTGGGTGTGTGATCATAATCGAATCCATCATTGATTCTTTGATATCACGAAAGTGAAAACAAATGCTAATAGAAATTATTTTTTGTTTGTTTTTTTCCCCCCACAACCATTGACACATTCCCATTGAGAGTTGTCATCTTTGATACGCACATCTATGGTGGGTTACAAAGACATACACTGTAAAACAACTACACAAATTATACCTCTTGAGTAAGCCTTTCCTGCTTCATATACCAAAGTCTAGCACCAAGATTTCCATAAGGTTTTACTTGTAGGGAGCTGCTGATGGAGTCGTGGTACACTTGCCTGACTTGTGTGCGGCCAGCGTTGAATCAGTTCCCAATCAGTGAGGGTGTGAATGGTTGTGAGTCTCGATATGTGCCCTATGACTGACTAGCGACCGTTTCAGGGTGTATCTCGCCTTTCGCCCGAAGTCAGCTGAAATAGGCTCCAGCATCCTCCCATGACCTGTTCAGGATAAGTGGTGTTGAAAATGGATGGATGGATTGGATGGATGGATGGATGGATTGCTGTTAGTGTGAGTAGTTCCTGTTTCAGTACAATCTTCCTGGTAAGCATGTTAGCATGTTAGCTGCAATGTTAACTGTGGATGTGTTCTTTGGTAACTAAAAGAATGACATTAATTTCTTGACAAAAAGAAAAAAAAAAGAAATTTGCCTCGCATTGTCAGACACGCTACTGCTTTTAATGGTAATTTCCATATTGGACTATGTTTATCGAAGCGTTGGGGATCTCAACATGTCAAGTGGTAAAACATAAATGATCTCTCCAACTCAACTGGACTACTTTGAGTGATGTGCTCCTTTGTAGGGTTTGCTGCGATCAAGAACGCTTTTGCAACAGAAACGAAAGGAGTAACGTGATGTCCTGTGATTCCCAACAGAAGGATCGCCTGTGAAGAAGATAATGAGTAAATCAATGAGACTGGTTGTAAGACTCAGGCAAAGTCATGCCTGCTCGGTTGGGGGTAAGCTGTGTCTTACTATCAGGCCTCCAGCATCATCTGAAACTAAATGTCTCCCATGCTTTTGAGTGAAGCACACGGAGTTTCTCAGCTTGTGTTGTCATGTGCATCCAAATGTGTATATTTCAAGCAAGTGATGTGGCACTCGGATGAAAAGAACTGGGATGGATGAATGCTTCATCTGCCATATTCTTGCTGAAAAACATGGCCTCTTGATGGGCAAAAAAGTGGGATTATGTAATTGTGCCGTACTATTTGTACGAGTCATGGTTACCCCCTTTAACAAAAGCTTCAGTGAAGCAGCTTTGTACTGAGAGGAAGTGTTAACTCCTCTTAACCAGGTGACCAGGTTTACCAGTTAGCTTCAGTTTATTTCAAAAAAGGATTGTTTCTTTTGAATGACGACAAGGTGGAAAGGGGCCAGCTTCTCCATGACCCCAAATAAGCCGGAAGCCTTACATAATAAAACTTTAATACCGTACAATAATGAAGACATTTAAACTTGCTTAATTTACACCAAAACGATCGATCAGTTTCTTTGAGGGCACCGCAATTAATCTGCGATGCCTTTACTGCCGACACAGCACGGACACCGTCTTGCCTTCTTCCTGTACTTGCTCTTGTCTGTAGACTGTTTTGCCTCTAGGCTTTGCCTTCATCACAGTTCTGCCAACCCTTGTCTGATGAACTCCGGAGAAATGTTCATTTTGCATTTCAAATAAACCATTGAACCCAGTTGTACTGTTTTCATCTGTTGGAGTAGTTGGTGGGCTACGACGAGCTCCCCCGGGGACCACACTGCACAGTATTTAAGGCTGCTTAACACTTCTGCCGATTGTGTGCAGATGTGTTCACTGTCATGACTATTGAGTGACAGTGAACACATCTGCACATCTGTTGTGTTGTCCTATCATGATGTGTGTGTGTGTGTGTGTGTGTGTGTGTGTGTGTGTGTGTGTGTGTGTGTGTGTGTGTGTGTCTGAGACACTTGAATTATCATAGATACATGCAATGGTGTTGCATTTAACAGAAAATCAAACGGTTGTCTCAAGGCTCCTGAACTTGGCATTAATTCAATTTGAACCTGCCAGTCCTCAAGTACAAAGTCCATCTAACACATGATTGAGCTCATTTGAATCCAGTAAGCTAATTTCTTGAGAATTCATGTGAAGCGATTCGGTCTGTTTGACACTTTAATCATGCAACTGCCAGAAAGTCAGAAGAAAACAAAAATGACTTTGTGTACACAATGTGAAAATGTAAATTTGAGCAATGGCAGTCTGAGGAGTAAGAGACTTAATTTGTAAAATTAAGAATATAAATCATAGTATGACATAGAGAACATCTATGAAAGAGCGATTTATAATGTACTGTCTGTCCAATTAAATTATAGTTATAAAGTATGATTACAGGCACTTCCTTTAGTAAAGGTAAAGTTTCACACCCACTTTTTTTTTGGAGGGTGGGGGGATCCTGCAGGCTGCAGATATCATTGTCCCAACAACAAAAGATCAATAGGGAGTGCCTGAAAAGGAAACCTGCTGTTTGACGGTTCTGTTTAAGTTAGTACATGTTTGAAAGTATTTTACATTTAAATGTACAGTATTGGCCCGGATATAAGACAGCCCTGATTATAAGATGACCCCCTCTTTTTCAAGACTCAAGTTAGAAAAAAGACTTTTTGATCACCAAATTAATTTTTATACAGAAAATAATTACAGTACATCTGAAAAAAATGATTATAACAATATATTTGAGAGAAAAAGCGTGTTATTGTGCCTCATTCAAATCTTAATATCTGAACATTTAAATATGTAAACTAAAGTGCAATCACTTTCGTAAATGAATGGCTTCTGGTTTTTGAAATGTAAATGACATCATAACTTCTCCTCAGCTGCCGGTTAACCTGGCCGATCTTCGACCCACTTTTCTCCAGATTGTCGCTACGTTTCTCCATTTTCTCCATTTTTTTTTTTCTTCGTGCTACCGCTGTTTTTACTTTTATTCTTCGTGGCAGGGGTTCACTTTGGCTTGGGGAGTCAAGTTCAGTATTCGCTTCAATGATATCTGGCGCCATCTAGCGTCGTGAATGGGTATAATGTCTAGACCACGAATATAAGACGACCCCCACTTTTTCAGTCTTATTTCAATGCAAAAAACACCGTCCTATATTCGGGCCAATAAAGGTATTCATAAAATGTTGGATAAATGGTAAAATTATAGCATTTTTTTCTGATAATGCTACATTTGTTAAAAAAAAAAAAAGAAGATTAAATTAAGTAAGAAAACATTGGCACAAATCCAGCGTCATCCTGTAGCTTTCCACCAAATCCATCCAAAAAGCTGGGGTCTGACTTTTCTTCTTGATTTTCGATTGAAATTGAACAGATGTCTATCTTGATAGATATATTGATATTGAATTATTGCCCAGCCCTAAACAGTGGGCACGTGAAATTGATTTTCTGTTGAAAATTAGATTTTGATGTCATCCTGATGTTGAACAGACATCATACAAAAGGAAGAGGTGTCTGTGTATTTTAAAATTGTTTTCCCCCCAATCCTATTATTTCTTTGGTACAGAGAAGGTAGGAGAACAGGACGTTGGTCTGGTTATATATTCAGGACGGTGCCTTTGTGTAATCCACATCCACTCCAGCTCGGTCCCTCTTGTGTGCCCTGCCCTTAAGAAGGCAAACAATGGATATTCTTCAGTCTCCTTCAGATCACCTCTTTCAACACATTACCTTTCATCAGTTGTGCCACAGTCAATCTCCTTCTCTTTCCACCTGACTATTTATCTGTGAATTGTAATGTAAAACAAAGACAACTATCCATACTAAAACATGCACTTTGCAAAAAAATAAAAAAATCCCACAAATAATAGATTTTATGCACACACAAAAAAGGATCACATTGCATTGGTATCAAAAGGGATTTTTTGTTAAGCCCAATTTAACACTCAGTGGGTTTAAGCAAGGTGCTCCATGCTTTTTATTCTGCAGCATAAACACTCAATATATGTTAAGCCTCATTCTCTTGGTACGCATAATGCTGCCTGGATCTCAGTGAGATCCCATGGACCCGCACACTGGGCCCCGTCCTCCTTACTCCTTCTGCCAATAGCTGTCAAGGAAAATCAATATTGTCAATGCCACATCACAAATGTTGGGTCTTGACTTTGCAAGGTGATGTCTTCTTGTCTCTGCAATGTTGCTCTAAACTCAATTTGATTCCATTCCTGTCCTCTATTGTCATAAATCACACGCTCGATGGGTTGTACACACTTTACAGTACTTGTGTCATCCAGAACCTTTTGCGAGACGTGACTGTAAATATATTACAAACCTACAGTGGCGCTGCAAATGGCCGAACACTGCAAACAAAGTAATGCTGCATGCAAACAAACAAACAAAAAATATGAAAAACAAACAAACATATGCATACTAAAAACAGACAAAACAACTGCAAAACAAACGCTGAATAATGCAAACAAAAAACATAAACGCATCACTTTGCAGCATTTTTTGTTTGTAGGGTTTGGCCGTTTGAAGCGCGTTTGACCCTGTCGGCCACTAGGCAAACCCGAATGTACCTGTGACGTGTAGTTGTGAATGTTAACTGTCCAAATCAGTCAGATATTACTTTACCTCGCTGTGCAAAGATTTTGTGTTTGTGTGCACCGATAGTGGGTGACGTTTCTGACATGGCTTTCAAATTGTGAGAATGAGGAAGGTTCAATTGAAGCTAAAAGGACAACAGATGGTTTGAAACGTCGTCATCCAGAAACCGTTCTTCAATCTTCAGGTTAGGTTGAGTTTTAGGTTTTGCTTGAAGAATTTAATGAGTATATCATGTAGATGTTGTACTTTTCCTTTATGCTCTACCTACCCCAAATACAGTTTGTTTGTTTTTTTTGCTTCATATAACAACAGAGCTTGTAAGGAGGGAAATACAAAGTTCAGTTCAGTTTGTATCTATTCATCTCACAAAAAGATTTCGCTAAAACTTTTGTAAGAAGAGGTTTTCAGCTGGGTCTCATTTGGGATGACAACCCAGAGACTTTGCTTTCATATCCAGGTTTTATCTGAAGGTCCAACTATATTCAAGCATGTTGCGAAAGGGAATAGAAGCACAGAAAACAGGGCTCAGAACAAAGAGCCTACAGAGATCTCTGTCACTCCAACAGATTGCCGCTATCCCAAAAACCCGTCGTTTATCCTGTCTCGAAGGGGCCCACACCCACATTTGTACATCCAAATGTACACATGCAAACCCATGCGCAGTTCAATTATGCATATGCTACCAAAGAGCGAATATTGTACATAATGACAGCAAATGCAGGAACAACTTTTCCCCTTTGGTAGAATTTGTTCTGGTGAGTTTTGAGGACTATTTAAAAATGGAATAATGATAATTGTCACACATCGGACCATTTTCTTGCACAAGATCCCCACGTGTGTCTTGCAGCCAAGTGGGCGAAGGAGCCTAAGCTCATGATGAAAAGAAGTGCCCCATTTATGCCTGTCAATGTGAAAGAGTAATTTCTGCAATCCACTGGTGCAACTTTTTCTCTTTGATGCAACTTTACTGCGAAATCTAAATATGGTTGAAATTTTAAATTATCCCTCATTTGTGCATGGCAAAGTAGGCACATGCTGCCTCCGCAATTCTCTGTGCTCATGAATCTAACAATGAACCCCTCACACAGACTTCCCAGAGCCTTCTTATATTTTATTTAGCTCTAATTTTCTATCATCAAGCAGAGGAAGCGTGAAGGCTAGTTTGAGCTGTCATTTCTGAGAGTTTCATGAATAGAGACATACCAAAGAAGACGCTAACAAAGTCTGAAACCTATCAAGGTTGCTGTCTCTACAGGGAATGCGTCTCAGCCACTCTCACCATCTTGCTCGTGTTTGATCCAGGCTGCACCTTAAAGATCAGTAATTTTGCTGCAATAGGTGACTCACAAGGTGTGAGGGAGTGACTAAATTCCATCCGTCCATCCATTTTCTAATCTGCTTATCCTCATGAGGGTAGCAGGCATTTTCTGGGTTTTGCTATACAACATTTTCTCACACACAACACAAAATATTGCACTTTTTGTTTGAATCCAGTCATTTTTTTAAATATTAGCAAATATATTTGAACATGTGACTGACAGGTCTGATTTGTTTTATGTATGGGACGTCGGCGGTCAAGGCAAGCTCCTTGCCATTTACGCCAGCGAGCTAACAACAATCTTCGCTAGCTACTAGTGTGGCTAAACACCAGAGGCAGGTATCGCGAATCCCCTCAGTCCATCAGTGAGCTCCAGTCAATCTTCTAGTTTGGCGCAGTCCGTCCGAAAGTTCGGCAACAGCCAAGTGGCATTGAGAACGGATTTACTGGTATTACATCACACAAAGGTGCTGCACACCTGAAACTCTGTTGTGTACCTTTCATTGGCATATAGACTTCAATAACATGTGTCCCATGTTGTTTTTATTTTACCAACGGCCACACTGTGCATGTGTGTGTGTGTGTGCGTGCGTCTGTTGTTCTTATGATTAATTTTTTTTTGGTTTCAGGTTGCGCAGCACCTGTGTTTGATGTGGCGCCGACCGGCTGTCGGCGACTAGGGACGGACTGGCGCACCTTCCGTCCATCTGACGGAATGCCTACCTGCGCTAAACATACTGCGCACTTGCTCCTGAGTCATTAATGGCAGCGAACAAGCTACACACTTGACAAATTTCGTTATCACGAAGAGATGACGATGAAAGTCAGCCATGCTGACTGGGACCTGCGGTCAGGGGAGGGAACTGAGGCACAGCCGCATTGCCCCCTACTGGATGTTGTCTGGACGCTCACTCAGGCCAGTCTGCCGCCTCCACACAAATTCATAAATGTCAAAAATGGAGAAAAGAGAAGGAGAACGTTTATTTTTGACCTCATCTGAGTTGCCACAATTAAAAGTACCCAAATGCTTATTCAAACTTTGTTTAAAATGTTGAGTCTATCAAAATTGGGGGAACAGCGCAGATGTATCATTCGGCATGTACCTGTTCAGAGTTGAGGACGATGCTCGTAAAAACGTTGCTGCACACTACTAATTTCTGTTCTTCGTGTACCAACCAGGTCCCGGTGTCAGCTTTGTCAATAGCTTACATTCTTACTCCACCCACAGAGTAAGTGTACGAATTAGACACAATAAATGAGCTGTATCCAAGTTTGTGGCTTTACATTGATAATATGATTACTTTTTGATTGACTTTGTAAGGAAGATATTAATTACTGCAGTCATACTGCATCACAGTGATTCACATAAAAGTGTAAACTGTACAAGCCAATGCTTGCAAAGCTGCATGGACGTGCCTTTCTATGGAACAGTCGATCAGAAATCTACTGTTCCATTTGGCAATTTATAATAAATGTCTTTATACCTTGAAAAGTATTCCGATGGACTGTCTAAAACAAATCTTTCGATGCAACAAATTGGCATTTGCAAGCTTGCCCAGGCAATCCTCCAGTGCAATATCCTGTTCCTGCTTTTTAATTCATTCTTACCTCTCCCTCATTAGGGCACTATCGGATCCAATTTGACAGTATGGTATGCTGAGGAAATAGATTATGAATCGCAAAGTAGTGAACCTGTATGAATATCGCAATCAACAAAGCGCGTTGAAGGGCATACATGATGAGTCTCGAAGCTTCTCTATGGACATCTACTTCCTTAAGATGAGAGCCAAACCTTCATTTTAAAATAAAATCACTGAATTGCATTTGAAATTCAATTTGTTTTTATACTCTACGTCCACTTCATGCTGCAACGCAAAAAGCAGTGAAATCAAAGAAGATTAATCAAGGACTTTACAATGAGACGATATTGCACTCTCTTTTTTACTTCAGGTTGGTCGAGAAAGCTTGTTTATAATTACAGTATTTGATTCTCAATGGCAGTGCTTTAAAAGTTTGTGATGTTTAAAAGAGTCAAATAGAAACAATGCCCTGATGACATTCTAGGAGTAGCTGCAATAAACAATAAAAAATGGAAACTTTCAATTATGCATATGCAACCAAAGAGTGAAAAAAAGGCAATTGAGTGCCCTTCATAACAATGGGCCAGGGATGGGCAACTTAAATGGTGTGTGTGTGTGTGTGTGTGTGTGTGTGTGTGAGGGAGCGAGGGAGAGGTGGGGGTGGGGGCCGTTGAGGGCACATTTTTTCATCACTGATACCATGGGGTCACATAGGACCGCAGCCTTCCTAACCTGATGCATGACAAAAATGCAGTTTTAAATAGTTTTTTTTTAATCAAACCATTGTGCACCAACCAACAACAAATTACAGTACAACCACTAAAATACAAAATAAACACAGACTGTGATTGTTTTCCACTGCAAAGCGCTCCTGTGAATAGAAAAATACCATTCAAAAATTACACTGAGCTGCTGAAGAGTGAACCAACTTTTTAAAAATGTATTTATTTATTTAAGACAAGAATGTACTCCGATTTTTAACATTGTTGTTGATAGTAATGTCATTCAAAATACACAAATTAGTAGGCTTTATAAGTCACCTGTATAGTACTGTACAGTGAAGTATAGGACAAATCATTCGGATGCGGTGATGGTGTGTCTCCCATGCATGGCGAGTCCGCCATCTATCACAATAACCCCTTGTACAAGCCATCATACACGTTTGCAACACTATCAGCAGAATTAAATACCTTGTATGACCATTTTTGTTTTTTTTGTTTTTGGGTGCACAGGACACAAAACCCTGATGCACTCTAAACAAACTCTCACGGTTGTTGTTAAGAATTTTAAAAAAAATGCTGTTGTTTGTGTGCTTTTGAGACTGTCCAGTCTTGCTTTCCAAGTTTCCATAATTAATACATTCATAATAATCATTGTTTAAGTGTGTTTGTCACCCATAGTTAGTTGAATGTGCCATGCTGGCAACATGAAATGGTGACTGTGACTTATATGGAAAACTGAGCTATCCCAATTAGTTTCATTAAATGGTAAGGTATGGCTTGCCATCCTAAGCAAATGTTACTACTGTACTGCCTTGCACAAGACATGTTGGTGTGTTGTTTCCTCGTAACCATGTGATTATTCCCTTCGGCCACGAAATCCACCGCAGCTGCGCATTTCTGTGTTCCCCTTTTCTAATGAACATACCTGGAAACTGTTGAAGGTACTCCAAAGTGATTTCTGCCATCTTGTGGTTGACAGTGTTATTCCAACTTAAAGCTGATCAGGTGTGATAGAGGAAGCATTTTTCAAATGAATCGAGGGGCCAATCAGAATGTTGGGGGCCTGTTGCACATCTCTGCAATAAACATTGTACAAAGACTCTTGGGATGATGAGTTGCCAGGGTGAGTATTCCCAATTTTAATTTAAAATGCTAATTATCAACAGACTGGCCCGGCTGTACAAGATGAGAACATTGTGATGTGACTGCACCATGTTCTTTTTTTATCAGTGATAGATAGTCTCCTCATTTAGTATTTTTGTCATCAACTGTGGTACATTTGAATTACCTAAAACACGAGACCTCTCAAATCACAGCTTTGGCAATCAAAACATTGTGATTATACAGAGAAGCATGCCGACAAAAACAAATACTCCGGTCTCTGTCATCCAATGGATGGACTCCAGCACAGTTGTCACACGTAGCTGATAATTGTAGTATACAGTATATTTTCAGAGAGGAGCAGACCTAACAAAACACAAACATGCCATATGCAGTTTGGCCATTACAGGCCAAGGATAAATCAATATTTAGCGTGCACCAACACTGTGGAAATATTTATCCTGGAAAACAAACAATGTGTGCGACAAAGCTGCCTGACTGGGAGAAGCAAATAAGGCAGATTAACTGTTCTGGTGATGTCCTGTTCCCAGACATGTTCTTTTTGGACAGATGGAGGCAATGAGACATGTAAAACTCATTGTTATCACAGAATGGGTATAGGCACATAAGAATTAATCACACAAAATAAGAGTGAGGATCACTACACCACGCGAACAAATGTTGTTGGCCATATTAGGGGATTGAATTAGACCCCTTGTGTGACCACAGATCTTATCTGCAAACCCAATTCCAATTAAATTGGGATCTTGTATTAAACATAAATAAAACCGATTACGCTGATTTGCAAGTTATGTTCAGCCAATATTAAGTTGAATACACTGCAGAAACAAGATATTTAATGTCCAAACTGATAAACTTTATTGTTTTTAGCAAATAATTATTAACTTAGCATTTTATGCCTGCAACACGTTCCAAAAATTATGGGATACTGTCATGTTTACCATAGTGTTACATCCTCTTTTCTTTAACAACATTCAATCAACTTTTGGGAACTGAGGACTGTAATTGTTGAAGCTTTGTAGGTGGAATCTTTTCTTCTTCAGTTGTTCAACACTCCGGGGCCTCTGTTGTCATATTTTACCCTCCGTACACATTCGTCGCACATTTTCAATGGGTGACGGGTTTGGACTGGCAGGCAGGCCAGTCTAGTACCTGCACACCTTTACGACAAAGCCACGTTGTTCTAACACTTGCAGACTGTGGTTTGGCATTGTCTTGATGAAATAAGCAGGGGGCGTCTATGAAAAAGACGTTGCTTGGATGGCAGCAGATGTTTTTCTTCAACCTGTGTGTACCTTTCAGCCACAACATTTTGGACAATTCTATCATCTACTTTCATTCTTATAGCTGTAATAGCTACGTTTCTAAAGACTTTAACATACTGGATGTAGAGTTATACTGGTAACAGTTATATACAGTATTACAATCAGAAACTGTTTGTCTATCTGTGCTCTGCGATTGGCTGGCAACCGGGTCAGGGTGTCCCCTGCCGACTGCCCGAAATCAGCTAGGATAGGCTACAGCACGCCCGCGACCCTTGTGAGGAAAAGCGGATTAGAAAATGGATGGGATGGATGGGTTTCAACCATTTTTGCAACCATTATATAAATATTGTAACTACACTTACACTTATTTTAGAGTGAAGGAACATAGCCACTTACCACTAACGCTAATTCTAATGTATGATTAAGACCGCCCGGTAGCCCAGTGGTTAGCACGTCGACTTCACAGTGCAGAGGTACCGGGTTCAATTCCAGCTCCGGCCTCCCTGTGTGGAGTTTGCATGTTCTCCCCGGGCCTGCGTGGGTTTTCTCCGGGTGCTCCGGTTTGCTCCCACATTCCAAAAACATGCATGGCAGGCTGATTGAACACTTTAAATTGTCCCTAGGTGTGAGTGTGGGTGTGCATGGTTGTTTGTCTCTGTGTGCCCTGCGATTGGCTGGCAACCCCCGCCTACTGCCCGACGACGGCTGGGATAGGCTCCAGCACCCCCCGCGACCCTAGTGAGGATGAAGCGGTTCAGAAGATGAATGAATGAATGAATGATTAAGATCAATTTTAATCAAACATCTATATAAGTGAAAGCTGAGTAGTTTTCAGTCATCGTTGATTGGCTCATCTGGTGCTGCTCTCAGAACCCAAATGTGATTACGGTATAGTAGCATGAATGTATTGTTGGTAAGTACTGTATTTTTTTTAACATGAAAATTTCAGGGAGGCCTTTTACACCTCAAATAGTTTGTCAAATGGATGCTGATGTTATCACCAAGGTGCTGAACAATCCCAAAGACATATTTTTATTTCTTCTAAGAGACATTCAATCCCAGGTATTTATTTTATTGATATTTTGTTTTTCAATTTTTTCCACATTGACCTACATGCTTCCTAAAAATAAAAAAATCAGCACAGTAAAAGGCCAAAGGGATGTAGAAAAAAAAAGATGAGACTATTATATACAGTGTGCTCTCCCAAACTGTTTTCATCAGCATCCACCAGTTTCACTCCATTTCTTCCCACTATAATCTGCCTTTCTTAGCACCAGTGTGGTAACCTTTTTTGGATGGTAGAATGCTTTTTTTGATCTTTTGTCCTTTGTCACTCAAGACATAGAACAAGCGATGAATGTTTTCTCACGAATGTTATATTGCATCCCGGGAAAGAGGACAAAGTGTGGGATGGGTAAAATGGCTTTGAGGCCCATATTATAAACCGATATCAAGTGTATGGAACGGATTGCGCGAGGGACTATTGTGCAGTATGGATCTTGTCTTTTATTGGACAAGGCAAAACATCATATTACATTACATGAAAATAAAAACTAAAAATCATAGCATTCGATAAAGATGTAGTAGGCTGAAATAATTACGGTAGTTGAATCATGATGTAATAGGCTGAAATCATGTGAATCCAAAAGGAGTTTGTACTGCTTAATTATGCCAAAGCTCTTTCGTGCATTTAAGGATCAGTAGAGTGAGCATCATTTTAGCAGTTTTTGAAAATTTAAACTGATTGCAAACTCATTCATGTCCACATTACATCTCATCGAGGCATCATTAAGGTCCGAGGTGTTTATTTTAACTTTCTGCCAACGGCTCATTTTTAGTTTCTGATTAAAATCTGCATCTGGCACAATGAATTGGACACAATAAATATAGGTGTCGATCCACCTCAAACGTCTGGCTGAGCGACTGAAATAAAACATTTTTTTATCTATTTTCAAAGCCAACCAAAGCCACCCACATGTGACATTGAGCCGCAATATCAAACCTGATGAAAAGCCAAGCAGAGATATTTCATCTGAGAAAATATACCGGGAGTCCCTTTCACCGTCCTAGACTCAGATGCTGTTTAAGCTTCTGTTCATCAACTCAAGAGTGTCGTGCCGGTTTTGAAGCAATATGTCGCTTAAGGAATCATCGAAATAAGAAAATGGGGAAAATAAGTTGATGACATTTCATTTCTAGACATTCAGCGTCCCGTATACATGTCTTTAATTGACTCAGGATCAGCTTTATACAGTGTAGGAAACATGACCCAGCATTATTTTCAGGCTACATATTCTATATGAGTATTGAAAGACAATACATATGGTATCCGTTCCTATCAGTGCCAGTGTCTGAGAATCCATTTCACTCTCAATAACGGTATGCTGACACTATATGTATTTACTTTTTCTGTCTTTCTTCAGCCCTTGCTTATTTGCACTGCATAATCAATGTGAACGGACCAGGTAATGCAATTGTAATGATATTATTATCATAAAAACAATTCCTATGTGCAGTTAGCGACATACCAGAGGGGCCTATTTAATTGAATCCATTTCCTTTGCAAATGATGGATTCACCTCCTGTCATGGTGGATGTTGTCTGATTTCCACAGTCTCAATTTGTGGCTTATCTCTGCCGGGTCCCCTCTATCTGCTTGATGCTCCCGCTAACATTACCAACACCAGCAGGAAAATGATGGTAATTGGCCATTTTTGGCTCAGACAGCTGCTAACATGAAGGCGACAGACTTTGGCTTGGAGTGCTGAAAAATATTCAACAATCTTTCCCCTAATAGTCTCAGTTTCTCTTTTCACCCATAAATGAATGTGTGAATCTGCACTTGGGGAATAAATGGATTAAAAGGTGGAAACATGAAGCATAGACTCAATGATTAGACCTCGTCGTGACTGATAGGAAAAGAGAAATGCGACAGATGTATGTCTCCCCTATATACGGATTAAGAGAGGCTCTTATCTCTCCTCTTAAAGCCTTTAGCAGGGATGATATGCTTCACTGAATAATAAATGAGAAAGTTCCACATGAGTTGTATCTCATATTTCAGACCAAGTCATTACCTAACTTGCATCAATTAGCAACTATCAGATTTTATTAAATTCCCTTCCCAAAAGTAGGAGATGAGTATTTTCTCCACCCAAAATTTACCACTTTAGCAAATGTGCAAGGCCAATGAAATCATGTATTATTGCTACAGTGAAAATCACATGGGTGAATACAGAGATTCAACTATTTTACAGAATATCCCAAGGATTGGAATCCAACAGTGGAAATCCACGAGATGCCTGTGGCTTTCATCACATATGACTTTAAGTCTAGTCTCATGCACACACACACGCACACACACACACACACACAGACACACACACACACAGACACACACACACACACACGTCTTTTTCTTTACTTTTATGGGAAAGTACTCCTTCTCAGACCCAAAGTGCGTCTTCCACACAAACATACACAAAACGATTGCGGTCACTCACATCTTAATTCCACTGAATGCCGCAGAAGGGTATCAGCGGAGAGTATCCCTGGTGCCATCACCGCACACGTTACAGAGAAGTGAACCAGAAACCTCAGGTTGCCATTTATGTATGGCAGAATTCAGACACAGAATTGTGTTTAGTGGACTGCCTCGGTGTTTTATTGCGTTTGGGACGGTGTCTTATTGGAACCATCTAAAACTTTCCAGTAATAAACTTGATCAAAGCCTTGATTAGCTCCGCTTAGATCAATAGTACAATTTTTATGTCATGATTTATTTTGTGTTTACCATACCTGTCACTGTAATCACAGTAACAGAGTTACAAATCTGGATGAATGTTAGCTTTCTATGAGGAGTGGCAAATGGCTTTTTAGCTCGCTGTTACTGCTGATCGAGAGGACACATTTATTTATACTGTATAAATAAAAACAACATTAAAAAAAAGAATTGTGTTATTCTGATATATGCGTAACAGGTTGAGTGAGACAATCAACCAAGGCAAACTATTTTATAAAAATGTGAAAAATGTCAGGGGCACGCCAGATTTATTTGGTATTTTTAAAGCTATTTTCAAAGATTATTTTCTCTTACATTTTATTTCTTTCTTTATTTCGTATTTTGTTTGTGAATTATTTCAAATGTGAATTTTGGAATGGTCGTATCATTTCATCATGTTAGATTAATTCTTCTCGTCGCAGTGTATTAATACCGCAGGGACCTGACCGCACTATGCCTGTATTGTGTAGATTCTGGAAAAAAAAATTCTCAAATGTGCATAGTATCTAGTTTGTCATAATATACAGGATCGTCTTGTGAGTCAGAACAGCATTATTCATTTGGTAGGACCAGAGCGCTACCATATGGTGAGGGGCTTTCACTACACATTTGTATGTGTTAACAGTAACCAATTTGATTTAGACCGCGCATCCTTTTCATTGTCACGGTAAGGTCTGGAGCTTAACCCATTTGAATCGATGCGAACGGCAAACTACACTCTTGACAGCTATTGTATTAACCACTAAAATGCTCTGATATCTGTCGTTTCTGAGCATCCACCCAGTGTGATCACAAATAAATGAGGACGACAGTTTCAAATGGTACCTCTAGATGTCTCTCTTCGACCTTGTTCAACTCAGAAGCTGATTTTATAAGCCTTTCCATGTGATAAATTGCACCATAACAGAACGAATCTGGCCGTGTTAATTGTGCTGATTATACGATGGGAAAGTGGAGCGATAAACATCGGGGTCATCGTATACAAAGCTCTCTGTGCAGAAACTGCATAGGTGCAAATTTGAGCTGCAGTTACTTCTTTTTCGCAAGAAATTCTACCTCAAAGGAGACAAGGTTACTAAAATTATGTAGTGAATGCACCGTAAAATTGCACCACAAAAAAAATTGATAAATAAAGCTAGGGGATCCATTTTAACTTGCAGAATAACAAACAGTAGACCCCTTACGGCTTCTGCGCTTCCATTTGTGATAAAATCATGTAAGAAACAAAATGGGATTTCTCATTCGCTGCTCTATATCTCTCTAACCGTAGAACTACATTCCTCAGATTGTGACATGGTAAAAAGAAGCTTGCACAGGACAGGAATCAGAATCACATCTCATTGTAGCCTCATATGCCAGTGATATACTGTAATAATGTTCCTGAACTAGAAACGGCACAGAAACAATCCTGAGGTGAGAGGTCAGCATTCATCACAGACATCTCCAAACAAACATTCCAACAAACAATCACTGACGGGACTGCCAGTGTTCTATCAATCAGGGTCTAATTATGTCTGAAGTGGCCTCCCAACAGCCATCTCACGACTTAACCGCATACATCGTGTTGCAACCTTTAGAAAAGATCCCTGTATCATTTGCTGGATGATTTTGTTCTTTTTCTTCTGGGGTTTAGTGACAAGCTCTGTTCGCCAAAGAAGTGCATGGATGCATTCAAAAGGCAGGAAACATTTTTTGTGTGCCGGGCTGCCTTCCTCTCTTTGCTGCTGACCCACAAACAAAGCCAAGTCCAGCGCAGCCCAAGGCTTGTGCAGGAAGATAACACACCAGATAAACAATAAACAGGTTAGGGTTTATCATTTCATTCAACTTCTCATGTGCAAGTCGAAAACCATCCAAAGTCAACAAAAACCCAACGATAAAAACAGACAAAGTGACTATAAGGCAAAAAAAAAGAAACCAAGTATGACTCATGAAAGCTAATTACTGACAAGAGTACATTTTAAGTGAGGACCGCAGAGTTCAAATTTGAATTCCTAAAAAATCTGCTGTTTCCTTTCATGCTCTGAAACAGGAAGTAGAACTGTGGTTGTCTTCCATTCCCTTGTTTATTGGAACCCGGCCTTCCTGTTTTTAGATTCCCCGCGATAAAGGCTAAAAGTCCCCAGCTGAAGGCCCCCTTTGCATTCATACACATTTTTTGTTTACCTGTGGTTGCCATTGGGATGTTATTTTGTTTAGTAGATCTTCACATTACGAATGACTTACAAAACTTTAATATTATCCATACTCATGTTTCTTGGCACATCTTGTATATTACGGAAACTAAGTGTCTCATATGTAGATGCAGTAAACAAAAAGTGTGAGTTGGGAAAATCCAGTGAATGTGTGTGCGTGTGCGTGCGTGTCTGTGTGTGTGTGTGTGTGTGTGTGTGTGTGTGTGTGTGTGTGTGTGTGTGTCAATAATAGTGCCATGTGCAGGCTGGCCAGGGTAGAATGCAGGTCAGCACAGAGGGAATGTCTGGAATGTCAGGATAATTCAAATTCTTTTTGTTGACCAGGAGAGAAAACTGCTACCTGAGCCGGCTTAATGTAAAAAGTCAAGGGTGAAAAAATAAATAAAATAAAAAGACCATTAGTGCTTAATTATTTGACGCAAATATTTCAAAAGCATTGGAAGGTGCATTGAATTCACACACACAGGAGTTGACAGGCACAGCTTTAATGCTTTCAGGGACAGCGTTTACTACAGTGGACAGTTTATCGTGATATCGGGTTACAGGGTGCATGAAAGGTTTCAACTTTGTTGCCAAAAACCTGTCTTGAAAATAATTAGGAATACCCAGCAGTTTTCAAAAAAGACACACATCTCTTGAAATCCGGTTCCCATGCTTTGATATCACAACATATCTACCGCCGTACACCCACCCCCACTGACCCAGTCTGGCGAACGGCTTTAAAGGCAGCCCTGTTATCACTCAACAGCTTTGACAAAGACTGGTGAAATAATTACAGCTGGGCTGAAACTCAGCGAGTGTTTGTGTACCGTAATCTCCACCAGTGAGGACTGTGTCATAGGAAGGGGAGGAAGAGGTTGATTGTTCTGACAATGAGAAGTCAATGACATCATTTCAAAAAGCTCTGTTGAGAGTGTTCAACACTTGGGATAAATAGGCAATTGGCGAGAATGTACACAGCTCAAACATCAACAAAGGTTATCATTTTAGACACTAATCTTTCTCTCCGTTTGTCACCCGCATTCTCTTTGCCTCAAAATACATCAATAAAACGTCTCACTTCATTTTAGATTATGTCTCGTATGTCTAGCCGCACAGTTTGGGCCGGAATGTCTTGTGATGGGAGGGAGCAGCAGGAAGACGGCTTGGGGTCCTGAGGAAGTGACTGACTATGTGGAGGGAGGGAACTGGGGGAATGGAAGAGAGTCATGAGGGAAATCGGACAGCAGAAAGACAAAAAAGACCAAATATGAAGACTTCACGCATGTACTACATGAGAAGTGAAGGCTTAGCAGAAATATGTGGACATACATGTTGCTAGAATTGCTTGCGACTTTCGTTGGATGACTTATGGCACGGTATAGAATGTAAATCATCACGTAGCAAAGTGCCTATAGCTGTTCCAGGACCAGGGAGCGAAATGTGGCTCCATGGGCAGCAAGGGAAGCATGGACACGTCGAGATATTTACATACAGTCAGACAGACTTCCTGGCATTGTCAGCCTGAGAGCATTGATGTCAGATCCACTCCTTCCTGTGCAGAAGGGAGAACGCCATGCAATGACAATGGGCCCAAAACAGGACAGAGAGGAAATGTTTAAATTTAGGTCCCTTCTTCCACCATCTCCTCTTTCTATCGGCTGCGGGGCTCTGGAGCTGTTTAGGTTTTGTGAATTCCTTCAGTTCCCCGACCCCCCGAACTCCCTCTCCCCATTGTGTCCTTTCAATGGGAGGATTTTCACATTCAAGGCAAATCCCAAAGGAGGATCAGCCAGTGAGACCAGAGTGCAGTCAATTACTTGTTTTCACTGACAAATGCGCTTGAGCGTCAATCTATCTCACAAATAGGCACACGGACAATCATGGTTTCGGAGGTTGATTGTCTTTTGTTTTTCAGATGAAAGTCATACATAAAGTGCTTTCAACTTAGATATAGTTTGTTTGCAGATGAAACCATTTATTGTAACATTTGGTCTAACATATAGTACAGTACATACTTGCAAAGTGTTCTATAGCTTACCAAAACTTCCACTTTACTGAAGTTAATACTTTTCTTTTGAAAAGTAAGAATATAGTGTGTTTAACATTGAGATTGGCCATACACTATTTGTATCTCCTTATTGTAGTCATGTTTTAGTTTAGTATTCTTGTTTTTGCATCGTGTTTGTATGATATACATTGAGGATAATAGTATTGTCTTCTCTGTGTGTTTGCATTATATATTTCAGAGACATTACAACCACACATGCCCTTATATTATGTAGTATGTTCCACAAAGAGTAATATTGTGTTATGGTAATGCGTCAATGTTACATGTATTACAATTCGTAGCAGTCAGAGTACTTCCTTTTCTCAGTCGTCTGCGTGTATCACATTTAGATAAAACAGAATTGTATTTGACTGATGTAATATTATGGCAATTATTTGACTAAAAGAAGTCGATGATAATGAAAATGTAGTTTTGCAGTGGTGTATAACAGCAACTGTTGCTACTGCTGAAGTAATCAACTGCATTACATTGGCGTACACTACCATGAAGAGCTACATGTCGATCTATACAGTGAAGTTGTCCCATCCCCCTACCCCCAATCTGCACATGAGATAACTGCAGTATTTAACAGATTTATCAGACCAGCACCTACTCGAAGATTTGTACCAGAGTCCACAAATGACCAGAATTAACAGCATTGGTATGTAGAAACAAAATATATAATTAATGTCTGTAGTATTGATGAATTTTCAAATTTACTGTCGTCCACCCCTGCGGCCTGGTCGTCCAGTGGTTAGCACGTTGACTTCACAGTGCAGAGGTACCGGGTTCGATTCCAGATCCGGCCTCCCTGTGTGAAGTTTGCATGTTCTCCCCGGGCCTGCATGGGTTTTCTCCGGGTACTCCGGTTTCCTCCCACATTCCAAAAAACATGCATGGCAGGTCTACTGCCCGAAGACGTCTGGGATAATTGAGAACAATAAAACACATAATTAACTTCTCAATTATATCAGGGCTTATACAGTAGTCGCACTCTTGACATAAAAGAAATGCTGTATTTACTGTTTATTGTTGAACATTATGTTTGATGACTTTAGAACTTTTCGGAGAAAAAACATGAACACAATTTGACGTTCTTTGTTTCTTTCAAAATGTTGAAGTGAACACACTGAACGCTGGTTGTCTAATACGTTTGTTTACAATCACTTAATCGGCTATATTCTCTACAGGCATGAACTAAAACGACTTGATTACCATTCACGAATAACTAAATCACTTATATCACTATTTCCGTCGTTTTCAACCGATTTTCTATAGACAGTGTTGAAACTATGCAAGTTGTCGAGTGGCGGCCAAGTTTTATTTACCAGTACATCACTGCGTGCGTATGTGCTCTCGTGTGCGCGTGCACAAATCTGAAATGACCGCGCAGACTGGCGCGCGTGCTCGGAGGCCAATAGTTCACCGGTGTGTGGCTTAACTCACACTGTCGCTTCGGTCAGCCTGACGCGGGCGAGGTTTTGTTGTGTAAACCGAGCAGGAAAGGATCTTGTAGGCAGTCGCTGCCTGCTACCGAACTGCTGCTTCGCTCATGGATGTCAACGAAGTCGCTCGCAGACAGCCGTATAAAGTTTAGCGTTTGTATGAAAGTCGGAGATTTGAATGGATTTAAGGACACGAGCGACAATGCCATCTTCACCAACGACTGGGAAGTAAGGAAACAACTTTTAACTTGTACTGGCAAGCCTCAGTGTGGTTCGTGTTACGTTTAAAGTGACTGTGTTGAAGAACCTGCGTTTTTTTAAGTGGCCTCGCAGTGTCACTATACATCTGGGGAGTGTTGCAAAGTGGCCGACAAGTAGCCGGTCTTTCATCGATGGCTTTATATTTTGAATGTTAGGTAGTGTACATACATTGAGTAATAATTGTGTTCAAGTACTGACCACTCGCCAGAAATTATTCATAATTCCAAATATAATTTTTCAATGTACTGAATGCTATTTTATGTTTGGGATTCTAATGTACATTATTGTCTAAATTATTAAATTAGTAACCACGTTGATTCAAACAGTCATTAAACACCCTTTCAAAAGATTCACAGGCTTGTTTTGCACATGATGGTGCCATGTGTTAAACACAGCACATTATTAGTGTAATTATGATACGTATAGGGCGGCCCGGTAGTCCAGTGGTTAGCACGTCGGCTTCACAGTGCAGAGGTACCGGGTTCGATCCCAGCTCCGGCCTCCCTGTGTGGAGTTTGCATGTTCTCCCCGGGCTTGCGTGGGTTTTCTCCGGGTGCTCCGGTTTCCTCCCACATTCCAAAAACATGCATGGCAGGCTCGTTGGGCACTCTAAATTGTCCCTAGGTATGAGTGTGAGCGTGGATGGTTGTTCGTCTCTGTGTGCCCTGCGATTGGCTGGCAACCAATTCAGGGTGTCCCCCGCCTACTGCCCGAAGACGGCTGGGATAGGCTCCAGCACCCCCCGCGACCCTAGTGAGGATCAAGCGGTTCGGAAAATGGATGGATGGATGGATGATACGTATACATTAACTATTGCATTTCATTTTCTTCGCATCCGTTTTCTTAAGTAATTTATTTGATGTCACGACCTGCATCGAATAACAAGACATAGCTGATGTGTGGGTTTATACGACAACTGTACATCCTGGTTCAAATGAACGAGATGGTTTACGATGAGCGAATGGAAGAGGTAGATTGTTTTTGACAAAAAGTATTTTTTCTTTCTATTTTGTCAATTCTTTTAGGTGTTGGTGAGAGGGAGAAAACTAAGACACGATGGTCATTGGAGTTAATAGCTGACATTGTGGAAGGCGAGATGATGGAGCAACTAGACAATCTTACCCCTGAGAGTAACAACCCAAATGGGTTTGTGAATCGAGTATTTAATGTTTCTCTGGATGTGGAGAATGAGACTGGCAGTGTTTATATTAAAGAGACTGGGTCAGCTCCTGAAGAGATGCAGGGTGAGGCCCAGGACCTGTCTTTTCAGGCCCCTGTCAAGGACAGACAGGAGGTCAACCGGCGACCCCGTGCCACTGGGGGCATTTGGAAGATCTTGAATCGGAAGAGAGGTGTCTCAGAGCTGGAGCGAAGACCCCACTCGATGATCCTCCTTGGGGAATCTTCTATCCCTAAACTCTCATTTGCTGATAAAGTTCGCTCCTTCAAGAAACTGAAATCCCCTTCTGTTTTCCGAGGGAAGTCTGGGAAATTGTCGAGTGCCAAGCTGAGCAGCTCATTGGTGGATGAAGACTCTTTCTGCAAAGACATTGGCACTCCACAGCAATCCAGCAGGGGCACCCTGAGGCACCGTGGAAAGAGGCATTCGTATGCTGGCTACACAGCAGAATTTGACTGTTCTTTTGAAGACATTGACCTCCCAGCGCCGATCGATGACCATCAGCCCACTGCGGTGCCAGAAACAACAGTTCAGAACGGTTGTAAACCATCGGAACGAGTTTCCTACTCAAAAAGAAATCACACCAATTCAACTAACTGTAACAAAGCTACATGCTGTGAGGAGGAGCTAGCAAAAGCTAGCAAAAGTACTACACAAGGTGCAGGGAGGCGACACAAAGATGTGTGGAGTTACCTGAGGAGGATCTCTCTTTTGGGAAAGACAAATCCAGTCTATTCAGAGAGGAGCTTTGATTCTGAGCTTCACTCTCTCGACAAGACTATTGACTCTGACTATGGTTCTGTTGACCTTGAGAATGCCAAAGACTTCCACGCATTGCCTCCAAAAAATCCAGACATGAAAGGACACTTTGGTGGACTGTTTAAATTCTTCAATAATGTAGCAGAAACAGCCAGAAAATGGCGGACAACATCCCGCTCCTTCTCCCCTCCTGAGGAAGAGAAGACCCCAACCCGCTTGCCTCAGGCTCCTCGGTGCACAAAAGACAAAGTTCACGGTGTGCCCCTAAAACTCCACGGTGAAGGACTTCTGCAACGTCAGAATTCTCAATCCTCACCTTTGACCACTAAATCCTCAAAATCCAGTAGCTTTAGCCGTGAGGTCCCAGCACCTGTGACAGGTGAGGGATCTCCCAATGTTGTCGTCAAAGCTTTTCGGCCATCGGTGTCTGGAAGTGTGAATGGCCTTCAAAGCTCGAAGAGTACAGGCAATAATACAGACACTGCAACAAACCACAGGTCCACCATTGTAGAGAATCATATTCCTCACTCAGTTACAAACACTGAGACTCTTGCCGAGCATGAAATGAATCCATTAAACTGTCTGCACCTAGGAGAAACGGTAAAGGAAGACACAGGAAATGATGAGGATTCCAAGGATGCTCCATCTGACTCACAACAGATACAGGAAGTGAATATTCAATTACAGATATGTGGTAAAGAGAGCACGACCAATAGCATGCCCTCATCTGATTCCACAGAGGAGATATTTAAGGTAATGTACATGATTTATTTAAATGCAGCTGTCGTATAAATAGTAGTATAGCACTAAAGTCAGTATTATTGTGTTTAACAGTGATGCCATAACCACATTCCAACGCAGACTTTTCCTCATCATTAACACTGCCAGAGGCATGCAATTACTGTCCATGTTCAAAATGTGGTTCATGTAACAATTTTAACCAGATACATTCATTTTCCTGTCACTGCAAGAGAGTAGAAAAAAAAAACGATCAAAGCTGTGCCACGATTTCAGTCCTCCAAGGTATGGTACAAATATTGGGCAGCATAAAAGCTTTCCATTCAACAACCTGGAGCTGACATAAATATGGCTCCTTTTGTAGTGTTATCATGTAGCACCATCTGTTGGCAAAAGGCGGTAGTAATTGTGATGGCTTTTGCTGTTCTAACCAGATGCGTTTACTCTTCCTGGCCCTGTCAGCCTCATGTGGCATTTTTCCCCAAGACGCTTGCTATGGAACTCCCCTAGAGCGTGGTGATGTCTATGCTTCATAGTGGCAATCCTTCATTTTTATGTCCTCTCGTGAAGGTATTCGTCATGTCTCTGCCAGTCACACTGAGTCAGGACATGCTAGCCCGAATCCAGTGAGAAATATCACCACAATACTCAGCACAAAATCATAAGGGTTTGTTTTGCAAGCGCATGTGCTGTGAATTGTGTTGCTCTTGTACCACCAAAATAGTCATGTTGCTATCTTGTCAAAACTGCCCATGTTTTCGCTTGTCTGATTGGTTTTAAGGGCCATTCCAAAAATTGTGTTTGCGATTCTCCATTCTTCTTTGGTAAAACAGGATCTTGTGCAAAATATAAATATTTTAATTTATTGGGAATTTTCCCACATCCTCAAAAGGTAATACAGAATTGTCCATTCATCAGTCACAACATGAGGTAAATCTGCGATTCTTTTGAAAATAAAATAAAGATAAATCACTTTTATAGGCAATCAATGTTTTCCAACTTTTTACACCAAATATCACCGAAAATACATTTAGTTCTTCAAGTACCACCATCATGACCGATGTTATGTAAAATACAGTACCGTAGTATATTTAATATTATAAGCCACTCCAACATTAGGCACAGTTTGACAATGCATTAACACTATAAGAAAAAAAAAAGACTCTACTTCAATAACAGTTAAATGAAAACGTGTTGCACATTCAGTATCATTAAAACGATATACCGGAATAAAACTGCAAACCAGAATATTATTAAAGATTAAATGCAAATACTGTATGTCTTGCTGACGAATTAAATGTAACTGAATCGTGACAGTGAGTTCTTTGGCATCGCACTGAAAGGTGCGCTCATGGTATTATTAGTACCATCCTTTGGGAATCACGAATCAAGATCAGCACCAGACTTTAATCGGTTCTTTGTTGGCCCAAGCACCGCCCATCCTCAAGAGTTTCGTTGAATACTTTTTGCATAATCCTGATAATTGAATCAATGCTATATACTCTTATTATTGTACTGTATTAAGTTAGTTGTGGTCTACTCTGCGAAGGATAAATAATGAGGCTATTAATCATAGCACAGTTTTGATTGCCATGCATTAAAGGGCCATCCATTTTCTTGTGCCTCGCCGGCTTAATGTTGCAGATGAGCTTGACTCTATCCCAGCTGCGTGTGAGCATTCGACAAACCACCCCCCGAATCGTTGCCCGTTGAAGGCACACGAGAAAAGAGAACAACTTACACTCAAATGTACACCTACAGTCACCCAGTGGGAATCAATCCCACGCTGACTGCACAAAAGTCAGTCGTGTGTGCCTTGACGCCGCCAGTGCAGTCACCTGAAATAAATAGATCTATATTTGGTGAAACGCACTTTCCACAGTGTTTTCTGCCATTAATATACATCTGACACCTGATAAGATGCAGACCCTCAAAACATGATTAAAATCAAAAGTTTCTGACTTTCAATCAAAGCAAAGCATTGTATTTTAAAGGCACATGTTGCAAAGGGTCTCGTTTGGGTATTTTAAAGGCACATGTTGCAAAGGGTCTCGTTTGATTTCAGCGGTGCATCCAATGTCGTGTCCTGTAAGCATTTATTGTTGCACCTTGTGTCTGGGCCAATCCTCTGAGAATCTTTGCCAATCCCAGCTGTGTGAGCAGATTGCAAGCCAGACAGGCTGCAGTGTAAGACTGCCAGGCCCAGCCTTGCGCCACTCTAACACAGAGAAGACCTCTGTACCTCAGAAGCCGCTGCGCCCTCGTCCTCGCCCAGCGTCAGCTGTATTGGATCTGTGGAGGCCTAACCCAGACCGAGATCTCTACAACGATTATAGTGAGTTTGGCTCACTATGCCGACGGAGGCACAGATCTAATCCCACCATGCAACACTCACTGGGGCTTAGATGGATGGCTGCTCGTCCCAGGCCCTGCTCTGTCATTGACGCCAGTGTTACTAGCACGATGCAGTCCACGGAGTTGCACGACAGAGTAAGATGTTAAATTACCACACAGGCATGTGTGCACCTTTTAACTAAATGTGGCAACAATACGCAAAAGTATTTCTCCCCTAAGCACAGCATAAATGAAGTGCATCCCCCTTCCTTTAGTTTGAAAAGACGCAAAAAGAGGTCTGAGTCCCACTTATTGTCTCTCCCACCTCCCTGATAAATAGAGCACAAGGCCATAATGAATGAACACACGACAGATGCAGAAGGTCAGCCTGTTCCTAACCCGGTATTTACAGTATTCACTCCTCACTTTTAGCTGCAACAATGCAAGCATGCTGCGTCCCATTTATAAAGGAAGGCCTTTATTTCTGGACACTGCTTTTCCACCAGCTCACATGCCACTCTCACTTTTCTGTCTTCCCCTTTGTTGCCTCTCTCATTTTTCCTCTATGTCCAATTTTCTGCCTCATTGCTCCCATAAGTTCTCCTTCTCGTTAACCTAACTCAAAGCCCGTTCGTTTGAAACTTAGAGGCTCCCTGGCTTGATGCACTGTGTAGTCTGACAGTTTGCAGCCAGGTATGCACCACTAACACACATGGCATGCTGGATGTGAAATACTTTGAATTCACTGAACACAAGCAGAGAGGCAGGATTTTTGGTAGTGATGTTGAGTATGTTCAGCTTGAGTATGTATCAAAGCACGGGGAATATAGGAATTGTCCTAACTCCTGAGTACCCTTTAGGCCTTGTCTCGCCCTCCTGGGGTGTCTCCATTAGAACCACCCCTGAAGGCTTCTCTGCAGCGCTGCCGCTCCCTACCTCTGCCCCCCGGTACTTTAACGACCTTGGCTCTTCTCCTGCCTCATTCAGGTACTACACTACACCTTGATTTGCTTTTCCAGATATGAAGATGTTTGTTTCATTACCGTATTGGCCCGAATATAAGACGGCCCTGATTATAAGACGACTCCCTCTTTTTCAAGACTAAAGTTTGAAAAAAGACTTTTCGAACACCAAATTAATTTTTATACAGAATATAATTACAGTACATCTGAAACAAATGATTAGAACAATATATTTGAGAGAAAAAGCATGTTATTTTGCCTCATTCAAATCTTAATATCTGAACATTTAAACATGTAAACTAAAGTGCAATCACATTCGTAAATGAATGGCTTCTGGTTTTTGAAATGTAAATGACATCATAACTTCTCAGCTGCCGGTTAACCTGGCCAATGTTCGACCCACTTTTCTCCAGATTGTCACTACGTTTCTCCATGTTCTGTTATCTCTATTATTTTCTTCTCTTTTCGTTCTTATCGCTATTTTTTAGTTTTCTTCTTCGTGCTACCGCTATTTTTATTTTTATTCTTCGAGAGAGGGGTTCACTTTGGCCTGGGGTGTCAAGTTCAGCATTCGCTTCAATGATATCGGGCGCCATCTAGCGTCGTGAATGGGTATAATGTCTAGACCCCGAATATAAGACGACCCCCACTTTTTCAGTCTTATTTCAATGCAAAAAACACTGACTTATATTCGGGCCAATACGGTAGATGGGTTCATCTTTTGCCCACGTGTCACTTCTCACTTATGTCTGTCCAACAGATGTGGGTCAGTCATCAGCATCATCATCAGTACGTCTTCGGTCTGAAGGCAGTAGCTGCAGGAGGAAGAGGCTGCTCCGACCTGGGTCTGAACCACTGCAAGTCAACGTTGTAAGTCGAGCACAACCAGCAATAACACATACAGCTTTGCCGTCTCTGAGGTTTTGGAGCGCCGTCGAGACAATGAAACCACAAAAGCCGATTACACAAACCTTCCAGTTTGTTTCAAATTGTGCACATCTTTTCCATAAAATAGTTTAAATTAATTGAAAACTGATAGTTTTGCTGCTCCATTCCTGTGGTTACCTGTGGCTTACTATTGGCTCAACAACACATTATCTCCAATTCACACTCCATTAGGACACTCTTCTAATGTGAGTGTGCATGCATCGTGTAGATTCCGTTGTATAGAGCCTGGTCCCTATTTTGGAATAATTAGCAAAATAATAATTATGATTTATACAAAACTATTAGGCGGCCCGGTAGTCCAGTGGTTAGCACGTCGGCTTCACAGTGCTGAGGTACCGGGTTCAAATCCAGCTCCGGCCTCCCTGTGTGGAGTTTGCATGTTCTCCCCGGGCCTGCGAGGGTTTTCTCCGGGTGCTCCGGTTTCCTCCCACCTTCCAAAAGCATGCATGGCAGGCTGATTGTGCACTCTAAATTGTCCCTAGGTATGAGTGTGAGCGTGGATGGTTGTTCGTCTCTGTGTGCCCTGCGATTGGCTGGCAACCAATTCAGGGTGTCCCCCGCCTACTGCCCGAAGACAGCTGGGGTAGGCTCCGGCACCCCTCGCGAACCTAGTGAGGATAAAGCGGTTCGGAAAATGGATGGATGGATGGACAAAACTATTATTATTATTTATAAAGAAAAAGATACACACACTCCTATGATGCTGGTTGACCGACCTTGACCTTTAACGGGTGATACGTTCCAAGCAGTCCCGCCACCTCTCCCGTAATCTGTGAATTTCTGCAAAGTAAGAGTTTGACTTCTTTATAGCGCGGGGAGTTACACCTCTATTAAGCCATTCCGTAGGCACTCACGATGAGAGAAATGGAATGTTGGGGGCGACGAGATTTAAGGAGCATTCGGAAATACGCTTTGAGTAGGCACTGCTTCACTTCAACCGTTCGGAAACTCATAACGTTGTTCAAATGTGCCGTTCAGTTATCCAGAGAGCACCAAAAACGGAGTGCCGGTGCGTGTTCTTGGCACTCCAATGGGAAACATGGTGCGCTAGTGCGTCAGGCAGTACAGATGGAAACAGTTCAAGCACCAGATGCTGATTGGATTAGAATGTAGGCTGCGTTCAAAAAAGAATGAGAATGTAGCGCGCTCTGCCGCTCCGAACACACACAGTCTCAGAGCAGTGCATAGGCGTCAGAGGGAATTTCCGAATGTGTCCCAAATTTCATGGTCTCTGTTTTTGTGAAACAAAAAAATGTGACATTTCTTAACTGGTCTGACTTAGAAGGTCAAACCAGTCATCAACCCACAAAAATAGTGAGGTAAACTACAATAGATGAAGTCAGCGTAATAGAGTGAAGCCCCAATAATTGAATTGCAAAGTTGCGAGTGAACACTGCCCTGTATACTGAGAGGAGATCTTGTGTAATGTAGTGACATGCCACATGACATCATGCATGATGACTTTGCATGGCTTTGATGCATATTGTTTTCCCCCTAATTCTTTGGTTTGAGTAGAAACGTTGTCACTTTTGGAGCATTTTGACTGACCACCGTAGTGTACATCTACAGGAGATCTAGGAACCAACTGTGAGTGTGCATTGCATTCATTTATGGACATCACACGGGTCATGCCACTTATTTCATCAACAATGTAGGAAATGATGCATGAATGTGATGAGCGTGCAAAACGATTTCATCCAATCTTCTCAAGCCATTACTCATCTTAAACTAGGCAAGTAGGGTGAAAGCACGACTTAACACTTAACATAGGCACAGGTTATTCTCAGCAGAATCTATTCTTTTTTGTTCTAATAATCTGCACATTACAATTTTTTTTGTTACTTTAGATACTTGATTGATCTTGAAGGAAATTCATGAACAACGGTAACTTTGCTTATTACTGAATGAATGAATGAATGAATACTTTATTGTCATTGCACACTTGTTACAACGAGATTTTGCAGGAGCTTCCTCCTCCCCCAAGTGTATCGTGAATGTAAAAAAGTATATAAATACATTGCACTCCCCTAGACCTACACACAATCACATACACATGTTCAAAAATTGAGATTCAACGTGATAAAATGGATTTTAAAAAATTGTGACTGTACACTGTTCAAGGAAGGGTTAGAGTAGATTGTTCGAGCAAAATATATTAATTTGTATGTATCAGGCATTGACATGAGGATATGTAAAATATTCGGCACTAATTAAAATACAGTCAAAGTTGTCTTACAAAATTATATGAATCAAGCATTAGCATAACAGTATGTTGACTATTTCGGTCCTAATTGAAGAGACAGTTGGTGATATCATGAGGTATATAATAAAATTGCACTCCCATAGGCCTGAAGTGTGTAACCCTTAATATCGGTTTTATTATTGACTTGAAATGAACGTCATCTCATGTTGGAGATAGTTTCCGTCTTTCTGTTACTCTGCTCAAGTCTTTGATATTTAAATAGAATTTGCTTCTGAGAAATTTAAACAAAAAAAAAATCAGGCAGCAGAATAGGTGCTTTGATGTCTAAGAGGCCCTGGGGGAATTCTTGGTTAGTGGATACAAAGTGGGTATACAAGTAGGTGTGTGGCTGTATGGTGGTGGATGAAGGGGATGAGTGCGGAGAGGCAAGGGCAATGGGAGAGAAAAAGACATTCTGATTCAAAATTGGGAGAAGTGCAATGTGATCTAAATTATCCCCATCCTAAAAATGGGTTATGAATATTTATTTGTTAATTACCATTGATATTGATATTTTGTGACCTCAATCTCGAATTGGATTTCTCAAATCTGGAAAATGAATTAAGGATTAGGAGGACTTGATGTGAAATGGTGTTTGCAAACCTCTGCACAACGTTGCTATGACACTGGCTGTCTCGAGCTCATCTACTTGCTTCTATCTTTAGGGAGCCTTTTTCAGAAAGGCCTAAAAGAGGACCGTGTGTGGGTGAGAGAGAGAGAGAGAGAGAAATGGGGACGGGAGAGAAAAAGAGAGGGAGAGGAAACGAGAGATATTTCCTTTATTGTGCGCATGTTTGTGTCGTAGCATGCCCGAGGGTAGGGGCATGCACCACTGGAAAGGTCGTTGAATGGTGAGAGACATTAATGTGAAGCATCCGCATATGTTACACGTTTTCTATGTCTTCTATCAGCATACATGGATTTAGGCTTTGACGAAAATATTTTCGGTACACTACGGTGTGTGTTACTGTTCCTGTAAGGGTGGCTACTTGCGCCTGGAGGCCGGAGGCAGAAGCAATGCATTATCACTGCAGTGGATTAACTGCTAATGCTGACGCCTGTCTTCTTCATTTCGTTTAAACGGATTTCTCCCCACTGCCCCCTGTCCTTCTTCTTCGTTTTCCTGTCCTCGCCTCCTCTAATTCAGATTGAGGGGACGGTTTGCTGTGGTTTGGTACTGACGCAGTGATAACATCCCGTACCGAGGACTTGTGAGTGAGGCAAATTTATTAAAGGCTTCACACTGATATAAACTTAAAGCCAAAATGTTACATGATTAAGTGTAAGACCAAGTCGGGTATGTTGGGTCATAATTATATTATGCAACACTGTCTATTAATTATGAACGCATGAGTCAGCAGGCAGTGGTGAGTTGGGCAAAGAGGAGGCCAGTGATGGAAGGCGCTGCTTGCGCACGCAACGTTAGGCACATGCTGGGGCACCGGTTCTCATTTGTTGACTTTGCTCTTTCAGTATACAATATTTTAATCGCTGTGTTTACAAGAAACAATGATACATCCTTAGCACAACACACTCAGATTATTTTTTTCTGATGTACCGTATTCCAAATGCATTCTTTAGGATGGATGATGTATTCCACCATCAATGTTTTAAGAAGAATACAGTGATCCCTCGCTCTAACGCGGTTCACTTTCCGTGGCTTTGCTGTTTCACAGATTTTTTTAGTGCAGTTTTTTAAATGCTTTTAAAAAGTGAATTTCGTTCTGCATCCTGATTGACTAAGGCACTGACCGACGTGAACAGTCCAACGTCATAATGACTATTAAAAATATTATTTTACAGTACAGTATTTCCAAAAACTATTATTCGTTGAAAACATTTTGTGCTTGGGCCTGAAAACAGGTTTTGGTCCTTTGTTTCATTGTATACGTAGTTCAGTATTGTATAACAACTGTAAATATAGAGCTCACTACTTCATGGATTTCACCTATCACTGGTTCTTTTTGGACCGTAACTCCCGCGATAAACGAGGGATTACTGTACATAGCACCAGGTTGTGATGTCTTTGTCTAACACGGTGGTTCTTAACCTTCTTAGAGGTACCGAACCCAACCAGTTAACATGCACATTTACCGAACCCTTCATTAGTGAAGAGAATATATATATATACACACACAAATTCAAGATATTTTTAAATACATTTATTAAAAACAGAAAAAACTAAATAAAATTTCAAGAGATCAGTATACTTTTTTTATATTAACTGTACGACGTACTATCACGACAGTCACACGTTGACTACTAAGCGAACTAAATTTCCCACAGCGCTGATTGGACATGCAATGTCATGTGATCATCTGCAGCCAGTGATGGCCAAGCGGCCGTGTCATAACTAATTGACATGTTGAGTCGCGTGTGTCTTACCCTCCGTGCCAGAGGTTCCGTAGAACCCCTGGGGTTTGATCGAACCCAGGTTAAGAACCACTGGTCTAACACCATGAAAGTATATCGATGGAGAACTGCACCCCATGCCACGTGTACTCTCGAACCTGTCACCGGTGTTTATTCAGCGACGCTGCTCTACCAAGGTGCAAACCCATATGCGCTCTGACTTCCTGCAGCCACCAGCTGTAACACTTCTGATAACGTGCTGCTGATAGAATCTAACCAGGTAGTTGTGTCACAGCCTCCCGAGGTTGTTTCTCCATCTGACTGGGTTCATGCCTGTCAGGGGTGTACATGTGTGTGACTGTTGGTGCATGCACAAAATGTGTTTATGTTGTGTATTCATGGGTGCGTGTCTGTGTGTTTGGCAGACGCAGAGGCTCAGGGCCTTATTCTTATATAATTAATAAAAGCCATTCCCACATTTATTTAATATGGCTGCATGTTCCCAGAGACTATGTGGTAACTCTTTGATCTGACTCACAGGAGTAGACTGCTTAACTGTAACTCTAATATACTAATTCTCAAAATCTTTCAAGATCTTGTCTGTGCAGCGCAAATTAGTCTTTGTGCTTTGTTGTTGCACATTGTATCATATACTTCCAGAGGGCTATTTGTTTGGTTTTATTCAGCATCATCTCTGAAGCGAATGTATGTTGATGTCATATTAGGACAGTGAGGGCATTCGGTTGATGGTGTGACAAATGTGTTATGTAATCTTTCTTTTGGGACAGCTTTAGACCATGCAGTACTTCTTATCCAACATCAACTGCATCTCCGTCCTCATTTTTCCCATTTGATTAGGTAACCTCGATCAAAATTGACGCTGATAAGCTCCGTCTTGACTGACTTCTTTGCGATTGTGCTCCCCCCGTACCCCTTCATCTGGTTCCAACTGTGTGGGAACAGATTTAAGAGGACCCTTTTCTGGAGCAGCATGATTATGCCTCAGATCACAAGGCAACGTTCATAAAGCCATGGATGGCTGGATTTCATGTGAAATTGTGGGATTAGATGACAGAGCCTTGACCTTCACCTTGTCCATCTTTTAGGAGGGAGCACAAAAGAGATTGTGTGAATTGGAGATTCACATTGACCCATTCCAAAATATTGTTGCAAGCCTTCTCAGAAGACTGAGATAATAGTTCCCGAGTCCCCATATTTTTTTTCCCGTGTACAGGTAGTACATTTTCCAAGGTAATTATAGTCTCATTGTTGAGGGGCTATTGTGGCACAGGGGTTGCCAAACGACATCAATAATGTTGTCTTCAGCTGAAAAGTTGTCATTTTATTGACGGTGCACAAAGTACTTGGTACTTGACATTTAGCATGCTGCCTCAGCTCTCTCTCTGGTCACCCTTAGGCCAAAATCCTCCACACTGGAATTTTATGTTATTGGCAGAATGCCATGTGAGTTTAAAATGTGCAGTAAGCTAATTGCGGGACATAATTAGCAGTTAATAAAATGTACAAGTGGCTGATGATTTTTTTTTTAAATACAGTGTTCTAGGAACTAAGACTGGAAGCATATTTAGTCTTTGTTGTGCTCGTCATTTACAATTAGTTGAAATGATCAGCAAACAACAGCCTTTTTAGATGGTTTTAATCACTCCTAGGATCCCTGTTGTTTCCAGATGTGTTCATCTGCTTGATTATAGCATACACAAATATACACTGCAAGTGCATTTCATTCTTGCAGTGATCTCATTAAGGCATGGCAGTATATGTTAATTTATTATTTCAACTACCCACACAAGAGATTGCTTAAGTCGGTTCTATAATTGTGACAAACTCTTGTGTAACAGACAAGGTGCTTGGACCTATCAGAAGCAGTTGGTTCACGTTGTCACTGATCAGCTGCTCCAGCGATGTTTGTTCTGAGGGGTCTGTGCTCTAGGTTTCTGAAAATGGCTTAAATTGACAAACATACATGGCAAGCTATCTCTATCTCGTCTAAAATAATAAAACAAATATAGTTGGCTGTAAGGTGTTCTAGTTCTAGTTGTGTCCGGTAAGCCCGTGTGAAAAATGTGATGGATTTTCCTGGCAGCTGACACTTCCTGTATATATTATTTTGTTGTCCTTTCTGCCTCTGACCTCTCAGGCTGCCTGCTGCACCAGTGGGGCATCAAAGAAAGTGCTCCATCACACACACGCGTACCGTATTATGCAACCACTTCAGTCCTAGTATTTCTTCTTCACCCTGCCACCCCCTTTTAAGTTCTGAGTTGAGAGCTAGAGCTCACCACAGGCATCTCTTCTTTCTCCCCTCCTCCTCACATCAATTTGTTTTTAACTTCCCAAAGTTTATTTTTCACCAGCTCACCTCACTTGCATTCTCCACAAGTGGTCATAATTTAATTAGCTTTTTATTATTTTGGAACCTCAAGTTTTGAACGTTCCTTTTTAACAACCAATTTGGGTTGCGCACTTTATTTTCATTTTTTTTTAAATCCTCTATTTACCTACTATTTTTGGTCAACAAACAGTCTTGGCATGGACAGCTTCTTTTCGCGCTGCGTAACCATCATTGGCAACATGCACAACACATTGCTGCTGACTGTTTGGGTCAAGTGTGTAAGAAGACGGTTTATTATCGACTGTAACAAACAAATAACTTCAGATGTAATAAACATGGGGGATGTAACTATACTGCTCTGAAGAAGACATTTTTCAAACTTCTAACAGACATTGCATGCAAAAAGGGAGCCAGAAACCAGAAAACACCGCCAGGATTCCAATGTTTAAGGCCCCAGGTGGCTGCCAGTGCTCTGATGAGTTGTGACACTGGTAAACACACTCATAACTGGCACAATGTAAGTGCAGTAGTGCAGTGCTCGCCCGCCACAAATCAAAGCTGAAACAGGTCATGTCATTTTACTCCTTTTCCCTCATAAATGTCTATTTTTGCAGTTATTGTACAACCAAACAAATACACATGCTAACCAGTCGACTACTGTGCCGCCTTATTGGAAAAATAACATACTCTATTTGGACGTTTGTCCCAAAAGTTACCTTTGTGAAATTGTTGAGAGGGTCTAAATTGGAAATGCTGATGAGATGAAACATAGGATTTGGCAGTCCAAAGGGAGGTAAAGTCCCGATTGGGGTGGGGTGGGGGGGCATCTTGATTATCAACTGAACATTTTTCAACCTTGTTGCAAGCAAAATATGGAACAACAAAAAAACGCTGCACAGATGCATACTTTCATACCTTTACTTTAATTTGTGGACAATAGTGAAAGAGCTGCATATTTAAGGCATTCTGGGGCAAAGAGGCCCTGGGAGAAAGCAGGAAATCAGTGTGGTTGCCATGGGGATAGGAGGGAAACAAAAGAACAGGATCAGACTAGAGTGGAAATGGGTGTGGTGGCCATTGCCTCAATAAACCAAATGCCCTCTGGCCACAAACAAATTTGATCACACAGAAATCCTTATTCAGAGAGGAACTTTCTAAAAATGTTTGTGGTCTCACACAGGCTGCCTTCAGAACAAAACTCTAGGGTTACAAATATGCATTATCTCTTCACCCATTTTGGGCCACCTCTTGAAGTACCGGTACTACAAAAGGCTACCCAAGATAAATACTTTTTCTTTTCTTTTTTCTTCTTTTTGGCTTCTTAATTTTCTTGAGGCAGCTGTGAACCAAAGTGTAACTTGTAATGCTATCCACGTATTAGGTGCCGCGGTGTAGGACTGTTCAAATAAAAAATGGAGCAAGGAATATATAACTAGCTGACATGGCTGTCTTAACAAAGGTCTGCGCTTGGATGCGGTTGTTGAAATGGCAGTTCCACTGCCTCTGAGTGAGGCGTGTGGCATCATTTTGGCCATCCACTTAAGCCTCCAAGTATGGTTTGATTCCTAATAGAGGGACTTCAGACCTCACTCCACAAGATGAATGATATATAAGTGCATCTGTCCTTGTATTGCTCCCAGAGTAGGTCATGGAGGTGGTGATGGATAATGTCAATATCATTTATGAATATACAGAATATTTATCTATGTTTCTCAGAAAAATATAGTGTGAGCTGGTGCTTTTCAGCAGCACTCTAATTAAACTAGTGAATCTGTCGGTAAACATTACACTACATCATAGTGACATTCCGTGTAAAGATGTTGAGTCCAGTTTGATGTCAACTGGTTAGCCTCTTTTTTTCCTTTTTTCTTTTTTATTGCCTTTCCAAGATCACATTGGCACTGTTTTTGAACAGTGCCGACCTTTGTGCCCTGGAGGTATACCATAATGAATGAATTTGGTCAATTCGAGTGTTGTCTGATCAAATATGTAGGACTTGGAAAAAGGGTTCAGGGTAATTTTAACAGGAGTAGACAGTAAATAGGATCAGCTTACCAAACAGAAGTCAATATATTTGGTATAATCATTTTGGTTCCTGGTTGCAAACTCATTGATGCATATGTTTTTTTAATAAAAGACATAATGAGTCGATGCTTTTTAACTGTGATGTAATGTTGAAGGACCTCACAGTTTCCAACGACTGCTGCTTAAATAGGTGAGAACAATGAATGCGCCATGCTAGACAGATCATGTACAAATAAATCTTGGGCCCTTTTCATGAAACTGTCACTTTCACTAACAGCTTTGTGGATATAAAGTACCATGCTGATAGCGATTCAATGTCGTCTACAGCCCAGCATCAGGACCCACAGCTTGGAAAATAGCTAAGCAATAAATACTCTTTTGCAAGTTTTCCTATCAACTAAAGTATATTAAATAAACGATAAGCCGGTCCATCCAGTTTTATGTGGGATGAAAATGTGTCTAAACAAGATGAGGGCTCGGTCAGTCAACGGAGAAGAACTTGTAGGGTCAGGTTTCAATGCTTGTTATTCACATAAAATAAGTTAAAGCATTTTATCGGATCTCATACAGTGGGTAATTGTACTGTTTTAACAAACGGACGCTTCTGTATATGCATGAGTACATTAGCATTGGTGTCTGTGCAGATTTAGACTTTCAGATGTGACCTTTGTTGTCTAAATGTCAGGGAGATTGTAGAGTGAGCCCACAGTGGAAAGACAGGCTTATGTAATATGCTCCCTCTGCCTTTCACACACATGCACACACATACATATGCAAGCACAGAGCAGGATCTTGTTTGAGAAGGGTTGTCATATCTTAGCTGTGATGCTCGGACAGCCCTTTGCAATTCGCTGAAAGCCTCACTTACGTGAGCCTTTGCTTTTATCTGAATGTATGTGCAGAAAGTGCCCTGAAAATTATTTATGGCTTTAAAAATACTGATGCACTCCTTCTGGTGTTATTTTTTTCAAACATATTCTGAGATCTTTGATCCAAAGCTGAAGCACCATGTGAAGATGTGTTGAGTGGTTGACTCGATAACTGGTTTGGGAATGTGGTGACTGAACTGAATCAAATGCAGCCTATGAAATTATTTATCACAGGCTGCACCCGTTGTAGTCTTCACAACAATGAGGGCACAAATATTCTGACAATACCTACTCTTGCTATTGAGTATCTGAAGTTACAGTAGAGTCTAAACTTCTGTTATGTCTCTGTATAACTATGTACATGTTATGTTACACAATTGCCCAGGGCTTAAGTTTTTGTTTGTGGTTTATGAATGCGATGTGGGACTATTTGGAACACCTGTGTAACTTATGTAATGGAAGGTAATGTGTGACTTTCTACTGTCAAATGAAAAAAAAAACACTCACCAATGATGTTTGTTAATTTATCTTTTTCTGACCAATGTGTTTAATGGTGTATCGCACTTGGAGATTTTCCTTCAAATGTTATTTATAGAGGTGAGTATAGTAGTCAAAAGTGTACTCAAGTAACAGTACTATTTTCGCATAACATTACTCAGGGTCTATTTTTTTAATCGAAATACAATTTAATTTGGTAAACAGTGCAGTACAAGAGGTTAATATTATTCTATGTGATTTGCTAGTTGACTGTACACAGCTCCCTATATGCCAATAGTTCGAAATGCATTTCGGCATATCTATTCAAACGAAATAAGTGTGTCCGCGAGTGTTAGCATTTGATTGCTGTCCAAAAACGATTCCACATCGACATACGGCTTGGAATTATTGTTTTTGTCTCCCCCATGTGAAATTTAACTATGTGGGCTCGATTAGCCAGACTAGCATCAGACGGAAGGGTGGAAAATGCTGACATCATGTCAAATTACAAAGTGTTCAACCCTTTCAAGAAAATGCCTCGTTTGTCATGAAATCCCCCACCCCTAAGGTGTGACTGATAAATGTTAGAATCGTTTTGCATGGCGCGTACGGTGGTATTGTTCGAAGGGGTGATGGTTGTGAATTTAGCTTTGGTGGTCAATGAAATCAGCGAGGGGCTGGCCGTGCCCCTCCCCGCCTGGTGTGATGTCTGATGCCGGTAGTCTCGCAGTGGAGGCTGATGAGGATTAATTCAAGACTGCCTCTCAAACGCTGAGCCCTTCTCTCCCTGGTCCCCGCTCACCGGAAGGCAGCTCCGCAGCTGCGAACAGCCTGCACACCGTCTCTCCCCCCGCCTGCTTTTAATCTGCAGCCCGGAGAGTCGCTCGTTTGTCGGCAAGAGCAAAACACCGTCAAGGTGTTGAGCGGCAGCGAGAAATCGCGGTGCAGACTGATGACGATGATGATGGTGAGGATGATGCATCCCTTCCTCTGCCACTATGAATTACAAGACGCAGTGTGAGGAGGCGTATCGGCATCTTTTTTCCACGTTTTGCCCAACCGTAAAGGTGGATTACAGGCTTGCCTTGGGTCTTCACAGCTGAATACCGCCGAACTGAGAACGCCTCTCACGGCCCGCAGTGCTGCGCCATGGCCTTGGATGTCCAGACTTGCGTGGTGTTTACGGTGATCGCGGTGCTGGTGCTTGTGAACGTGCTGTTGATGTTCATCCTCGGTACTCGTTAATGGATCTGCGGTCGGGGCCCGATTCGCAGCGCACTTCACTGTCACGCAGGAGAGGAGAGACAGGCGGTGCGCGGTGGTTGAGAGCGGGGACACCCGGCGCACCATCACGGCTACGCGTTGAAATGAATGACGTTGGTACAACATCATGTATTTGTGTTATCCACCCTCCCCGCGATCCTTCGTTGTGTAGTGTGCCCTCTCACCGTTCATTTGTGATAGATTGTTGTTTGGTGGTGGTGCGGACACACAGAGACCTGTGATGCTGTAACCTTTTTTCTGTGGTCACTCGAGTTCCTCCCGCATATAAACACGTCCCTTTCGTCGACATCCCCTCTTTTTCTCTCCTCCATGTTGTATTCCATGGCTTATGAGCATCAGAGTAATTGGATTCTCTTGGTATGTTAGTAAGACTGGGTGATATCCTTTCACCTCATTCTGCTGCTGCATGATTTTTTATTGTTTATTACTGACAACATGGCAGCAAATATGTGATCTCCTTACTGAGGACGAGTGTTATTCCGAGCAAAGATGCCTGCAAATGAGATGTGTGCTGCAGATGCTGCAGGATCGTGGTACTTGAACAGTAATCGGTTGTGTGGACATGCTAGGCCGAGGGATAAAGGAGGGCCTCTACATTAGGTTTTCCCCATCTTAGATGCAGTTAAACTCTGCTCCCATTTCCAGTCCTGGAATGTTCACACTTCAACAATGCAATTGTTTCTGAGGCTCACAGCTCCTTTTTCTTTTTATCCGCCAAGTGAAAAGGCATGTTGGAGGGAAAATGCCCGTTCCATTTCTTCCGCATGCAGTAGCATGAGCAAATAAAGGATGGGAGGCAGGTGTCATAAATTTTTCATGAATTTTATAAATAGATATGCTAAAAGCCCATCTCAGAGTTGTTCATGACATTCCTATTATTAGAGATGGCGGGCAGGCTAGTTCGCTTTCTGGATTTTTTTGGGGGGGTTTTTTTGGTAATAGATATAAGTGCTCCCTCACCTTGTAGGCTCAGTCACATGTGTTTGTTTAGTGAAGGTGGAAAGGTTTCACTGCATGTGTAGACACATCCTTGGCAGCCATTTGTATTACAAGGGAAGCTAGCTCTTTCACTTGTCATGGCATGTGGGCTGATGTTCTTTTCACCGTAGAACAAAGCTTGAGTTTCCTTCCATGTATGGGCCCACACAGGACTGTAAGCGGAGCAAGCATGCTGTTGTATACTCCTGCTTCGTGACTCTGGCACCATTTTAAACTAAGCGGCACAGCTCGTATCCACACATTAGCAAGTCCATGTCTGCGGTGGTTTATTGTTTTGTGCAACTTATATGTATCAACGGTGTCGTCTTTTATTCGATCGGAAGGCATTCATACATTTCCAGTCCCTCCGGGTCAGGTGCCTTCTTAGAGCGTTCCGTTCAACTTTGTGCAAGGTATAAATGTGTGTATAGTGTGCGTGAGTGACAAAACCATTTGCATGAGAGAGGTGCTGCTATTTCTCACTGATTTTAGGAAGAGCTCTTTCTGATTGGCTCCCACACTCAGGGTATATGTGTATTACATAACAAGGTTGGCAGACGCAGGGAGGACGGACCACGAGACTCACTCTGTGCGTCAGAAAGAGAAACCTCTTTTTGGAATATAGGACCCTGTTAAACGACAGCTTGGGATTTGTTCTCACAAACAACTGTAATTTTTAGCTCGATTGAAAGGGATCGCCATTTGTGATCATATGATCCGGACTTCTCCATGCAGGCGCTCTCCTTACAGTTACATGCTACGAACATGGTAAGGCTTGTTGAAACATATGTATTTGCTTAGGAATGCTGCCGGTGCTTCAGTGCAACTATGCAACAACTTCAAAGAGAGGAAGAATGCAGCGGGGCTGCCAGTACAGCAAATGCTGATGCATTGTGGTGCAAACGCAGAAGGGCTCAAGCCATTATATTTTTGTATTTTTTTTTTTAACTCGGTGTTAATTTATATCTCTTCAACATGCCACATAAGTCCACTCTACAACATTCCTCTGCATTGATTTGCTTTGACCTAAATACAGATATTGCAATTTGAGTAGGGTCCTGATTTATATTGGTGCAACTTGACATACTGTGTCGGTCATTACAGCTGTCAGATCACAGGTCGGGAGTGTTTGTGTGGAAGAGCTTTCCGATGTTATTTGCTGAAGCTTCGGTATGGCTGAATTTAGCTAAGGCAGGGGCAATTGTTGCACTTGACTATATGGTGATTTTAATTTATTAAAAAATGTCTGGAAACGAATGCACTATATTGGAGAGTGCTGATCTCATGAAGGAGATGGAAAGAGGCAAAGGAGAGAACTGAATAGGAAGGAACATCGCTATAGTGACTTACTGGATTGCTATCTTCCCCTTTTTCCTGATGTCTGTTGCCTGTATTACAGCATATTGTTAGAAACTGCACTATGGTGAAATGGGCAGAATATGATGTAGTGCAGTGATGTGAACCTGATAAGTTTTAATAGGGGAGCATCGAGGCTGACCTCCGTTCTGTATGTGCTGGCCCAGTCAGGTCGATCATGCCATGATGTATTTCTGCATTGTAATCATTTCAGTTTGAATGATATAAATCCAATTTCTCTTCCTGAATGAGCAAAGATTTTTAATCTTTTTGAGCAGCCTCCATCCATGCTGTTTCCATGGCAGCGTGACACATGTTTTTGCAGTAATCCTCCTCTCTTCCTGAAGTGAAGAGCTTTGAGATATAGGCCGGAGCTATTGTTGCAGCAGCTCACAGCCCTGTGTGATTGCCGATGTAATCAATCTACTCAGTGACATCTTTGAGCGAAACCCGATTGCAGAAATGGGTGCTTTTGAATGACATGCAGGGAAGAATTTAGCAGATTCTCCAGATACGTTAGTTAGTTTACTGAATATGTGATTAACTTTATTCATTGGACGCTTCATTAGAAATCCAGTATGATGCAGTACATTCATGTATTCTGAAAACGAAAGTTTAACTTTGTATATATGCTCTTTTGCGTGAGTTCCAGCAACAAACTGATATTATCAGACATTGTTTATTTAACCGTTTGCTGAATGCAAAGTTTGAAAAAATTAGGGCTGTCACCAACAAATCTTTTTTAGAACCGGTTATTCCTTTGATGACTCGGCTAATAAACCTGCAAACATCTATCTAAACCTCCTTGCAGTCCATCTCTGCACTGGATCGCTTTGTAATAAAACAAACAAACAAAAACATGTTCCCCCAAAAACTCTCCTCGTCTCCCAAGGGGTTTAAAGAAGAAGAGAGCAATTGGAAGAAATGAGTCTGGTCCAACTCCTGAAGGAGCACATGCTGCAGCTCATAAGTGCAGAGGCTTCAAAATATTGTGCAACAAGCATTCCCAGGGGAACACAGTGAGGTGATGCGTGCAAACAATTTGGGTAGTTCTGTCACATTTAAAAGTGCGCGTGGAAGGGAATATAAAGATGTTATCAATTACCACAACTGGACCACAGGGTCCAAATCGGGCAAATTCATACCTTATATTGAATACACGTCTCTGCCGCTCACCACTAATCTGCATTATATTTTGAAAAAACAGACCAGAGTAGAAGTAAGTGATATAAATGAAAATGTATTTTCTTCTCAGCCCTCCACATATCGATCAAGCCCCCGCTTAGCCCCAGAACAAAAAAATCCTGGTGCCGTGCCTGCTGAAACTCATCATTTGTGAGACCAATCACAGACATTCATTCATGAAATAAAATGCCTAACACATTCAAAGTATAAGCAGGTAAAAGACAAAGTAAAAATAATTTTGAATCATCACGAAGTACGAATCATTGTGCTTATTTGAATGAACGGCAATCACAGTAGGCATAATGCAGAACACTGTTTGGCCGTGAGCGAGCAAAATGCAAATCAGTTTGCTTCTGGGCGAAAGACCTCTGCTTACCGATATCAGGCTACGACAACCCCAATCGTACAAACTGCATTACGCCGCAAGTAAGAGTCTAATGTGCTTGTTCATTATTTCAATTTGTTTATTGAATTCACCTCGAAACTTTGTTTCCATCAAGTAAAAAGATCAACAATTAACTGAACTCAACATTTTTTTTGTTTATTTTTTGTTCTTTTTTTATTTTTTAATGAAAATGAAAAAAAAATACTCTCTTTATCAATAGATGTTTTTGTATCTATCTATCTATCTATCTATCTATCTATCTAACTATCCATCTCTGTTTGACTGATGATCGTTTACTTCAAAAAATCCCCGCCCCCCCCCCCCCCGCTCACAAAAAAAGGTTTTATCGATTATAGGAACATATATTGGCCATATAAACATATCTTCCCCATGTGTAAATTAATTTAAGTAAATTAATCATTTCATTTATAGTATAAAGTCCACGATTATTTATTTACTGGACCAAATATAAGTTCCAGTATTTAGATAAAAATATTGTCACTAATCCAAATATTTATTAGCCTCTGTAAACGTATTACCTCGTGCCAAAGCAGATCTTGACTGGCTTGGGTAGAACTAGCTACCCACAACTGGATACTTAGATAATGTTTGGGCTGGAGCATTTATATGGCAATTATATGGAGCTTTACCAAAGATTCATACGTAATGTGGACATGAAGTTCGTCTCTGGATGGCAAAGCAGCGTGATGAAAGCATTTCTGTACACTAAATGGATGATTTCACTTTTCTGGGTCCCATTTAAGCAATGTTGCGGTCTCTTGTCCTTTCATGAGAACAACTTTTAGTTGCCTGTATCTGTGAAAGAATGCCAATCAGCTCACAGGCCATGACCCCCCCCCCCCCCCAACCCCCTGTATTGACTGATGCATGTCTGAACACTGTGTTGTTTCTCCTGTCATAGTTTTGCCCTTTTATTGTGTTGTTGCACTTTGTTACATTGTGCTGTGGTTTGTGTTAGCAACCGTGTTGTTTGCAGTCCTTCACGCTACCAGTGGGCTTTGAAGGGTTGTATTTGCACCCATTCGTTATCTGAGTGGTTTCAACACAAAGGATAACTATTGTAATTGCTGTCACATATATTTAATTACCGTAGTTCATTCAAATTAAAACACAAATCATCGAGCAATTGTTCTTTACAAGAATTTACATATAACTTCAACCACTACACCAAATTATTATTATTTTTTTTAAAGATACATAAGATAGCAGATAAGTGAGCCACAGAGTGTGGTATATATAATTTAGCGATTACAAATGTGAATCTGCAGTGATTTCAGATGAAACTTGGTATATGGTTATTTCTACAATGTTGTGTCATTGGTGTCAACCCAGTTGGAGACAAATCTTAATGAGCTGTGATTGAGATATATTCTCTTTTCTCGCCTATTCTTTAGTTGATAAGTGGAGGGTCAATCGTCAACGCTGAGGCGGTATGGGACCATGTGACCATGGCGGACCGGGAGTTGGCGTTTAAAGCCGGTGACGTCATAAAGGTGCTGGATGCATCCAACAAGGACTGGTGGTGGGGCCAGATTGATGAGGAGGAGGGATGGTTTCCTGCCAGATTTGTGCGGGTGAGTCTGTTGCAGCCGCAGCTGGCCCACAATTACAGACGCATCATACACCCACACACACAACTGGAGGCACATGAACATATGCAAACAAACAAACATTGGTATGCTGGCTCTTCACACATATTGCATACACAATGGTGAACGGTTATTTATTGGACTAATTAATATTGCCCCACTAAAAATAAATTCAGGGGGATGTCGCTTTCATGTGGCATTATGTTTATTTTTCCCTCCCAAAAAATAAATAAATAATAATAGACCAGCATGGTTTTGTTGTGTTTTCAAACTTGTCTGGTTGGTGTCACCAGCTACGAGCAGCATGCTGGTCTTGCTGGTATCACGAGCAAGACCAGCAGCAGAGGCACAACAAAAGCAGCCATGATTCACCTGAACTTTTGGTCCCTGTGCAATCCACTCTACCGACTGAGCCACAGCAACCCAGCTGGGTGCTGTCGTTGCTCTGCTGCTAGCTGGTGACACCAGCAAAACATCAGCTCGTCACCAGTTATCAGCAATTCCTGGCAGGGCCCCAGCAACATGCTGGTCCTGCTCGGAGGCTCTGGCTCACTTCATAGAGCGAATTGTCCAGTGACCGAAAGTTGGGCTGTTTGAATCGTTGCTGTTTTGTTTTGCTTTTGCTGCTGATCTTAGCACAAAAACACAATGAAACACATTGCTGGTCAATGCTGTTTTTTGTTTTGTTTTTAGCTACGTTGTGATTATTTAATTCCCCACATCTGAACACAACCAACCCAACTCTGTTTGAACTGATGTCTGATGAAGCCACCGTGCGTTATTTCTTTGTGGGCTCACTAAAAGAAGAAAGAGGATCCTTGTAGGAGGCTCACAGCAGAATACCTCCCCCACCTCCAGACACTCCTCATTGCCATTCCCACCTGTCCACCCTTCCATTGTCACTCCCAAGAGCGCAGGACTGTCAACCAAAAAGTATCTTTCTGTTGTGTCATTCTTTCTCTCCAAGGTGGAACCCCACCCTCCTCAGCCCCAAACAAAACAGGTTTTCTATATCAACCCCATAGCAACTCCACGGTTCCAAAACACCACGTCAAAGGTGCGTTTTTTTCCCCCAGCCTCATCCAACCATCGAGCCTGTCCAACCCACCATGCAACGCACCCTCAATATTACCAAACATTAACTTCATCCAATCACTATTGACAGGTGTCATAGATACTAGGTCGTCGTGATGAGTCAAAAGTAAAGTTCTTCATTTTCTTGTTCAAGATTTGGATCCAAAATATTTAAGATATTACTACTCCTATTAAGATAAATGTACCTTAATATTAATGCCTGCTGCGATTAAAAAAAAAAAATCAGTACAGTTAATTTACTGTTGACTCTGACTATTTTTTGGTTGTAAGGCTGCGCTTCTGATTCTCGTCTCTGCAGTTCAGTGCTCTCCCACCAGTCACTCTGCTTGTCTGTGGCGCTGCATTTCTCATCTTGTGTTTGGCATTCTACCTGTCAGTTTTTCTTCACTGTTATATTGGAGAAGTGTGTTTCGTCAGGTGTTGGCTGCTGCACATTTAAAGTCACGCTCACTGTGCCCTTTCTATTAGCAGGATTGGATACAGTATTATGTATGTGACATTGTGGGTATGAATGTTGGGGGGGGGGGGCAAATGTGCATGTGAGTACATTTTCAAAGATCTGCACTAGGTATAGAAAGTGAACACATCACTGTTAAAAAAATAAAATGAAACAACAATAATAGGTGAAGTGACAAACTGTGTTAACTGGGACTGGTTTTCCGCACTGTTCCGCACCCTTACTAAATGATGCTTGTTTTTAATGCAGAACCTCCTGAAGGATCGAAGCGTTCAATGTTGGATTTCGGCCTTGCTCCTTACGTGCAGAGATTTCTGCAGATTCTAGAAATCTTTGAATGATATTGTGGATCAAAAACGATAAAATTCCGAAATTCCTTGCTATTGTGCGATGAGAAACGTTCTTAATCTGATGGACTCTTTGCTCACGGAGTGGTTCACAAAAAGTTGAACCTTGCCCCATCCTTGCTTGTGAACAATTGTGCCTTTCGGGGATGCTCCTTTTATACTCTATCAAGACCAGATGTTTTTATTTTGTGCAACCACTTGACAAAATAAAATGGAGTAGATTCACCTGGTTCCAGAAAAAAATTTTAAGTAGAAAAAAATCTTTCAGGATCCAGATTATTTATATATATATATATATATATATATATATTCAAAGATATTCAAAGATATTTCATTGCATGAATTAGTAAATTTCATAACCAGTAGCCCACAGCTAAACAGGGGATTACTGTATCAAGACGTGCAATGAGAGAAGGAAGTAAAGATGTACAAATAGGCTATTTTTCTACAGCAAAAAAGAAAGCATGTCCCCAGTTCACAATATTTCCCAGTGCATCATGCTCCCCCAGAGTGGCTCGATCCCTTGTTTTGAGCAGGTTATATATCACATATACAGTGGCATTTAAAAAAAAATTATTTACAATGGCTGATTTTGTCGCTCAGGAAACCTGGTATTTTAACAGAGTTGTGGTCACTTCTTGTCTATAATTCCTGTATATGTGTGTCTAAGTGGAAAGGGGTGTCACACGCAAGGTTAGATACCCTCTGGAAACTAATCTTTGAAATGCTATCACATGTGCCGTAGTATCTGTCTGATGTCGGAGTGTGTTTGTGGGATAAAGTCACTTTCAAATTTGAATGAAGGATTTGTATTTTTTTGGGTTTATTTTCTTAAAAGCTTTTCATCAAATGTAGTTAACACACAACTTACCGAGTCATCGCGTGTCCATGTTTGTGCGTGTAAATATATTTGTCCTTAGCTGTGGGTGAATCAAGAGGACGGCGCAGGGGAACCAGCCGAAGGGACGAGCGAGGTTCAAAATGGTCACCTGGACCCAGCCAACGATTGTTTGTGTCTTGGCTCGCCTCTCCAGAACCGTGACCAGATGAGAGCTAACGTCATCAATGAGATCATGAGCACGGAGAGACACTACATCAAACACCTCAAGGACATTTGTGAGGTACAAAATGCATACAGACTAGCTAAAAGGTACAAACTAATGATTAGATGGCATTCTTAGCTGCGGGTCAGCACATACTTGCAGATTTAAAGGGGACAAATGATAATTTACAGGAAGTATTCTCTAGTAAGGTTGTCCAATCTTTCCTTATAACAGAATTTCCATATGTGGGAACTGACTACGGTGCATGTCCTTTATGAACATGCAAGTATGTGAACAAAATACATGTGTAACAACACAAGCAATGAAATGCAAAAATATATGCTCCAAACACTGTTTCACACAAAAGCTACGGTACAGCATACTGTACAGGTATATGAACAAAGTACAGTATAACAAAGTTGGGACTATTTGTAACAGCCCCGCTGGCTTTTCTTTCCACTCACTCACTGTCAACTTGACCTGCCCTCGTTCGCCAACCAAGACAGCGTTGCTCAGCTGACGTCATGCAATGAACTTTTAAAGCCAGGTACGGGACGCTTCGAAGTCCTCGATGCCAATAGTTCGCGCCTTCTCTCCAATTAGCGGTCCAGTTAGCAGAAGGTTTTTGCGTAGTATCGAATGAGACTTGCTTGAGTTTGTGCCACTGCGGGCTTCCGTATTGCTTCCGAGTTCTGGGTACTGGAACTTCCGTTGTTATGAATCGATCGTGAATGAAATATCGGAGTCGAAATTTTAATGCATAGGTTTTTATTTCGGGTGAGAGAATTTCCGTTTGAAAGAAGTCCGTCGATGGGAATACTTACTAAATAGAAAATCAACATTTTATTGTCAGTTTCCTCAGGCGCCGGCCCACCCATCAACTTTAAAGTAAATCAATCAAATAAATCTTGAGTGACCTGTATTTTTCTGAAAATGTGTCTGTGAGAAAACCAATCTGGACTTCTGCCCCACTATTATGGTGGCTTTTGCCTGGGAATCTCGCATGGATGCAACTTTTGGCCAGTGTTCTGATGATATATATATATATATATATATATACATATATAATATACAGTCAAACCTCGGTTTTCGAACAGTCTTCTGGAACGGATTAAGTACGAAAACCGAGGTTTGACTGTATGTATATCCAGAAGACTGTTCGAAAATGTATATATACATATGTATATATACATATATACATACATATATATATATATATATATATGTATATATGTGTGTGTGTGTGTGTATATATATACATACAGTATATATGTATGTGTATGTATGTATGTATATATATATATATAATGTGTGTGTGCATGTATGTATACATTGTTGGAAAACTAAATACGTATCTAATAATAGAAAAATACATACCTTTATATTAGTGTTTGGATTGGCCATTACTGTATATATCTTTGAATCATAATTTAAAATTACTGTTACTGTATTTCCATTTTCATTCAATTACAGGCTCCCAAGCTCCTCATCTTTGAAAACATGATTGAACCTAAACCCTTTCTTTTGCAGGGTTACCTTCGCCAGTGCAGGAAGCGTGTGGACATGTTTAATGATGACCAACTGAAGGTCATCTTTGGAAACATTGAGGACATCTATCGCTTCCAGATGGGATTTGTTCGAGACTTGGAGAAACAGTACAACACAGAGGAGCCCCACCTCTCTGAAATTGGACCATGCTTTTTAGAACATGTGAGTTCAATGTGCACAATCAAAGATGTTTTTCAATATAAACACAAATTAACAGACATAAGCATGCACCACAAGAATGCACCAATCCTATAAACAATTTAACAGGGACATGTGCTCACATCCCACTCTGCTGTGCCTGTCCTGTTCTTCCTCCTCCTTAAGGGCTGCACTTTACAGAATTCTGTGTTTTGCTTGATTCTTTCAGCGTCTTTTGGACATGTCAGAACAAAGATTTTTTTTTTTTCCAGTTTCAATTTTCTTGCCCATGCTGTTGTTATTGTTATTATTGTTTTTTTTAAATGTCATTATACATAAATGTTCTGTTTTCACTTTTATATGACACCTTTAGCAACAACGATGTTTGGCTGAAGAGTTAAGAACCTAATTAAGCAAACAATGAGTGAACTTGACCTTGGCCAATGCCGGACAATCTTGATCATCTTGTTTGAATGAAAAATCATTGTACTGGGCAATAGTATTCCGCTTCAGTCTCGTAGGTCGCAGGAATGTACATGACTAACATCATTTTAAACATAACTAAGTCAATCAGGAAAAATATTCTTGAATGCATGTTTAAGCTTGGGAGATTTAATTCATTTTACTGTATTTTGTGTCTGATATTGCTGTTCTTCTTTATTACAGCAAGATGGTTTCTGGATATATTCAGAATACTGTAATAACCACTTGGACGCTTGCTTGGAGCTGAGCAAGTTGATGAGGGATGGCAGGTACCAGCATTTCTTTGAGGCCTGTCGACTCCTTCAGCAAATGATTGACATTGCCATAGACGGCTTCTTGCTCACCCCTGTCCAGAAGATCTGCAAATATCCCCTCCAGTTGGCTGAGCTTCTCAAATACACTGCACAAGAGCACAGGTATGACACATCGTACATATAACAGCGCTATATGAGAAGGTCTTAGTCTAATCTATTGTGAATTAATCTTGTTTCGTTGCATATTCAAGTTTAGGATTTTATCAGATTTGCATTTTGCTACATGACTGCAGATTCAGAACGTTATAGCTCTCTGCGCAGGTATTTAAAGAAAGGCTCTCTTATGCCCAAACTCATACTGTATGTCATGTTCAGACGTGCAGACTTGTACATGCAAGTCATGCACAGAAACGTCGTGTCAGAAATTTAGCATTACGAAGCCAGCTCCACGTCATTCACAAACCAGGCTCTCTCAGCCAGATAGGGACAGGTGCCAGCTCTTGCCAGCCAATTCACAGCGTTTGACTGCAGAGAATCTGCCAAGGACTGTCAAAAACATACACACTATATTTGGATCGATTGCAGTCAGACGAAAAGAGGGCGAAATCATCATCAGATGTAGTCGTTTTTACAGTGGCTAGACCAAGTGGCTAATTAGAATTCAGTATTGTCTTGACTTGTTCTTGGACCTTGGTCCAGCAGGCTCATCTCTTTTACTTCAATGTACAGATCATGCCTAGTAAGGTAGACTGTGACTATCATTACTAAAACATAATTTTAATTTTTTTTAGAATGGCCAGTTTTCAAAGAGCTTAGCTTGACTTTAATTCCCCGAGAGTCATTATATGCTTTCACTTTGTCTGTGTCTCTAGCGACTATCGATACGTGGCAGCGGCCTTGGCAGTGATGCGAAACGTCACCCAGCAGATCAATGAGAGGAAGAGGAGGCTGGAAAACATTGACAAAATTGCCCAATGGCAAGCATCTGTTTTGGACTGGGAGGTACATGCGTGTGTGTAGGCATGTGCGTGCATGTGTTCAAATTACAAATGTCTTCACACTGGGTCTCTACACTCAAAACTACAGGTTGAGGGACAAAACGGGGCTAAAAAATGTGCCCAATATGGTCGCAAATGCTCCCATCTTTTTCAGTGTGTGCGAGTAAAAATTTCATCCGGTCGAACAGAGCGCTGGTGCATTTTTCAATGCTCCTACTGGTTCATACAGCGAAGTCACTCCAACTCTGTGTAATTTCTGTCAGACTGCACACAGAAGGTTGAACGTGGGTCAGGTTAAATTATTCCTGTATAAATTATCCATCCATCCATCCACTTTCTGAACCGCTTCATCCTCACAAGGGTCGCTGGGCGTGCTGGAGCCTATCCCAGCCGTCTTTGGGCAGTAGGTGGGGGACACCCTGATTGGTTGCCAGCCAATCGCAGGACACACAGACGAACAACCATCCGCGCTCACACTCCCACCTAGGGGCAATTTTGAGTGTCCAATCAGCCTGCCATGCATGTTTTTGGAATGTGGGAGGAAACCGGAGTACCCGGAGAAAACCCACGCAGGCCCAGGGAGAACATGCAAACTCCACACAGGGAGGCCGGATCCGGGATCGAACTCGTAAACTCCGCACTGTGAGGTCGACGCGCTAACCACTGGACCACCGGGCCACCCCCTGTATAAATTAGATCAATTAAATAAATAGCCACGTCCAGTTGTGTACTTTGCCATGTTTATATATATCTGTATATGTATATGTATATATTGTAAGGTAGGTTCACTCCCATTCACTTAATTCGACCCGCAAGGCGCGGGCTGCTCATACATTTTTACAAACTGCGCCATAAATATGGTCACGGAATACATGTGTACCGTGTATTCTTGACAGTGTCTCGCAAAAGTGGATTTCCCGTATGTGTGCTGTCTCGCTGCGGGTGCGTCTCTCTCTCTCTCTCTCTCTCTCTCTCTCTCTCTCTCTCTCTCTTTCTCTCTCTCTCTTTACATTTCTTATGTCTTATTTCGTTGTTGGTTTGGGATCTGATCCTAAAATATGACACATGACTAACGTTTTTTCAAGGCCCAAGCAAACCAAATGAATAGGAGTTAGACTAGACAAAAGGAGAGTCTAAATTCCTTGGAATACTGTAAATACATTGGATTTACCATCCAGGGGGTTTACCATTTTTTCTAAACATCTCTGTTAAAGATTCTTTGAATCCTCTCCTTGCAAGTACAGTATGTCTTTTCGCTCTATCTACTCTTATGCTCTATTTGTAAAGGACCTTATTATGCATCCTGGATTAAAAAGATGAAGCCAAAAATAATTATAGTATTTTATAATTCTTTCAACGAGGAAACCTTTGATTTATTGATTTTTGTATCTGTTTCCATGTGCCCAGGGGGATGATATCTTGGACAGAAGCTCCGAGCTCATCTACACTGGGGAGCTGTCATGGATCTATCAGCCATATGGGCGCAGCCAGCAGCGAATCTTCTTCCTCTTTGATCACCAGCTGGTTCTCTGTAAGAAGGTAAAATGTCTTTCTCTTTGTTCACTTTCTCCTTTTATTTTGATTCCCGTATACTTGAATCAAGATGATGAGGGAGGACACAAACAAATTCCATTCCATGTTGACCAAAGCAATGCTTGACGCCAATGCAACTTCTTGCTTAGGCTCCAAATATACTGTATGACCCATTACAAGACGCATGAGCCCTCAGTTATGTCCAAATACTCAGCACATTTCTCAAAATGTAGCCGCGGTAGTTTGGGCTTCGATGCACTGAGGCTGTGCTCCCCTGTCAGATGGATGTTCATGCTCGACTACACTCAACTATACAAGTACACGGAGGCACAGGCACGAAGGCAGTTGAGACACTTGGGCACACTGTCTCACCGAGGCGGAGGGAACGCATCCTCACGTGCATCCAAACGTGAACCCAAGACCATTATCTCATCATTTACACAAAGACACAGTGTATGGTTCATGTATGGCTTCCATACTGTTTGCTCGTGCTGTCTTCATTAATCATTTATTGGCTTCATCCACCCTCTATCTCTCACCACCGATCATTTCTAGCGCCACAACTCGATTCCAGTATGTCGGCAGATCTCAGTTTTTGCAGTACCACTTTAAAAAAAAAAAAAAAAAGCTCCAAGGATATGCTGAATTATATGTATAGTCATTTTTTCTTTCCAATGTTTTTCTATATTTCCTTCTCAAGCATTCTAAATCCAGTGACAGGCCTCTGGGGTTGTTCGCCCGCCATCTTTTCCTCTTCTATTGTTCTTATCAGTATTGTACGTAGATGCAGCTTTATCTCTGCATGCTCATTAGCTGTTCTGTTTCTCACTTTACCCCTGCTGACCTCGTCATGCAACTGGCTTCTTGTTTGGTCCTAAGGCAATAGTGCTGTGGCGATGAGTTTATGGGTACACAGAAGTAAATAAAGTTACGTTGGCCCAGGTAATTTGTGCTTGATGCACTGTTGGCATGATCAGATTTTGGCGTCTGCCTTTTCTGACATTGTGAATGTGTGTGTTATATAATTCCCTGCTACGTTAATAGATTATAAAAGGCACTCTGCAGATAAATTGAACCATTGTGTCATAGTGTAGTTGAAATACAATTGAACATCCTTTGAAATATTGACGTGACCTAAACATTCAAGCCTTGTTCTTTTGGGTGGCTGAATTCACCTTTCAACTAATATGAAATACTATGATTTCACCGTAAAATGTGAAGCCCGTATACCACTGAGGAGCAGGACGTTCTCCAGAGGTTCGCCAGCAGTTTTAATGGTCGTCTGGCGAACAATTTGGCAACCTTGAACGAATCCTTATGCAAAATCGTAAGGCTGATATTGGCCTGATACCTAGTGTCGATACTCACCCATCCCTAATGAAATTATTCTTGAAGTCTTACTTCATGAATAATTGTAAGGTCACAGCGTTGCGACTATGCGACTACTTTGCCTTGTACAAGTGCTGCTGCAGTACACTTAGCAATGCCAGTGTTAAAAATAGTGTTGGTAAGTGTATTTTCTGGAAAACTGGCATCCTTCTATGTGCAAAGTGGGTGTTACAGTAGTCTATTTGGGCAGCAGATGGAAAGGGTTTCATAAGACAGACGGTTGGATATGAATGGAAGGTAGCTTGTTGGCACCTCAGGAGAGATTTAAGCGTGCACACACACACACACACACACACACACACACACACACACACACACACACTACGTACTTGCACTACACACAACTCACTTTCTGTGTACTTCACCAGGATCTGATACGACGGGACATTTTGTACTATAAGGGTCGCATCGACATGGATCGCTACGAGGTGCGGGACGCCATTGATGGGAGAGACGATGACTTCAATGTAAGTGTGAAGAATGCCTTCAAATTGTGCAACAAAGACAGCGACGAGATCCACATCTTCCTGGCCAAGAAACCGGAGGAGAAGATCCGCTGGCTCAGAGCTTTCCATGAGGAGAGGAAGATGGTGCAGGAGGATGAGAAAATCGGTTAGTGACATCTTTGGAGCGCATTTGTTTCCTTCACAATGAGGAGGGTAGCTTCAGTCATTGCTTTTATGTCATACAACTTATCTGCATTACAAAACATTTTAAGATGTACTGTAGAATGCTCCAGGTTGCTGTAGGTTACAGCTTCTTTCTGAAATGACAAATGCAACCGTATTTGATCTTTATGAGCCGAAATATGTATCCATTCCAAAACGTTGTTTTCCAAGTGACGTGACAATGATGCCACTACAGCACTTAAGGCACTTGTGCATCCAATCAGATTGTTCAAATGTCATCTCTGCAGCCCAAGACTTGCATATTTGTATGGAATCGTGACATGTTGCCAATGATATGATATGATTATGATATGATATGATATGATTATGATATGATATGATATGATAGTGGTCCACACACCTGACTTGGGACCGTTTTCCCATTGGTGACGGTGTGTTTGTTAGTGTGAATGGTTGTTCGTCCCGATACATGCCCTGTGACTGACTGGCGACCAGTTCAGGGTGTAGTCGGCCTTCCGCCCAAAGTCGGATGGGATATGCTCCAGCAACTCCCGCAACCCTCTTCAGGCTAAGCAATATTGAAAATGAATATATGATATGAGATGGAACTCATCAAATCTGAGCTGTAATCTTTATTGTCGCAGCTCATTTATGGGAACATACTTTGTTTTTTGCGGTTTAGGTTTTGAGATCTCAGAGTACCAGAAACGGCAGGCGGCCATGACAGTGAGAAAGGCGACCAAACAGAAAGGTGAGGCAACAAGAAGATATCAGGTGATTTCTATTTTCTTTTCCTCGCTGGTGTGCTCTGTCTTCTCATCGTTGTTTACTATTCGTTCAACCTGCTTTTTCTTATCTACTTTCATTTACTTTCCTTAAACTCACAAAAATGCATTTTATTGAAGGGTGCACTGAGTAAACTCAAAAAGTACAGTACATTACTTTTGGTCTTTCATTTGAGTGAAATGTCTGTCTGCTTACACGCAAATGACTTGTCACATGTCGTAAAGCAGCTGTTAAGCATCAATGAAAAGACAGAGGGACTGTTTGCATGAAGTATTGAGTTTTAAAGATGACACCTGTCTTCATGGCATCTGGATCCGGTGTCATAGTTTTCTTGATGCAATTCCCTCCAACAGCAGTTTGGGTTAGGTTGAGCAACATTCTCTTTTTTTCAACACAGCAAAGGCAACTGTTTGTTGGTTTTAACTTGAATTTAATAGCCTTGTACTTCACTAGCGTCAAAGTTTATATTTGCGAACTTTGGCAAAAAGGGCAGAGAAGCAAAATTTTTACTTTAAACGCTTCATCCTTGCAAATTGCATGACCGATGCATCAGTCCTTCTCAAAGAGTGGGGCGGGCTCTCCTGGGAGGGTGCATTGTGATGCCAGGTGGGGGCCCCCAGGGAACATTTTTTGGGTTTTGTTTTTTTGGGTTTTTTTGCAGTACTAGAAGTTTAATTGCACATCCACTGCCATAGGTGGCAGTGGTACTCTCATTGTCACTGTGCACAGGAAGTAGAAATAATGTTACAGAATACTCGCACACGCTGCTCTTGAATGACATTCGCGGCAGATACACCCATACAGTACAAAAGCATATGCAAGTGAGGGTAAACGTTAGAAATGTCAATTTCGTGTTTATTTCGGACAATAATCGACTCAACTACAAATTCTTGATGTAAGCTATTTTTGTTATTAGTGACTGTAGTTTCAATATGTTGTGCATCTTAGGTAAGATATGTGCTTTTTGACATTTGTTTCTCAGAATACACACATATTCAAATACGAACATAATTTGGTGAATCACAGATTTGGCCCAATGACCCTGAACACAAAGCCAGACCAGCTTCATTTCATCCATTATTCAATGGATTGGTTTCGATCACAGTTGTCAGTATCGTTATTAGGATCCGATGAGCTGTTCATTTGAATCAGGTGTGTTGCAGTAGAGCGAAATGGAAAGCATGCAGGAAAGCAGCCCTCGAGGACCAGAATTTGAAACCTATCCTTTAGACTCCAGAATATGAATTTGTTAAAATGAGAGTCCGGACCTAAATGCCAATGAGCGTTTGTGGCAAGACTGAAAAATTGCTGTTCTGGGCAAAAATGTCAGTGTCTAGATTAGCAAATCCAGTCAAGACCTACCCCGAAAGATCTGTCACTGTAATTGCAGAGAAAGGTGGCGCTACAAAGTGGGACACTTGATGACAAACGCACACTCCATTTTACAGATTTGAATTTGCCTAAAATTTTGACAAACATGACTAATATGTGCTACTTTGTGTTGGTCGATCATATTCAGTAAAACCTCAAAAAATAATACAGTCAAACCTTGGTTTTCGAACGTCTCGGTCCTCGGCCAATTCGGTTTTCGACCAAAAATGTTGAGTTTTTTATGACTCGGATGACGAACAAATTTCGGTTCTCGAACAAACTGAGCGCACTTGAATGCACCATTTGACTCCTCTCGCCTTCCTTACACAAGGAAGTGGCTTCCTCGTGTTGCATTCCATTGTGAGCAGACATGCTCAATAAACATTTTTATTTTAAAAAGAGCGTGGTTTCGGTTTTCGAACAATTTCGGTTTTCGAACAGACTTCTGGAACGGATTATGGACGAAAACCGAGGTTTGACTGTATACTGAAATTTGTGGTTGTAAAATGGCAAAATTTGAAAAAGTTCAAGGGGTATGTAAGCCGGAACCGTTTTGTCTTTTTGTCAGAACTAAATTCTTTTTGAAGCAATAAAGGCGGATAACAGTTTTCTGCTTTACTTTGTGTAACTCAGTCTGATGGAAAGCCAACAGCGTTACAACTCAGTGAAGAAGAAAGACATGCCAAACGTTTTTTTGCTCGAAGCTAGCTCCTGTCAACACAAACCCTGGGCCCACATGTCACAACTGCTGGTGTCATCCTTTGCATTTTAGCCATTTTAGTGTTAGGCTAGATGTTGTTTTTTGTTTTGTTTTGTTTTGTTTTTTCCATGACTGATGTTTTTTGCTCTGGCCAGTGGCACAATAAGCATGATCATCCATTCAAGTATGAATTAACCAATGACCACTTCTGAATGTTCTCTCTGGCGTCAACCCTTGTAGATGTCGTTTCCCGGTCAATGTTTGCGTATGTGCTGTATGTGTACACAGCCGGCCCGAGGTGAAGTACTTTCTTGAATTTCAGATTCATTGATAGATTTCATCTTGAGAAAGAGGGCCATGTTGTATGGACATGGTTTGAAAATGATAAAGGTACCTGCATAAAAGTTTTCTTCAGAGCTTAGCACAATAAGATGCCATGGCAACCGCAAAAACAGCATTGGGAAGTGTTGTCATTACTGTTGGCACTGGAGCATGCAGTCACTGTCCAATGCGCCGATAAGCATTATCACATGCAGTATCTCGGAGAAACGGCTTCCGCTGTCACAAATAGATCAAACCCATCTCACTGCTGCTAAAACAGCGTTTGGCAAAATACCTGCAACGAAGCACACCGTTTCTCATCATTGTTGATATCTGAGATGCCATGGCAACTTTGGACTCTTTCATCTCCAAATCTAGTCGCTGGTAACTACGCCAGCATACATGCGATGCTTGTAGACTAGCTAAAAGGACATGGTAGAATCTAGTTAAATGCACATGAACAAGCTTTCTGTTGGGCTCTGTTTTCACCACCCTCTGTGTTCCTCAAGTGTTACGGGTGCTATTCAAACAATTATGCGGTCAACAACAAAAAACTGGAGGAACATCGTCTCTTGTCCAAAAGCCTGCGGCAGCATTGCATCGGATGTGATCTCAGTTCTCTCGTTGGCGCGCAAGCGATTTTGCTTGAATAGCATCGTTAGTCGCCCTCGCGTCATCACCGATGCTGACTTCCACTTCTCATCGTCTTCAACAGTCATCATTTGATCACATTTCAGGTTGAACACGCAGGAATGTTACAAATGGAATCTCATTTTTATGCGTGCACCTGTGTGCTGTCGTCGCATGAATAGATGTTGTGTTGTCAGGCAATTCAGTGGCAATGCTGACGATTGTTTTCTCTTTGCTTTGTGCCTATGCCGCCTCCTTGTCCCCCTTTCCCCTTGTACCCCCTTTCTTGCTTTTCTGCACCTGCTGCTCTTCTAGGTGTAAACAGGTGCACGCCCCCCTCATACCCGCCCCCCCAGGACCCCCTCAGTGTCGCGCAGTATGAGGTAACGGAGGACATGGCACAAGGAGAGGTTTTTGAATTCAGTCAATCCAAAAGAGGCCAGGCTCCTTTCTGGCAAAATTTTAGTAGATTAGCTCCATTTAAGAAATAGAGACTCTTCTGAAGGACCAGCTATTTTTTTTTTCTTTCTTCGAAGCACTAAACACTGGATGATCGTGTCACACAATGAAGAAAAAAACACACTGACTTGAGACTTTCACAGTTAAGGACCAACGTTGATATTGGGCATGGCTGAAAGCAGCAAGAGGACTGAAGACTTTCACAGAAAGGGGTCGGGGTGGGGCGCTGGGGATCAAACGTAACAATTCATACATGTTGCCAAAATTCTTAGTTATCATGCTTCTCCAGCCGTCACTTGCGCTCTCCCTCAGATTCTGCAACGCTTACCTGTATCAACACATCATCTGAATGTCCTGGAATTCGTAGAGATTGTTGTCTTACTCCTCTTTTAATCCATTGTCTGAGGACACAAACCGGTCAGTGTCAGATCGCTGTACGATTGTGTCCAAGATCTCGCTCAGATTGCGTGTTGCATTCTTGTGAATGTGTATCCCAAGTAACGGCAGAACCATGGCCACTCACCAATGCATCTGACGGACCCCGGAAGCTCAACTATGTTGGGCATCCCTCTCCCACCGCCAGCTCCAGACCACTTAATGCGCATTTGAATCTGCTCTCGACTTGCTCTCGTCACAGTGTCGCCCTCTCGTCGTCATCCCGCCATCTTTATCGCTCTGCTCGCCTGCTCGACCTAGTTGAGTCAGAGAGAGCTTTTCAATCCTTCGGAAGCCTGCCACCGACCATATGACGGCTCCAGGAACAAGTCAATAGAGGCAATGTCAAAAGTATAGCATATGAACATTCATTCAGCGAGCAGTTTTGACAGGGTATTTCATATCACATCGCACCGAAAGGTCAAGGGCCGTGGGGTTGTGGGGAGCTTGCTGCTCAGATGAACCTGCTGGGAGCAGGAGATAGGCAGGCTACACTCCAGCCGCCAAGTGCCAGAGCCTCTCTCCTCTCTCCCCACCAGAGACCACCCCTGGCAGCTCACTGACTGTTTGGAAAGAGCAAGGCCCACCGCCGGAAATGCATCGACAGCAAGCAGTGAGGTTGATGTTTAAAATGTCTTCTTTTTCGTTTGTTTTCCAGCGCTCTAAAAGTTGTTTTGACTTATTTTGTATTGCTCACACAGGAAAAGGGTACATATACAGCATGGCTCAGTACTGATTTTGTGGAAGCTTGCTGTGCGCAGATGGCTGTCGTAAAATAAGGTAGACCCCTGACCACCACAAGGAGGTCGAAACAGGCTGACATTATAAAAGAAGCGGAAAAGTAGTGCGACACGAGTTTGGAGGCGCATTTTCTGATTCATGCATCCCCACACACTGCCACTTAAATTCTTGGCATTCCCCTCCCATCATGATTATTCAGATCTGATCCCTGTTCTGGCTCAGAGCGCCACACAAGCGTATTAACAGAAATTCTGAAGACCGTGGCCCGATCAGATGGATTTGTTCACACACAAGGGACGAGATGCTTCTTCGGCAGAGCAGTTAGAGAAACAGATCTCAAGAGAGAAGGCTGGTTTTCGTTGCTCCAGTTGGAATGTACGCAAACCATCTGGCCGCGGTTTGTGACCTTATGTTGACCTCAGACACATTTCATGTTGGATTCAGTGGACAGCACTTATCTGAGGAATGTGCCATCAATATGAAAACGCTCTTCAATATATTGTTCTGTGTCTTTTTTTTTTTTTTTGCCTTCAAATTGGCCTTCCTGGGAAATCACCAACCACCCAATCTATTTGTATGTTGTTCAATGTGTATTTTGTTACAGTAAAGTTGCGACATGGATGAGTGGCGTCTCTCCCAGTCAGATTATTCCGGGAGATAAGTCTCTTCACCAACAACAGACGGTTCCCAGAGCATGATAACCTCAGGTCCAGTGCTGCGCCCAACCCACCTCCGTACCCCCGCAGATGCAAATGCACACAGAGACACACAATCATGCGCACTTACTGGCCCATTGTGCTGCGGAGAAGAGAGATGCTATCTAACAGTGCCTTCCAGCATTCCACTAGTGATTATCTATTCAGTTTCACGGGCAGATTTGAATTTGTCATGTAGTTTCCCTTCGGCGCGGGACTTGCAACGGTCTCTCCGTTTCCCTCGCACGAGATCCACTCTGACAGATCTCTTGCACGTGATTCGTTTCCGTGTGCGCGGCACGCACACACGCTCCAAACACTTAATTTTGTTACTGTGTCACCCTCGCATAGCTGCAATTATCTTGCACAAATGTAAGTTATTCTGAATTCAGATACAGTATGTAGAAATGACATAGGATTCCTTTATTGTTGAGAGAGGATTTGTTTGGAATATAAATATATATATATTAGAAATCATTAGTTTTGCTTCGTCGAGTTAGAGTATACTGTTCAAAGAATATTATAAGCAATGAGTTATGGATTAAATAAGAAAAAGTCATCTATTTTAACTTTATCAGCTACAAACTGTAAATACTGTAAAAAAGAACAGATCATATATTTGGATATTGGTATTTTGCGTTGGAGACGAATGTTGTTCCAGTTCTCACGTACGGTAGAGCTCAGTACCAGGTAAATGCATGCTTGTGGCATCCAAATACTTTGCATGAGATTTAAAACAACTCTTTACGGTTTGTTTGGATTCATTTCACCTGCAATGGGATTTTTTTTTTTCCACCATGAAGCACTCAGTTGTGAACCCTGCTGCCATCACACCAGAGGGACATCTGGTCTTTGGCCACCTGTCTTCTGCTTGTGTCACGTTTATGCTTGTAGCCTTTTTGTTCTTATTCCATGTCAGGAAGCGGAGAGGAACTTGTCCTCACACAAGGTCAGAGAGAGCTCTTAATCGATCAAATGACAAGGCACTTTGCCAAATATTATATGCTTTCTCTCATTTTTTGAAATTCCAGTCTACACTGGCTTAGCTCTAATCACTGGTTATTTATGGATGTACACCAGTAACAGCTGAGCTTCAGATCTGACACAAAACGGGTATCATTTTTCTATGACATCGTTACTGAAGTTAGTACTGATCAGAGGTGTGGTGTATAGATTTTTAGTCTGGCAGAAGAGCTCAATGCATAGGAACTCTGGGGATGTGCTAAAAATAACCCTACTCCTGAAGCCACACACAGAGTGCATCATAAGAATGCATAATATACACTTGTTTGCAAATAATGCTCTCAAGTATAACATCTTGACAGTAACGATTAATTTCTCACTTTTTGTTCACTATTTATTTAATTAGTAGCCAGTGTTATAATTTTGGCGCTAAGTTGTTCAAACAATGTATACCTTGGTCTTATGTGCTTCACATTAGCTTTTATTGAAGGCCGAGGCTGCTGATGATGATCGTTTTTATCCGATTTGTCAGACAGTCATGAACCGAGACAGCCAAGTTAGCCAACAGAATGCATAGAAGGCATTTTTATTCCAAAGCGTGTACAAAGCACTCACGAGTGTGGCGACATCACAGCTCGCGGTCATTTGGTTACATCCGAACAGTCAGGGTACCACAGGGTCCAATGAGCCATATAAGGTGTGGTTTTCGATGACAGCAATGTGAGCTGAAGGCTGACGTCCCACTTTTAGAAACACACAATTCATTGTATAATACCATTTCATCCAAGGTCTAATTTTGCCTTCCACAGAAAATGAACTCACGACCCCAATTCTTCCGTCTCCATATGCAAACATTTGTCATTTTTGTTCTTGCTGGCATTTTGAGTTTGATTATTTGATGTAAAATTAAAAAAAAAAAAAGCCTATTCAATCCAGAAACTGTGAATGGGAGAGTGGAGATGTCAACTGTATGTACATTATATGTTTTGGTGTATTCAGAAGCACTGGGAATATGTTGTACTTCGCTGTATAAATAAATGAATAATAAATAAATCAAAATGAATCCATAGCTGATATAGCTGTACTTTTGTTGACAATAAACCCTCTACAGAATGGTGTTGGCCATTTGTGTGTGACTTACTGCTTTGTGTTACTGTGTGTGCATGTGTCCATGATTCAAAACCTTTTACTTTCCTTTACATTTTGTGTGCAATAAGTTTGCTGCCAGTGTTTTGCTGATTTTGTTTTGTTGTGGACTGTTGCCATTGGACTTTTAATTTTCTAGCTACATTTTTTCCCAGTATTTTTTTCGGTTTAATTTTCTTTGGATAGGATGAATGCTCGAAGATTGTATCAAAAATGGTGGCGTACTCCTGAACATGTATTGCCCTCGTCCCACTCACTAAACATTTCGGAATTACAGTACAGTATTCGCTTTGCCCCTGTTGGCAATTATTCGCTGACCTCATCAGTGTGGTGCTGCTGACAAGTCTGGGGGGGGGGGCAAAAATGAGTGCAGATTGCAACTATGCTGCCATCAATAAGTAATGACACTTATGCAACTACATCTCTCAGCCGACTGCTTATCTTTTTCTCCTTTTCAAGTCCGCATGCAAGACTGTTTTTCAGGCGAGATGTTAAGACATCCTGGCGTGGCGTCTGTTTTCGGGAGGTTTGCTCTAGTGACTCGTAATAAGAAGGGATTTCATTGTTTATGAATGAAAACATACTTGCAAAATCTAAAGATATGGCAAAGGGTGACAGAAGAACCGAAAATAGATCCGTTTCACTGCCTTTGGCCAGTCCCAAAAGTGAGTCAGATCCTTGAGTAGCGCAACAGTGACCTCTAACGCTCATCACTGGTGTTACACTTGGAAGCGTTTGTCTTTTTTAAAGTGCAGGGACATCTTTAAATCAAAACGGAACACATGGGATCTGCATTTGCCCTAATCGAGGCCTTATGGGATTGTGTGTGGACAATTTATCCATAAGAGGGTTGTGTTGAACAAGAAGATCTGCCTCACAGTTCGTTAAATGGGTTTATGGCCCAGCACTTCTTGGGTTCCCCCATACCAAACTCATCTAATCATGGCTTCGTGGACCAGGCCTTGGGCTGGGACAGAAAAGGTCCTCTTCGAATTGTTCCAACAATGAATTCTCCAAAAAGTCTGGGACTGTTGATATTAGTCTACTGTAGGAGACTGCTTATGTTCACTTGATTTTCTGTTTTGTTGCATTATTTTTGCTTTCCTGAGTGTCTTTGAAGTAATCGTTAATTTACGTTTTTTCTGAGGCGGTCTTCGAACGCCTCTCGTGTAGAACGGCACTTGAGAAGGCGCGTAGTTCGACATCGGCGTGTCTATTCGCTTCAGTGTAAAAGGAATTAATAAAGTGAATATTCTAAAAACCACCTCGGCAGCTCTGTTTGCGTCGGAGCTGCAACACTACTGTACGAAAAACTGCACGAAAAAAAATAACTTGTGAAACAGCGATGCTGTGAAAGATGGACCGTGTCATAGTGAGGGATTGATTACTCTACTGTACTTTAATTCAATGTCCTAACTGCGTTAGTGACTGTAAATCCAGTACAGTGCATATAAGTACAATTAAGTAGGACTTAACTTTCAAGGATACATTTTAATTTGCACAATTGCCCCAGACCTACTCACACAGTATTTAAGATGTAAATTGGATTAATATTAACTGTGCAGATGGTTACAGAGGGTTACAATGTTATTACAGTAATTCTATTTTGGATGAAATCCTCAGCCTGGTTTTTCATTGACACTTGGGCAGTGCTGTCGTACTGCGCTTCTGTAATCAAGATGGTGTACTTGGTGTAAAAAGTTGGCAAGCACTTGTTAAGTTAAGATCTCTGCCTCACGATTGTGAGGTTTGGGGTTTGACTGTCGATCTTTCCTTATGGAGGTTGCATGTTCTCCTTGTTCTTGCATGTGTGTGCTTTTTCCAGATATTGCAGTTTCCTCACGCATTCGTTAAAGTGGTGGGTGGTGCTTTTGGTAAAGTACACGAGAAGGTTCTGACAACGCGAGTCTCTTTGTAAATCGGAATGGCTGTGCACTTCCCCGCTGACCCTGAGTAAAAATATTTGCAAACAGTGTTTGTACATATTGCGCAATCACCTAAGTATGGCTGCACACGTAAGTAGAGGTTGTCGGCCGGCACAGGAGGTAAAATGTGATAACAGTTCATTTTTAAAAAATGATTTGAAGTTAACGCTTCCACTTTGACAGCTCTATTCATTACAGAAGCGACGGGACATGACAATACGCACCTTGAACTTAAAGGTGGACTTACTAAACAAGACTGACATGAGAATGATTGCTGTTGTTGTTCTGATGCGAGCTGGAGCATCCCGCGAGTTCAGAAGTGTTGTGCTTGAGGTAGTTCCTCAGGATGAGAGGAATCTCCAAACTGTCAATGGCAGGCTCTTTGTTTGCAAAAGGAAGGGATCTGCGGATTGCCAGGCGAGTCTGTGACATCAGAGGTTTGGGGCAAACTGATGCGGAAAGACGCTCACAGTTAGAGAGACAGCTGAAATTGTGTGTGACAAAATGAATGGATGATCATTTGGGTCTTACCCCTTTCCTTGAGCAGCAGAGCCAAGGCTTCATTCGGCTTTGTTGTCTTGTCAGTGATGACTGAAGGCAGATACACATCTGCTCCAAAGTCTATAAGTAGTTGGATGTACTCCACGCCACAACCATAATGCAAACACACGTCCAGCACAGTCTTCGGCTGCTTTATTCGTGCCAGCATCTTCTCATCTGTGCAGTTATAGTTGGGGTTTGTGTCATGGAGGAGGAGGAGTTTAAAGCAGTCCAGATGTCCATACACTGCCGAGATATAAAGCGGCCCTCTGCATGCTGTAGCATTAGACGCCCACTCTGGTACTTTTGGTCGAACGTCCACTTCTGCTCCGAAGCGGAGCAGCTCCTGGAGAATGTCCACATCCCCTTCCCGAGCAGCGGTCAGCACCGGTGAGCAGTTGTTGTGCTGGCTGCCGTTTGGGTCGGCTCCGGCCTTCAGCAGAGCCACCACACAGTTCAGATGCTTGCCACTAACAGCTGTGAACAATGGCGTCTGGGCCTTCACGTCCAGGCTGTCTAACTGGACGTGAACACACCAGAAAAAGATAGCTTGACCTGATGATTCATTCCATGCAATGCTTATTTCAAACATTCATTGTTAAATACAGTAATCCCTCGTTTATCGCGGTTAATGGGGACCAAAACCACCCGCGATAAACGAAAATCCGCGAAGTAGCGACCAATTAACATATACAGTACTGTATATGAAAAAAAAAAATTGCCCCACGTGGGCCTTTGCGCTTGAGCAGAGCGCACTAACACACACACACACACACACACACACACACACACACACACACACACACACACACACACACACACACACACACACACACAGGCCAGCGATCCCCCGGTGTGCAGCAGACGTGTTTATGATTAGTCAATGAAGGTTGTTTAGACAATTAAGGATGGAGAGACCTGCTTTTGTTCTTATAAGTCTTTCTCACTCTCTCTCTCTCTCTCTCTCTCTCTCTCTCTCTCTCCCACACACACACACACACACACTCACACACACACACGTGCGCGCACACACACGCACACACACACTAGCACACGTTGTAAACAACACTTAGACACTGATTAAAAATCAAAGAGTAACCCACGTGATAGGACAGAAAGAAGATGCACAGCCAATCAACATGGCTTTACATCTTCTCAGCCCCCCCCCCCACCCCACATGTACTGTATATCTTGCTCTATGTGACTCACTGTTGTTTTGATGATTTTTGCTGCTTCTCGCGGACCGTTTGCGGACTTCAAAAAACAAAACAAAAATGTAAAAAAAAAAATATGAAAACGTTTCAAAAAATCCGCGATGCAACGAAGCCGCGATAAACAAACCGCGAAATAGCGAGGGATCACTGTACAGAACTAAAAAAAATGTATGAGTTGCGATCAATAGCTGAATACGATTCAATCAAGAAACTTATGGCAATGTTCAGTTAGAATTGACAAGATATTAAACCCTGTGTATAAAATATCAACTTCCCTGGACAACAATTTTTTTTTAAATCAGATTTTTTTTCTTTATCAGGAAGTTAAATTTCCCCTCAAAGTAGTAGAGCGAGCTCTTCTTCACCGCCGTCCACTAAACCTACTCATCCATTTTCCATCCCATTATCCTTACTAGGGTCACAGGTAGGCATAGCCCGATATTAGATTCTGACAGCATGTTAACCAAGAGCAAAAACGTTGCAGTTGCACTGCATTCAAATGATATAAAATGATTTTTTTTTCACATATTTTTTCAACGGCCTCTTTCCAATGGCAGTCTATTTTATTTTTAAACAAAATGTAGAGTATTTAGTGCTAAAGAAACATGCATCGTATTAAGTTTAAATAAATACATGTTAACATTATTCCGTTTTAATTTTTCTTGCTAAGTCACAGTGCAGCATCACTGGTGAGCTATTCTAAGAACAGGCCTGTGGGCTACTAGTACTAGTACATTATTTTTTCAACAACAATATTCTAACTCTAAAATAAAGTAGCTGCTGAACATTTCTGTTGCAAGATCTACGTGCACAATTTAAGTGTTTGTATCTCACCTCTGCTCCGTGCTCCAGTAGGAGCTCCAGGCACCTCAGGTGTCCCAGAGTAGCAGCAGTCCGCAAGGGGGTGACGGGTACCCCCCACCCGCTTCGAATGTTGATAGACCTCCTGTAACTCTCTTGAGAAAGAAGTTTCGACAGAACAATGACGTTGTCACTGCTCACGGCGTTGTTCAAGGCTTGGCTCAGCTCGTTGCCTTCATTGTCTTCCTTGGGTTGCAGCAGTGAGAAGATCTTGGAGATGTCCATCAAACTCATGTCGACAGCTTGACCCACAGCCATATTTACCCCCAGGCTGGCGCAAGTCAAAGCTCTTACAACTGCAAAGGCAGACAATGTGTGTGGTAATAATAACCAAAATCTATTTGTCATGTTAGCTTGTGGCTATTTAATACGACTCCATGTGACAGTGTTGTCTTTACTCGCGGAACTATCAATATCTCAATAAATGAGTGCAGAACTTACAATTCATTAATTTAATTATGATATAAGATGTATACTATCTAGAGCCACAAACAGTTTGACATACTATGCTGCATGATTAAAAATGAATAAATACATTTGAAAAAATCATAAGAAACTCACCTTATTTGGCTGAGGTTATTTCCAAGCAATGTCATTACCTTCAAGTTACATTCAGGAAAGGAAACACAGCAAGTACTGCACATGAGGAAAATCCTGTGCGTGTTTACGTTGTGTGACGCATGCAAAGACTTGTGAGTTGTGAAAAGTGCCTGATAGAGTGTTTGTGTGCATGCATTGGTGTGCGTGTATACGTGTGTAAAACTTCTGGGTTGGCGGAGGCTAAATTTAGGCAACAGACGGGCCTGGCTGGACTTCCATTCTTGGAGAGTCAAAGCTCAGGCTTAAAATTAGAAAGGTGATAGACCAGTGACACTCTATGATTAGTGTGTGTTTTGAGTGGAGGGGGGGGGGGGGGGGAGTGTTTCCAGGACAAAACCAGATATAAACCACAAGTGTTTATGTCCATATGCCAGAATTAAATCTGTGAAGAATGTTATAATGCATGACTTTGTCCTTGAAGATAAAGTTTTCCAAATACAACTGCATGTATAGTATTTGCCACGGTTTAGCTATACTGTATGTGAAGAAAAGCTGAAATCATTACTCAGAATCCTGGCATCGATGCCATGACACTCTTTTTATCAACCCCCAGTTTGCCAGCAGAAGCCATTTTCATAAGTGTCAGCTGCATGACTGTGAGACGTTTCCACAGAGGAGCCGTCAGTCAGCTGTTCTTTTGCCGAGCCCAACCATGTCTTCATAGAATGTAACAACACATTCTTTATGCAGATGGCAAATAGTCCAGATTGCTAGCATTCACTTCATATGCAGTAGAGAAATATTCAGTTACAATATTTTCGAACAGATCCACATTATACAGTGTGTTACAAAAGTGAGTACAGGGTACACACTTCACATTTTATAAATGTAGTGTATCTTTCAATGGGACAACACTCAAGAAATGGTACTTTTCTCCAATGTAAATCAGTCAGTGTACATCTTTCATAACAGTGTAAGTTTACTGTCCCTTCAAAATAAAGTAGTACACCGCCTTTAATGTCCATTGGCAACAAAAGTGAGTGATGTGAAAATATCCAAACTGTGTCAATATTTTGTGTGGCCACCATTATCTTCTAGCAGTGCATTAATAACCCACCTGTGTACGGTATATAATAATGGCATGAAAACATAAGTATTTGCGATTCATCCTTTCCATGTAAGCTTTATATAACAATGAATAATATCACCGTTGTCATAAATATCCAGACCTATGAAAGTCACTAGTAAACTGGTCAAATTTGCATCTTTGTTTTTTATCCACTTGATGGCGATAGTGACACGTTGATTTCAGGGAGTGTCCCTGTTGTAAGCACAAAAAGAAGACTTTGCTCTTACATTTCTAGTTTGTAAAACATAGTACGTGTACATAGTTCACAATTTATTTCATTTTGTCAGTCGGTAAACCACCCGTGTTTCTTCAGTTTATTGTTTGACGTGAATGCCAAGTACAACCAGAGGTACGTTTGTTTGGACGACGAGATGATGACAAAATCACTGATGCGTGTTCAATAAAAAAACTGGATATCTCGCCATTTGTCATGATTTTCGTGATAATGACCAAAACCGCACGTTTTTACATTAGTATGTATGGCATTGCGCTGCCAAAAAAAAGTAGTTTTACGCACGTCATTTTGTCTATCCTTTAGTCACACTTGGTGGTATCAGGCATTAAAGTGAGCAAAAAATGGAAGAAAACAATGTGGTCTAATATTTTTTTTCTTAACTGTAGGCTCTCCTCGCTACCGGCGGGCAAACATGAAGGTAAGGATTTTTTACATTTTAGTTTCTGTTCCAAATTTTCATTTGATTATTTATTTATTTCAGTGCTTGACCATTTTAACCCTGGAGAACCCAAGACCCCTTTTCTTCTTTGGAAAATTATGAATTTAAATTAAATGGCTGCTATATGTTCACTGAACACCAAAATATATGTTTTTTCAAATATTTAATGCTTTAATCCTAATTTAGGATTATGACCAAATTTGACCCTTTGGGATTTAAGGGTAGCATTTGAGTAGCAGAATTTATAGGGGCCAAATTTGACCCCTTGGGTTCTCCAGGGTTAAAATGATTAGCGTCGGATGGTGATTGAGATAACGATCTCATTCCAGAGTCGGGAAATCGGGTTACATCTGTGTTTTAGGCACAGAGTCCCATCGTCAACCAAAGACCTACTGTTGTCAAGTAATATATCATAATATTATTGAGTTTGTTTATTTTAATAAGATTTCAGAAAACCCTTCCAGATAGCACAGCGTGGAGGCTCATGTGGTCCAGAGAAATCACTGTCATAGAAGGCGTTCTCTGCTGACCTTAACACAATCAGAAGCACTGGCCCTCATTTACAACCGAAATCCTAATCTATATTCCCTGACACTGTATTAATATATTCCCGGTAGTCTATTCTCATTTTGCACAGTTTCGCTTGGCTGCACTACTTTCAATATGTGTATAGGATGTGGATGTTGGATTTTTTTTTGGGAGGGGGGGGGGGGGTCAGATCAGATTTCAATCTTTGTGTTGCCATGTCAATCTACTGTAATCTGCTGGTGCATTATGAATGCCACTGGAATTCTAGGCAGGGCACGCCCTGCTGCAATTTTCCTGTTGCTTTGTGGCAAGGGCAGGCTGTGTCGATGTAACCACATGCCCAAATATGCATCTGGTGTACAAAATAAAAACAATCACGTTTATTATGGTTAGAGTCAGGGTGGGTTAGGTTTGGTGGAATTCGTAATAACGCTCCCAGACAAATATATTCTGATATATACATATACAGTAATATACCGAAAAAATATTACTGTGGGGCGTGCCCTGCCTCAAACAGTGCAATTCATAATAACACAATGCTGACCATTGTAGAGTGACTTTAGCTATTACCACTGTTTCTTTAAACAATCATGTTTCAAATTCAGCTAACATCCAAAATGACATTTTTTCCTTCCTCCGATAGGTTGGTCTCATCAAAACTTGTTCAAACCGAGTTTCGCTCGCAAAATACGTCTGTAGCGATCTATACGTAAATACATTTCCTAATCAACATCTTTGGTGATTATGATGAATTTTTCATGACATTTGTTATGCTTTTGGCACGTTATGAAATAAATATTGGTTCTGAAATTCTCCAGTTGATGCACGTAGCACAATTGCGTGCTGGTATTTTGCATTTTTGCCTTGTATTGATGGTTTCTATAGTCGTGATGTGATAGTGGTTGTATTAACAGATTGATTAAATCAGAGAAGTCCCCAGTGAAAATCCAGCTACCAAACTAATCCACTGGTCGGATTATTTTGTGCTTTTAACCAATTCGACCAGTATTGGTGTGAGGCCTTCGAGGAGGTTAAGATTTGGCAACCTCCTTCTCAAGGTCCTGAAGTTAAGCCTGTCATGCTTTGGATAATTTCATTGCTAAGGATCAAAACTCTCATACTGGATGAGAAGGTGAAGAGTTGCCCATAGCCCCAAGAAAAAGTCCAGTCTGGCCTTTTCCTGTAGTTCTGCCTGCTCTGGTTCATGTTAATGGTGTGTGTGTATGGTTTTTGTTTCCCACTGTGGTCAGTGTGAGGAGTAACAGGTTACTGTGGCCTTGGAAATTTTTATCAGCGCGGAGACACAATTGCGGTACCAGACACTGTAAGGCAGACTAAATACACCCAAGAGCTACATGGCCTAGGTCCAAACATCTCCGATATTGATGTGTCTTGGAGACACCGATGCGTTTAATCTGATGGACCTTTTGAACAATTCTTTCTTTTAGGAGTGTGCATGTTAGTAGAGTTTGTGGAAAACGCCTCGTCGCCCTCCAATGCCCCTCTCTGGATTTGGGAGGAACTATTTTGTGGAAATATGCGGGTCACAGCAACCTGTGGTCGCCTTAGCAACTACGAAGGAACGTGGAGTTGCCCTGGCAACAGATGAAATGAGGGGTTACTGTGACAAAAACACTACAGGAACTCATTTAGTAGGACCTCTGTGTCCTTTTTCAGACAGATAGCAGCAGGCATGACAGGCACAGGATCTGTACAGTGTAAGGGACAATGTTAAGGTGGAGTCAAATATATTCTTCATGACTTTATTTTTAATATGCTGCATACACCAACCTGCTTGTCGCATGGAACCCCAACTATATGCTCCATACGCCAAATACTGGATGTTTCATTAGGTAAACGTGGTTGACGCCACCATATTATTGTGGTTATGTCGACTTAGTAGAGGGCTGTATCAAAGATTACTTTTCTAAATTTGAATCAGCTTTACAATATCTATTTATTCAATATACTATCTTTCAGTGTAGATCTACTCTGTATTTTTTTTTTTCCCCCTCAAATCAGTTGAAGTGTTGTACCAGTTTTGGTGCTCTGCAGTGCCGCTTTAGTTGTCTCGTGAACTTGGTGTCTGACATATGTTGCGAGTGTTAGACGTTCGGGCTAGCACACTGAACTAGTGAATAGCACATCTGCCGTGGGTCTGAAGTTGGAGGCTCAAATCTCAGCTCCAGCCTTCCTGTGTGGAGCATGCTGAACCCATTGTTTCTTGGAGTTTCTCCAGCCACAGTGGTCCCACGTTTGTCACGGGGTTATGTTCCAAAAAAATAATGCGCAATAGGTGAAGTCCCTGAAGAAGGGTTTTAAGGCTGTAAGTCTCACATTTAACATTCTCTCACATTTATTTTTCTCTTGTTTAAACACAGTCAAAGTTCAAACCTTTGCAAGAAAAACAAGTGTACCGCGACCCTCGTGAGGATAAGAGTTTCAGATAATGGATGGATATTATTACTCTTGTTTTCGTACAGGAAACATAGCACGGAGGAGATGGATTAAAATTTGTCTACGATACCGTAGTCAATTAGAATGAAGAATACAATGCGTGATTGTACGCTGTAAAAAAACATCATGCAGAATTAGGCTGTAATAAGTACTGGAAGTCGATTAAGACACAATAGAGGAATAAGATATTAAAAAAAAAGAGCATGCAAAATTACCCTTGAAAAAAAAAATCTGCAATAGAGCAAATGCACGAAAGGTGAAGCGCAGTACTGTATAGCAAGGGACCACTGTATACCAAAGTACCTCCTGCCTGCCAGAGACATGCGTGATAGGTTTATGGAAGACTCTGAATTGTTCATAGTTGTGTGACTGCGAGTTGTGGTTGCTGGCGATCATTTTCTGGGGGTACCCCGCCTCCTGTCAAAATTCAGCTGGAGAAAGGCTCAGTCAGCCGCGATCCTAATGAGAACAACCTCGATTGAAATGATTCGATAGAAGCCTTTGGACATTCGGTAAAGATGTTACATGGATGTTTTCTCCAGTTTGTTAGCAAGATAACCATAAGATGAATAGATCATTGGCTTTGGTGGAGGTTCACTTTCTGCAAGTGCACCATTTGTAGTTGTTCATTTTCACAGAGCCTTGTTCTTTCCCCATCCACATTTGACCATCCTGTTTAACTTTGCTTTGTTTGTCGCCTGCTCACTGCCGGTGAAACGAGCATACGTGGGCCTGTGATGGCACTCTGCCTTTGATTTGCACCGCACACAGTGTGTGTGTGTCTTGGAGGATTGCTACTAGAAGAACAACTTTGGCCAGGTGGTACAGCCACACAGATAACAAAAAGAAAACATTATGTACCTGAGTCCAAAAAGTTTGGGTTGGATTTTGATATTCTGAGGATGACAAAGTTTTCCTAACATGAATAACACAAAATTTGTACATTTTTGTACAAAAGAGACATTTATTTTCATATCACCGTATTAAAACCTGAACATAGCTTAAAGCAAATACGTCTGGCTGTTGTTTCCCGTTTGGGGTGGTGGTCACTTTAAAACTCTAAACATAAAACAACAATTTTTAATTCATTGTTGCAATTGAACCTGTTGGATTTAATTTTTGGCACAAAACACAACTGACAACAACCACAGAGTCATGCATGCAATGAATTAAAAAAACAAACAGTATATTATCTAAGGCAATAAACATGACAAATACAAATGGCTGACTGTTTTGTTCCATTATTGCAGGAACACGATTGAGGGATAATAAACCTAGTCAGGAAGTCATACAGTTACATATTAACACAGGAAAAGCACAGATAGAAACACAATGTAGATATGACCCAATCCTGGGTCAGTGGTAGACTGATATCGAATAAGGAACAGTACCAATAATACATTTAGCCAAACTGTGTCGGAATCTTCCTTATTTGTAGCTCCGTCGCTTCTGTGTGCACGATCAGCACACCGGTCCAGTTTGTCGTGAATTTAGTAATTGAGGTTCTACTCATCCGGCTTCCTCTTCGGCTTCTTTGGGTTGCGTGAGCGGCTCTTGGCCTTGCACAGGGGACAGATGGGAGCGTTGCGGTGAATCTGCTGGTGGCACGACAGGCAAGCCTGGAGTGAGGATAAAGGAGACTGTGTTTAGTCTGAAAACACAGACATTTGAAAATGGGTCTCAAAGTGCGAAAAAATACCATTACTCTCCGTTTACATGCAGAAGCCGAACAGACATGTTTAACGTTCAATGCAGATATGCGCTAGTACAGTATATATTTAGTGATAGCACTTCTCTATCAAAGTACAGTAAACCCCCACCGACATAAGTTACAGGGAGTGATCAACTAAAGAGTCATTTGTGAAATATATGAGGGGAAAAAAGCGAGTCAAGCGAAACCCACGTCTTCACTGTTCAACTTTGGCAGAATTCTTTGGATACCTTATCCTATCCTTTATATTTCGCTGAAAAAACTCAACTATTTGTTGTTCAGGCCAAAGCAAAAAATATGACTTTGCCTATATCTACAGGCAACAACAGTGCAAATCTCAGTCAGGTTGTTTACTTTATGCCTGCATTATACTGTATAGCCAGTGTTGGAAACTGTCAAATTTGGTGACTGATTTTAAAAGGGAAAAAATATTGACTCTTAAAGTGGGTCACCATCTGCAGCCTGGGGCGGACCGCCATTTCTGAGAACAACCCATTTGTTTCGTTCTTCTTCATGATGCATTTTTTGATCGGTGTGACATACTCTGGGGCGATTTAGAATTTAAAAAAAACTGGAATGTTTTATTTATGTCTTGTGCCATTTTGTTTCATAAAACATGCAAGATATGTGTGTGTGTTTTTGTGGGGTTGGAACAGATTTATGTCATTTCAAATCATTTTAGTGGCGAGAACCAATTTAATGTCACAAGCTTGGTCACAAAACAACTTAAACTTGTTAAGTGCCACTGTATTTGACATTTAAAAGAACAGTGGAATATACAGTATGACAAGATTAAAGGGTCAAGTTAAGTCATGAATGCTTCACAATAATATATCCTAAGCGCCCCGACAAGTCAAAACATGGCATTCTGATAAATATTGCGTTTTTACTGAATCGAGCAGTAAAATCAACCAATTTTTATCCATCTCACGGGGTAGCCATTTTACCACACCTGTTTTGGTCATGTGACATTTGCAAGCTAAACCGGGATTTGTTGTTACCTGAGCGCTGAGCAAATGTAATTGAGTTTCCATTACAGGGTTTTTTTTTTCAAAATAAAAGCAATATTTCTACAATTTTGATAAAGTTGCGACTTACACTTGTTTCCAGTGAAGTGTGTTTCGCTTCTGAGGTGTAATGCTTGTAACATCCCGTCACGCAAGATCTCGTAATTATCGTAAAAACTCATGAAATGTTCTTGGGACACTAAACCGTTGGAGCGTAAACGAGTGGACCTGCGCATTCTGCACGAGGGATTCAACCCGGCGGTTGCGGCGGCTGCCAAGGGCTAGGGGTATTACCCTCCGCAATGACCTCTGCCTCAGGGAATAGCAGCCCCTGACCCCCCCACCGCACCCCCGCAATGCACTTCCACCGGCTCCCGGTGGCATTGTTAAATGACTTGTGGAAATGCGAAAAATGGGCTTCCATTCCACTTTTGCGACATACAGTCAAACCTCGGTTTTCGAACGTCTCTGTTCTCGACCAAATCGGTTTTCGACCAAAATGTTCGAGTTTTTTATGCCTCGGATGATGACAGAAATTCGGTTCTCGAACAAACTGAGCGCACTTGAATGGACCACTTGACTCCTCTCGCCTTCCTTAGACGGGTAGACGAGGAAGTGACGCTTCCTCGTGTAGCGTTCCATTACTGAGCAGACGTGTTCAGTGAAGATTTTTTTTTTAATCGAGCGTGGTTTCGGTTTTCGAACAAATCGGTTTTCGAACAGCCTTCTGGAACGGATTATGGTCGAAAACCAAGGTATGACTGTACTTCTATATCACCATGTCTCTAAATCCAGCTCGTGATGTCATTTTCTTTAGACAGCACGTGGCCACTCCTTACATGGCTTAAAAACGAGAGGATTTTGCTGCTTATTTCATATTCCACAAACGCAATATTAATCAGAATACCGTGTTTAGACTGGCAAGGCCCCATAAAACTTATAATAAAGAACATTTTTGACTTGACTTCCCCTTTAAAGTCCAATTAATTATTTACAAACGCTCTAATTAATTTGACTTCAATACAATTCTACCCAAAGACTCGTTCCCCTCTTGATTGCTTTCGGGCTGGCAGATACCTTCATGGGTGGTGGTTGCTGTCTGAAGGTAGCCGTCTGGCGGGCATCTTGTTTCCGGGACACCTGAAGCTGCTGTGCCGCTGCAGCAGCGGCAGCAAGAGATTCCGGGATGGCCGGCTCATGTGGCTCCTTTTGCCACTCTGCTTTTTGCTTCTCAAAGTAACTGTCGAAGACAAAGACAAGACAGACAGCGCTGGCTCTGAGTCTCATTTGCAGGATCTTACAAACCCCATCCCATCACACATCAGGAGCATCAACACAAAAGAAAACATGCTCACACTTTTTTCCCCCCTCTTTTTAATATACAATTCTGAGCCAAAGTACAGTCATATTGAGAGTGTTTGTCTGAGTTAATGTGAGTGTCTTTGTGCATAGGCAGGGAGGGCATGGGGAAGAAAAATTTCCACCTTGGTTTTTATGCCTGACTGGCGCATTCTCCCCCCCCAAAAAAGGTGATATCCTATTTCATTATGCTCTGGTTTCTCTCAGAATGGGTTTGTGATGGAGTACAATTCACTGAAGAACAAATCTAATGGGCTGGCTTTCCTTTAACCATATCCATCACCGTACCACATATTCACGCATTTCATGAACACGACGCACCTCAATATTTCATGTTCAATGAATGTTCATTTAACATGTATTCTAAATTTCAAACTGATTTTCTTTGCGTTAGAGCTCATTTCATGCAAATGTGTCACTTTCTCTCAGAGTATTTGAAAATCGTAACACCCAACAGGCATATGAGATGTGATTTCATTTGCTCAAAAGTTGCTCAATCGCGACTTCAGTAGGACGATTTCAATAGGGACTAAAAAGGTATCAAATCATTGTCGAATTACTTTTCCCACAGTGAGATGTACCACTGAGGAGTCTGAGAGCATCGTGGCACTAAGAACAGAATAGGAGTGATGGCCAGCAGTGTTTGCGGTTAGAAACACACTGAGCTGATCAACAACCGATCGATGATCACAGATTCGGCCAGCAGCGTACCAATTAGAATTTGCAGGAGATGTTTCGTTAAAATGTTCCCACTTAATCCAACCACTAAACACTCTTAACACACTTAACTCTTTAGATTAACAGTCTGCAGCTGAACTGCTCCGCCCGACATCCACACAGACTCCCGTATGGCACACCTTCTTCCTCCTCAAAGCAGCATTGATCTGCTCAACACAACTCTGTCATAGAAACAGGAGCTAAGAACACTCACAGAGAAAATCTTTCACCGCTTGATTGCAACCCTCCACACAGTGGTGAGTTCAATGAGGGCAGGCTTAGGAAATTAGTGCAATAGATTTAGGGATGCATGATCACTATTGCACCACTCGTTATTGAAGTGATATTGGGGGGGGGGGAATGGCACATCATTAACGGGTCCAATAAAAAAACAAAAAACAAAGTGGGCGCTGCAGAGATCGGACTACGGTAAGTGATGATGACCGAGCCGTACCTTTTCATTTTTAACTGTACTTTTACCTTACTTGCCGGTTCCTAAAATCGTGTGGACTTACAGCAATCACTATTGGATTACAGTGTTCACTGATATGTTCTAGAGACTTTTCACGGCACTTTCAACATCCCGGATGAGACAGCGCAACCTCCGTGCACAGTTGTCAGGCCTGACAGGTGCTCTAGGCAGCGGAATGAATGTCAACAACAGCAAGACAGCTGAGCTTTAGCCTAGCCGCTCAAACCTCCACTGAAAAGCCTCTCCGCAGTGTGGCCTAGTAAGTAAGTAAGTAAGTAAAGTTTATTTTTAAAGCACATTTAACCACAGCTTGCACTGACCAAAGTGCTGTACATAGTGTATAAGCTAAAACAGGTTAAAAATAGAATAGATAAGTAAAAAAAATAAAATACACATACAGCACAGTGATTTAAGCTAAAATGATAACAACACAACACTTAATTACAGACAGCAGGGCAAGACAATTAGGGCACAGGGAAGGCCAATGTAAAAAGGTGCGTCTTGAGCTTAGTTTTGAAAAGTGTTATTGAGGGGGCATTTCTGATATCAAGTGGCAGTTGGTTCCATAGCTGAGGGCCAGCAACAGAAAATGCTCTATCACCTTTTTGTTTAAGCCGGGACCGTGGGACATGGAGGAGGCCTTGGCTGGAGGATCTGAGGGACCTGGGGGCTACATGGGGGTGAATGATATCAGCTATGTAGGTGGGTGCCAGGCCATGAAGAGCTTTAAAAACCAACAGCAGTGTTTTAAATCGTATTCGTGACTGGACTGGAAGCCAGTGCAAGGAGGCTAGGACAGGTGTGATGTGTTCATGCTTTTTTGTGTTGGTGAGCAACCTAGCTGCTGCATTTTGGACCATCTGAAGCCGTGCCACCAGTGTCAGAGGGAGACCAAGATAGAGGGAGTTACAGTAGTCTAGACGGGAGGTTATGAAGGCATGGATGACTTTTTCCAGATCATTGTATGATAGAACAGATTTGAGTTTGGAGATTATTCTTAATTGATAAAAACTGGTCTTTACAACAGATGAAATTTGCTTGTCCAGGTGGAGATGAGAGTCCAAAATGATACCCAGGTCACGTGCATGGGATTTCACATAGGGGGCAAGGGGACCAAGGTTGGCAGGGATGGAATTTTTTGATCTTGAAGGCCCAAAGACAATGACTTCAGTTTTGTTATTGTTTAACTGAAGGAAGTTGTCAGCCATCCAGATTTTTATTTCTTCCAAACAGTCTAAAAGAGGCTGCATGGAATTGCCAGACTTCAGTGGGATGTACAGCTGGGAGTCATCTGCATAGAAATGGAATGAAATATTGAATTTCCTGATGATGTTACCTAGGGGGAGCATGTACAGGCAGAACAGTACTGGACCCAAAATGGATCCCTGGGGGACACCATAAGACACAGGGGCGGATGATGAAGTGTACTGGCCTATGGATACCGAGAAAGTTCTTTGGTGGAGGTAGGAGTGAAACCAGTTAAGAGCTGTACCCTTAATGCCAACCCACTGTTCAAGACGCTGTAGTAGTGTGCCATGGTCCACAGTGTCAAATGCAGCGCTGAGATCCAACAGGACCAGAATGGCGTTATCACCTGAGTCAAGGGTGAGCAACAGGTCATTTGTCACCTTCAACAGGGCTGTCTCAGTGCTGTGGCGCGCTTTGAAACCAGATTGGAATGGCTCTAGGATCTCTGTTGAGTTGAAGAATGGAAGCAGCTGTGTAAACACCACCTTCTCCAAGATTTTCGAGAGAAATGGCAGTTTTGAGATTGGCCGGAAGTTATTAAGACATTTTGCATCCAGATTATGCTTCTTAAGCATAGGCTGGACAACCGCATGCTTGAAACATATAGGAACTGTGCCGGTGGCAAGGCAGGAGTTGAGGATAAATTGGATGGAGGGACCAATAGCATCAAAAGCATCTTTGGTGATCTGTGAAGGGATAGGATCGTGTGGAGCTGTTGATGGTTTCATGTGGTTTACAATGTCCCATAGATCAGTGCAGGACACTGCTTGGAACTTGTCAAAAGTAGCTGTAGTAATGGGGATATGGGGTGGAGTGTCTGCTGCAGAAGGTGTGAACTGTGCTCTGATGTGGTCAATTTTCTCAATAAAAAACTTCAAGAACTCTTCACAGCTATTGGGAGATGCCACGACCTCTGGAGAGACTTGGGGGTTTACAATTGAGTTGATGGTGTTAAATAATATTCTAGGGCGATTTGAATGTTTGCTTATGATGTTGGAGAAATGCTTAGCCTTAGCTTTTTTTGCTGCAGTTTGGAAGTCAGCCAGGGAATTTCTGAATAGTTCTAGAGAAACTAGAAGGTGATCTTTTTTCCACTTGTGCTCAGCTCTTCGGCAAACCTGCCTAAGATGGCGGGTGGAGTCGTCAAGCCACTGTTGAGGTTTAAAATTAGGGCGTCTGAATTTAAGAGGGGCCACAGTTTCAAGGATAGCTGAGCAAGATGTGTTGAAGAGGGATATTAGCTCATCAGGGCTGGAGCAGGGATCATGGGCAGTGATAGAGGCAGTGATAGCATTTCCCAAGTAATGTTCAGAGAACTTATTTGCAGTAAAAGAGTTGATATGACGAGAGTAGTGACCAGAAGATCTGGCTGTAGACAGTGAGTTAAGTAGTTGAACATCAAACACAATAGGCATATGGTCAGAGAAGGATGCATCCTCAATGCTTATGTTATCAATGGAAAACCCATGGGATAGAATCAGATCTAGGGTGTGGCCATGAACGTGGGTCGCCTGATTTATGTGCTGGAGGAGGCCGAAGGACTCCATTACATGGCAAAACTCGCTAACCAAGGGTTTGCCTGGACAACAGACATGGATGTTAAAATCACCCAAAATCAACAAACGATCATAAGATGATGCAAAACGGGACAGAAAGTCTGAGAAATCTTTTATGAAATGTTTGTCTGATTTGGGAGGCCTGTAAACAAGTGCGCACATCAGTGGTGCAGTAGCAGATTCTACTTTTACGCATTGTACTTCAAAGGAAGAAAAGCTCCCGGCAGAGAGTGTTTGTATCTTAAGCCGATTTTTAAAAATCAAAGCCTATAATCATGATTTAAAAAAAGAAGGGGGGGAAAAAACCTGAGTTGACTTCAGCGATGCAGCTGGACAGTCAAATGATCCTTGTATTTTTACGAGTCATAAGAGTGATGATTTCATGACTTTTTTGGACAAAATGATCACTCCGAAAGCCAAAATTAAGTACCTTCAGCCATCAATTTTCTCAAGTACAGTGTCCTTGGAGTATATAATGAGTACTCCAAACCAAGACAGGGTTTGCCTGATCAATCCTTCAGCGCTGGATTTTCACACCTCAACTCAACTTGCTGGTTTGATCGAATCATTACTCCTCTATGAAAGGATGCTCTACCATTGGTTGACACTGTGCTTAAACACGATAAATTAGTCTCTGTTGACAGGCTGTGTAGCACAGTAATTTCAAGTGAGTGTAATCAAATCTTCACTGACAAAGCTACTTTTGACCAAGCTTATGATAGACCCATACACAATCTTCCTTTGAAAAACAAAAGCAATTGCCCAAAAGTCACTTCCTACAAAACAGTGGCTTATGAGAAGACATCATTGTGCTGCGACACCACTCGTGACTTCCTTGTTATTTAAATAAGCTCTAGTCGCTATGGTGCTCTTTTTATATCTTGATACACGACCACACAATATACTATCTTGTTCTTTTACTAGTAGACAGAAGGACCTACTTTGAATTGGTTCGTCCCCCACGACTCCTCCCGAAAGAACATGCTTGGAACACCTCACGAAGGAGGCATCCAGGAGTTATCCGAACCAAATGGTTGAGCCACCTGATCTGACTCCTCGCTGTGGAAAAGCAATGGTTCAACATTGAGTCCCTCCCAAACTTCTCACCCTCTTCGGGAGAGACTGAGTACCATGCGGAGGAAATTCATTTCATCTGCTTGTACCCAGGTTTTTGTTCTTTTGACTCCAACTCACCACTCTTTTCATCACTACAGACTGATAAGAGTCCTTATCACGGCAGACGCTGCACTGATCTGCTTGTCGATCTTCGACTCCATCCTGCCCCCATTCGTGAACAAGATCTTAATATCCTAAGACACTTGAACTCCTCCATTTTAAGCAGGATTTTAGCCCACTAAGAGAGGGAGCTCCACCCTTTTCTGACTGAGGACCATGGTCTCAGATTTGAAGGTGCTGCTAATTTTCTTCCCAAACACTTCTCACTTGACTGCGAACCGCTCCGAAGAGCTTTGGCGATTGTGGCTTGATGAAGCAATACCAATACGAGATCATCTACCAAAAAAGCAGAGATGCAATACTGAGGCGACCAAACCGGACACTCTGTCTGAACACCTTTGTCTGCGCCTAGGAATTCTGTCCATGAAGGTTATGAACAAAACCAATCTTAAAGGATGGCCTAAGTGGAGTCCAACCGGAATCGAAAACAATTGAAAGAGTTAATGTTGGCAATGCGGACCAAACTCTGACATCGGTCATACAAGGACCAAACAGCCCATGGGGTTCAGTGCCCCGTACTCCCAAAGCCATCCCCACAGAACTCCCAAAGGACACGGTCGAACACTTTCTCAGAATCTACAAAGCACATGTAGACTAGTTGGGAGAGTGTGGAGAGCTGGTCCACCATTTCACGGTCAGGAGGAAAACCACATTGCCCTTACTGAATTTGAGATTTGGCTTCCCAACGGACTCTGCTCTCCAGCACCCCTGAAACAAGGAGGCTGAGGAATATGAGTCTCCTCTATCTGAAGAACCAGTTTCAGTAGCCTGAGATCAGACTACCGAGGTCCCCACCTTCGGCCACCACCCAACCCCGTTGGCCCCTCCCTCAGGTGATGAAGAGGGACTCACATGACCTCTTCAGGCCGGGCAATCAATAATTCCCCCCTCCAAGCCTGGCTCCAGTGTGTGTGTGTGTGTGTGTGTGTGTGTGTGTGTGTGTTACACTGACTCCAGTGAGAGCTTTTCCTCTTCTTCATTGAGGTGAGGGAGTCTGTGCAGTCCTAAAGTCATCCTCAGCGCATCAACATGCTCCTTCAGAGGTTTGTACTCATCATGCAGGCGGCGAGTTGTTTCGAGCAGCTTGTTCAGGTCATTTTCAGACTGCTTGATTGTGCTTTCCATCTTTGGAAAAAGAAAAATACACCAAAAATCCTGAACGGTACAAACGCAATGCTGTTTTTTTGGAAATGTTCATGTGACGATACCGCAATACATCCATGCTTCTAAATTGTTGTTTTCACAAAGCAATTTGTCTTCTTTCATACCCATGTGAAAATTAACTGAAGACAGGCTATCAGTGTTATACCTGAATGAGGTGAATGAAGTTTCACTCAGTTGAAAAGGTTGAAGTTTACTCGTTCATATTTTGGGCAATTTGAACTAGATGTATAATGTATTTTTGCCGAACTAGTTCATTTTAAGAATTGAGCTGAACTTTGAATTAGTTTGCATCGAAAATTAACTTGCGCAAAACTGCATGCTATAATGGTGATAATGGTACTACTCAGTAATTGTGGCACATACTCACCACATTGATATCTGCATGGATGAGCCGGAGCTCCTCCACGTGTGCCATCTTCTCCTGAAGGAGGAGATCCATCTCTTGCTTGTACTCTTTTAGATGCTTCTCTTCAGACTCCAGAGCCTCAAACTCAATCTTCAGACGAGACTTGATCTTCTGCATTTGGACTGTTTTGTTCCTGTTGGCGGAAAAAGACAACACTTAGCTCATCTTGTTCACAGCAGAAAATCAATACCAGTAAACACCACCAACAAGAAAAGTGATGCTCAACAAATGCATTGGGATTGGCAATTAATAGAGTAATCGATGGAATAATCAACAGGATAATCGATTCTAAAAAGACTCATTTGTGACAGCCCTGGACTACAGTTATGTTGGAGATCTCCATCTTAGACAGAAGCCCCTTGTCAACTGGAAATTTTGATTTCAATTTTTTTCCAACTGATAAAAAGGGGATTTCCATGTTAGGAAAAAAAACCCAGAATGGTTGTGTTATGTTCTGGTCTTGCTCGTGTCACCAGCAGGAGCAAAACAGTAGCAAAAGCAAAATAATGACACACCCAACACACACACACACAACTGTGTATCGAGCCTACAGTGCTGTAAATAAAGTTTCACTACGACAGTAACACGTTCACTGGTTGCTATTGACACCCTCCCTCTCCATTTCTCATCCACCTGGCCATAGATGCCTTGCTCTTGATTGGCTATAGATTTTAGTCCACATTGAAGCGGATATTTTCCGTTGCTATATAGAGAGAAAAGACACTGTGCAAATGTCTCCACCATTCCACTTCACTGATCCCTTGTGATGTCCTTGCACGCTGTGTCCATTGTATGCAGCAGGGACCTCTGGTTCTGAACCCAATGTTCATAAACTGTCCACTGCCAAGCGGGAAAAAAAAAAAATCAATTGAATTGAGCAAATGATAGTACGGTGGTCGTCGCTCTATTCCTTGAACATTTATCTAATTCCCCAATAATTCATATTTGGCAATCATGATATTCTGTTCTTGACTAATTTTGACAAGCGACCAAACAGTTGGTGACTTACACAATAAAATCACGCTGTCATGTTTTGGACTGAGAAACAATATTTGGAAAATGTGCTAAATGTGGGCTTACTATGGAGGCTACTTGTACATAGCCATTTGCAAAGATAAACTCAGACGCTTGAGACATACAGTACTAAGACGTTGGAAATTTGATGAAATCTGAGAGAAATGACATTGTGTTGTGAACAATTGCAAGATGGCTTGGGAATTTGTCCATGTTATTTGGAGAAAGTAATTTCTGTTTCAAGCAAAACCAATTGACAAAAACTGAATACAAACACTCATTGGCCACATTAGTCTGTATTTGGGTCCATCATTGTATTTTACTTTATTACACAGGAGTAAAATAGGGAAAAGGGAATTGTCAAAAGTGCAGTATTGTAGTTCTACCTTTGTCATGTGTTACATGACTTACTTGAATTTCAATGAAAAGAAGACAGAAGTGATATGGTTTGGTCCCAGTGGCCCTTGTACATCCCATTCTGTAGACTTGGGCCCCCTGTCTCCTTATCTTAAGTCAACAGTCTCAAACTTGGGTCTTAAACTGGACAGTGTTTTTAAACTTGACCGGCAAATTGGTGCCGTTGTTAAATCCAGCTTCTTTCATTTTAGGCAGCTGGCTAAAGTAAAAAGTTTCCTTCCTCATGAGAACCTTGAGACAGTAATTCATGCCTTCATCACATCCCGTCTCGATTACTGTAATGCACTTTACTTTGGAGTCAGCCAATCCTCCATTAAGCGTCTCCAGCTGGTCCAGAATGCTGCTGCTCGCCTCTTGACTGGTACTCGTGAGAGGGAGCACATAACTCCTTCTCTGGCATCCCTTCACTGGCTCCCTATACATTTTAGAGTTTGTTACAAGATCCTATTATTTGTTTTCAAGTATTTAAATGACCTCACGCCACCTTACCTCTCTGAGCTCATCCGCCCCTACACACCTGCGCGGCGCCTCAGGTCTGCGGACCAGACATTATTAGAAGTACCAAGAACCAAACGGAGGCTCAAAGGGGATCGTGCCTTTTCCGTTGCTGGTCTCTCACTGAACGTTCGGCAAGCCCCCTCGCTGGCCATCTTTAAAACCTGGCACAAAACTCACTTGTTTTCTTTGGCATTTGACTCAGCATGACTCAGACTTGATCTTAGTTTTACTGTTTGGTGCTTTCTACCGACCTTGTTACTGATTTATTGTTGTAAATATGAGAGTTGCTCCATGTACAGCACTTTGTAGGCAGCGATGGCTGTTTGAAAGTGCTCTATAAATACAGTTGAGTTGAGTACATCATATCACGCAATTATTACAAAATGAACTGCAGGGCTAAGTGTTTTTGTAGAGTGCACTGTATGTACTGTATTAGCAGTGCCTGCAAATATTCCAAAATAATTATATTGCTGCATTTAAAAAAAACAAAACAATATTATGGACCACTCAGCCAGCGAGCAGTGAATGGATGAGTTCCTGACAGACTGCTGTTGGCTAATTACTGTAGCTAGCTCGACCGCAACACTGCTTAGCAACCCACACCTGAAATCTTCCGACACACATGGAATGATTACGAACGTATGATTGTGTCAGCTGCAGCCTGTGTGCATTTTTGCAATGACGCCAAGACGGGTTGAAAATAAACAAAAGATAGCTTTGGCTGTGCTGATCTGTGCTGATATCAGCACAGCCACTGCTAACCAACTGCTAGCCCCCGCTAGCTAATAGGGTAACAAAGCAGCCAGGGGGATTGAGGGGGCTATTCTTGCTGTCTCGTGTTGCATTCGCTGACCTTTCGCAAACATCATGCTTTTTGTCGTTTTATGTGTTATCCAGCCTTACCGTACTTCCAGGATGTTTTCTAACTTGCACATGATTTCTTGTTCGTCCGTCATGATGAAGAAACCCCTTTGCTCGTCGCCCAGCTGGTGTCGCCGTGTTGCCCGGTGGTCTCTCGCTAGATTTAAATAAATAAATAAATAAATACAAAACAATGGCCGACGTGATGGCGCACCGGAGCGCGCTCGCTCAGTGTAAAGCCGTGCCTGAAGCGGGCCAGGAAGTAGTCTGCCCCCATGTCAAAACGGTTGCTCATACCCCAAAAGTTGTTCATGGTACTGTACAACACAAGGCAGGTAACATATTTAAAGGGGGCAAAAGTACTCACATTCTAGAGGTGCAGAAAAAAGACGAAGTAGGCTAACTGATTTTATTCTAGTAAATAGATCAAATTGTAAAACTCTGATATAACGTGGCACGTGACAGAGAAATTATTATTTTTTTTGGATTAGGTAAAGAGTTTTTGAACTCTACAAGGAAAGAAAAATATTAAAGAGCTCGTTCTTTTGAATAGGAAGATTGCTCCAGCACGGCGATGTTGTTCTTTGCCAGGAACTGTCAGATGCTCAGGGCATTGTATTGTTGTGGTGAAGCAGATATACTATATCACAAATGGAATAATGGCCTAAGACTTTTGCACACTGCAGTATATCTTTTGTTACACCAGCCCTGAAACGTTTCTTATCCACTTTGTGTTCCAGCCAGGGGTGTGTGATGGAGCATCATCTCAGATTTCGGAATCCTTCATGAACTGTGTTGGCGAAGCCTGTTTGAGGCAAGTGCTGTTGCTTTTGCTTTATAGTCTTTATAGCCAGGATAATAATAACTTTTATACATGCAGGGGAAAAAATACATTTCATAACATATAGCAATGTGCTGCTACTGTCTAAAAATAAATTGTCTGTTAAGAATCTTAAATTTTGGCAAAAGAAATTATATCAATAATTTTGTGATGTCTATCAAGCAGTAAATCTTCAATTGATATCGCACTTTTCCTACAAACATTCTGCATTCCACAGTTGGTTGACCAAGAACACACACACGCAAACACAAACAAAGAAGTACACTGATGATCATAAAACTCAGGAATATTATTGAGGAAGAATTCCCACAGAGAATTCCCAGAATTCAGTCATAAAATATTGCCATTTTGTTTGCCATTTTGTAGTGTTGTGATTGAAAGTTTTATTGCTGCAATAAAATGTGGTAGATTTGCATCTTGGTGATTTATATGGCAATTATAAACTTCTGGTTACATGTTCACACAGATATTGTGGAATATTTTTTCAGATTTTAGTTTATTCCAGATGCCCTGCAAATCTATTGAGAGTTGGGGCAAGAAAGTCAACGAATACCCAAGCACAGGCATAAACCCACCAAGTTATTCCACCCCCCCCCCCCCCCCCCCCAACACCGTCAGCTGCCTCACTGTGTCCACTTAAGACCACCCCTGAGCCCTGGCTGGGGGCCCCAAAACTTTATGCTGGGATTCCAAAACCTGTGGGTCATTCCTGATAAATTTCCAACAGGAGACCATCCGATTTTAAATCCTGCATCCTTTTGATCCAAGGGTCCTTATTGGCTTTAGTATTACAACCCAATAAATCGACTTAACGACTCGTGCCATATTTGGTTGGAGCTCTTTCTGTCAGTCGGTCTTTCTCAGGCAAGCTGCTCCGCCTCGGCACTCACCTGAACCCAGTTCTTTTTTTGATGTGTCAGGAGACCCTCCTGAATACCAAGATTTCAGAAAGTTCTTGGCCTCGCCGCTGCTGGCTCAGTTCACCCCTGAGAGAATGGCCATCGACACCTTTGCGGGGAAGAAATGTAAGATTCTGAGGCTCCCTATTGCCTCCCCTGGTCTCAAAATTACGATTAAGACCTACCATCCACTTCCTCACATCTCCTCTGGTTAATAAAGGCTAAACAACACTTTTCTGAAATGATTAGTATGGACCTATTTGCTCTGGTTAATACAGTTACTAATCCTCCAAATCAAAAAGCGCCAGAACTTTTTTTAACTTGTTAACATTAATATAATAATAGATCATTCATGTAGTATATCTCAATCTCAAAAGAAAGTAAACATATAGACCTACTCAAGGATGCATACATCCATTTACACTTATGCATGCTGTACATATGCCGACAATATATGGTATGTTCAGGAACTACGTAAGCACTTGATTGGCCAGCGGAAGATGAGGAACAGAAATCCTGAAATGTAGATGATCTGAAGGCCAATAATAAAGCATCTTGCGCTACAATAGCACCTGAACTGTGCCAAAGGCTGATCGCCTCCATGCCTTCCCACCTTGATGCTGTCATTAATGCACAAGGAATCCCAACAAAGTATTGAGGGCATATTACTTTAACCCTTTCAGAGACAGCGGTTACTACAGTGGATAGCTTTTTATGTTATCCATTTACAAGGCCAATGAAAGGGTTAATACACTATTCAGAGGGCCAACATTTCTGTGTTTAAATTAGTTACATTTTTGGCGCACATGCTTGTATATGTGTGAATGTTGCTGTTGTGACAACTTAATCTCCCACACGGGATGAATAAAGTATATCCATCCATCAACCCTTGCATTGCGATCCATCTATCTATATGTCTATCTATTTTTAAAAAACTGAAAATTGGAATCAAAACAATTGTCGAAGACAAAGATTACGATGTCGGTTCAAGGTAAGTGACACATGATCAAAATGTAATGAGGAGAAGTGTTCTCAGATGAAGTCTACCTTTGAGCAATGCTTGGGCCTCAGGCTGCCTTTGGATTAAATGAGAGGTAGGTACTTGGGAACAATGCAATGTTCTTTTCTCACTCCGTCTAATCCTTGTTGGTATTGCAAGCGGTTTCATATGACTCCACAGAGAAAAGGAGACAAGCGTCGCTAAGAAGAATTGCTTTACGACAGACCAGAGAAATGTCAACTGTGAGTAGCAATTTTTCATTGTTTGTGTCAACATTGTGAATGTAGGCTGTATGTTTCAGGATGTTTATGTATTTAGTAGTGGTTTGGAATTAACACCATAACCTGTTGGGTTGAAAAATGAGGCACTGTAATCGAGAACAGAGCAAGGTAAAATGCATTTTAAAGCAGGCTCATATGAGCTCACAAATTGCATGGTGGCAGTAGATTTTGATGGTTACTGTTGTTGTTAACAGAAATATCTTGCTTTAGGCATTTCATTTTTTTTTTATTCCGTCCTATCCTGTTACGATAGAAGTGTAAATACAGAGTTGAATGGGCAACATTGTTTTAACTAGGGGTGGGAAACGCAGATGATAATGTCATGCTGGTTTGCCGATGATCGCGATAGTGTCACAATACGCCAGTTGTTTTGATCATTTATTGCCTGGAAGAAAATAATCGGTTCTGCATCGTGATGTCTGTCTAATTGAAGACAAGGAAACTCATGGAACAGAATGAACGCAAATACAAAGTTTTTATTGCTAATCAACAGTAGATCTTTGATAAGTGCAGCGTAGTACAGTACATGGAGGAGAATCACATCACATTTAAATCTCAAAATTGTCATTAGAGCATACAATTATATTTAGTTTCATCGAACATCATCAAAATGTGGTACATGGCATTGACATTGTATCGTAAGATGTGGTAATAAAACATCATCACACACTGTCATTTTTTCCCACCCCTAACTTTGACCCATTCATTACGCAATTCTTATCATCGAATGAACCCCATCTAAAAATCTACTGTGGGCTTCATTTTTTGATTGTAGCCTCCACCAACCTCTTGTGAGTGGATGCTCCTGGTTGAACAGAAGAATGTAAGGAACTCTCTTTTGCTGTCCAAGAACTAACGCATTGACCCTAGTTTCAATGAGCACACAAAGATGGCACAAAATAAGTAGTGTTCATTTCTACTCACTTGTTGCTCGTCATCTCCCTTTCAAAACCTCGCCAGTGACGATTGCGCAATGGCGATATTTTCCTCCTGTATCTTGTGTGTTCCGGCAGATAAATGTTCGGGTTACGAGCATGGACGCCGAGCTGGAATTTGCCATCCTGCCCAGCACTACTGGCAAACAACTTTTTGATCAGGTACATTGTATACCACCTACCAATTGGCCCTCTTTCAACAGCAATCTTATGTCATTGCTATTGCCACTGTCTAGATAGTGAAAACAATCGGGCTGAGGGAAACGTGGTTCTTTGGTCTTCAGTACCAGGATAGCAAAGGTTTCTCCACCTGGCTAAAGCTCAACAAAAGGGTAAGTAGAAAGTTTAGGTGTTCGCTTGTTGGCATTTCTCTCACATGGCCCGCTCAATTAAAGCCTTGACAGATGCTCACAAACGTGACTTTCTTGATCCATTGAGGTTAATTAGCTGCTTGCTGTGTTGATCCCTTTGTTGGGGGGTGCCGATCCCAGGTGACCGCTCAAGATGTGAAGAGGGACAACCCTCTGTTGATAAAGTTCAGGGCAAAGTTTTACCCAGAGGATGTTGCAGAAGAACTCATCCAGGAGGCAACACAACACCTCTTCTTTCTGCAGGTTAGTGAGTGCACAACCTGTGGAGGTGATCGTAAAGCAAACAAAATAAAAGAGGAATCGCAAATTATTTATATCAAAAAGTTGTAACAATTTTGGAAAATATTGATACCTCATTCCAAATGACTAGTATGGCTAAAATATTTTGCAGCCATGTTCAATATTAAAAAAAACAACAACAAAAAACACTTTCAACTGGTTAGTTTTAGTTTTATGGTGGTACATTATAGAGGCGCAGACGAACGAGCAATCTCAACTAAAATAGATGCCACAAAAAATCTCTGGGGATTTCCCCAATGACTCAGGCATAAGGTTATTATCTTCGTTTTTTTTCACAAGGGACTTCATGTGCATCAGATAAACCTCTGAAGTGATGCGGGTTTTTCTGTGAGTGAGTTAGAATAATATCAATACTGACAATGAGCAACCGCAACTATTGTTTTTGCTTTAGGTAAAAGAGAGCATCCTAAATGACGACATTTACTGTCCACCGGAGACTGCAGTGCTTTTGGCCTCATACACGGTTCAGGTCAAACATGGAGACTTCAGGAAAGATTATCACGTACCAGGCTACCTAACAAGAGAGAAGCTGCTTCCCCAAAGGTAGTCGGTCCGTCCCCACGGATACAAATTTGAACTTTCTTCAATCATCTGGATTCTAACCGTGTGTCGCCTTCAATGATAACCCTAGGGTTTTAGAGCAGCACAAACTGAATGAAAATCAGTGGGAGGAAAGGATTCAAGTGTGGCATCAAGAGCACAAGGGAATGCTAAGGTAACCCAGCGACGACGCACCCCTCCCTTGCAAGTAAGTCATTCAGTCTTCATGACATGACTCCTTGTCACAGGGAGGATGCCTTAGTGGAGTACTTGAAGATCGCTCAGGATCTAGAAATGTATGGGGTCAACTACTTCAGCATCAAGAACAAGAAAGGAACTGAGCTCTGGTTGGGAGTGGACGCTCTGGGCCTCAACATATATGACAAAAAAGACAAGTAGGTCTTTAACTCCCAGCTGGGACAATTGTTTATTTAAAACACACTCTTCAAATGCTCAAAACTCGGCTACAATTTTTCTGCTAATCGCGTGTTGCCCATAACACGTCGTGACTGGGTTGTGCAGTTCACATTAGTTCTTGCGGCGACGAGCTGCCTCCTTCATCAATCCATGTGGCAGTAATGACACATTCAGTACTTTGGATATCAGCCCGCTTGCGACATCACTGGCTGTGGGCAGGATTGTTGCTAGTATTTTGGCATCCAAGATAAACACAATCACCAATTACTGAACATGATTTCAGACCATATGTTCAGGGTCGCGCCGTGCCTCCTGAATGACAACAGTGTACGAGTCGATCAGTAGCGTCGCGAAGCAACGTAGGGGAATTCAGCGCTGTACCCTTATTTCATAAGCAAGTTTGCGGTGGCAGTTAGCTTCCCAGGGTTCTTTGTAACAAAGGCATTTTCACGATGTTGTGGGACAAATCTTACACTGGCGTTTACGTTATCAAGGTGTTCATTGTAAGCAAAATCAGCAGATGGAAAATGAATGACGAGAAATCGGGACTTTGAAATGTGAACGTTATAGTGGTGAGAACGTAAACTGGGTACGTTGAAAAGAGGTTTGACTGTATTTGTCGAGCTTGACATTGTATCTCTGTTTCCCCATCAATACCTCGAAATGGGCCTCCGGAGGTACACTTCAAGGGACAGCGCAGTACTCACCTGGCTAGCAAAAACCCCCTCATAATTCTGAGGTCATGAGTTCAAATCTGGGCCCCCGTCTTCCTATGTGGAGTTTGGTCCCAGTGTTGGCGTGGGCTTTCTCCGAGTACTCCGCTTTGCCCTCACATTCCAAAAACATGCACGGCCGGTTAATTAAAATGTCTCTCAATGTGAATGGTTATTTGTCTATTACACACACACACACACACACACACACGTTTTAGTAAGCGCAGTGGCACACCACGATGCTCAGTTAGTCGCTCGATTTCAGTTTGACACTGTGCAATGGCATTATGGGAGAGCACGAACAAAGTCATCTGTGGAGCTATTTCAGCTCCAAACAGTCAAAATGCAGTTTGTGATAGAACCTTGTGAAACGCCTCAGGTTAAACCACAACACAAAATACAAGGCATTTATGAAGAAAAGAGTCCATTGTCGTTCCTTGGGTGCTGCAGGCTCAATTTACTCACAAATTGATTTACTGAGCGAGAAATGTGGCCCTGTTTATTTGAACATCAAGCAGATACAGTATACTCGCTGGAAGCCATGCCTTATTCTGTTGTGTGCATGACATCAGGCGGATGTATAAATTTATTGTACTTCTGGCCATTCAATTGTCAATGTAATTGTCCTGCCGGTCACTATACATCGCTGGCATAGACACAATAGATAAACAAGGATGCATTATTTCTAGTAAATAAATAATACATTTTGGACAAATGTGGTGAAATTGGCATAGCAAACAAGACTGTGTTCTTAGTTGCCTTTACTTGTTAAATAAATGAATAAAAAATACTTTCAAGTGGGATTGCGACTAACGATTATTTTAATAATTAACCTTTAATTAATTAATTGTCAATTAATCTTTAAACGCGTTTAAATGGCCATCCCTTCATTGTGTGACAGTGCAGAAAATGCATAAACAAAAATCATTTATTTTCCAGTTATTTTAGTGATTGTTTTCCAAAGCAAAAGCACATTTTGAATCAGTCCACTTTCATGGAGGACAAGAGAAATTGGGAAATGTTTAGTGTTGAGAATTGAAATTCACATGAGCATTTGGCCAACCGTAAGGGAAATAAGGTACCTAAATGAGTGATTGATTACACAAAGGAATTATCTGTTCAGTATATCATTGCACCTATACTGACAAGTTAAAAATAAAGACTTAATAGGGCAGCATAATAATTATGATGCCTTGTATTCTTATTAAGCTGTGATTTGAAAGACACTACTGTACTTTTTTTACATGAACCACATATATAGGTTCATTTGCACAAAGTATCGATATCAGATCAATATCGCCGACACTGGCTTGAATTTTACTCAGTATCTGATTGCAAGGGAAATCATTGATGTGTCCAACATTACTACCTACTGTGCTAAGCCTGTTACGAGTCAAAATGAAATGATCCTATGAATGTACACGTGTGTGTATTGTTTTGCGTGATGTATGAGTGTCTGGACTGTTTCATCAAGTATTCCAATATTTTGCAGGCTGACCCCAAAGATTGGCTTCCCCTGGAGCGAAATCAGAAATATTTCCTTCAATGACAAGAAGTTTGTCATCAAACCCATTGACAAGAAATCTCCGGTATGGAAAAACTGAAAAAAGAACATTATGTACACCTTGACATGCCAGTTCTTAAAGTAGTCCCCGCGGGAATCTTCAGAGGAAAAGTGTAGATTTCACAGCTTGAAACTTGATTTTCCGCGAGCAATAAAAAAAAAAAGACATGAAATGACCAGTAATAAAGCAATTTAATGCACTCATGAATTAGAAATGTTTCAAGAAATGATCTGCAAAACCAATACACCGTTGAACATTGTGGTTACAAAATAATCAACATCACTATTCTCGACATCACTTGAAGGCAGATTTATTTCATAGTAATTATTATTCTAGATTTTATTTTACTTATTAATAAAGTGCTAAACATTTTACCAAACTATCAGAGCAAGTGATATTCAAGCAAACTTGTTGTCAGCATACCGCATACAGTATAATAAATGTAATTTCCTCAGAATAATTCCTTCACCTCCTCCGTTGATATCAGATCATTATAAACTGAGCCCCTCCGCGTTGGATCCCATTTTTTTGGTCATGTGAACCAAAATACAATTAGGCCTCACGTCCTGCAGTGTGAACGTAGCCTCTCTGACCGCGACATCTAGCTGCCGGGATTATTTCCGCGGACTGATTTCAATTCCGCAAAGAGCTTTGAAATTCTGTGATCGTGGAGTCGCGGATTCCTGCCGGGGACTAATTAAGAATTCTTATTTAAGAGAAATGTATTTGGTCTTTTGCAGACAAACTAAATGTCAAGATGTTAGCCGTTTTAGCTTAAGTGAATGACCTGGAAAGAATGTTTAGTCTTTGTTTTATGAGCTCGCACATGTTTTAGCCTTGAAAGCCTTTCACAACTGCTATCTAATGATTACCACACGGACATGCTGCTTCACATCTGTTCACTGTGCCTGTCAACAGGTGTAGCACATGACCAGGGCAAATTCTAATGTTCCCACGCACGTAAATTCCAGTTTGTACTGAAATGATTATTACAAATGTTGCTTTACGGGCACATGTCCGAGAAGTCCACCATATCAAAACTGTACAATGAATTAAGATTCTAAGGTATTGTGTCATCAATCAAAACATAAATGCTTGGTGCTTTTTGTGTGAAAGGACTTTGTTTTCTATGTACCCCGTCTTCGCATCAACAAACGCATTCTGGCACTGTGTATGGGAAACCACGACTTGTACATGCGCAGACGCAAACCCGACACCATTGAGGTGCAGCAAATGAAGGCCCAGGCGAGACAGGAGAAGAACAAGAGGCAGATGGAGAGGTACAAAGTAAAAGGCAATGATTAGTTCTTCTCTTTTTTTTTTCTTTTTTTTTTTACAGTTTACAGTGTGTTCTCTGTACTTAAGGAAGAACTGTCAGGGGATGGAGTTGTTTCAGATGTGTATTTATGCACAATTCTCCTGTCAGGGCTCTGCTTGAGAGCGAGAAAAAAAAGCGTGAAAATGCTGAGAAAGAAACCGAGAAGATTGCTCGTGAGACCATGGAGCTCATGGAGAGATTGCGACAGATTGAGCAGCAGACAAAGAGAGCTCAAGATGGTCTGACAACTTTTTGAACATAACAATTGATTGTTTGCGAACATTTTAAAAAACTAAAGTGGCTTGCCATATTGAAATATTCATGATTTGAGAATTTTCTCCTAGAGACCGTGTACAGTAACAGTGGCGTGTATGGTGTGTTGTGCATTATGTGTGCTGGATGTTGAATTTCAGAGTTGGAGGAACAGACTCGCAGAGCCATTGAGTTAGAGAAGGAGAGGACGCTTGCACAGGAGGAAGCCGAGAGCCTGCACAACGACCACAGGGCTGCCATGCAGGCTAAAGAAGCCCTGCTACAACTTCCCCAGTCAGAGATGAAGAGTCAGGAAGAGCTGGTACATGTCCCCAATTCACCGTTAGACCAGGGGTCGGCAACCCAAAATGTTGAAAGAGCCATATAGGACAAAAAAAACCCCAAAAACAAATATGTCTGGAGCCGCAAAAAAATAAAAGCCTTCTATAAGACTTACAATGAAGGAAACACATGCTGTATGTATCTATCAGACTGGACTGTCTCATAATTGTTTGTTATTCATTCCTTTGTTGTGTGTTCGCAAACGGCCCCCATAGAATTTATTTTGGAATTTCCTCGCTTGATTTTTTTGTTTTGGTGCATTATTTTTGCTTTTCTTAGTGTCAGCGAAGTGATCATTAATATCCGTTTTTCTGAGGCTGTCTTTGAACGCCTCTCGAGTCGAAAGAGAAGAGAGAAGGCACCGAGTCAGACGGAGTGTTTGTCGAAACTGTTAAAAGCATAAACCACCGCTCTCCTTTTTCGGAGCTGCAACATGTATCTATATCTATTCGTCAAACATTATTTATAAAGCTCCAGGGAGCCGCTAGATGTCGCTAAAGAGCCGCATGCGTCTCTGGAGCCGCATGTTGCCGACCCCCGCGTTAGACGAACCTACATTTATGAAATCGTATGATTTGAAGTACGTCTGCTTTACTACTGTACAAACGTGCTGACGCTAGTTCATGTATGTCATTCCCACATGCGCATTTCCACTGGCTCTCATTTGTTTGCTCCCGAAGGGGGCAAAAGTAAGACTGTCTGTCAGAGAGAAGGCGCTCCTCTGCACTTTGAAGAATCTCTTGAAAACTCATCTCTTTTGAGAGCATCTCCTCGCCTGTCTTAACACCTTAACGTGTGTAACTAGTCTCCACCTTGCAATGCTTCACTATTGTGACTAGTTTCAAGTAAAAATAGAGCTACCGTGCTACTCGTATTGTGTGAGATGGCAAGGAGTAGGTATTATAGATTTGGTTATTAACATGAATCCAAGTGTGCCCCACAGGCACGCACGCACACACACACACGCACGTGCGCACACACATTCAAACCTATTGTCACAACAGAGAGAGCACAGTGACCTTAGATTAGGAGCACTCTTAACTCTTTCCCCATTTGTGTGCACCTGTGGATAGGCCACTGAGCTGGCAGAGCTTACCTCGAAAATCTCCCAGCTGGAAGATGCCAAGAAGAAAAAGGACGAGGAAGCACTGGGATGGCAGAAAAGGGTGAGAATTAACTGGAGAGGAAAGAGCCAGATAAAGGCGGAATCAAAAATGAGCTAAGAGGGATGTCAGACACTACTAAGTGAACAGGGTATAAGCGAAGATATATAGAAGAAAGGAATCAAACAGTGTCAAAAATGTGACAAGATTGAGAAGGTATTGGCATTTTTTTTTGATAAACCACAGTCTCGTAAATCTATTTAGGATCCAACATAAAACCCTGGATTTAGATGCTCACATTGAAATGTGTCATTGTTCAAGTACAGTAGCCACAAATTCATTTTCTGCCCCTTCAAACTGTAACTGTGTCCCCAAAATAAAAATAAAAAATTAAATAAAAGCATCCTGCATTTTGTCATAGGTACACTTTCACATCCAATTGATATAATAATTTCCAAAACCTAAATCGACTCCCAAACCATGCAAACTCAAATGATAAATATACATGCTTTGAATGTATAAAATGTGAAATGAGCGCTTAGCATTCACTCATTGACACGCACACATTCATTCATTGGGAGGTCGCCGCCATGCACAATGCTACCAAGTCCACCGGGAGCAAATAGGGCTCAGTATTAACTTTTTTTTTTTTTTTTAAACTGGCCAACGACAAGTCAGCTGGCACATGCTCCAGTTCTTGCTCACTCAGTCTGTGACCCTTAATTTTAAGAGTGCACAATTTTAATAAACGGATGGATAATCCATTCATTTATTTTATTTGTCCACATTCCAGCTTCTTTTTACTCTCTTCATTTTGGGAATGTGTACCTAATGTTTTCTCCAGTAATAGTCAGGAGAAATGTTCTGTTCAGCATAGGGAATGGATGAGCTTACACTGACAAAAGGCGGACATGGTCCACAAATAAATCAACATTGTCTCATTGTGTACGTACATACTGTGTATGTTATGGCTGGCGAGGATGTAAACACCTGTAAAAGATCTCCACTTCCTTAAATATGTGAATGTATTTGTTGACAGGCAATGATGGCAGAAGCCGATTTTGAGAAAACCAAAGAGGAGCTCAAGTCAAAAATAATGGGAATCCACATCCAGGATTCTGCCCACCCTCTCATGCATGATCACGACGAGACCGATGAGAGCAGCGCAGAGGCGAGCGCTGAGTTAATGTCTCCTGGCACCGTACGTGACCGTAGTGAGGAGGAAAGAGTCACAGAGGCACAGAAGAACCAGAGACTGCAGAAAAACTTGAAGGTATGGATAAAGGAATATAGAACCAGCTCCAGTATTTTGATTTGAGATTTAGATGTCTCTCTGTCACTGAAATGTGTCCCAAAAAGATGTTCGTTAAAGAATTAATTCCACTCAAAACCTTCCCCCATTCAAAGTACAGTAACTGTTGGACATCCAGACTGACTTGGAGGTGATTAGTTGTTTTTTTTGTTTTTTTTTAATGGTTTCCAACTAACCTGTGCATTTACCCAGAAAACTCGGTAACCTTTTTGACAACACATATATTTCTGAGACATTACCTGATTTTTTATTTTTTATTTTTTTTTACACCATCACTACTAAATGATAGACTACAGTGACTTTGATGTCTTATAAAAATGTTAATCCTGCAATTGCAATCAACTGATAATGTGTGCAACTGACTATGGTTTATGACTAAACAGACTCAGCTGCTGCGGTCATTTCAAATACCGATAGCTCAAATAGCACCGATGCCACCTCTTCTGCAGTTCATGGTGTCCATGACGTTTGCTCAATTTGTTGGGTTTTCCATTCATACATGTTTGTGTATGTTTTTGATCGTGTTGTTAAATGGACATCTTAATTGGCATCTTTTTCGAGGAACTAAGTGCACTCGACATAATTAAACGTGTTGTAGGTAGCTTGTCATTCAAGTGGCTTCATTCACGCCGGATATGTCATCCACAAAGTCTATTACTCCTGGAATAAAATTGGACTCCAAGCAAAACACGACACCGTACGATGTTGCATAGAATCTCCAACACGGAAATGGATTTAATAACTACGGACAAAAGAATGTTGTCAGATTGGGATTGAGGGGAGGGGGAGAAGGGGGGGGGGGGGGGAGCCTTTTGAATAGTCTCAGCGATGAGGATTCCATTCTGTGTGTTTGTGTTCTCTTTCAGTTCCTGAGTACTGAGCTTGCTCGAGCTGTAGACGAGAGCAAAATGACCGCAAATGACCTGATCCACGCTGAGAACGTAAAGGCCGGCCGTGACAAATACAAGACCCTACGTCAGATTCGTCAGGGCAACACCAAACAGCGCATTGATGAATTTGAGTCCATGTGAGAAATGTTCACTGATGGACCGCATTGGATCTAATACAGAAACAGAGACGTCGAGTAGTACTGAGTTGATGACATGATTGCATCTAAGAACGAATGAATAGACTTCATGAAACAACAAATAATATACTGTGACTGCATGTCCTTGATTTCAATTTTACATCTGAGACTTAGCCTGTGAGAAAATGACATGAGTCACTGGAAGCGTGCACTCACCATAACAGACCTGCAAAATCTAACAAGAGCCAATACAAAATATTTAGGGCACATTACATTGTAATTACATTGCTTATATGTCAGTTGCTCCATGTACAGCACTTTGTATGCAGCGATGGCTGTTTGAAAGTGCTCTATAAATACAGTTGAGTTGAGTTGAACTCATTGGTCAATTCATTTTTAATACACAGCTCTTGTGTTGGATCTCAACGTGTGCAGGTATGTGGTGTGTGATGTATCAAAGCAGTATTTTCTGCTTTATTGACTTGGTATATTTAGGTCGCTATTAACTATTTCAGGGACAGAGGTTACTACAGTGCACAGCTTATATGTTATCAGCTTACAGGGTGCATGAAAGGGTTAATGATACAGCTAGATCTCCGTTTTTCATTTTGCTCTCACCAAATGTGAATGCTGTTGTTCTGATACCAATTTTGGGACCCTGCTTACCGAATCCGATACACGGTTGGTCAATGTCAGGCAATGCCAATACCGTAATGATATCACACTGTTTTTAAAAAAAACAAAACATTTTTTTCTTAGAATTGTAAAGGATTGCATTCTCACTTGGTAAAATCATTCATAGTTCAGAGTTAAATCATCACTTGTGAGGTATTTGCAGCAACATAGTAAACAGGTTTAATCTCCAAGCATTTCTCTATTCTGATTCTTTGTGGGAACAAGGTGAAAAAAAAATGTGCACTGGAGGGCAAGGCACAAGAATGTTTATTTTCATCTCCCACTTCCCTGTTTATAACTCATTCAGTACCAGCCAATTCTGGACCAAGTCTGAAAAGACGTTTAAAAACGTCTTTGGGAGTGAATGAGTTAACCAATTAGGCCATCCCAAAATCCTGAAAAGTCATTGATGGTAAAAATATTGTTTTAACTACAGTATACAGTAAAAATAAATACAGCTTCACAAACCTTTACCGAGACACTCAAATGTTAGAAAGATGTTGAATTCAAAGGAGGCAAGGGCCATCCCTTGCTTCCTTTGAATTTTCCTTATGTGGACCTTGGTTAAAAAAAGGTTGGACACCTCTGATTTAAATGAAGAAGCCAAACAGATATTTTTCAATGAACTGGTGTACTTGTCTACAAATGTTAATTCTACTTAATTTTGTCTATTTTTGACAAGCAATAATAGCGAACATATGAAATGGATGTTATTCAGAAAATGCTTTCTCTTTCAGTAGAGAGCTTTTAAATGTTTTTGAACTTCATGAAAATAAGTTTCCAAATGAGTGTGCCTATGTTACTGAGGTCACACTGTTGGGCTTGAAAGAGCTGAGGTGTTGAAATAAAAAAAAACACACGTTTTTTTGTTGTTGTTTTTTTTTAACACTTTGATAACAGACCATTTTGGGTCCATCGGAGCTTAAACGTTCACAAAATATGCTGCCTCAAATATTTATTAACAAAAGAAAGAAAGATGTCTGTCTTCTCGTGACGATGCACTTTTTGTGTGCTATCCAACGAAAAACAGAAAAGAAAACATGAAATGTTTAAAAGTATTGTTTTGAGCAGTATGGTGCCATTGCTATTGATAGAAATCATTTTGGTTCTTGTTTTTTTTCTTCGCATTTTTACATTTGATCAAGCAAATACATAAAAAAACCTCATGTGTGCCTTGGGCAAAACCAAATGATGGCCTGAGTTTCTTCTCAGTGAATTTGTAAAAGGAGTTATTGTACCCCATCCGGTGGTGGGGTTACATAAGATTCATCACCACCCCTGCCCCCTCTACCCCCCCTAACCGATTCTTTGAGCACAAGACCCTGTTGTGAAAGCAATTCTGCTCGAATGATCAAATCGTTTTCATCAATTTTAATCATCTACTTAAACTGGAAGTGCTTTCACAAATGGGACGGGGTCGGGGTGGGGGGGGGGGGGGGGGTCAGGGAATGGTCGTCAGAGTCTTCAGTCAGGTGGGAGACATTCGTTTTTGTCGCTTTGTGAAGTACTTTGTGTTGCTTTTGAAGTCTGAAAGTTGCCACCCAAATCAAGGATTGATTCGTTGATTGACTGATGAATCAACGGCGCAGCTGAGAGGACCGAGGAAATCAGAGAAAAATGTTACATGATCAAGTAAATGCCACGGGAAAGAGACGTGCATGTTTTTCTGTGGTGAGGAATAAAATACGTCGGCTCCTCTCATTTAAAAAAAAAAAAAAAGAACATACACTACTAAAGATGTAATGAGGGTTATTCCAGACCTACCAACATTACACAGAATGTCCATGTTTTTTAGTCAAAAACAAGTCGCACAATTCCAGACCGCCCTAAGACAAATGAACAAACACCAGCACTTTATGTTCTTCAGTCTCATTACATTTTTGGCAAACCGGCAGTGGTTACTTCTGTGCAATGTTCTTTTTTTAAAGCCCAACATTCTTTGAAGCTGTAATGAATCAAAGTGTGGAGGATAAAGATTTTTATCTGAAACCATCAATGATTCAAAAACCCCACACATTTTGGAACGTGCCTCAAGCACGACCATGTGGGCATGCGAGAAAAGAGGCATGCGTGCTACACACGCTGTGCGCTGCACTTCTACTGGAGCAGTTCATCGGGAATAAGCCATGTGATATTCAGTTAACTTCACCAAGGAAAATATGTTTTCATTCTTGTTCGGTTATAAACAAGGTTAGGAAGAATTAATAACCGGGGGCAGAATTTTGCAGAAGAATGCATGACAAAGTACAGATCGCTGGTAACTGGCAACACTTCTCAGAAGGGTGAAGCTTCATCGAACCACTGGCGCAGGGAACGAGATTTGTGTGAATTTTATTGTGGTGATTCTGAGCTCTGCGGACATGTGGTGGTGGATGGGCGCTTTTCATTCATAAAGATGGCGACCGCATGCATCGAATCCTACGAATCATTGCAGACACTTACAATCAGGGTGAAAGCCTCGGAGACCGCTCCAAGTGCCCACTTCACACATCTACGGGCATCAATCCACTCATGGAGGTCTGCATGCAGTTCCTCGTAAACATATTTTGCACCCTTTGACCTCCTGCATGGATTCTAACAAATCAGTTTCTGACTCCTCCATGTTAAGGACTATCAACGCACCTCTTGCACACAGCACTGAGAATCAAGTTTACACTAACAACGGTGTAAAAAGCCTAATGCGCCAAGCTGCTTATTCTAGCCCCCCTTGCCCTCCTGTGCAAATTTAGACCATGCCTCATGCCAGATTTTTATTGGGCATGAAAGTAGAGCCCTTACAGTTAGTGGTGGCGTGTACGAAATGTGCGCTCGCATTAGGCGGCATGGCTGGTGAGGCAGCAAAGTAAATGATACAACAACAATACAATGCGTTAGTTCTTGAAGCGCTTCTATTTAGAACATTCACACAAACGAATTGCTCATTCGAATGAACCGTTCTAGCCGCGACTACCACTCCTCTCCAAAACAGAAAACACGAATGCACAGTGACAAACTTAGCTGAGCTGCACCCCTGATTATGTGGCTGTATTTATTTGGTCTGTGCTCTACTAAATATCATTCTAATTAGAAATGAGCTGTTGGGTTTATTATGATCCAATAATCAAAATGAATGTGTCTGTAACATCTACTCGATGAAGATAGCTTGCATGTTTGGGCAAAATAAAAGCAGCTCTGTCATTCGTCTTCACTTGTTTGCTGTCCAACTGGTTTAAGTCATGGACATGAGAAAGGCAATCCTATTCTTAGGTCATCTTGGTCTTGTGCTTGTTAGTGGTGTACTGACAATGTCATCAGGAACAAAGCAAACCGGGCCATTCATAAGTACTCTATGATTTTGGACATTTCAAGTTGTGGCAATGTGATGCGTTCTGCTGTCTTACTGGTTTCTTCGCTGCATCATCATAGCCACAAAAAAAAACAACAACAAAAAAAACAGCTCCTGGTTGTGTAGAGCTTGGATTGAAGCTTTTTAGTTTCGGTCATTTTGCCCCCTTTAGTTCAAGCGGTGCAAAACGTCCAAGATTCATAATGATAGCACAGATGGATTCGAGAATGGATGTGAGAGACTGCCTTTAGACTGGCCCATGACAATTCCTACATACAACCTGTATATCAACCCAAAACCTTTAACGTATGCAGATGCATCTCAGACAGCAAAAGCAGCAGCATTTAGTTTTGGAGGGGGTGGTTTTGTTTGTTTTTTGGGGGACGTTTTTTTTTTTTTTGTGATATCACACATCTTATAGTGAGGAACGAAAAAGTGCACTTTCTTATGAAAAGATATGGTGTGAATGTTAAGATATTAAGTAGTGTGCGTGTGTGTGTGTGTCTGTGTCTGTGTGTATATAAAATATATTAATGACACTCTTAGGCTGCTGTAATCACAACTCTCAACATTTGAGCAGCTTTCCGTATACATATTCTATTTCAAGGTTTTTCTTCAAGAATATGACCTGATCCAGATGATCAGCAAGAAGCAAACAGCACTGCGCTTTAACGACATCAGCAGCTCTACTAAAAGTTCATTCAGCGGGAACGCACGCTGGAATGAATAGATAGGTAGCTCTTGGAAGAGGTACTGGCTTTTTCCACCATGCAAGTCTCAAAGAATGTGAAGGCAATAATGTTCTCGCAGAGTTGCTCACTAGTGTGTGAAAAAAGGCTCACAGGGTTTCACAAAACAGGTACGAGAGTCACCTTTTCTTGCATTCTTGTATGTTCGCTTTTGTCTGTGTGGACGCGGTGTCTCATTTATTAGCGTGACCTTTTGTCATTGTTATGTTGCTTCTAGTATTTAGCTGCTGAGCGAACAGGAATGAGCAGGGGTGCTCCGAGGTGGGTGAATGGAGGAATTTTTTGGGGGGGTGAGAGATTAGCATTTTAACATGGTTTACAGTTCAAATCATGTAACCTTTCTATTTTACTTGCATTCTTTTTTTGGGGGGGTCATTTCTATTCTTCCTTTTGCCTGTTTGCGGTCCCCCCTTGATGTGTGCAGTATTTGACTTGATAGCCCTTTTTCACTGCCAAAGAATTGGACAACTTATTTGTGCTCACATTTAACAGGCATATAAACACTTCGCTATGAATATGATTTGTGCCCCCAAATCTTTTTTGTTCATCCAGTGCGCCGTCTCAGCTGTGTAGCCTTGAATGAATCCGCGGTAAATGAAATTTAGAGTGACACCCTGTAGACAAAGGTATGAATACAACTACTTTACTCATGTACAACTGCTGTGAAGTGATTACATTTTTAAACGAATTAATCACACTGTTGTAATAATAATTAACAGCAAACGCGTTTTGATCAAAACGGTAAATGATAGCAAAAGAGCCTCTTGTCTTTTCAAACATCCTTTAATGACGATAGCAGCATTAACATACACACACTCTCACGAGAGTCTGCGACTCCGCAACATGAGCAACACTGAATTATTGTATCGCTCCAATATATGCACAAACACAAATGGGGTATGATATGACACCTGTGTCTTTTTTGTGTTATTTTCAATACGTAGCCTCAAACTAAAGTACAGTACAATAATACCAAAGTCACTTAGCAAAATCAAGTCAACCTTTAAACTTGCTTTATCGACATGAATTTCAACTGCATATGAACACATCGACATAAGTGTCAAAACATTTCCAAAATCTTGACATCCATCCATTATCTGAACCGTGTATCCTCATGAGGGTATCAGGGTGTGCTGGAGCCTATCCCAGCTGTCTTCGGGCAGTAGGTGGGGGACACCCTGAACTGCTGACCAGACAATTGCAGAGCACACAGAGACGAACAACCATCCGCACTCACACCTCGGGACAATTTAGAGTGTTCATTTAACCTACCAAGCATGTTTGTGGAATATGGGAGGAAACCAGAGTACCTGGAGAAAACCCAACTAGGCCCGGGGAGAACATGCAAACTCCACACAGACGGGCTAGAGCCAGAATCGAACCCATGACCTCTGCACTGTGAGGCAGATGTCCCAACCAGTCGCCCACCATATCAACCGAAGTCTTGACATTTTCAGCATTTTCTCTGTCCGTCTTCTCTTATTTTCATTCAAACCTCAAGTTTATTCATTTAATTTATTTCTTGTTTTTTCTTCTCATCTCCTCTTTTTTTTTTCTTTTACATACCAACAGTGGGGGAACAGTGAGTTGCCAACACATGAGTGCCATGACAGGGTCCTCCTGCTTGAGCATCCATCTGCAAGGTTCTCTCTGTGTGCCAATTCCCTTGGAGGTGATGAGGATCTGACGTGTAGCATTGGAAGTCCAGTTGCTTGGGAAACCCCTGGGACTCTGCACTTGAAAACCGGGGACCATTTGTCTCTTTTGGAATGCAAAATCTAGCAAAAAGCGTGTTCAGCTTTTTCATCGTTTGTGTACTCATTGTAGATGCAGTATTTCAACGAATCTCAGTGTTATCGGAAATCACAAGGTACAGTCAAACCTCGGTTTTCGAACGTCTCGGCTCTCAACCAATTCGGTTTTCGACCAAAAATGTTGAGTTTTTTATGTCTCGGATGACGAACAAATTTCGGTTCTCGAACAAACTGAGTGCACTTGAATGCATCTTTTGACTCCTCTCACCTTCCTTACATGAGGAAGTGACGCTTCCTCAGGTGGACGAGGAAGTGACGCTTCCTCGTGTTGCTTTCCATTGTGAGCAGACGTGTTCAATAAACATTTTTATTTTAAAAAGAGCGTGGTTTCGGTTTTCGAACAGCCTTTTGGAACGGATTATGGACGAAAACCGAGGTTTGACTATAGTTTGTGTTGTTTGAATTCACAAAACTCCATAGCTACAATACTCACTTCCAAGGTTGCTCCAGAAACGGTGTGGAAGGCAGTGGCTCTTTTTGTTGAGTTCTTTTCATTTCATAGAGCATCTGTCATGATATTACGAGCTTGGTTCTTTCTGAAGAAAGTCCAGGCCACCACACCAATGAACCTGCTCTCAGTCAACATTTGATAATGCCTTGATGTCACTCATGGATTTTCCGAAGTGCTTCACCTTTCCTTGATCTTGGTGCAACAATTCTCCACACTCTCAGAACAAGGCCATTGTGTCCTGCCAGCTCTAATTTGACTTGAACATATGCTCTACCTCCCACTGGCACCTTTTTGATGTGCTCAGGCCGCTCACGAGTGTTGTTACATGAAGCAGTTCGGAGTCAGCGGATGTCGCTACTCTGATTTTGTCTAAACCGCTTAAAGATGTGCGCCACACTAGCCACGCAGCGGGCCACATCACTGTGCATTGTGTTAACCGTGTTAATGTTGATCAGTAGACTCCATGACAGCATCTGCAACAAACCATTTTTCCAGGAGCATATTTAGCTAGGGGGTTGAACCTCATGAGCTGCATGAGAAGAGGCTGGCATTGTACCCTACTTTGTTCCAGCTACAGTTATTGGTGAGTGGAGTGTGAGCAATTACAAGCTTAAACTGTTTCAATCCATTAAGATATCTGTCAAACTTCTCGCATGCCCACATACCAGCCACTGCTTCCCCCAGTCGTGTTTCAGGGATGAGTGAGTGATAGGTCTGTTCACAGATGATGTTCACATCTGCTTCTGTGTCAATCTTAATCTATACTGATTTTAGTTTTACTCGAACCCAGTAACAACGTGAAGGCCTGTTGCTCTCAAGACCCATCTCTCTCCTTTTGGTGCTGCCCCAAGGAAATACGGCTGCTGCTCTGCTCGCTGTGTAAGCTCACTCGCCGCTTTCTAATTCCTGTTCCAATGTCCCACTTTGCTGCATGAGTTGCATATGGATTTCTTAGCAGGGCCATTTTCATTCTTCTTATGCTTTGCATTCCCAAATATTCCACATTGTCCATTGTATCCTTGCCTTTGCTTACCCTGGTATTTGGTGGGCCCCTTGGACTTGTTTGTGACTTCACACACCAGCCCAGCTGTTTGTCTTCGCGTAGTAATTTGAGAAGCCACCTCTTCACACTGCCTGACCATACGGGTGTTCACACGGCAACTTTTGCTCCGGTGCAGCACTGGGGCTACCCAGTACGTTCACACGTACAAAGACACACCGGTGTAGCCCCTGAAAACAGTTTAAACCGGATCAAATTTAACCCTGCTCAAGGAGGTGGTTTAAAAATTTGCTCCGGAGTAAATGCTCGTTTGCGGGTCAGCACCGACGTAAAATGGTACGTGTGAACGCTACAGGGGTAGACTCGCTACGCATGAGAAGAGTTAATTACATACGGCTAGAATGCGTTGCTTTCGTACTCTGTTGTACTTCCGTCATTTTTCCGTTATTTTTCCTTTTGTAGGAGACTGGACTGTCTCGGAGTTGTTTGTGTAGTTTGTTCCTCTGTTGTGTGTTCACAATCCCTCCCCCATAGAATTTATTTTGTGATTTCCTCTCTTGATTTTCTGTTTGGCGCATTATGTTTGCATTTCTGAGTGTCAATGAAGTCATCGTTGATTTACGTTTTTAGGGGGCGGTCATTGAACGCCTCTCGAGCAGAAGGCACGGAGACCGAGAAGGAGAAGGACGTGCCTGTAGTTGCTTGAGTTAAACAAATTAATGAAGTGTATGTTTTAAAAAGAATTGCACGGCCGCAGAAACTGAAGTGTGAACGCAAGTGCGGCAGCACTGGGGTAAACACGCTTCGCTTTAGTCAGCAGCTTTTTACGCGTGAACGCTCCACAAAATTTGCTCCGGCGTAAGATATATCGCAACAAAATACGTCGGTGCAGCACCGATGCAAATGTGTGCCGTTTGAACACCCCTCATCTCTATGGTCATTCGTCATCTGGAGCTTTTATGAAAGACCTTTTTCCAATCGTCCCTCGACGAATATACTTCTCTTGGCTCATGCTGAAGTCACAACGTTCCGAGAGTTTGGATAAAGCCCTAATGAACGTCTCCACCTTTTCTCACCCGGTCACCGTGTGCACTGGTGGAAACATGCGTATTCAAGTATCAAATTCCTTTGCGGCACAAAGTATTCATCGAACTTACCGAGCACTTGCTGAAAGTCATTTCTGTGTCTGTCCCGGAGGTAAACGATCCGACGATGTTTTTCCGACTAGTTAGCCGTGGCGTATATCAGGTTGCTCATCTGCACTGCGCCGTCTTCTCTTGTTTTATGTGTAGTTTTGTAGCGGTCCTCAATCTCACAAAATGCTGCTGCCAGTCCATCCACTCATTACGCTCATCAAAAGGGAGCTAGTCGGGGGATTTCACTTGCCGTTGCTTCTTGTTTACCTTTGACACCATGTCAACGATGGCACTGGAGGCTCTCGTATTTTTGCATGCCCTTTAATGGCTGTAGTAGCAGAGCAAATGCACACTCCCTTGAACAATCCACGAGACATGAGAGAAATGGAATTACCGTGGCGCTCCGGTATATGCACAGACCCAAATTTGGCAGATTAAAATCATTCTATGACAAAAACTGATGTTTACACGCATCCTTCTAATGACTTCTTGATATTCATCTTGTAAAAAATAGCTTGCAAAACCTCACACTTCCAGATTTAGTTCTGCACATGAGCACCACTCTGCAACAGCGTTGATTTGGAAGGCCCTGTGTAAGTAACTTGAGCAAGTCGTTTTGCTCTGATATTCCATCCATCCATTTTCCGAAACGCTTTATCTTCACTGCTCTGATATTATACGCCAAAAATGGTATTAAAGTTTGGCTTTGCAAAGTGAGCAATTTACTTTGAATTTCTCCAACCAGTGTCAAGCAAGTGAAACTTAAAGTAAAACTACTTGTAATACGTCTCCGTGTTTGTCAATCTTGACGCCTGTGACTCTTCTAAGTTTGGCTGCACAGATGTTACCGGTTGCCAGAGGAGGTAAATAAAACTGCGCTTACAGAGTTCATTATTTTTTAACGCATTAAATAAAGCTGGTCTGCATTAAAAAAAATTTTTTAACAAGAATTAAATATTTCCTCAACCAGTTTTTCGCACTGCAAGCTATGCAGGGGTGTGGTGGCCATTGGGAATTTCTGAAAAATATATGAATGTTCCCAAATGGCCGCTATATTTCTGGGCCGGTCCTGGCCATCACGGCCACAAGCAGCTGTCCACCCGGTTCAACAATTTCGTTTCAGCGCATGACGAACACATCCCATCGCCGACTATGACTCGGACCAAGACAGCACATTGACAACTACCTTTAAGTGCCTGACGGCCAAAAGTTGGATTCTCTCTCTCTCACACACACACACACACACACACACACACACACACACACACACACACACAGACCACGCATCAACCTTCAGCCCATCAACGGTTTATTTTTCGGGGAGTGACAGCCGCTGTTGACAAATATTGCTGGGTGGTATTTTGGTCCCAGTTCTAGGTAGCGCACTGGCCCAGCCGCGCAGCTTAAAGGGAGCACTGGGCAACACTAACTAGGTTCCAAGAACAATATCTGAACTGCCAAGATATTCACAGACATACTGTGTCTATTAGACCATTTTAAGAGGAGATTTCAACTCACTTCGCTGCAATGATATTTGTAGATGTTTTTCCCTCTTTTTTTTTTTTTTTAAGAAATCATTTTTTCCCATAGCCACAGTGGCTTTGAAACAGGTTATTGGGATCTTAGAAGAACCAGTTTACAAGCTGTTGTATGCATCCTAGACTTTCTGAGATGTATACGATAGTTTAAAGTGTATTTTAGTTTTCTTAGTATAAATTGCGGCTACCAGCATGTGAACACTTTTTTTTCAGCTTGGTTTTGACAAAATTACAATCCGGGATTTGCTTTTGCAGATCGACTTAAAGTCTGCCAAAATCTTGCAAAAATCATCCTGATTGCTTTTGCTCTACAGTATATGTGGAAAGTATACACCGCCTAAACAAAGACGTAAAATGACCTTGAGTGGAAAACAACCGGATAAAGCCTATTTAGAAATCAACCAAGATAAACCATGGGCCCCTCACAAGGTATGACAATGTCTGTGAGACAGTGTCTGGATACAAAAAAACAAAACAAAACAAAAAACAGGTGCATATAAAGAAAACCTCTTGCGATATTTGCATTCTACATCTGAAACTTTCTTCAAAAATGTTGGCTACTTTGTTCATGCATTTTTTTTATGCAGACCAGTGTCATTGATATTAATCTACAAAGTTAACAGCACACAACACACACAAAAAAACTATATATATATATATATATATATATATATATATATATATATATATATATATATATATATATTTATATATATATATATAGGGTTTTTTTTGTGTGGCCTAAACTAAATCTTCCTAGTGGATAGAAAAGCTATGGGGTTCTTTTGGTCATAAACAGTGTTGTGTTTGCAGTGACTGGTCAGCATGTGTGCCAGACAGTGCAAAGGTACTTCGGTTTCCTCCCACATTCAAAAACATGCATAGTAGGTTCATTGACAACTCTAAATTGTCCCTCGGTGTGCCAACACGTCTTCTTCTTCGTCTCCTTTCTTCCCCTTATCCAAACTACGCCTCCCCATTGATACAGTCTTCTCCGTAGTGCCCCTAGTGGTCGGAGTGATACACCACCGCATGTTTTTTATTTATTTATTTTTTTTAGCACTTACAGTACATTGAAAAAGTCATGGGCATGTCTTGGTGGATGCCTGATGAGAAGACGTGAAGTTATCAATATAAATGCATGTGTACGGTACACGTTGAAGCCACTCAAGCAAGCTTAGCTTAGCTCGCTAGCTGCGAGACTAAGAGAGACGGGCTTGTGATCAACACATCCCTCAGCAGAGATCAAGTGTGATGTGAACGTAGCTGAACGCGTGACTAAATCCGTCCATTGAAGAAATATTTGTGGGTTTTGAAAGACTTTTTCAGAAAAAAAAAAAAGACAAGACACAACGTCCACTATGTGGACTTTTTCAAGAGCAGGTTTGCTCATTTGTGAGAATGACATTAATCGTGCATGTTGGACCGTTCACGCATGACGTGCGCACTCAATGAAATTGCAATGCATTCCCTCGCACAAATTTGTGGCCCCCAACACACTCTGGTGTTGCGTGATGGTGCCCTACACACTTTGCATTATCAGTGTCTGGGGCGCAGCAGCCCTGCCGGTCCCATATCCAGGTAGTTCGTTCACAATTACGCTGGTTTTCAGCTAAATGTCATTGAAAAAAGTGATCGAATCGGTTTCAAACTGCTCAATTATTTTCGATCGTATCATTCTAAATGGTACAATAATGTACTTGAATCAAATCTACCAATCTATTCGTGATACAAATGAATCTGTTGATTAAAGTACTCGTTACACCCATAATATATACAGCAGATCATAACACTTAACTAAAATGAATGTCAGGCATACAAACAAGGTAGCCAGAATCAGTTAAACACTAAGCTAAAAAGATATATCATGAGCCCCCCCCCCCACACACACACAAATATCCGTGCTCTCTGTGGCACTAAGCTCCTCGGAAAGACGATGTCAGTGAAGAGGGGCCCTAGATCTGCTTTGACGTTTCTCAGTAAAACTTGGGTTTCCACATGTATCCTGTGTCTGACATCATTCGAAAGAAGCTTCTTTAGACATACAATAGGAAAGCCATCAACATCTTCAACCCCAGTGGTGAAACAACTTCACATACAAGGTCCTCTGTCTGTACTTCAGACATGTTTCTGAAGCCATGATTTTTTTTTTCTTCATTTGATGAATGTATAAAATTTGATGGATGCACTCAAACCAAAGTATGTTTTTTTAAATCACTGGAACATCGTGTGCAACAAAAGTTGGAAGATATTTACACTTGGAAAGTGCGATTCCTACTTTCATGGTAAATTTAATGACTAACATGCCTGTTGGTGCTGCTTTTCAATGCAGACGACTAAAAGAATGGTTACATTTGTATTTGAAAGACTGCATCATGGTGTTTTTACCCAAAGAGTGCCATTAACCGAAAGTCCATGCCGCTCGAGGTCGTTTCATTCACAGGGCAATAAATTGATCACAAACTGGACTGTTCTGATTGTCTTGGAAGACTCTCATTCGAGCAGTCGTCATCGGTTCATGCACACGGCTAGTCAGAACAGCACCAGCCTCACATGAGAGCCAAAGTGTCTTACCCAACCACAAGAGTGCAGTCGTTGCGTTCCATTCAATACCCAGAGGAAGTATTTACTGATTTATTAAGGTTAAGCTTGTATGACACCAAAAACATGTGATCTTGGGGCACTCAACACAATAGTGGTCTTGTCTATTGAGCAATGCTGTTACAACTGATATTTGTCCTCATTTCAACTTTTACAATCGAGAATAACTTAAAGTGGGAACACCGATTTGCTGATGAGGCCTTAGAGGTAGTCGTGCCTACACGGTCACTGAAGCAGCACTCCATTCATGACAGCAGGTGTTCCTCCACAAAGATTCCATGTAAATCAAATTTTATGGCACCCTAGATTTTTGTCGCTCATTTTGCCATGAATTGCATTTCCAGTAATAGTTTTCCAGTCAATCAGGTTTCTAAAAGGTCAGTACTCAAGCAGACAGCTTGCATCAGAACAGCGAAGTGTCAAGTCCAAGCATGGGGGAAAAAAAAGCGAAGGCTGCAGGCCCAACATCAACGCTGTGCGGGTGTGATTATACACTGGAACAGATACTTTACTCCCTGTCGTAGGGCACTGGAATTGCTGAGCGGACAAAAAAAAAACATCTTTATGTTTTGTCTGTTTTGGTGGAATGTGTGCAATATTTTCACAAATGTTATCTGTTGAAGCTTTGATTCTGAGTCAAGGTGAAGCTTCCAACATATGAATAAAAATGATGGATGGTTGAAGCATTCCTGTGTCATCCAAAGCTGAAATTTTTAATGTTTTTATTTTATTTTTATAGAACTAAATCTTGCCTTTCCATCAACACAAACGGGCCCTTTGTTGCAGCGACTTTGTGTGTGCCAGATTTTATTGGTGAGTTGATATATCTTTTAGTTGCTTTCATGATCTGGGCTCTTCATATTTAAGAGCACAGTAGTTTATGACATAGTTGAAGTCATAACTTGCCAACGTAAAGGTAATGCTTTACCTCATTGACTTAACTGTTGCCATGAACTTTCATGCACATCTGTCTTTATTCCATTATATTAATGAGCAGGCTGTCTATAAGAAAATATGTATCATAAAACAATGTCCACATCATAGGCAAAGCCCCTGGGAGAACTTTATGCCTAGCAACACCCATGCTCCACACTGATCTGGGTAAAGATGCACCCTGCAACATTTCTAAAACTTGGAGTCAGTCTGTCATTTAATATTTTCAAATGTGTTTGAATGATGTGGGCTGTGGTATAATTCATTGATTTTAACCATCCAAAATGTATCTTTGTGCAATCCTGTACTTATTGATTTTATTTATTTACTTTGCGTATTTGGTAGGGATCATGAGCACATGACATTAGTCAGGAAGATAAGACGCTTTGCACCAGGTGTTATTCTTTGAGTTAATTTCCTTCCATGCACCCTCATACGCATCCCAGAAATGACAACAAACCAGACGACACATGATGCAATACAAGGCGAAAGATACATAAAACAAAAACAACTAAAAGGAGGTTGTTCCACTCAGTTTTTTTTTCCAAACCCTTAGATGCACAAATGGGTCGAAAATGACTTGCAGATGTCGTTCTCTTGCAATATCTTTGGAATTACAGTAAAAATTGCCATAATCTAATACTCCGGGCAGTCCTCATAAAACATATTTTTGACACTGTGCCATTCAAATTTCTAGCTTACCATTTACCCCAAAAGCGGGGCCTTACAATCATTCTGACTTCTTGAGTTTCATGTAGGAGGTGCCAGAAAAGTGACATTTTACATTTGAGTTTATTAATTCTTTTAACTAGCCTAGTCTTCCATAAGTGGATCAACCAAAACGTATTTCGTTTAATGGGACTTGATGGGAATCTTCTATTTTTTATCAATTGTAAGTGTCTGTAATATGTACTTTGTCAAACAAACCAACTGTCTCAGAAACGTCACCTCTATACAGTACTAACATAACGTGTGTGTGTGCGTGTGTGTCAATCATGGCTCTTGTGTGGCAGAGTATATGTTATTAAGTATCAACAAATCAACTTTATTGTGTGTATGTTTACATCATTTATGAACATTGTGTGAACGCTTGTGTGGACTCTACTACGGAACAAGGCAAGAGATCCTCCTCCGATGCAGGCCTCCAATTCCGGGGAGGTTCACAGTACAAGGTGGATTTAGTAACAACCAATCCATGGTCATTTATGTCAGAAAGAAAGGAAAGGCCATTGTGTCCTTGAGCACGATGCAGCACAGCAAAGTGGTAGATGAAGATCCTGCAAACAAAAAAAATCTTAGCTCAACCACACCAAAGGAGATGGATACACCGTGGAACAGGCCATCATCCTGCTGAAATGCTTACACTCATTTCACAACGGAGCACCCTGAATTCAAGAGTTGTGATACCAATGCATGCATGGTTGTTTTACAGCTGAAAGAAGCTTGTCACGCTGCATATGAGAAAGCAGGTGGAGGGCTGCCCCCCAAATGCAAATGCAACTCACCATTGAGGCAATGAGAAGGAGTGGAGTGACAAAATCCCTAACTCAGACACACACAAAAAAAAGTAGCACAAAGACCCAAGTACAGAGAAAGATGTGTTCGATCTGCCCAAGCAGCAGAGACCACAAAATGAGCAGTCGTCAAGTGTAATCTACCTGTCTGAAGCGATCATAGCCAGCATTATTACCCAGGTTTCCAGGGGTGGCACGGCTCCGTCTGTTGAGTGGTTGTCTCTCTATTGGAAGGTCATGGGTCCAATCCTGAGAGATGATCGATCCATGAGAACCATGTCTTGCTCATGGACCAAGATAGTGAAACCCCAGTTGCTCCTAATGTCGCAGCATCAGGTGAATGGAAAAGTGAGCAAATACCTTGCAAGGGAAGACCCATTTCCTCTATTTATTTTGCCACCACTGCAGAATCTTCGGTGAAGAGCAACAGTTACACACACTTCCACATACACTGGACCGTTTGCTGACATTGTTCTGTTGGATTTCTCTTTTTTAGTTTTCATAATATTGAGATGTTTCAAATGTTTTGAAAAGATCAAACTAAAAACATTTCAAACATTGAAACATACTTATCTCAATCAAAATGTCATTAAATAATCCAAATGATTATTCTTTGCCAATATGTGATAAAACATGTCGATGCTAATGCAGGTCCTTTTTTACCCTCTTATGAGAAAGTCTAGGCAGGGCGCACAAAGTGAATTTCGTAGAATACATTTACTCTTAATCGATGAAACTGAAAGTACTGAGTTAATTGTACTCCAAACGATTAAGAACAATTTTTTTGGTTCTGAGAACATAAATTACACACCTTCATTTCACTGAGAGTAGCGGGAGGGGCCTCGCGTACTCTGAAGAGATTTTGATCCATTTTTAAGATTTACTCCCACTCTAGTGGCGGAGGGATGCAATTGTACTCCAAAACGTTAAAACACAACTGAATTAGAGGGGAAAATGTGATTCTGTTAAAAAAAAAAAAAAACACTAAATTAATTTGACGATGTAGTAAGTCACAGATCTGCGGGTAAAAGTGCTCAATAAAATTAAAAGAATTATGAACACAAAATAGACTTTTAAATGCTGGGCCGTGGCGGTTACAGTGACTTTCCTTTCCAAACAGGGGTTTTCTCTCGCGAGATTTGGTAACGTCGCCGGCTGTTAAATAACGGTGTTAATTCTTGTTTCGTATACTGTAATTGAGGGTTATTTCTCACTGTCGAACGTGAATGCCCAAAAACTTATGCGAGGCGAGTTTTTAAGTCGTCTACATTTGACATGTTACTTTCCTTTCCAAACAGGGGTTTTCTCTCGCGAGATTTGGGAACGTCACTTGCTGTTAAATAACGGAATTCTTGTTTTGTACACTGTAATTGAGGGTTATTTCTCACTGTCGACCGTGAAACTTATGCTAGGCGAGTTTTTAAGTCGTCTACATTTGATATGTTGTGTGCAGGGCATGTTGTGTGCACCAGGACTTGCTGGACTGGAAAACGAGGAGGAGAAAAGAGAGGAAAAAAGTTGTCCAACCCGCGGATTCGATCGTCAGGACGTCCCTTCTTTCCTACCGAGAGCTGGCTGAGCGACGTCGGCGGCTCATCTGTACTTCCTTCCCCGTGACACGACCACAAACTAATTCGGGGGCGTTTTCTTGCAAAATTCGTTTGAGAGCAGCTCGAGCACTGCTCGAGTGTGACCGACGCTTGTGGTCGGGATGGATTTTCGCTCCACTTTGTCCGACTTGGAGGAGCCAAGCACCACTACAAGAAACACCTGCGCGCGTCCGACCACAGCCGAGCTCAGCAGGGCCGTGTCGGTGTCCCTGGGCTTGGACGCCTTGTCTTCACCGCCGAACGGTAACGCGACCCACGGCGCCGGTGACACATTTGCTGACTGCGAGTCGGATGTGGGTCAGGGTTGCCGGCCAGTGGTGGAGTTCGGCACGGCTCGGAATATGCACTTACGGCACAGCGCCGACCCGAGGGAGGACGAGTTCGGAGACGTGTGCCACCGAATCCAGCCGGTGAGCTGCATGGACCTGCTGAGGTCAGGCGAAGCTGGCGGCGGGAACACCGTGACGCGCGGTTCGGTGATATCTACGTTCGTAGGGAAGGAGTCCAGCTTGTTTGCCAATTCGGCCACGGGAGCACCCTACCAAATGGACCATCTCGTCGCATCCAAACTCTACTCTGCATGCGCTGTGAACCCGAACTTGTACCGAAACACTCCGGGAGCATTGCGCGCAAATGAGCGCGCGTACGGCGGTCGAGTTGAGCCGAGTTTGGAGTGTAAATATTCTAATTGTGGACACGGCAGTGGCGGATCCATGCACGAATGCCGCTGTGTCTGGCACGGCAAGGACGAGCAGAGTAAAGGGGGCATGCGAGCCGCGGCAACTACGGCTCAAGGCTACGGCCAAGCGGAAAGTTACCAAAGTGAACCCTTTCACGAGCAGCCCGCTTACCCATCCATCAAGATTGAGCCACAAGCGTGGATGGAGTGCACAGAGAGGGGATTCAGGTAAATACACCGACACGCTGTCGACAACGATTTGTTTGAAAGTCTTTTCTTCGGTCTCACACCAGGGAGACTCAATCCCGCAGGAATTCTTTCCTCTCCCTCATTCATCTGACCCAACTTTGTTCTAATCAGAAACAAAAGGGAAACTGTAGCGTGAAAGGCTCATCGAGTGACTGTATTAACCCGTCAAGCTTCACAGTTGGTCTTAATGAGATTTCATTTGTTTGATGTTACCCTTTAGAACTTTTTGTTGATGTTCTGTCCAGTCATTGCTCTAATAATGTTGCGAGGTCGTGCGGGACGACACGACAGTATTCGTTTCGGGAGGGCCGCGCAGAACCACATGGCGCGGGCGGGCACGCCTCACGCACACGCACGAATATCTAGGAAATCTGTTTGGCTTCGTTCAGCTGCCTATCAGTATTACACAATTGGTGTCACAACACCATGTGCAGCTCTCAGCCTTGGCCTTGTGTGCCTGCTCAAAGCTCACCCCTTCCTCAACTTTTGCAGTGCATTTTGTGCAAAACAGGTTTATATATCAGTGTCCGTGTAAACATGAGATACAACACCTGCTGCTGATCCTGTGGTCGGCTCGACTACCTGTTGGTTTTACTTGTAGTTTTACACTAGCTTGTGTGTGTGTGCGTGTGTGTGTGTGTGTGTGTGTGTGTGTGTGTGTGTGTGTGTGTGTGTCTTTCATAGTAATCAGATACATTTTTAATAATGGTCAAAGCACACTGACGAAATCAAAACGTTATTTTCATGTGTGTGTGTGTGTGTGTGTGTTCAGGCCTGAAGAACTGTTTCCAGCTGTGTTCCTGTCAGATCGGCGGGTGTGTCAGGTGTGTGGGGATGATGCCTCAGGTTGTCACTATGGAGCAGTCACCTGTGGCAGCTGCAAAGTATTCTTCAAGAGGGCTGCGGCTGGTGGGTGTGGTGCCCACACACGCACACACACACACACACACACACACACACACACACACACACACACACACACACACACACACACACAATTACTCATCCACTTATTCAATTTTGTACACCCACTCACTCTCAGAGCCAACCAGGGCATTATGACCTGACATTACATGTGGGAGTTATTACTTATCAGCTAACATCCATATATTGTTGCTTGTTGTAAGGCAAAAATAAAGCAAGTTCAGCTGGGTGCTTTATCTCCCAAATCTGCCCCCCCCCCCCCCCCACATACACCTCCTTTTCAGGTAAACAGAACCACCTGTGTGCCAGCCGGAACGACTGCACTATTGATAAGCTGAGGCGGAAAAACTGCGCCTCGTGTCGCTTAAAGCGGTGCTACATGTCAGGAATGAGCCTCAAAGGTGAGGAACTGGAAATCAGAAGAGAGCAAGAAAAGAGGAGAGTGTGTGTGCCATGTATTTCGACAGCGGGTACAGCGTAGATACAATACTTTACATGCATTGGATCAGAAATGAATAAAATGTTCGAGTTAGAATACAGTGGAACAAATCTGTTTCAGCATAGTCCAAAAGTGTGTGTATTTGTGTGTGTGTGTGTGTGTGTGTGTGTGTGTGTGTGTGTGTGTGTGTGCGCGCGTGTGTTTTTGTTTTGTTTTGTTTCCCAGCAGACAATGACAGAGAACTTTCCCACATGGTTATAATAACGTACGGGTCTGTGTCTGAAAGTAGTCTGCCTTACACAAACTATTTATTGCGCAGCCAGATCAAAAAACTGAACCCAATACCTTCTTTTATTGTCATGTTTCTTCTACTGCTTGTCTCATTTGTGTGTGTGGTGGGTTGTTAGGACGGCGTCTGAAGGGAGTTGGCCAGGCGAGGAGCGGGGAAGAGGAACAAACTCCAGCTGCTTCATGGGGACGTGGAGAAGGTGGAGAGAGGCCAGAGATGAGAGACGCCGTTTCCGGGGCTGGGGGTGCTTACGACTAGAGCGCATGTCATTCTCTTTTTTTTTCTCTCTCTCTTTTTGTGGCTGCCTGATTGGCTGCTATGGCTGTATATTTTCCTCTTTTCAGCCTCCCAGGAAGTGGTTCTAAGCATCCCTCCCACTCTACGTTCCCGCGTATCGCTCCTCAACATCCTTCAGGCCATTGAGCCTGCCGTCGTCAATGCAGGGCATGACCCTGCCCTTCCAGACAGCGCCGCTTCCCTGCTAACCAGTCTCAATGAGCTCGGGGAGAGACAACTTGTCACAGTTGTCCGCTGGGCCAAGGCGATGCCAGGTAATTCACTGTACTTCAAAACATCTCTAAAACTAACCTACTAAAAAAAATACGGCGATATTTTAGCCAGAATATGCATCTCAACCCGCATTGTGTTTTATTGTTTTTGTTCCTGATTGTAAAGTGTCCTTGGGTGTCTTGAAAGGCCCTTATAAATAAAATGTATTATTATTATTATTATTATTATTATTATTATCAGGCGCAGTTAGTGCCAGTCATTCGATCAACCCATCCAACACTTCAAATAGTCACCACTAGAGGGTGATGTGTTCATATCTAAAGCAAGAACGGCACTTTGTGGGTTGCATTGGATTAAAAATAACCGTACTGCAGAAAAGTCCATTCATTTTGACAGATTAAAGTGTAGGACAGATACTTTTTCAAAACTGGCTTAGCAGCACAGTGATGTCATGGTCCAACCTTTGCCTCACATTCAATTGGTTCTGGGTTTGAATCTAAGCCTGTGTGGAGCTTGCATGTTCTTCCCGCGCTTGCATGGCTTTTGCCCTCCCACATTTGCAAAAAAAAAAAAGCCTATTAGGTTCACTGAGAAATCTAAATGGTCCATAAGTGTGCATGCGAATTTTAGTTGTTGTTGTTAATCTAATTTTCAAACCCTCCACACGACCTCGCAATGATAATTGCACAGCCTGTTATGAATGGGCAAATAAGCTGCTGACTAAGAACTGGATTCTCCACACAATTTTTTTAGTCAACACTGGCATACTCACTGACATTCTGCTGCGTCCAATATACAGTAAATGTCAATGTTAAACCAACAAAAATAATGAAATTAAGTTTTGTTTACAGGCTTCTGCAACTTGCACGTGGATGACCAGATGACAGTCATTCAGTTGTCGTGGATGGGAGTGATGGTGTTCGCTCTGGGTTGGAGATCCTACACCCTAACCAACAGCTCCATGCTCTACTTTGCTCCAGATCTTGTTTTCAATGAGTAGGTCACCCTTAGACATTGTCCAGTTCTGTTGCGGAATGATTGATTGGAATTTTGTGAAACCAGCTTCACCCTTACACACTTAAAGGCTTGGTGCAAAGTGCACAGCAGACGTAATCAGCCTTGTGGCGCCTCATTTGTTTTGGACGGTGTTATCAAACATGTGGTCCATGAGCCAGAATCAGCCCCTTTGGGGGTCCAATCCTGAATTTTGAAAGTCAAGAAATACATGGAAAACCTGAATTATCCACAAGGGGCGCACTGGTTTAGTCAGCGTAGAGAGGTCCACGGTATTAAAAGAGTAGAAGAAGATGGATCTGCACAGCAAATGAAAAAAGGTGATAGCAGTGCGACTTCTGTTAATTACAGTGTGGGCGATCCTAACTATCCAATGTGTTTTTGTGAAAGAAAAGTGGACGCTGAGTACAGGGTTATCCAAGAAAAATGGAGCGCTTCTTACCTATTCATAGAGGTGAAATGTGAAATCTGCATATTTAAATATATTATATTATAATAATAATAATAATATATTTGATTTATAAGCGCCTTTCAAGACACCCAAGGACACTTTACAATCAGGAACAAAAACAATAAAATATATGAAAGGTTTATTTATTTTGAGTTTTGCTCTTTCATTTTATTCATCTTGTATTCGTAAATGATAATCAGAATCAATTTGCACATGTTTGTCCGAAGAAATCGGAGGTTGTTTTGGAAAAGGATATTTCATGAAAACAAAGGGGAAAACATGTACTGGTAAGTTTGCTGATGATTTTACTGGTCCTTGCTCGCTTGGCATCTAATGAGGCATTATTATGTGGCCCCTGCACCAGTTTGACATCCCCAGGTTGAAGAGACGACAATGCTTTCTTACGAGTGGCGATGGGCGGATGTCACATTTTTGAATGAGCAGATAGTGGGTGGACATTAAACAAGTTTGGTTTGTTCTTGCTACACATCTAGTTAGTCTCGTAAATGTGACCGATAATTAAATCGGTTTCATTATTTTAAAGCCAGCCTACGGGCATGAGGAATGCTGTTTCTTGTCTTGTACAGTGCTAAATTTCTTCTTTGAATTTCTATCCAAATTTTTCCGCCAGTCTTACTTTTGTTGTGTGTTTTAATTGAACACCATCTATAGATTCAATAAACAACCTGTTTAAGATTTAATTCAAGAGAGAGTAAATGTAAAGCGTTGAAGGTGCATTTGGCTCAGAGGCCCTAAGCCCACCACCACAAGCAGCGTTCGCTTAGCAAGGACGCGGTGAGTGGGCTGGTGCCACCTTTTTGGGCTTCCTCAAACCTGCATGGTAATGGATACGCCTGCCCCCGTTTCTGACCTCTATTTTTCCTCTCCCTGCCTGTCGTTCTCTTTTTCCATTATCTATCTCGCTCATCTTTCTCACCTCTTTTTATCTGCCGTTCTCTTAAGTCTCCAAATTATTTTTTTTCTAGTTCTCTCTACCTGACTCCCCCGTGCAGCTTCATTTCTCACATCTTGCGCTCTTTGTTCTGATTCTTCTTCTTCCATGCAGTCAGAGGATGCAGATATCCAGTATGTATGAGCACTGCGTGCGAATGAAGATTCTGTCCCAGCGGTTCTGCATGCTGAAGGTCACCAAAGAGGAGTTCTTGTGCATGAAGGCGTTGGTCCTCTTCAGCATCAGTGAGTCCAGCAATGTGTAAAATCGAATAAAATGTCAAGTCGAGTATCTGAAATGATCCCAGAGAGGATTGATTGAATGGCCAGAGACTCTGAGATTGATTGACTTGTTGTTTTCTGGCTTTGTGTTGTCAGTTCCATTGGAGGGCCTAAAGAACCAGCATTGCTTTGATGATCTGCGGACCTCCTACATCAAGGAACTGGACCGCTTGGCCAGTCACCGCGGGGAGACCACCCGGACACAAAGACTGTTTCACCTCACGCAGCTGCTGGATTACCTCCAGTCGGTAATAAACACAACTCCACTTTACACACCAAAACACACAATATGATGACTTTGAACTGGTGCATACATGTCATTGGAGTTAGTGTTACAGAATGGCTTTAGTGGAAATTGTGCGGATCAAAACTTTACATCCTTACCTTTCCCGTCGTTCGGTTACATCCTGACACAAGAGCTCACTGAGGGGTGGCCATACGCGTGCGCATATCATTCCCATAGTTATTGTTCATCATACCATCCACAGCCACGGCTTTGTGAAATAAAATGCACACATACAGGAAACAGAATCTTGCACAACACACTCTTATTACAAGCAGGAGCAAGTAGAAGTAAAAAGCAACATTCGAGCGTAATGTATCCGACAATTCCATTTTTCTTTGCTTTTGTATATTATCACAAAGTCTACTTCTATTTCATGCACTGATACGCTAACAAACAGCCAATTGGACAGATAAGCTTTCACTGATGTTCGACCTCATTTTACATCCAGTGATCGATGGTTCATTCATTTGAACGATATATGAAAAGAAGAATGACACAAACATCTCTTGATTTTTCACGATTCGAAATGTTGCTTTTTTTTTTTTTACCTGTTTGCATCATGAGTGTGATGAGCAAAGTATGTGTGCATTTTCTTTCATGAAACTGTGACTCCCCTCCGTGAGCCGTCACCTTACCATGGTGCACCGTCTCACCTTAAGACTGCTGGGATAGGCCCCAGCTCACCCGTGTGGTATAGACAGTGGATGGATGGATTCTCCATTGATCTATTTTCTTTTACCTGATGACACCTACAGTTATAAATAGATAATGTATCCATCCATCCATTATCTGATGCCCGTATCCTTACGAGGGTCACGGGCATGTTGGAGCCTATCCAAGACAGTTGGCGGGGCACGTCCTGAACTGGTTGCCAGCCAATCACAGGGCATACATGGACAAACAACCTTTCACACTCACGCTTGAATTTTAATTTTAAGATTTAGAGTGTTCAAACATCCTACCGTGCATGTTTTTGGAATGTGGGAGGAAACAGTAGTACCCGGAGAAATCCCACACACTCACGGGGAGAACATGCAAACCCCACACAGGAAGGCCAGAGCCCGGAATCGAACCCTGGACCTCTCTAGTGTGAGACAAACGTGCTAAACAGTCAATTACCGTGCCGCCCAATAGATATCCATCCATCCATCCATTTTCCGAACCGCTTTATCCTCACTAGGGTCGCGGGGGGTGCCGGAGCCTATCCCAGCTGTCTTCGGGCAGTAGGCGGGGGACACCCTGAATTGGTTGCCAGCCAATCGCAGGGCACACAGAGACGAACAACCATCCACGCTCACACTCATACCTAGGGACAATTTAGAGTGCACAATCAGCCTGCCATGCATGTTTTTGGAACGTGGGAGGAAACCGGAGCACCCGGAGAAAACCCACGCAGGCCCGGGGAGAACATGCAAACTCCACACAGGGAGGCCGGAGCTGGATTTGAACCCGGTACCTCAGCACTGTGAAGCCGACGTGCTAACCACTGGACTACCGGGCCGCCCCCAATAGATATCACAGTTCAGTAATTTAGTCATATAATTATGACTTTGTAAATCTAGTATCATACTTTTGTGCTTAGGAACTTTTAGCATTGATTAAAAGTAGATTTTTTTTAATTGTCATTGCAATGTATGCAACAAAATTGAAAGCTCAAAAAGAAAAATGCACACAGTAAAACATAAAACAATTTATTCGGAAAAATACCAATAATACAGTGTAGACAAACGCACTGTACATTCGCGTCATCTTTACCTTGAAAAAACAGAAAGACATCTACTGTAGTAGATTTTATTTTTGTAATTTTTTGACAGTGTGTGATGAATAAGTTTGCAGGTTTCCTCTGATCCTAACCGTGTGTTCAATGGCCTTCATTCTTAACCCTTTCTTGTGTAGATTGTGAGGAAGTTGCATCAATTCACTTATGAGCTTTTCATTGAAGCTCAGTCCCTGCAGACCCGCGTCAACTTCCCGGAGATGATCTCGGAGATTGTCAGCGTCCATGTGCCCAGGATCCTCTCAGGCATGGTCACACCCATCTTATTCCATAATTCCAACTAGTTTTGTTTGTGCTTTGCTCTGTCCCTTGAGAACTGCCACACACTCCTTTGAACAGTTGTGGTAAAAATATCATGAGTGATGGAGCCCAGTGGATGATGGATTGGCGCAGAATTACCATATCTGGATAAAAACAGCCAACTCAGCTCCTCTTTTCTGTCTAATATAATCAAATCATATCTGCTCTGTTCTTAGTGCCTGTCTTGTGTCAAGTGCATCGTTTTATGGGGGGGGGGGTGCTACCATGGAAACACAATCGTTAATTTTGAGTGGTAAATTGTTACTGGCAAGATACTGTTTGCAGAGGTGGCCCATCTGTGTGCGCTGCTTCATGCACTAGATTTTTCCCGAGGTTTGTCTTGTTCGTTTTTTGTTTACTGTGTGCACCTTATCGAACTTAAGTTTATGACTGACGGTTATGGCTTGGCAGTCATGCGTAGCGGCTAAAAGCTTTCTAATCCATTTCTGAAAACAATGTTCTGTCCATATATTTGTACAATTTTGATGGTAACGAGAAGAAAAAAAAACATAAGCGGCCCACACTGACGAGTTGGCTACGTATACTTTACGTTTAAAAAAAAAAAATGCAATTCAACTTTTCACTGTTGGGATTTTTCTACAATTGTTCTTTTTTTAAACTGCTCTTTGCAAGTGCTTTGTTGTGAATCTTCATGTATTCATTGTAGCTTCTGATTGTGAGGTAGGTGCTGAGACCTAAAAGTCCAGTCGAGAATCCATTCTTCTGTGACATGTAATAAAAACAGGATACCAAGAGTGTACATGTTGGGTGGCACAGAGCTCTACAAGTTGCGCATAAGTACAGTATGACAACATGCAATACTTTGCAAAAGTCTGAGGCTACTATGACACTGCAAATCTGCTGCTGTTAATTCAACACCATAGGATGTTAATTTTAACACTGGCAAAGTGTCCCTATGCATCCACACTAAAATACAATTTAAATGTGTTAAATGTTCAACACCCAATAGGGTGTTACAGCAACAAAGTGAAGTGTTTACAGCGCAGTAATAATGACATTATTGAGGGTTCAGATTCACGCTGAGTGTGGGGGGGGGGGGGAAAGACCCCCTGCCTCACTACCTTAAATGAAACACATTACAAAATTTCAATTTCAAACCACGTTTCTTTTATTAGATCAATTTCAGACAGCTCAAACAAGACAACAATGTATGTTCTTTCGCCATTTTCACATTAACACTGCCCATCAAGCCAAAAGTAAAATCAGTTGAGACACACCAATAACAGTGAGCAAACCCTTCTCAATTCTAAATGCATTCAGGTCATCATCAAAACTCACAATAATAACATGAGTGGTTAAAATAAATGCCTTATTATCATGAAGATGTTACCAATTTTCCTGACATTTCATTCTGGTCTTCGGTTCGATCGTTTTTCACGCAGGAGGAAGTGGCAACACGAGACGTTACATATTTGACATCCTTACGCCTGGTATGGATAGTATCGCATCTCTCTGCGCGTGAACGTTGCCTTCATTTTGACACTCTGCCATCTGACTGGTTTGCCAAACGTTTCATCATGGACAAGATTTATTCAGCTGATGGCTGGTCAGAAGTTGAAATGTCTTGCATACTCTTTGGACCACCTTCGAAATTACATGGGAGCAAACCAGGGAGTCAAATACAGACACTAAATTAACATGATAACATTTAAGTCCATTTCCTGTCGATATCCATGGCCAAATGAGACAACCCTCAAGTCTTGTTTTTTTGTTTTTTTTTGCAACTCAATATAGTGCTCACAGAAGTTGGGGATGTCGTGTCTTCCAGATTGCAAAATGGTGTGACAATTCCACGGATATTGATAAAGCAGACATGAACTTTTCACACAAACACTTCAATGCATTCAAACTCCTTCAAAGACACTTGGCTTTTCATATCATCTCATTTACATGTTACATTTTTGAGAATAGGCATATTTGTCAAGCAGATAACATGACACTCATGTAACTGAATGGACTTAGCTTCACTGCTCAATAGTTTCGTTCCACTTAGCATTTTAGAGACACTTTGTTGCCACTTGACATTGTTGACTGAATTGGGAGTATTTTGTCATGAACAGTGGCCCTGAGATACAGTTCACTGTATGCTGCACAGTTGTATGTGACAAATATTTGTAGTGTCAAAGGAAGTCAGTAGAGTCCACCCAATCTTTTCATTTTATTCCCCATTAGCTGACTGTGTTTTAATCGATAAGTAATAGTGAGATGAGATAAATATTATGATTTAACAACGAATCTTATAGTGACCTTTGCACTGTACTGTGTATCGAAATCCATGCAGGCCAGGTGTGTCAGTGAGAATGATTATTCTTCTGTATGTTTGCAATTTTACTTCCATCTAGTGGCCGCTGCTGGAAGTGCCTGAGCCGAAAGGTTTTTATGTCTGTTTGGTCGCCATCTGTGGGCGCCTTTGACATTTGCTTTGAAATGCAACTGGATACGGATTCACTGAACGCTTTCAGAAAGCTAAGTGGCATTGCCACAGCCAAACGACAAGTGTCAATGACGTTGTAGGGTGACAGCAAATAGAAAATATAGCTAGTAGAAATCTATCCAAAGTGTTGCAAATTAATTACCAAATGTAAGTCCTAGCCCCCCCCCCCCCCCCCCCCCAAAAAATGACAGTACACAATGATTTCCTCTCAAGTAGCCGCCAATGTAAGTGAGTTTCTTGTACAACTTCTCCAGGATGGCTTGCATTCATTGGAAAGTCATGTGATCGACATTGCTTGTTTGTGAATGTATTCCTTGCTACTCTTGCCTCTGTGGCTTTCTCTCCAAGCAATGGCGTCTTGTCGGTTTGCACTAATCAAAAATGTATGTGTTGATGTCCACATTTGAACTCAGTTTAGATTCCATTACATTTGAGTGTTCTGGAGAGTCTGCTCTGCATCAATATTACATGCCTACTCTAGCAGAAGAGAAATTTTTCCTGTTGGCTAACGTCAACCGCAGAGAGCACAAACACAATAGCCGCAAACAAAAGTTCAAACTACTTCCTTATGTTGGAAAATTAACAGAAGGAATGAGTTTTCTGAGAAAAGGACCGAAAAGTATGAAAATAGAGCAGTTTAGGGGTTTGGATCCGGCTATCGTGCAGAGGTAAGAGAATATTAAACTCATCTACTCTGTGGTTCAACACATCTTGCAGGAACTTGGAGGAAACGAATGATTCTATTTAACAGCAAGCCGCTGCAATGAACGGACAACAATGGCAATGTGAAGTTGGTAAGACGAAACTGTTGAAGGGCTCGTTTCGTTGGCCTCTCTAATGGAAGGTGAGTCCTACTCAAGTAGCAGTCCATTAACAACCAATTAAGTTCCTATTAATATTTTACCAGACAGGGCCTCTCATCCTGATGTGTTTTAAGAAGCTTTTTCCCAGGAGTGCTTGAACATGAGCAGCTTTTAGCAGCAGCATAAAGAGGCCTATGTAATGGGGGTGGAGGAGGAGGAGTGGCAACCTGATAGCACTGAGAGGAGAGGAGACAGGCCCCTGCAGCTGGCCCGGCCCGCTCCCAGCCAAACCTGCAGAGCGAGGCCAAAGCCGCGTTAGGAAATCCTTGACTTTTATGACTTGGTCACAAGGATCAGGCATGAATAATGACCTCCCGTCACGTGTGTTGAACATAAATATGTTCCGATATGGAAAGATGTGACGGATGGGTTTCGTCGCGTTTACCTGGAGCGGAACAGTAGTTTTGCCCTTTGGGCTTTCCGACACCCTCTCCGAAGTAACCCTCCGAAGCAAACTATCCACTTCCCCGGCGCTCCGTAGTGAACCGACTGTGCGCTTTAGGTTGGTATGGCTGGATGTTGCGGGCCAGTCCGGGGGAAAGTCCCTGCCTTGAGAGAAAAAGTGAAAGCGAGGAGGAGAGGAAGAGAGGCCATTATGTGCCGGCAGCCTGGGACTACTCCCAGCGGATAAGGCATTTGTCTTCGCTTGAAAGTATGATTTATTTTTCCACCAGTCAGAAGGGTTATGTTTGTCACCGCACACTGAAAGGACTTTTGGAAATAGCAGCAGAAGCAAAAAAAAAAAAAAAAAAAAAAGGAGAGACAAGAATGTCGACTGCTTTTCGAATGCCAGCTTTATGTCAAAGAGTTCTATGGTTTCCTTGTTTGGAATCTCTCTTAGTCTTCATTAACTCCAGTTAATCATATGTTGCCTGAACCTTGCTTGTAATTTATCAGCATCTGTGTGTGGATGATTAAGGGGAAAGGGGGAGATGTGGTTGTATCGGGTTCCTTCCACTGGGTGTAGATGTAGTCTTAGATTTTTCTCTGGCTGATTAAGCGTGTGTGTGTGCGTGTGTGCGTGTGTGTGTGTGCGTGCAGAACTAGTACACTGAGGAGGAGAGGAACTTCAGCTTTAATTTCCCCCAGCTCCAGATATTACACCCCCGCGTTCCCTGTTTTTATTGGACCAGATACCAAAAACACCAAAGTGTTTATGATGCATTAAAACACGGTTGGGAAATTGAGAGTGCAATTGTAAATCCATACATTTGGCTCTGTCTGAGAAGCAATGCGTCTTTTTTTTTTTTTTTATAGCATTGTGTGTGTTTTATCAAGTGATGATTGTGAAATTACATTCGTCAGATTGATATGCTGGGCAGTGTGGAGGCGAGTGTTTTTGTCGAGGGGAATAAGACGGCCATGGAACAACTGAAGGTCAGCGCATTGCAGGACTTGTTGAATCTTGGCTGAAAGCAAAGAAGGAATGAACGTTCTGCTTTTACCCTCATGAGCATTTGAAAAACAGGACGTGCGATGAGAACGCATCATATTCTCTTTCCTTTGTTTTTGTTGTCAGTGAAGTGTTTCGAATGTAGCCTAGAAAGGCAGCTCTGCAGCGCTCCAACGGACAATGCGTGCTCTGTGCTTTATCTGAGCGTCAAGAATCAGCCGTCATACCTGGAGACGCATTAGCGGGTTCTAAGTAGTGCAAATATTTCTCTCCGGTGTTCCCCCACTCACCCAGCAGTATTTTGCCATGTGTGTGTTTTTCCACAGACTTTGCATCCATTTTCAGCTGACCCTCTCCTTTTCTGTCATGCTTGTGCACTTAATATACCCCCCGTCTCTACCTGTTCCCTTCCTCCCCTTTTCAGGTGGGCGTTCATGCTGCTCCAGCCACCTTCAACTTCATTATTTCCGTACACAGTGCCTATATTCCACCCTTCGTCGCTCCCGCGTCCCGGCCAAACACAATGTGACAGCAGCGCAACAGCACCCATTTACAGCCATCACAGGACACATTTCCCCTTCCAAGGCTCCCGTGTGTGGCTTGATAGATGGCGCCCGTGCTTTTTCTTTCGCCGTTGCTTTCTGTCGACGTGCAGCTGGCCATGTCTTTTTCTCTTTCCCAATACATCTGTGTGTGTGTGTGTGTGTGTGTGTGTGTGTGTGTGTGTGTGTGTGTGTGTGTGTGTGTGTGTGTGTGTGTGTGTGTGTGTGAGACTATTGGACTGTCTGTATTTAACCCTCATGCAGTATTTTTAAGCGGCTGCATGAAGTGTATTACGTCCCAAAAATGTACCTCTTCCAATGTGCAACAACTTTTTTCACTTTTAATTTTTTTTTCACTTTCAACCCCTCAAAATGTTCAGTGGGAATTGGCCAAGACATAGATATACATCCTATGCAAATTTTCAGCTTCGTAGAGTTATTTTTCACTGTTTTGTCTGTGGTGTCCATTTGTCCAATAGTCCGAAATGTCCAATTTTGGGATAATTACTGCATGGGGGTTAAAGAAGAAATGTTACAGGAGTCAATAAAAAAAAAACTGACTTTATTCTTAGCTGGTCTTCATAAGTCATCTGTACTTGAAAACTGTGTATAGATGGGGCTCAAAATTCGCAAAAACATGAAATGCCAGCGTGTTTGAGGAGATTGTCTCCATAATACACAAAAACCTGTCAATGTCCTCATATGTAGTAATTTTGTCATAACTCAAAAAAAAAATTACGTCCTAGCCAAAATCTGAGTAGATGGGTGTCTTGCTGATTTTTTTTTCATGGTTACCATATTTTTTCGTAGCCGGTAGGACCACGGGAAAGGCATGTGCCCAGATGTCGGTTGAACAAACGGACAACGGCCGTCCTGAAAATGCACCAAAACACGTATTTGTGTGTGTGTGTGTGTGTGTGTGTGTGTGTGTGACTATTGGACACCTGTGCCCAACATATAATGTCTGTATTTAAAGAAGAAATGTTACAGGAGTCAATCAAAAAAAGACAGACTTTATTCTTAGTTAGTCATCTGTACTTGAAAACTGTGTATAGATGGGTCTCAAAATTCACAAAAACATGAAATGCCAGCGTGTTTGAGGAGATTGTCTCCATAATACACAAAAACCTGTCAATGTCCTCATATGGAGTAATTTTGTCATAAATCAAAAGAAGATTTACATCCTAGCCAAAATCTGAGTAGATGGGTGTCTTCCTGATTTTTTTTCATGGTTACCATATTTTTTTGGAGCCGGTAGGACCACAGGAAAGGCATGTATGTTCATATATCGGATGAACAAACAGACGTCCTGAAAATGCACCAAAACACGTATGTGTGTGTGTGTGTGTGGGTGTGTGTGTGTAGTGTTTCCTATGTCAGTATCGTTCCTTAAAGCAACAAATTATAATATTCCCGGGTAGTGCTTCCATCCCCTTGCACTGTTTTTCCATTTAATGCACTCTTCGCACGTCCTGTGCTTTTTCTTGCAGTCACCGCTGCTTGGATTGCATGGTGTGTGTTTAAGGCCTTCCCATTCCTGTGGTATGCCAACTGCAACGGCACATCTTGACTTCGACACACTAGCTTCAGTGGCAGGACACACTTTCTCACATATCATGGACGTAGAATTAATCCGTTCCAGTGTTATACTGCCACCGTCATAAAGGTTTACGTCTGTCCAGGCAATTTTTGAAAAATGTTTGAACATTCTTCACTCTCACACAGACGGCCATTGAAGTTAGAGGATTTGGCGTTTCTGGCCCTGAAACTGCGACCACCAAGGAGCAACGCATGAGTGCTTGCATGCTCTTTGAACTCATCTACACTTACAATCATTTCGATGCCCAGTACGTAATTACCGGACTGTCAAAAATTGGACATAAGTCACAACACGCAGAACTTTGAGAGCTAACGTGTTAGCGACATAAACACTCCCTCCTATTATAGCTAACAAGCTACAGATTGCATTGGCAACAGCATTAAATGTTTGCAACAAATATAAATCAAACCAGCTGCTGAAACACCCAATGACATTGCAGCTATAACAACATTGAGTGCTACCGCTGAAGTCTTTGCAAGAAATATCAATCTCTGTCAGGAAATATAGCTGGATTGCAAAGAGTTAGCCCGGAAAATGTCTCCGTGTACTTCTGGGTCGATCAATGCTCTGTTTTTACTTAGCTTTTTAAAAAAAAATTTTTTTAAGTGTCGGCGATTGATTCCGCAGCTTTGTCATTGAGCATAATTTGAACCTCTGAGCTTGTAATTAGCTTAAAGAGATTGTTCAAAATCATAGCCTTCATTCACACTGACTAAATTATTTTGGAAGATAGAGGGATGCCAAGATCTCATTCGATCAAGACCAATCTCTCTTCATTCTGCGTTGATTCACTTTATTTGCGTCAAACTTGGTACTGGGTGAACCATTTCTCAATTTCTGGACCTTGGCCCGTTTTATTCCAAAAGGATCATCACTCCAAATTGAGGAGTTCATCCACGTTGACGTTTTCCTTTCTTCAGATGCAGTAACATTGACACTGAATTGATCTCACAGAGCAGGAGTGCAAAAATTACCGTATTGGCCCGAATATAAGACGGCCCTGATTATAAGACGACCGCCTCTTTTTCAAGACTCAAGTTTGAAAAAAGACTTTTAAACACCAAATTAATTTTTATACAGAAAATAATTACAGTATATCTGAAACAAATGATTATAACAATATATTTGAGAGTATGTTATTTTGCCTCATTCAAATCTTAATATTTGAACATTTAAACATGTAAACTAAAGTGCAATCACATTCGTAAATGAATGGCTTCTGGTTTTTGAAATGTAAATTACATTATAACTTCTCCTCAGCTGCCGGTTAACCTGGCCGATCTTCGACCCACTTTTCTCCAGATTGTCGCGACGTTTCTCCATTTTCTGTTATCTCTTCTATTATTTTGTTCTCTTTTCTTTCTTACCGCTATTTTTTATTTTTCTTCTTCGTGCTACCGCTATTTTAAATTTTATTCTTCGTGACAGGGGTTCACTTTGACCTTGGGAGTCAAGTTCAGCATTCACTTCAATGATATCTGGCATCATCTAGCGTCGTGAATAGGTATAATGTTTAGACCCCGAATATAAGACGACCCCCACTTTTTCAGTCTTATTTCAATGCAAAAAACACCGTCTTATATTCGGGCCAATACGGTACACCTTGTGCTTTGATGCACTCAGGCACAAATTGTGTACAAACTAAGAATGAGTGACAAGAACAAGGGCCGTATAAGCGTAAGAAGTGCATCGGTGTTAAAATAAAAGGGGAGGGACGGTTTTGGCGGGGGGGGGGGCAGTAAAACATGTTCTAGGAGTGACACGTATGGGTAAGTTCAGCTTGATATTGTCTCGACTATACGGAATAACTTTCCTCTCTTTTCCTCTCCTGCCATCTCCTAAATCTCGTAATTGTAGCTGTTGCCTGAGGCATGGGATATGTGTCATGCAAGGAAGGTCAAAAGAAATGCACACACACTTAAAGATTTCAAATATTTCTGCCTAGCCCTCAGAGGATCGGATTGTTTTGCGGGAAATCATGTCATGGGTCAAATGATTGAATTATTAATGGAAGGGCTCTGCAATAACAATCAGCCGTGTCTATTGTGATTCGAACATGATATTCTCTCAGCCCAACTGGATTCTACCATGTTACAGTCCAAATCCAATAACGCCGACTGTGCAAAAAGATCCCCCTCAGCACACATAACGCACCCTCTTCTATTGTTTCACTAGTCGAAGCGACTTCAGTCAGTTTCCCCTCTCCGTGGAGAGGATTATTGAGTCTGCTGAATGATATCGACTGCCGTGCATCGTTTCCAAGGACAAAGCAATGCATTTTCATCAGAAGGGCTTGTCTACGAGAGCGATTCGTAATCATGGGATTCTTTCACAACACGCCGGGGCAGCGAAGATGTGTTTGCGTGTGCGTGCATTCTCGTGTGTACTTTTGGCATCCGTCACAAAACTCTCGGTTCTTTTTCCCGGTGCCAAATATGGATTTTGCTTGTGAGCATAGTTGGAAATCAACCAAGCAACTCTAATTCACATTCATGACTCACGTTATGGAAATGTGGGCAGACAATGCAGCATTAGCATTTGTAAGGAAGAACTACACTGCGAGAGGTGCAAGCGTTTTAACCTTCGTTAGCACACTGGAGATTAATACTGAAAGTAATATGTATAAGTTGCATTTTGATGTTTGGAAAAGAAGTTCACTGGCTCCCATCTGTTCCCGCAGCCCCTTTCTCACAGGGCCTGTATGGAAATGTGTGTTATTGCAAAACCCCGGTGATGGATTCTTGACCTCGGCTCAGGAGGATTTCTCAGTCTGTTTTGAGAATGGAGGTAGAGCAACATCGGGGAGAGAGAGACGTAAGGTCACCGCTTTAGCATTTATCCTGTGTCACTGCCAGAAAACACAACTCTTTTAGCTCTTCTAAACATAGCGGGCTGGACACACGGGCTGACAACTTTACTTAGGAGACGGAACCCAAACAGATTTGTTAATGCAGCTGCTGAAAACTGTCCCATTTACGGCCGTCCCTCTGCGTCGCTCCTTTTTTTTTTTCTCCATTTGTGCTTGCCTGTTCTTCTCTTTAAAAAAAAAAGTAAAATGGAACCCTGAACGACATATCAGAAATACACCTTGCTCCCAGCTACACTTTGAAATGGATATTATAGAGAGAGAATATAGCAAGAATGAGTCATTTTGCGTAATGTTTACAGGGCTTATATTCTAAACGGGAGCATTTGTCAAGGATGCTTGCATCATTCCGTCATGTTTAAAGTCCTCTCTTCCTCTCAAAGCCCTTAAATGTCCTCTGAGGCCTAAATGAGCTTGAAAAACAACAACAAAAAAGCATATTTCGTTGCAAGTCCCCCTCCCCCTCTTCAGGTTCCCAACTTTTCGGGGAAATAGAAAACAAAAGACGACATATGTAATTATAGCGCGACTGAAGAGTAAACAAGTCTCGTGCGAATGGGGCTTTGCTCTCGGCAGCAGGCTAATTGCAATGTTCCCCTTCCACTGCAGCGACTGGGTTATTTGATAGCTGGCAGTCTGAGAAATGAACATGCATGAGTCCTTCCATGCACGCCGATGCACTCTTGCTGTGTCCGCACTGTTCTTTCACTCCTTCTTAAAAAGGATGTTGCTCTTCATTGCTTTTATAGATGGAGCGTTTATGAGTGATAGTGCTGCCATCCTCCCAAGCACATGACATCATTCAAATGCGCTACTTTATTTCTCTGTACTGTGTTTAAAATCCGGGAAAAAAAGACAGAAGGAAAGGAAATTACTCTAACTACACAAACAACATGGCATATTGCAGCAAAAGTAAAAAAAGCGTGAAACAAAAGTGCAACTACAGTAATCCCTCGTTTATTGCGGTTAATGGGGCCAATTATCATATATAAAAAAAAAAAAAATTCCCCATGTGGGCCTTTGCGCTTGAGCAGAGCGCACTAACACACACCCACACACACGCACACACGCGCACACACACACACACACACACACACACACACACACACACACACACAGCAGTGTGTTTATGATTAGTCAATTAAAGTTGTTTAGACAATTAAGGATGAAAGAGACCTGCTTTTGTTCTTATAAGTCTCCCTCTCTCTCGCTCTCTCCCACACACACACACACACACACACACACACACGCACACACTAGCAGCATCGTAAACAATACTTAGACACTGATTAAAGATCGAGTAACCCATGTGATAAGACAGAAAGAAGATGCACAGCCAATCAACATGGCTTTATATCTTCTCAGCCCCCCCCCCTCACCCCACATGTACTGTATATGTTGCTCTATGTGACTCACTGTTGTTTTGCTGACTTTCGCTGCCTCTCGCAGACCGTTTGCAGACTTTTTTTTTTTTTATGAATATGTTTGAAAAAATCCGCGATGCACCGAAGCCACGATAAACGAACCGCGAAATAGCGAGGGATCACTGCATTACGCCTTGAATGGCGTCCCACCTTTGGTCTCTACATGCTCATCATTCCACACGTTACTCCCTTCACCTCACTTTTGATGTGAGTCGACGAGTTGCTTTTTGTTGACTCCGCACACAGCCAACGTGTCTGTGTTAATATTCAGTGCATTTGTGCGTGAATGTTTGCTCTTCAAAAAGCTGCGTTGCGGCTGCGCTACCTCCTATAAGTCCCATCAAAACCGCGTCTCTGTTCATTGTAGCCAGCAGAGAGTGAGTGCTGAGGCAGCCAAAATAAAAGGGGCGAGTGTACCTTTTGAACTGGACTCATGTGGTAGCTTGCTTCATCAAAAAGCGCTGCAGAACTAGAAACAATGTTTTGGTGAGTCCCACGATATGTTTTTGCTGCCACGGAGCAACTAACAGTCTTTTCGGGCTTTGCTCCGGTGGTGTGATATTACAAGCCCGCAGTACATTATCCAACACACTGCGCGTTATTAAAATATGACCATAGCAGCTCCCAGGGGTGATATAATTCTCATATGCACTGTCTCACACACAGTGTGTTTCGCATTCCTGCGGCGCATATGCGAGCGGATTGTCCAGAGTCAGGCATACGCTCCAATTTAAACACAGTTACTGGGTCATTGAAGCAAAATATTTTGAAACAAAAATGAATAAAGTGTTGTTTTTGGTTTGACTTTAGGTAACAAGCGCATTTTTGAAAACAGAAAAAGTAAATGTGTTTTTGTTGTTTTGGGGATTTGGGAAATTGACTGGAATTGTGCTGTATAAATAGTGAAAAATGCAACTTTTTTGAAAATGGACGACATGTGCATGCATGAGAACGTCATGTGGAAAACACAGAGCAAAGTGTACATTTACTGTGGCCGGGGGACACACATGACTACCATAACTCAAATTCTCATCGCAAATATATGCAGCAGCATTTAAAAAAAAAAATCTTTGTGGCTCCATGCGAACAGGGCTCATTTTGACATGAGCAATTTGTTACGCTGGACCTTTTCATTTAAAGACAAAGGAACACAACCTTCTGTTATTACTCGATCATTTTCCTGAAAACCTTCTCTAAATCTATAGCACAAACACAGAAAGAGGAAGGGGTAACCTTTACACAAGAGTCAATGGTACTTTCAAGCCCTCAATCGACCCCGTCTACTGCCGCCATTTGTCCAACGGCGTGCCACTGCATGTGAAAAAGATGAGCGCCCTATATTTAATCAGGCACAGATGATAAGAGCTCTCTCCGGAATGAGGAAGGAAGGAAGGAAGGAAAGGACTGATACGCATTAAATCAGATCAATGCCACGCATTCAATTACAGTTTACGGACTGAGGATCTGAAAAGAAATTATCATAACCTGCAGGGTAGTTTGTGCAAAGCAAAGTGTCTGGATTGATTTGCAAACTAGTTCAAAAATAAAACGAGGCAACCGAGAGCAAGTCCTGTGGTAATGATATATGAGCCAGTGTTGGATTCATGTGGAGCACGAGAGGGGCACGATTGTTGGATCATAATTCATGCAACCTGCTCCTCTCAACGGAGGTGGATGAGACCCGCAGAACGAAGGTATGCATTTGCATGCTCCCCTGCGCACACGCGCACGTTTTTCACATTCAGGCCACCTATAGCACAGTTTTTGTGTTGGTGCAGTCCCCAGGGTGCGGAGCGGGACAGGAGATTTATGTTCTCCCCTGTCCGGGGATGGTTCTCCCGGCTAGTGTTCCGCTCATTAGTGCTCTTTCATGGTCCTTCGTGTTACTCTAACAAGCTGTTTGGAGCAGACGACACAGGGGCGCTCGCTCTCTCCCTCAATATCAGAGGAGGCGTCGCAATGCATAAGACATGGTGGTCGCGACCAAGTTCAGGAGGGGAATATGAGCTCACTCAACATCATGGGAACCGGTTTTCAACAGCCATTTGCAAACATGAAGACAGACTGAAAGGAAAATGTTTGCCTTGTGTGTGCATCTGTGTCCGTGCTTGTGTGTCCCTGAGGCTTTTTTTTTTTGTATCAGTGCTGCATTGGCGGAACTATAATCTCTATAGTTACCTGATATGAAATGAGTGTCATTGCTGCTTTTTGTCTTGCCCACATTGACTTGAGCAAACAGGAAAGGCCGAATGAACAAACATTGTGCTGCTCTACAAACACACTTTATCAGTCGCGCTCCTAATCCGCTCAGTAATGCACCCGCGGTCTATTTTGTAAATGCGTGCCTGACTGATTACGGCCCGCGCACGTGTTTTAGTGCGGGTGTCTTGAACTGCGTGTTTCTAGCAGCATCGCTGGATGCTGACAGCTTAATGCAACATCCACGCCCGTAATGGAAATGTACTTTGAGGGAGAAAGACGCTTTGAACTGATAAAATAGGGTTTCACGTGGGCGCAGGCAGCAAATAGTAAAATCATGGCTAATGATCCTATTTTCGTTTAAGGTTGCACCTTGGGATTTATTCCGAAATCCTCTCTGCTACTTTGGGATGCATTGTAATGATTTTACTAATGAAGATGTATTGCACACTCATAGACTAGACAACAAGCACCTGACGTAGTATATAAGAAAAATGACTGAGTTAACCATAGATAATAATGTCCCATTGGCCTTATTTGTTCATTTTATGGCTGAAGAAACACGCTTGAAGGTAGTCACAGCTAAACTCTGGAGTGATTTAGCCAATTGAAGTGGATCTGTCGAACAAGATCCACAAACAAGTGTCTGTTTTGTTTGAAATAAATGTTTATCCAGTCAAACCTCGGTTTTCGAACGTCTCGGTTCTCGACCAATTCGGTTTTCGACCAAACATTTCGAGTTTTTGATGCCTCGGATGACGAACAAATTTCGGTTCTCGAACAAACTGAGCGCACTTGAATGCACCATTTGACTCCTCTCGCCTTCCTCACATGAGGAAGTGGCGCTTCCTCGGGTAGACGAGGAAGTGACGCTTCTTCGTGTTGCTTTCCATTGTGAGCAGACGTGTTCAGTAAACATTTTTATTTTAAAAAGAGCGTGGTTTCGGTTTTTGAACAGCCTTCTGGGACGGATTATGGACGAAAACCGATGTTTGACTGTATATGTCTCCTATTCTAAATAATTTGAACAGAAATAATCTGTTCCAGGATCAAACTGTTTGCACCATACATTTTTTTAAGTCTTTGGAAAGTCAGATCACAGATTTGCTTCGAAATGCATGATACATGTTTGAATATAATTGCTAGACTCAATATTAGTATGTAGTGGAGTTTGCGACAACAATGTCCGCCATTGCATTGAACATTTTTCTAAGGATGCTTTTGTAAACTTTAACCATAGACAACAAGGCTTCAAGGATAAGTCGTTGCTTGTGCGTGGGTCAGCGCCAGCCATCTCCCTCCTTGGTGTTCATCTTGCCACCAATTGCCGGCATCAGTTGCCATGGTTGGCAGTACATTATGTCCCCACGTGCAGTATATCATGTATGTAATATCGGCGTACTGTAACTTATATTTAAAGCAAAGTCGATGGGGATTTGTCGATGGAGGAGGTGAGATCGGATATTGTTTATCTTAGGTAGATTCCTCTAAGAGTGCCGAGTTCAGATGAGGCAACTGAGGTGGCATTGTTGGGGAGGCAGGTGCTAACAATGGCATTGCAGAGGAGTCTGTGGCCTGAGTTTTCTGTACTACTCTTCTTTGTGGTGTATAAAGATGGCTGGAAAGCTAACAGAGTAGTCTTCCGCTTTCCATCGTACACGAGTATTGGAAATGCACGTATGGAGCCTTGCTGCCCCGGTGTGAGTTATGGCAGAGAAGGGAACCGGAGTATGATGTACAGGACTCTCGGATTCAAATATTGACGTATTTATCACATATCCACCTGCGTACTAAACCTTATTTTCAGTAACGCTGTGATTGGCTGTTGCAGATAAGACTGGCCATCAATCAAACAAAAATGACATCACTGTGTCTTTATATTTTTAATGTCTTTGTGATCAGCAACTCAACAATAGTATTTCACAACACAAAATAAGCTTCCATGACAAAATAAAATAATAAGAATAAGAATCAGAATAAAACGTGAAAACCTGTAACCATTGTAAATAGCACAGCCACCTTATGCTTCATATATGCAGTTGCAAATATGCTTATATCTATATCTTATATTTATATTGCATTCTATACTGTGTACAGTTCTTTTTCTGAAACATTTATTTATTTTGTGAATGCAACACTTAGTTTATTCTTTTCTACCTATTTTGCTGCTGTATACTGCAAATGGGACAAATAAAGGTTATCTTAAAAACTTACTTTTAGAAATCTGTGCCTCAAATGGGGGGGGGGGTGGGGCATTAGCGTCTTGGTGGGTGGGCACCGAGAGACATACAACATTTCTTCACCGGCTGGATTTATCGTTATTGACATGGGGGTCCGTAGGCACTTTGTTATGTTCTCTGCATGTAAACAAGGTGGCAGTGTTGCATGTAAACAAGGTGGCAGTGTTGCTATAAAAATACCATTGAGATGGAAAAAGAAGGAGAGAAGTTCTGTGATTGCGAAAATAGTGGTTGGCTATACCCTGTCCTTGTTATTTTCCTTCCTGACACCACGTACTTAATCTGGTTAGGGACGTTTAAAGGGAATCCCCAAAATAGAAGTCGGTCCGGTACGGACGGATAGACCATTCTGTCACATGGACGGAATGCCCATCTCTGCTAATTGATTGACAGTTACCGCCTGAGTAGGGTGTGGTTTCAGCATATTCAGCGGATATACGCAGTGTTTTGGAGAGTGGCGACAAGGGCTTGATTTTTCATGAATTTAAAAAAAACATTTTCTAGACTTGGCAATTGTTTTCGCCATTGAAATTAGACAGGGTGAACCTCTCTGCTGTGTGTCAAATTTAAAAGACATTCTTTTGCTATGCAGGATCTTTATTTAAATGTACAGTGCGCGATTTCAGTTCTATTTTTGCTTGGTGATGGCAATTTTATGTGGGTTAAGAGACATTCTTCAGTGTTTAGATTTTTGCTGAGCTCCAAGTTGTATGACCCAAGGGGTATTTGAGGTTTCACCATATCAGATAAAGAGATAGGACACCTGCATTATTTACCAGCCAGAGGGGAAGATAGGCTTTGAGTGAAGAGCAAGATGGACATTCCTGGATGATCCAAGCAGGCCATATTTCAAACACAGCTGTCAAGAAATGACAAATAAAATGCCTGCAGTCAAAGTTTACAGACCACTAAAGTGTAACTTAATAAAGGCTCTGAAATGACCGCTGTATTGACTGCATTAATGGAGCAATGTTTTGATCCCACCTTGATGAAAGATGCCATTAAAAGCATTATTGATGACCTGAAGCAGTTCCCGTAATCACATTTTGTTCTTCATCTGTGTCATGACTAATGGTGGGGAGTCCAAATGGTGTTTACTGTGCAGGTAGACATCCAGCAGCATGCACTTCCCCAAGGCCTTTTTTCTGGGTAATCACACTGCAATTTCTTTCGTTCTAGGTCATTCACCCCAGCAGATCTGGCAACAGCATGGAGTTTGATGATTCTCAGAAAGTGGCGTTTTATCATCCCAGCAAGTGCAGGCTTTATAGGACAGGTCAATTCATCCAGTCAAAAGTTGTTTGAGTTGGCAGGCTGTTGAGCTTTTTAAAAAGTTATTTGGGTGGTGGGGGAGAAAGGTTCACTTTACCGTGAGTGTTCGTAGCATCCAAAGTCAACCTTTTCATTTCAAATGATACAGAACCAGTGAGGTGCGCACACAGAGAAGGGGAGGGAGAAAGAGTCACAGCAGAGCAGTGCCATTGTAAATTAATCAGCCTTTTGGAGGAGAAACAGGAAACAGCACTCCTCAAATTGTACAAACCTCAGCCCCAGCGTGATGCAGGCAAGCTCTGGCTGTGATATGGCCGCCATCCACGTCTCATATGGAGCCAAGGAAAATTCTGGCTGAAATGGGCCAGGTCTGTTTCAGGTTAACCTCCCTTGGCCAAATTGCTTCTCAGATACCTCCATGAGTACATTGTGTGTCAGTGCAATACACACATGCTGAAGGGCAGCAGAAAGTGTTGTTCTTTTCAGAATGCCACAACAAAGTCTGCCTGTTTCTTTTGGGTTGGTTTCCAGAATTATTTGGACTGCTGAATTGCTGTCGGACCCATGGCTTTGCTGTGATCTGGGAACGCGGTGGAGAGGAGCAAAGGGGTGGTGGGAGTAGCACATCCAAGCTGCTCCGTCTGAACGGTTCAGCCTGTCCTGCCTGTCCAGTTCCTTCACAGAGACAGTGCTGGCTTTAATTATCCCCAGCTGTGCTTCATCCCTCCCCAGCTGGGCTCGGTGTCCCAGTGTCCTCTGCCAGCATGCTACATTCGCACTCAAGTCAAGGTGAGACACACACACACATACACACACACTCAGTATGTGCATGGGCAAATTAATATGGACGGACACAATAACATGGCCAGATGTAGAAAAACTTAATTCAATCATCCTTCACCACCTATTAACATGATTGTAGATGTAATACACAGGTCTGATACTCAAAGAGCCCTCAATTCAGTTCACAGTATGAGGTTCCCTGTAACTTTTTGGGCCTGCTTGTGTCATTTTCCTTGACTTTATATTACCCTATCGTATTCTTAGAGTTCTCATCTCACAGTTCATGTTCTCTCAGTGCTTCTGTGAGTTTTCTATGGAGGGTGCGGCTTCCTCCATATCCCCAAAACGTGTTTGTCTGGTGAAGTGAAGCATCAAAAATGTCCATTGACATTGTCTGTCTGCGATTGGTTGGCAACCAGTTCAGGGTGTCCCCCGCCTACTGCCCGTAGACGGCTAGGATAGGCTGCGCCCCCCCAGCCCCCCGCGACCCTTGTGAGGACAAAGCGGATCGGAAAATGGATGGATTGATGTTAAATCTGATCTTTTTACGGAGTCACCAAACAAAATGCTATTTCCAATGCAATGCATCTGTGAAGTGACTCACATGCGCACAAAACACGCCATCACATGGCACAATATTCACGGAGGTCAACATAGTCCAGCGTGACGGGCATCATCTCACAACTCTTTTTCCAACTTCCTCATTCGTCATTCCTACGTTTATATGCTAGCGTCGCACACCAAACATTCGGAGGACACCGGATTTGTGTATTAATGGACTCACAATGCCACTTACTTGCTGCAGGAAAAAGTGAAGCCAACGGCGGCCATCTTATATTGCCACTATCCCCCGCAAAATATAACTTGAATACTTAGAATTTTTTACCGCACCATTTTCTGTTATTTTCTGTCTCTACGTCAAAAATGACACCGTGTATGACATACTGTTGTACCAAGAAGTCTGGGAGAAACCCTCCATCCACATTTCATCGGCAAGAATACAATTTTAAATGTTGTCTCATAAAGAATACCTATGAGTGCTATTGAAAGATTTGTCTGCATCCCGTTAGAACCATCCACAATGAAATGATGGCAAAGCCCATCTGGATCGTATTTGCTGCAAAATGTAAACCTAACCTCTGTCAGTCACAATTCACCATAGTGAGATAATACACTCTGAATGGTCGATGGAAACAGCGAAGTTGGAACCCATACACCCTCACAGTACCGTTAGACCATCAGATTGAATTTACGAATGCACCTTGATTAATAAATCACAATAGTGCATGTACAGTATGTGTTGGTTCCATTTATGTTGGCAGATCTTACTACATACAGTACCGGCTGTATGTTAAATGTGAAAAATCTGCTGTTCCTGAACACCAATCTTTATTTGTAAAACTAAAAATATATATGAAAATTATGTTGTTATTATTCTTACTTTTTAAAGTGCATATTAATTGTTTATAATTTAAGTAGGATTTATTTGCTTTACTGTCTAGGCACTTGTTTTAATGAATACTCCAGGTCACAAGTACTGTATAGTTCATTTGACGAATTAACATTTCATTTGGCCTCATTCATTCTTATATACCATTAATTTATACGATGTTCATTTTTCATTTGCGAATTCATTATCGGTACTTTTGTCGTTGCAGTGTTTTGAAATTAATGGCGGCGAGTATGAAGTGTCCCGGCGGAGGTTTATTCATCAATTTTAGAAAAATTATGTAACTGCATTTTTAATGAACAATGTGTGATGAACAAATCAGATTAAAACTGTTCAATGGTCGCTTATTGTCATATGTTTTATTAGAATGAAAAAAAAGCCCCTAAAAGTAATCGCATTGTACTAAATACAAAGTATCTGCATAGCACAACAAAAAAAGGTCTTTCAAAAATAAAAGGCACACCAAACTGATATTTTGGATTTTCAAATGTCAAGTCATGTACTGTAGTTCAATCAAGTCCATCCATCCATCCATTTTCTGAACCGCTTAATCCTCACTAGGGTCGCGGGGGGTGCCGGAGCCTATCCCAGCTGTCTTCGGGCAGTAGGCGGGGGACACCCTGAATTGGTTGCCAGCCAATCGCAGGGCACACAAAGACGAACAATCATCCACGCTCACACTCACACCTAGGGACAATTTAGAGTGCACAATCAGCCTGCCATGCATGTTTTTGGAACGTGGGAGGAAACCGGAGCACCCGGAGAAAACCCACGCAGGCCCGGGGAGATGCAAACTCCACACAGGGAGGCCGGAGCTGGATTCGAACCCGGTACCTCTGCACTGTGAAGCCGACGTGCTAACCACTGGACTACCGGGCCGCCCTTCAATCAAGTCAAGTCTCATAAATACCAAGTCAAAGTAAGGTTGAGTCTTTCCTACGTTTCCTATGTGCCAAGTCCTCAATTGGGGACTCAGGACAGACTAGAGCCAGATCATGTGACTGAAGTCCCTCTTTACTGACTTTGACTGAACTCAAAGCTGATACTCTCATAGAGAGCCGTGGCTTTCTGCGGATACACATTTATTGAACCTGCTACCATCTAAAAAAGAGCATTTAATTGTTACTTGCATAGATAGATGAACACACACACACACACACAAAAGTGTTATTGAGGAATAAAAACGTTTGGACAAATGACACGGGATTGGATACTTTCCCTTGGAAACACTGGTTGGGATTAACTCAACTCTCCACTCAACTGTATTCATCCATCCATCCATCCATTTTCTGAACCGCTTAATCCTCACTAGGGTCGCGGGGGGTGCCGGAGCCTATCCCAGCTGTCTTCGGGCAGTAGGCGGGGGACACCCTGAATTGGTTGCCAGCCAATCGCAGGGCACACAAAGACGAACAATCATCCACGCTCACACTCACACCTAGGGACAATTTAGAGTGCACAATCAGCCTGCCATGCATGTTTTTTTTTTTGGAACGTGGGAGGAAACCGGAGCACCCGGAGAAAACCAACGCAGGCCCGGGGAGATGCAAACTCCACACAGGGAGGCCGGAGCTGGATTCGAACCCGGTACCTCTGCACTGTGAAGCCGACGTGCTAACCACTGGACTACCGGGCCGCCCAACTGTATTCATAGAGCACTCATATCACTTCATCAACCGTGTGGCCATCCGCAAAATAAGCACTGGAGTAACTTTGATCAGGGGTCACCAACGTGGCGCCCGCGGGCACCAGGAGCCTTCAAAGGACAATATGAGTAGCCCGGGGGCCTATTCCAAAAATAGCTCACCAGTAAGTGATTAGACACTATGACTCTCCAGGAACATTGTCGAAGCGATCATTTTAAAATATGAACATTGGCAGATATTTATAATAAAGTGTAGTCAATTGATAGACATATGTTTCATAATTATGGTGAGAAATCGCAAATGTGATCAGTGTCTTCTCAGAAATGCATATCACTTGTCATGAATGATCACATATGAAGGTAGTTCGAGCAAATGTTTCAAAAGTGCATACTATCATTACTGGTAGCCCTCCGCATTGATCAGTAGCCAAGAAGGAGCTCTTAGTTTCAAAAAGGTTGGTGACCCCTGGTGTGGATTGTTTGTGTAATTGTGTTCTTTGGGGTCATTGAGGGTAACACATGCAGGCATCTATTATAAAAAATGCAATACAACACTTCATCAATATTGACTTCAGTATTAGTGGTAGCGCTGACTCTGAACATGTACCAAAATAGAAGCAGAGTCGCCCACATGATAGGTGGAGGCATGCAGAACTCATTACAGTGTCCTACACAGGTAATGCATTTTAACGTTTGTACCTAATGAAGTAGTGAGAGGGTTTATTTCAACATGAATTGGTTCATTGTCTCTATGAATGCAAAGTCACGCGCATAACACAGATGTGACAGACAACATTTGCCCCATGCGGTGCTGCGAATGAAACAAATGCTTCTGGAAGGTGTCCCCGCATGGGGCATCGCATGGCCACGGGGCAAGCAGGTTTGATTGAGCCCCAGTCTGAGCGGGTCTGACTTGGTCCATCTGCGCGACTGTCCTTGGCCTCGCTTCCAGTTTGAAGCTATAACAGACTGCGGTGTTATCACACTGAGAGGCTGTTATAGTCATTAGGACCCTGCGCCTCAATATTTCCACTTTGTTTCCAATGAGCCAGAAGCTGCGCTGGAATCCCAGAGTCTGTTTCTGTGTCTGTCTGTTTGTCTGTCTGTCTTTGTTGCCAACTCTCGCCATCCTGTCCAGATCTTCGCCAGGCACAGCTGTGAGCAGCAGCGTGTAGTAAAAGTCTAATGCGAGCAGCTGCTGGGGGTTTAAACTGTAATGAGATGGTGTGCGAGATTACCACACTTCGCTCGTCACTAAAAGAAAACCTGGCACCCCGACAATGCCACCCCCACCCCCCACCCCAACGGTACAATTACTCTTCAGATACGGCTAATAGAATATCCACACAACGCCTGTAAGCAAGAGGCATAATGATCTTTCGCCTTGCTACTTCTTCTCTGTCTCACCAAGCCTCTCCCTCATGCCCGCAGTTGTGTGAAGCGTTCCTCCTCAGGAGCCCCCTGCAAACGTCTTCGGCTTGATGCAAGAAACAGACACTTCTGGAATCAAAGTCCTGCTTAGTCAGAGGATTCCCACAGAGGAAAGCGGCTTCTTCTTCTTCGTTTTGTTTTGGTTTTTTTTTTCTTCCTTCAGGGCATTGATGGCCTAAAATACTATTTGCCCGGTCCCATCAAGGCAACAAATAATTGGGGCCCTGAGTCACAACTGGTTGAAAGCTCTGTGTCAACTTCATTAGTCACTAAAGGGCGGGTTGCGGAACAGGAAATATGCATGTCCACATGGTGCCCATCCATTCAATAGGGGGGTTACAATGGAGAGTGGACTCCAGTGAAGTTGCTTTAGGCCTGCTGGGGAGCTTTTGTTATGTGCGATTTTATGATGCAAAACCTCCTTTCTGTCGTCACTCATTATTCCCCCACCCCCCACCCAGTTACACTTAAGTCATTTATGGCATGATTTCTTTGACTTCTGTTTGTTTTCCTCTCATCTCGTTCTCATCTCAACCGGCACTGCAGCTGTATTCCATGCCTTATAGCATGTAGGAGCATAAAATTCCTTGTTACGATTCTGGATCCTCCTCAAAGGTTCTCTGTAATGAACGTTCAGGGTGTCTTGGTGTGGAGAGTCTGTACCTGTCATATGAGCGCCACAATAATGGGCCCAAAGGTGCCGCCGGCTCGTCAGAGTGGAGGAGGAGCTCTGCTGAATGCATACGGCCCTTCATTACCTCCTGCAGAAGCCTGAAGTCAAGATTCAGAGCCTTGTGGAGTTGGATATTGTAAATGTGACCCCGGGGGAGCAGAGCAGTGGAATTTCAATACGCCACCCGGTCAGTATTATTCCACACCTGAATGCCGAGCCTTCCAGACAATTAGTGGAGAATTATGGAAGGCGAGGTGTTGGGTAATTTACAGAGTCCGTCTGGCCTCAGCCTTGGCCTCGCTTGGCAGCAGAGACATTCACATTCTCACAGCAGGTGAGGAGGCCCACCATGCCGCCTGCAGGCAGACAGCTTTCAAAGAATTTAAATGGGTGCAAACTCAATTTCTACATATCTTTAAAGAACGTCCGCCGAGACAGCGCTGGCTATTACATTATAAAACGTGGTTAGTTCAAACCTAATGTCTGCCTCTGACATTGCAGCCACAGCAGCCCATAGACAGCTCAGATGAGCTCTCTGTCCGAAATTGGCCTGTCACTTTCACACACCCAACTTTTCATTAAGCCAGTAAATACATTTAGAGATCAAAGGACGAACAAAGTCATTCGAGAAATTCTGCAGTTTGGAACTCAGGCTTGGCAGCTTTATCAGTGCGTCGCCGTCCTCCACCGCCACTTTCTCACCGTTTCATCTCGTCGGGATCATCAGCAGCCGATAGAGGCATGATGGAGGCTCAGTCACTGCCATATAGCGACACCACAAACCCTTGATTAAAGTGTCTTATTAGGTGACACACTGATGTTGTTTGGCCATGAATCATTCTAGCATTCTTCACAGAATTTGCTCGATTATGGGTTGGCGTGCAAGTAATCACAAGTTGAGCAGAATTTATGGGAAGCAATCTGATGAAAACCGCAATAACTAGAATAGCATCTCGGAGAGCGCAGACCTCCACCAAGGTTGAACTGCCCTGCTTGTGTTCCTCGATACTATTGTGGCAAGTGTCACTTTCTGCAATCAGCAGCATGTGCTCGAACAAGAACAAAGCAGCATTTTTGGAAAAGCCAAACAGTGGATATAAAGTCTACACACCCCTGTTCAAATGCCAGCCAGGTTTATGTGATGTTAAAACGAGACCAACCAAATGTTCTCCACCGATGATGTGAGCTGTAACATGTACAACTCGATTTAAAAAGTACAGTCAAACCTCGGTTTGTGTCCATAATCCGTTCCAGAAGGCTGTTCGAAAACCGAAACACGCTCTTTTTAAAATTCAAATGTTTACTTAACACGTCCGCTCACAATGGAAAGCAACACCAGGAAGCGTCACTTCCTCATGTAAGGAAGGCAAGAGGAGTCAAATGGTGCATTCAGGTGCGCTCAGTTTGTTCGAGAACCGAAATTTGTTCGTCATCCGAGGCATAAAAAACTCGAAATTTTTGGTCAAAAACCGAATTGGTCGAGAACCGAGACGTCCGAAAACCGAGGTTTGACTGTAAAATACTTTCAAGTGGGGAAATAAAAATAACAAAGTCAGAACTAACGACTCGCATTGAAATTCATATTAAAAGAGAGTCAGCACCCACCTGCCACTTATATAAATACATTTGACTTGACTGATTCAAAACCAAAAGGAACACTATTTAATATTTTTTTTCAAATGCAAACAGAATAACGTCCGCAAATGTCAAGTCGAATCTCATAAATTCCAAGTCAAAGTCAAGTTGAGCCTTCCATAAGTTTTTGCTAAGCAAGTTAAGTTCCAAGTCATAAAATCAGCGACTCGAGTCAACTCAAGTTCAAGTCGAATGACAGAAGTCCCACAACTGTGGTGCAGGGTTGCTGAAAGTTAAAAATAGATTCGGAAGAGGTGCAGGTGCGTGCGTTAGCCAGCGCGGATATTGTGATTTGCTTCATTGACGATACCATTTTAAAGATTTTGGTGCTGCTGTTCTCAGCAGTTCCATTGTATGTTAAAAAAAGGTTTTCTCTCACTAAAGTTTGAAAAAAATGCCATATTTTTCTTTGTGCAAACGAAAGTTTTTGTTTTTTTTCCCGGTTCATAGACAATGACATAAGGCGCCGTAACTGTACTTCATTCCCACATGCTTTTGTGCTTGCAAGGGTTTCAAAACTCAAATCAAAGAAATGATTCAATGCATAAATCAGTTTGCCCAAATTCCGCCTGTCATCTGCCGGAGCTCGCAGTGGAATGTTTATTCCCACATGAAAACTTCGTCAAATTCAGCTCTCTCATTCCAAAACGTGTACTCCAGCTGTTCCTACTCTCTGGAAGTTGTGAGGTTATAATGAGCATGGAAGCAGCTGCTTCCTCCTACAGTAGAGGCCCCATCCTCTCTAATCCTGATCATTAAGAGAGGCAAGGGTGCGGGAGAACCGGAGTGCACAAGCAGCGCGGGACACGCTGCGGACGCTTGGGTCAGCAGACCGTTTTTACGCCAAGTTATACAGGGGTCCCATTGATCTGCTTGACGTGTTAAAAAGTTCTTAATAAATTCAAGGCAGCTGGACTCGTCGACGGTACAGCCATCAGGAGCCAAACATTTGTATAAATTGATGTCGAACATTCGTCAGCGTGACGGCTCCCAACGGTGATAAAAACACGGTAGCGTGATGTATTTCTATTCACGCGCCCTTAACATCACCGAGCATAAACTCAATCTTATCTCGAAAATATCAGATTATGAAATATTTATGTTCTGACCTTTCTTCGTAATGATTTCACGATTTAATTTATTATTTTATTTTTTTTGTGCTGTACCCTCAAACGTGCTCGGAGAATACAAAACAGACCCAAGCAGCAGGCGCGACGGGGACCAAAAATGATCTATCGAGACAACGCCGTCCGCGCTCGCCTTGTAAATATCAACAACAGTCAAGCAGATTATTCATTGGTCTGGCCTTTTCTTTTCCATCACTTTATCTCTTTGAGACCTCCGACATTGGCAGAGATGTCTCCCTGTGCCTTTCAATTTCACCTTAATGGCCGACTTGAATGACAGATATTAAAAAAAAAGAAAAGAAAAAGACTGATATCCGATGAGAGTCGTAAATCCAAAACCGCGAGCACATCACCTTTTAGGCAAAATATAGGAAGCCATAAAGATGAAATGTGGCGTTGTAAAATTAATAGCGTTACATTTATAACAACAAGCCCACTCAACCTTGTCACTGCCAAGTGGACTCTAACGAGACTGCGGTGAGTCTTTGGAGCGATTTTATGTAGATTAGTAATATGTTAATTTGAAGCGTGACCTCGCTGTTTGCCATAGAAAATCACTTTCCTTTTGATCTGCATATTCATACCAAAGGAACAGATAGAAAGTTGGGACATGAAAGCTTTAATAAAATCAGCAGGTAAAAGGCAGTCGCATAATTAATCCTGTAAAGAGGAAGTCTTGCACAGACAATGGTAGGCTCTCAAATTCATAATTGGTCCTGTTATTGATATTCTCAGTGCGGCTCCTGAAACACTGATGAATCTTCCACATGGTGGGGAAAAAAGAACCGGTGAGACATGCCGAACTGCGAATGATCTCAACCGGAACCATAAAACCCCTGTCGATAAATAGACAAACTTGCAAAATGACTAACCAAACTCATTTCTCAACCAGGAACGTGAACGTGGTTGCACTTGAGGGGACAGGCAGTGGCTGCAATGTGTGATCGTCTGTCATTGCGTTTGCTCTACCTAACCTTTCCTGACACCTGGAGTCAGGGAACCCCCTCCCCCCCCCTTTCTAAATGTGTAATATTCAATCTTCCTGACAGCTCTACTAATGACCAGGAGGAACCAAAACAGAGGTAATAGGTGAGCCTCAAAATTGTGTTCAAATTATCCCTGATAATGATTCCCTTCCATGTACAAAAAAGAAATATGTGGTGTGTGTGTGTGTGTGTGTGTGTGTGTGTGTGTGTGTGTGTGTGTGTGTGTGAGTGGCAGTGTGTTTACATCAGGAGAATGTCGAATGGCGGAGCTAATTATCAGCTCCATTAAAGGTAAGTAGAGCCATCTGCATCCCGGACAGTTTTTAATGAAGGACAGCAGACAGCAGGCTGGACTCTTTCATGTGTCATACGTTGTTGGTCAATATCCACGCCTCCACTGTGCCACAGTGCCCACTCCACTTATGTTTCCAACATTTCACTAAATCGGTTTTCTTCCTCACTTTGTTTCAGTCCCAATGCAGTCAGGCATTATCGAAGTCGAGCCTCACCGATTCTCCCCTCTCCGTCTTTTGTACTCAAAGTGAGGTGCATTATTCGTCGGAGTGTCTTTTTTTTTTTCCTTATTCAAGGTCAATATGCTGTAGTGGTAAATCACTATTTGAAACAGGGACCGCAACTGATTTTGTGTGGTTCTCAAATGAGCGCCTCGGGTTGTTCGGCGCGCATTTTCTCTCCTCCCCGCCAATCTCACGGATGAACGTAAAGACTTACAGCACAACTGGGCAGGGTAGAGGCCATCCGTAGTCTCTGAGCGGCCCTCGCAGCTGCTATGAAGTCAGAATAAGATGTCAAGTGTGAGCTGTAAGGCAACAAGAGCGATAACTTGTCTTCAGTGTTGCTAACTTAGCGATTTTGTAGCTGTATTTAGCAACTTTTTTTGGCCATTCTGGCAACTGTTTTTTCCATGCTGAATTTTGAAAACAAATTACACTTAGACAGGGGTCGGCAACACAAAATGTTGAAAGAGACATATAGGACAAAAAACCCCAAAAAACAAATATGTCTGGAGCCGCAAAAAAATAAAAGCCTTCTATAAAACTTACAATGAAGGAAACACATGCTGTATGGATGTAGGATTCTGGACTGTCTCAGAATTGTTTATGTTATTCATTCCTTTGGAGCCGCGTGTTGCCGACCCCCGCACTAAGACCAAGTGTGGTCCTGATGTCAGCAGCATTCTTATTTGCTGCAAGATGGTGAGAAGAGGTGAATTTGCTGAAGTCGTGATTCTGAAGTACTGACTATGAGTTCAGGGTCTGTGCAATCTCAGCGCACTTTGAAACTGTAGAAAAAAATTGCAAACAATTTTTGTTAATTCTACGTGGTGTAATGTTAGTTTGCGTAGACGTGTCATTTTAATGTGACTGATTATGATTCTTTTCTTGAAATCACTTTTTATTTTCATTTCAATGTCCATCCATCCATATATTTTCCGAACCGCTTTATCCTCACTAGGGTCGCGGGGGGTGCCAGAGCCTATCCCAGCTGTCTTCGGGCTGTAGGCCGGGGACACCCGAATTGGTTGCCAGCCAATCGCAGGGCACACAGAGACGAACAACCATCCACGCTCACATTCATACCTAGGGACAATTTAGAGTGTTCAATCAGCCTGCCATGCATGTTTTTGGAACGTGGGAGGAAACCGGAGCAGCCGGAGAAAACCCACGCAGGCCCGGGGAGAACATGCAAACTCCACATTTCAATGTCCTAATTGTTATTAAAACAATACAATTTGACTGCTTTACAAAAGTACAAATTCATATTTAATGCAAGTGGGTTTAGGTGGCCCTTGACAACCGTTTCATTTTCTCACATGGCACCAATTTTCAAATTCCTTCGCTCATGCACATGTGTGCACCCACTTATGTGCACCCATGATTATAAATGAATAATTCGGTGCAAATTTGCTTGAACTTGCACCACCTATTTTACAAGGCAACAAGTCAACCGAGGGCGTGTTTCATCTCGAGTTCCCAACCCTCACGATCTCATTTTTACCGTATCTTATATGATCGTAAGGGGGGGGAAAATACAGCACTACGATGCATCCTGACTATTCCCTAACGTGACGTCATTGAAATATTCACAAAATTAATATTTGAAAATTGTGGAAACATTTTAATTAAACACAAAAAACATTAAACACATAAAACATTTTTATGTGTTTTCATAATACAAAGTTTGTCAGTATAAAGGTATGGAAAAACAACATTTTGATCACCCTTTTTCTTCTCTCCGTTTAGAAGACCAAATCACAAATTTGCGCCGTGTAAATCGTCTATTCGGATTGAAGTTTGCCAGATATTGTTCTTTGTGTACACTACAAAAACGTATGCATATTGATAGAAATTCCAATATATGTTGAAACATTTTGTAAATCTATGTTGCATCCTACTAGGATTGATGACCTCTGTGTTTTATTGACCACACTTCACTAAAAGTTTTTTTTTTTTCCCCAACAAATGGGAATTTGGATTCCCAAAATGGAATCTGCCTCTAACGCGCTGTATCATTTGTCTCCCCGGGATGTTGTAAAGTTGGTGTCTTGTTATTTCCAGATTTTGGTGTCTTTTGCTTGTTTGTGTTCTAAGAATGAATCTCCATTCATCAGTTCCAACCTCAACATTTTCCCACATGGAGTCAATAACGTCCGTCTGTCGAGCTTTCTGTCTGCAGCACGTACTTCAACTCACAGCTGCAGAAAGACTGCGTGCTCTCTTTTTTTTTTTTACTTAGATCCTAACATAGTGTGCCAAATATAAAGAATGCGCTTCATTTGATAAAGGCCAAACTCCTTAATGAATTACACATCAATATTGCAACTCTCTGGTGAATCGGATTGTAGTGCTGCACGTAATATGTCCGTCTCCATTTCGTCTCTAATGCACGTAGCTCTCATTTGTAGATTTTCTAATCTGCAATGTTTAAATCTATCAACGTCTCCGCGCCGACCTCCCCTTGTTTCTTCTCTCAAATTACAACCTATATAAGTGCACTTAACTTTCCAGAGCTGGTGAATTATGAATGATATGAAATATTTAAAAAGCAGCGCCCAGCTTGGGCAAGACGCCCATAATCAGGGCGAATACGAGGTGGTCTCTACTTAACCAAACGAACCCAACGCTGTGTACTGCATAGCTGTTTGACCTTTTTGTACAACATTCATTTTCCAAACATATGTTGGCCATTTTGGCAGCTCTGCACTGTGAAAGCGAGACAGGACGAAAGAGGTCTGTCTTGCATGTGAGCTGTGATCTAACTGGCTGTGAAAGCCGGGGATGGCGGTTTGGAAGGGAAAGTTAGCAAACCCAAAGGCGTGTTGGTGTGATTGGATGCAGATTTTTTTCTATGACCCTTTGATGGGAGGAGTCACCCTGAGCCTTGAGGCTATGAACTTTCAATGATTTCCAAATATACATGAGCGCGCGTGCACACACACACACACACACACACACACACACACACACACAGAGGAACAAAGTCATACCTCTAATCCCCAGCGCTCATAAATCGCACCTCTTGTGAAATTAAAAGACAAGGTGACTCAGCTTGGTCCAAGGCCACCTGAGAGGTGGCGCTGCACGGGGTGGGGGTGCAGCAATCTATTCTTCTCGCCACGGAGAGGAATTTACTCGAGCATAGCAGCGGTTATTTCGCCACTCTTGCTTGTCCTCTGCTCTTCACAAATCCTTCCATGTTTGCCTCGGAGTCACTACCAGTTAGGACTTTGCACGACACGTGCCTGTAAATGTGTGTCAGCGGCACGGCTGAACGACCGGCGAATTTCCCCGACGACGCCCTGCCGTGGGCTTGCAGTGTGCTATTGTGCGATATTGATGTGCTACAGATTACAGTGGATCAGCAGTGTGTGCCGTAAATATTCTATTGTCACTTTAATGCCTCCATCAATGGCTTTGGCTGGTGAAATTCAGTCCGCTGGTGTTTCCATCCCCTCTGGCTTCTGCCAGCTAGTAGGCTCTCCCACACACATCTGCACACACTTCATGCACACACACACACACACACACACGCACACACACACACACACATGCGACTACAGAGAGACTGAAATAGAGAAAATGAGGCAAGTAGAGTGAGATAAAGGACATCACACACACACATAAACTCGCAGATTCCGCTCCAGGCTTTTTTTTTTTCTTTTTTTTTTCTTGCCGTCACAGATGATCAGGCCCAGTTTTGGCTTCAGCTCAGCTCTGGCCAAGCCCTGGTCCTGGAGCCAAACTGTTAAAAGACATTAAGTCAGCAGAGAGATGCACCGCTGCTTCCTCTCACTGCTAACCACAGGACACTAGAAAATGTGTGTGTGTGTGTGTGTGTGCATGTGTGTGTGTGTGTGTGTGTGTGTGTGTGTGTGTGTGTGTGTGTGTGTGTGTGTGCATGTGTGTGTGTGTGTGTGTGTGTGTGTGTGTGTGTGTGTGTGTGCGTGCGTGCGTGCGTGTGTGTGTGTGTGTTGGCGCGTGGGCAGTACTGTGCAAAAGGCCATCATTAAATTAGCTGTTTTAGCAATGCTACAACTAGCTCTTTATCGATGGCTTTATTCGAATCCAATGAAAAAAATTCCAAGACGCTTTTGTTACAAATGCTCCTCTTCAAAAGATGAAAATACGACGTGATTCAACAGTTGATATTTTTTCCCAGGTACAGTATTTACATGAAGAAAAACTTTAGTCGATTCTTTCTATATACCGTATTGGCCCGAATATAACAAGGCCCTGATTATAAGACGACCGCCTCTTTTTGAAGACTCAAGTTTGAAAAAAGACTTTTTGAACACCAAATTAATTTTTATACAGAAAATAATTACAGTACATCTGAAACAAATGATTATAACAATATATTTGAGAGAAAAAACATGTAATTTTGCATCATTCAAATCTTAATATCTGAACATTTAAATATGTCAACTAAAGTGCAATCACATCCGTAAATGAATGGCTTCTGGTTTTTGAAATGTAAATTACACCATAACTTCTCCTCAGCTGCCGGTTAACTTGGCCGATCTTCGACCCACTTTTCTCCAGATTGTCGCTACGTTTCACCATTTTCTGTTTTCTCTTCTATTATTTTCTTCTCTTTTCTTTCTTACCGCTATTTTTTATTTTTCTTCTTCGTGCTACCACTATTTTTATTTTTATTCTTCGTGACAGCGGTTCACTTTGGCCTGGGGAGTCAAGTTCAGCATTCGCTTCAATGATATATGGCGCCATCTAGCGTCGTGAATGGGTATAATGTCTAGACCCCGAATACAAGACGACCCCCACTTTTTCAGTCTTATTTCAATGCAAAAAACACCGTCTTATATTCGGGCCAATATGGTAAATTGTTAATGAGGAAATGTACTGGAACAGATAGACTTCATCAAGAATGACAGAAAAAAGAAAATATATTTCGTTGAAGATCTTTGGCTTGCGTTTGTTTTATTAAAAGGTAATACCTGTAAGGGAAATTCAACTTATACTGTGCTGTATATTTAGTGTTGCCCACCACCCAGAGAACCAGATCAAATATACAGGCATGCAAAGAGAGATGATGCCATTATGCTTCATGAATAAAATTAATAACAGGCGAGTGCACAAGAAATGGCAACCAGTTCAGGATGTATCCCACCTGCTGCACGAAGACAGCTGGAATAGACTCCAGCCCGCCCACGACCCTCCTGAGGATAAGCAGCTCAGATAATGGATGCACCTGAAATACAGTCTCCTTAACTAATTTTTGACCTTAAATTAAATTAAGCCTTAATCGTAGCCCTTTAAAGGGGAAACGAGTCACATTGATAGCCTCGAGTCGGTTACGTTCAAAATCCAGCTTGATTGCACCAAACATTGGCCAAAGCTTGCTCGGAGAATATCATGGACACCAATCTCACCGATCACTGATGACTTTCACGACATCATCTCTCTGGGACTGTTTCATGCAATACATTTAATAATCATATTTTATTCTCAACAATTACAAACGAAGCCATATTCGTAACGAATTAACGTGAACTAATGGCTGCGGACTTGTTTGAGGACGTATGTGATGAATTAGAAATGATGCTCTACGTATGGCTTGTTTGTGATTGGCATGAAATCAACGGTTGATTTCATAGAATTTATTTAGTTTTGCAGGGTTAGGAAATGAACAAATATAACATTGAATAGTGCCGTGATAGGAAATCTGCCAGTAGGCATGGCAAAATGTAGTTCTTAATGGCCGGATTTTACGCTTCAACTCGTCAGCTCATAGTTTTTGGGCCTCCTTGACAGCTCTCACAATGTTTTTGTCATCAACTGCATCTGTTTTTTTCTACTTTGGGACATTCCAAATGGTTGTATGCCATTGCCTCACTGTTATGGTACTTTTGCAGGGACGTTATACAGTCGAACCTCAAAATTGGAATGTCCCAAAAGCACACAAGATGAAAACTGTCAATCATGTGAGATATCAGTGTAATGTGATGATGACCACAGTTCAGAAATGGAACATATTGCAATGGGAAATTGCAACACAAGCGGTACACGTCTCTCCACTCGGGCTGCTCAGAGCAATATGGCAAAAAAACAACAAAAAGACAACATCAATAATTAAAACGGAGAGAGGAATTCACCTTTGCACATTCATCATGACATCATTCTCTCATGCATGACCACTTAACGATGAATATTATTCACAGCTTCTTTTTACACTTGTATGATAGCTAAGAATGTCAAATCTACTTGGGCACGCCTCCCTTATCACTTTATCATTTTATTGTTCTCTCGTATGAGTGTAAGGGTGGCCTTATTAAACTGGAGAGTTACATTGTTAATTGTGTTACAATTTCTAAAATTTTTGTTGATTTTTGCGTGTTGTCATCTTTAAATCAAAGACAAAGCATAAAAATTGATATGAAATATTCCAATTTATGTTTTATATATATAAACACACACATATATATATATATATATATATATATATATATATATATATGTATATATGTATATATGTCTTGGTCATAGCACAGTACCGATTTTATTGTCCATAGGGGGCAAAAATACAAAGAAAAAAATGAGAACTATATGTGTTTGTATAGCGCTGATGCCACTGAACATCTCGAGTGGTTGAATGTAAAATAAATATTCAGGAATAATACTTTTACAATTTTTGTAAAATTGTATGTCGTGTTGTTTAAACTCATTTACATCGATTGCAGCACAATTAAGAAGATTAAAATTGCTTGCGCACAAGTTCATAAATAAAAGTTTGGGGATCTTATCAATTTCAATTTTGTTGTTGGAAAATGTTGCCTCAAAAGTGTAACATTCAAGTCATCTATTAACTCGGAAAAAAATCTTGGACAAAAAAGATGATCTTTGGAAACTAAAAGCCTTTCAAATGTTTCAACATATCTTTCCCATGATAAGAGTAAGATGATATTTGTTGAAATTCGAACATGTCCATTATTATTACTGTCAATCTCATCATGGGGGGGCTCAGCATGTGTTTCTGTTACCTTGTAGGGAGGCACGTTCTATGATTCATTGCCTTATCAAGGACCACAAGAAATCAACCGTCTCAAGACCTTTACACAGTACTGCTTATACAGTATGCGTTTGATGTAAGCAGGGTGAGCATGTCCTGAGACGCGCACACGTGTACCCTAATGAGCCTTTGCATGTACTGGAGCATGCAAAGCCTTCTCCTTGATGAGGTCAGGGGTAGAATATTTGGAACAGCCTTCCGGTCTCTCTGGGCGCACCACATGCCTGTTGCAGCTCAGTGAGCAGACTGTCAAGGCTTATGTAAATGACGGGCTGCTCAGATGTGAAATCAGCCCTGTATTAAATGGTTTTGTTCCACCTGTCAGAGCTGATTAGTTCAAAAGCTCTCCAAAAGCTGCGTCGGTATTGTGCTGATTGTATTCACATAGGAGAACATAGAAAGAAAAGAAAAAAAAATCCACAGATCATTTCGGCAAAGAGCATATGTGGAGGTAGCAGGGTGCAATTGCTTTCTGAAGTGTGATTACTTATAGTCACAGTTATCCCATGACAGATTACTGCGGCACTTTTGGAGGCTGCTGGGCAACCCTCCACAGATGCAAGCTGATGGCGATCCGCCCACCTCTGTATCTCAGGAACACTCCACCTGTCTCTTCAAACGAAGATGTTCTCGCTCCATTCCGAAAGAACCAATCGCGGTTCTCATTTCGTCGAACCTCACGCTGCGGTGAAGCAGAGGGCCCTTTTCTGGACACGCACAAAATCGGCTTGGGAGCAACGCAGGTGGCAATTCTCTTCAGGCCTGGGATGGGATAGTGGGAGGAAATTAAAGCGTGGTGGGGGGAAGGGAGAAGGATGCGATGGCAGGGAAGCAAGTTGACGCAGAGAGAAAACGATACACGGGGGAAAGAAGTTGAGAGGGGCAACGAGGACGCCGGTTGGAAGACTCCCTTTATAAAGCAGGTCTTTGAAAAGGCCACAGAAAAAGAAAAGGTCTCGGCCAAATACCTAAAAGAATGTCGAGAGGAAAGACGAGCGCGGCCAGAGCGAGATAAGGGGGTTAGCTGCACACTGGGGCGGCTCTCGTGTCATCGGATCAAGTTTCCTTTGCTCTTGTGTGTGTGTGTGTGTGTGTGTGTGCGTGAGTATGCTTGCATGCGTTCATCTACGTCCATTTGAGCCCCGAGTCAATACTGACCCTGCTGACATTCCGAAGCGCTCTGTCTGTGTTCATGGTCCAGTGAGGTCGCTGACAAAGCCGTGATGGCCAATGGCTGAACGTGTGTGTGTGTGTGTGCGTGTGTGTGTGTGTGTGTGTGTGTGTGTGTGTGTGTGTGTGTGTGTGTGTGTGTGTGTGTGTGTGTGTGTGTGGCGCCTCCAGGTTGAACCAAGGTTGGTGTCACTTGAGTGAGTTTAGTTTAGAGATGGAAGCACGGAATCAGGAGCCAAAGAAGGATAACTAAGTCTTAATATTTCCGTCCAACCCAAGAGATGTCTGGATCCCATGTGCCGCTTTTTTTTTTTTTTTTTTTTCAAGCTCTTCTTCTGGGTTTCAAAGCATCTCGAGAGGAGCGCCTACTTTGAAAGTGATTTTCAAGTGTGGGCTTTATCTGTGTGTGGGAAATCACCCCGGAGCTATTTTGTAAGCTTAGCCACCTTTGAATAGCATAACAGGGCCTTAGGATAAAGGGATCCGCCAAGCTACCGTAGAGCACCCAAATGTATGCAGCTTCCCAAGTGTTGCCTCGGAAGTGACAACAAATCTGCCTGCATCATCAAAGTTGGATAATATGAGTATTGAAGCAAATCGAAGAAGTTATTAGCGGTGATTGAGGTCTGATAGCAATTAGTCTCACTCCAGCACACAGACTGACTCCTGTCTAATGATATCATTGACCTTGTCACCTCCCAGAGGTCAAAGTGTCTATGTTAAACCATGCGTAATGGTTCCGTGTTTAGACTACATAGGCCTGTCCGACTAAATGGTGATGGATCGCTTCTTTTGGCCGCCTTCAATATGTGTTTCATCAAATGATACGGGCCCCAACATGATACGCTGTTGATTTAAATCAATACTCCAAGGAAATGAACGGTGGGCTCCATTTCAATCCAATAACACAGCGGCTTTAGGTGTGCGCACGTGCCGGCATACGTATGAGCGAGTGTGCACGTACCCTTGAGGAGCTTTTGTACAGAACACCAAATCCAGGGACAAGGACATTGTGTTTGTTTGCAATATGCTTTCGAAATGAGGCCGTAAATGCGCGCCTCTCAGGAGCGAGCCGCGATCATCAGAAAGTAAAAATCTCATCAGCGATGACAGACTCAATGATGCCGGTCATTTACCGCCTCTGGTTTTAAAATCAGGGGACTGAGGGGGAGATGGAAAATGACAGAAGGCCCAGCAGGGTCCTGCAAACTACTGGAGCTTTTTCTATTTCCCCTGACTTGTTTATTAGATTTATTTTGTCGAGAAGCGGCCAGCTGCTGCAGAGGAGGAAAAACTAATGAAGCCGGTGGAATGATGAAGTAGGGCAAATCTGGATGTGGTAGATATGAAAGAATACCCCCGACCGTTGTGTCAGGGATACTTAGCGGGACAGGTGCTGCCCCGAGGCAGCGCACATGAACAAATCTCGCCACACCATCCGTCACACTGCAGGCACGCAAGCACAAATATACAGCATGGCAGAGCTCATGACAACGCAAATTATTTGGAGCTATTTTTATAGCCTTCATTTTTTTCATCTTTGCTTTCTTTTCTTTCTTTTTTTTTTTTTGACTCACCTCAGAGGTGACCCCGAGCAACCCCCAATCTAATGGTCGGCACAGTTTGACACTCATTAAAGGTGGTCAATTAACCAGAGGGGCCAGAGTCACTTTCATTTGAAGACTTGTAAAGGTCTATTTCAATAGTAAGGCATTTTTGGAGGAAAAAAAACGACCATGTATAGGAAGGCGTTTTTGGCCGAAAAAAACGAACATGTATAGTAAGGCGTTTTTAGCTGAAAAAATAACCCCAAAAAATAACTATGGATAGTAAGGCGTTTTTAGCCCAAAAAAACCACCATGTATAGTAAGGCGTTTTTGACCGAAAAAAACCGAACATGTATAGTAAGGCGTTTTTAGCTGAAAAAATAACCCCAAAAAATAACCATGTATACTAAGGCGTTTTTAGCCTCCAAAAAACGACCATGTATAGGAAGGCGTTTTTAGCCGAAAAAAACGACCATATATAGTAAGGCATTTTTGGCCGAAAAAAACGACCATGTATAGTAAGGCGTTTTTAGCCCCAAAAAACAACCATGTATAGTAAGGCGTTTTTAGCCGGAAAAAAGGACCATGAATAGTAAGGCATTTTTGGCCGAAAAAAACGACCATGTAGAGTAAGGCGTTTTTAGCCGGAAAAAAGGACCATGAATAGTAAGGCATTTTTGGCCGAAAAAAACGACCATGTATAGTAAGGCGTTTTTTAGCCGAAAAAACGACCATGTATAGTAAGGCGTTTTTAGCCCAAAAAACGCCCATGTATAGTAAGGCGTTTTTAGCCGGAAAAAATAACCGAAAAAAATAACCATGTATACGAAGGTGTTTTTAGCCTCCAAAAAACGACCATGTATAGTCAGGCATTTTCTACCTTCAAACACACTGAGGGTGGACCTGACGGGTCAAGGGGGGGGGGGGCTGGGTATACCCAAATCTTGAGTGGCTGAAGCGCTGTCCTATGTAAAGATGGGCAAGGGGGAGCTTTGAAATAAACTGAGAGAATAAGACCAAAAAAAACCCAGCCTTGGAGAGTATTTACTTTTGGTTGTTATTTGTTTTGTAAAACTGGATTGCGCTGGTGTTTTATAGAAACAAACTCAAATGGTGAAAAACAGTGAAATTGCGGAACAGAGCTCGGAAAATGAGATCTCGTGAGAGCCAAGATGAAAAACAGAGCCATCTGCGCCGAGGGTTGGCTCTCTAAAGACAATCTGGTCTCTTCGATCCTTTGTATCACTCCTTTACACTAAATTATAAGGGACTTTTTTGAGTGCGCATGCATTCTATCTTGCAGAATGCACCAATGTTTTTCCCATTGTGCACGCTTGTGTGCTATTGCTGCAACATGTCAGGTTTGAGGTAAAAAGCTCAGGCCCAGGCCTCCAGAGTCGTCAGCCTGTGAAGGTCAAGTCCCATTCCGCGAGAGACAAGGCAGATTGGCATGGAAATGGAATCTGCTGTCTCTGTGCCAAACGTCTGACTGGCTGCCCTCAACTTCATCTTCTCATCGCACAGTCCGCTCCACCCACTTTACAACCAATTCACGGTACCGGTACTGTATAATGCAAAGGAGGAAAATTCCTACGATGGCTCTGCTTAATAATTAGACTGTATTACAATGTCGGCATGAACACTGTCCAGCTGTCGGTGCATCTCGGAGCCATCTGCTCAAAGTGGAACCGCTTCTTCCCATTGCTTCTTTTGCATATGGCAGATTTAGCCCGGAGACAATTTTATTTCATAACGAAACAAGAGAGGCACTAATTGAGCTCATGCATGCAGAAACAACTGTCACCATGTTGTTTTTCACATGATTATCAGACGTAATTGTTACGAGGAAGTTAAGTTCGATGGTGTGTTGTGTGCGTGTGTCTTTGCGTGTGTGTTCAGCTGTTGTATGTTAGGAGCGCACACTTTTGATATGAATGAATGCAGTGAGGCGTGAGATGAATATGTGCCTGCTGAAATGGAGAAAGTCCTTGTACTGCTTGTGTGCTCCTTTTGAGTTTGTGTGTGTGTGTGTGTGTGTGTGTGTGTGTGTGTGTGTGTGTGTGTGTGTGTGTGTGTGTGTGTGTGTGTGTGTGTGTGTGTGTGTGTTCATTGGACTGAAATGAGTCCCTGCCCTTCATGAATATTCACTTAACCCACCGGAGCACCCTGACCCACCCAGCCCCAAGTTCGCCCGATGTCAGCATCTTGCATGTGGGAAATGTAGTCGCCTTGGTAACAACGCCCCCCCCCCCCCCCACCCCCCAAGCTATTTTGACTGTTGCAAAAATGTGCAAAAAATTGGATTCCCAACGGACAAATGGCTCTGCTGTTCTCTGGGCAAATAATATGCACACAGCCAATCTTCTAGTGCACCCTTTAAACTAGGGCAGCCCTGAGGTCCCGTGTTTAGTTCAGTCACCCAAGTGAGGCGTCGTCTAATGCAACCTGACAAGTGTCCTTACCGGTGCCTCTGACTGCGCTTCTCAGCTCCAACTTCTTTTGTTGTTCAGCTCGACAGAAAGCCTCAAACATTTCAAAGCTCTGTTAGCATCCGCAATATGTTATTATTCTGTTGCCGTCACCGCCAAACAGCCAAGCATGCACGCTTACATCCACAAATTCACTGTCCCTTAGCATCCGCCACTTCCGCCCCCACAGATGTTAGCCTGTATTTAGGTCAGTTATTTTGCAGATGGGTGGTCAGCGATGTTTGTGTGTTGGCTTGGATTTCCAGGAATTGATACAATAACCCATTCAGCTCTTGGGCCACCCCGGAGCACAATTCTCTATAATCCAAACACACGGTGTCAAACGTCTAGTATTCATGCAAAGATCATTCATTTTAGATTGCAGGGAAAACATAATGTAGTGATGAACGTTTCAACTGTCGAGAAAAAGTTGTGGGCTATTGTGACCAACTTCGCTATGTTGGTCCCAAGCCCAGGATCCATATGAAGGGGATAGAAGGAGATTGGATCACTGGGCTATGGACACCATACAGCAATAAATAAATAAATAAATAAATAAATACAGATATTCTGCTATGGAACAAATGATTCATGTGTTGCTGCCAGCAGCTACTTGAATAATATGTTGCTTCTTCTTTTTTACAGTGAATCATGAATTATTTTTCTTGGCTGTGTTATTTTTGGGAAAAATAAAAAAAGATCACACAACTATATTCTGCTAAAGTTTACCAAGTCTTCCTAAGTTTGTCTACTGGAGGAAAGAGCAATTGTTCAAAAAATATTTTTAAAAAAAGCCTGATGGACCTGATATCGTTCACCTAGCTGCCATTTATCAGGACAAACTCTTTATGAGCTTCCCAACAACAATGCGAAAACGGAAAATTCCCACACCTTTATGTATAACTAACTATATTGGCAAGGTGACTCTTTGCTGGTGTCAAACATGAAGAGCAGTTTGAGTGAAAGAGGGAAATGAGAAAGTCACAAGGAAGCAAAGCTTCAAGGCAGAGTACTGTAATTGGAAAATTCTGCAAATGCATTTTAAGAGTCATAAATGGCCAGCGGAGATAATGTCTATGATTCCAGGCCAGCCTAAATGCGAGTAGGAAAGGGAGGAGGAGAGAGGTGATGATGTTGGAGGTGGTGCAGGGGAAAGATATGTGGACCGGTGGATGGGGAGCGGACGTGGATGGAAATGGGATGTGAGACGGAGGAGGTCTGAGAGCAAGCCGTTCCTTTTGAAAAGGGGTGCACCGCCTTCCCACTTTCATCCGTGGTATCCACACCTGTAATGCAACTTTGTGAGCGTGCGTGTGTGAGTGTGTGGTTGGGTGTGAGGGTCTCTCAAAGTGGCGTCACTCTATGTATGATTGATGGCTCTGAGAACAGAGCCCGTGCATTATAACCCCAATTCGTCACGTTGCGGTCATAACAGTGACATCAACTGATGGCTGACATTTATGAATGTGTGTGTGTGTGTGTGTGTGTGTGTGTGTGTGTGTGTGTGTGTGTGTGTGTGTGTGTGTGTGTGTGTGATAAAACCCAAAAAGCACATGCTTTTATGTTATTATCCAAGGTTACCATTTTCAAATGTAGTTTTATTGGAGTTTGAATCACAAAACTGACCAGAGCAGGGGTCACCTAGGACATGGATCATATGACAGTAATCCCTCGTTTATCACGGTTAATGGGGACCAAAACCACCCGCGATAAACGAAAATCTGCGAAGTAGCGACCAATTAACATATTACATTTTTTTATTTTTTTTTAAGTCCGCAAATGGTCCGCGAGAAGCTGCGAAAGTCAGCAAAACAACAGCGAGTCACATAGAGCAACATACTCCATGTACACGTATATGAAAAAATACATATTTATTTATTTATTATTATGAATATGTTTGAAAAAATCTGCGATGCACTGAAGCCGCGATAAACGAACCACGAAATAGCGAGGGATAACTGGAATTAGGTAGAAAATCCAGTTAGCACGTACGCCTCACAGTGCAGAGGTCATGGGATTCAGGGCTCCGACCTTCCTGTGTGGAGTTTGCATGTTCTTCCCGTACCTGTGTGGATACTCCGGTTTCCTACCATATTCCAAAAACATCCATGGTAGGTTAACTGAAACCTCTAAAATGTCTTTAGGTGTAATTGTGAGCTTGAACTGTGAGTTTGTCTATGTGTGCGATCGGCTGGCAACCAGTTCAGGGTGTCCCCCCCCGACTGCCCGAAAACAGCTGGGATAGGCTTCAGCACGTGCCGCGACCCTAGTGAGGAGAAAGCGGTTGGGAAAATGAATGAATGAATGGTTAGATGCTTCTACTCAACGGGCAGGTAAACAATCTCTTGATTAGAAGTACAAACTGTGGCAGGTTTCCTTTCTGCGCCTGGATTTGACACCACTGTCGGATAAGACTATTTGCATTTCGGCCGTCGTTATGGTCCTGGAGGCCAGACTACAGGAACTAGGGAATGCTGTCTCTGGACAAAGTGTGTCTTGATGCTGAAATGCTGTGGATTTAATTACATTGTTGAAATATAGACTTGATGCAAGATTTGAATTTGGAATACAGTCAAACCTCGGTTTTCGTCCATAATTCGTTCCAGAAGGCTGTTTGAAAACTGAAATTGTTCAAAAACCGAAATGACGCTCTTTTTAAAATCAAAATGTTTACTGAATGTTTACGTCTGCTCACAATGGAAAGCAACACGAGGAAGCGTCACTTCCTTGTGTAAGGAAGGCGAGAGGAGTCAAATGGTGCATTCAAATGCGCTCAGTTTGTTCAAGAACCGAAATTTGTTCGTCGTCCGAGGCATAAAAGATTTTTGGTCAAAAACCGAATTGGTCGAGAACCGAGACGTTCGAAAACCGAGGTTTGACTGTAGCTTGAAGTAGCGCGTTATCTCTAGGTATATCCATCCATTTTCAACATTGCTTACACTTGCTGGATCCTATCCCAACTGACATTAGGCAGAAGGCAGACTTTACCCTGGTCACCAGTCGGTCATAGGGCACACTGTTATCGCTCCATATTATTTGGGAAAATTTATTGTGAACATTCGGGAATTTGGGGAATGTTCTGAGTCGTATCGAGTCTCGTGTGGTGACTGAGACCCCCAATCTCCATTTTTCAACCAGGTGTGGAACCCATTAAATCCCTTGACGAACCCATGCAGCTGGGCAGAGTTCATCTAAACCTGGAGGAGAGGAGATGATGCTGCCAAACCGGTGTGTGCTTCTACTGCAGTCTTCAGGGTCATTTCGTGTCCACCGGCCTGGCGAGAACCTCGCGAATTAATAAGTCCACTCAGTTGGGTTATACAGTGGACAGAATTCAGGTAAATCATGTGATCAACTGGAATGTTTCAAGTTGCTAACCATGCTTCCAACGGACATAGACTGGAATAGACCGGAATAAACATTCAGGAACATCACCAACGTCTCCTCTAAAATCGTTTATATGTCAAGGCGGACAAGGGCGAATTCCACTCTGAGTCTGAGACAGCTCAGAGCAGATCCGAGCAAGACTTCGGCAGCGGTAGCGTGGCCGACGCCCACTAATTGGAAGCAGTTGCAAAGGTCTCTTGGTTTCGCTAACTTCTACCTTGCCTTTTGCAATTGCTTTTAGTTTACGTCTTGTTTTGGCTCGTTTTGTCCAGCAATTTCTGTTTGTATTTTGTCAAAATGCTTTTCTGTAAAATAAATATTTTGGATTATCGCAATTTGTCAGAACCCGCATCTCTAAGATCCAAAATATTATTTGGTTTATTTCTGAACCTGAGAGATTGAGGTGATTATTTTAAAGTTGAAATTGATGGGTAAATGTGAACCGAGTAGAATGGTGAAAATGAGTCGATGAATGCACAAAATACATTTTCAGCATTCACACAATGACTTTTGTACGTTGAGCGAGAAGCTTAGCCTTTTGACTACCGGTAATCAACTCTCCTTTGATGGCTACTCCAGGGTGTCATCTCCCCTTTCCCATGACACTGAAGGACAGACCTAAAATCTGCGTGATATTTGATGAAAGGCATTAGCATGCGTGCATTATTTACGAACAGTAAGGGATGCATTAATTCATTAAATATTGATATGTGCATTACATGGCGAAGAACAATTCCCATGGCATGTCACATTGATTCCGGTGTAAGTTACGAGTCTCCTGCACGATCCATATGAAAGCTCACCAAATGGCTTAAGACCTGTCGATGGCCTCTCCCTCCGGCTGTGCGGCCACAGCAGAGTTGACCGGCCAGCGGTAACCGGGGAAGGGGAAGTATGAGCGTGTGAAGTCGGTTTTGCGCGGGAAGCCGACTGTGTAAAATAACATCAGGACAAAGTAAAACATAAGTTGAAACTCAAAGATTGGGCCAATGAACACTGTTAAAAAGGAATTCTAGCAGTTATTAAATTCTTTGCCTCCTCTGGTTTGCTATCGTGTTACGCTCTCAACTAACAACTTTATTTTCCATATGTGGCTTCCCTACAGGCGCCGTTGGCAGCACATCACAAGTTGAGAAAACAACTTGCCCCTCAGGCACTGATGAAGACAAAAAAGGATTCTTACACACTTCTTCAATAGCTAATTAATCAATCAGGAGTCGGACTAGATCCCTTTGTTTCCCTTCCTTTTTCAATAGCACCTATCCTCATGGGTGAATTGGAGCCCATCCTGGCTGTCTTTGACCAAGAGGTGGAGTACACCCAATTGGGGGGCACATGTTGACAAGACAGAATTCACACTCACAAGCCAAACTATGGCACAATTTAGAGTCTTCACCTAATATGCACTTTTTTGGAATGACGAAGGAAGTGCAAAGGCGAAAACCCACATAAGCACAGGAAGAACACGCAAACGGCACACAAAAAGGCCGCGGCCGAGATTTGAACCACTGACCTCAGAAAAGCTATCACGACGTCAAAAATATTGTTCCACTTTTTTAGCCCCAAATCTTCATTTTGAAAACCTGACAGTTGTATGTTTCAAACTTTGGAGAAGGTGGCAATGGTATTTAAAATAACGAACCTGAGTATCAGATATTATTTTGTATATGCAGGCTTGGGGAGTAACAGAATACATGCATTATGTAATCAGAATACAAAAAAACCCCAATAAATTGTCACAAATGTCGTGTAACTCAATGGGCCGCCGTGGCTCCAGTCACTCGGCCCCGTGCTGCTGAGAGCAAACGGGTCAATATGGACAGTCCGGGTGGAACTAGCCATGACGTGTCCTCCCACATGCGGAGGAAAGGAAGAAGTGCTGACCGCTATTCACTGTTTAACCAATTGATCTCAAATAATATTTGAGCTGTGAGAGTCCTGCCTTAATGAAGCTAAGCTGATAGCCCGCTGAACCGAAATAAGTTTCACCTTAAAACCCACTGATTTCATATTCAAAAGCACCATAAGAAAAAAAAAAATCCATCCATCCATCTATGTATTTTCACTGTTTGCAAGTTTGCACTTTCTCAATACCCCACAAATTGTGGCGTCCACTCTATCCAAATATATATGTTTGTTTTTATTTTGGCTTCGTTAGCATATTTGGTTTTGGAGGAATCCAAAAGTAATTAAGTAATTCCAAGTAATTAAGTATTCAGATTATTGTACATAGCTTTACTACTACTACATTATAACACCTGGATTGTATTACTAACTACATTTTTTTTTAAACAGGTAACAAGTACCAATAACTGTAACGGAATACATTTGAAAAATAAGCCTCACAACCCTGTGAATATGTACCAAAAACTTGACAGCTGATGCCTCATCCAGTGATTCTTTCTTTTCATTTTCCACTCATTGCATATCAGCGGCAGCAAAAATAAAAATATGTACAAAGCAGATACATAATTAAATGCTACTAGAAGCTTGAAAAAGCAGTTGAAGTACAGTTTTTGATGTTCCATCAAATTTGGAAAATAAAACGTTTCGATTAAACGCTGCCTTCACAATTCTTAAATACTCATCCTCATATATATATATATATATATATATATATATATATATATATATATATATATATATACATATATATTTATATATATAAAATGTGTGTGTGTATAATTTTACTCTTAACTACATACTGTATATTACTTTTTAAAAAAATTATGTCATCCCACTTAATTCATATTTACAACACCCATACTAGACTACCATTCTACAATAAAATGTTCACATTTGCTTTGAAATGCAGTAGAAAGTGCTTCATTGTTTTTATCACACCACATTACAAGTGCAAAATAAGTGCCGATCACAGTTTGTATTCAAAGACACGGATGGGAGAAAATAACATGAAATTGTTCCCAAGCCACTTCAAACTGCTGGCAGCTGTTGCTCTCCCAGGTGACTTGTTCCATCTATAAAGATGCGTGAACCTCCATGTTACATGACAGAGACAAAAAATTGCTCTGGGAATTGCATATGCTCGCATCAAGGGAGAACCCACAAGGTTGTAAAAAACATGTTATTAAATATGTACTGTACATTTTTTTTTTTCATATGGAAAGGCTTAAAACTGCGAAACTTTGTTCACCGTTAACATACGTCTATGATAAAATGCTATTTAAATATTAAGAGAGTCAAATTCTAATACAGTTTAAACATACCGGAAACGTAAATGTGGAGACACTTAATTAAAAAAATGACCTCATGTGTTCTGCTTCTTCAAAATGAAGAGAAAAAAAAGTGTTTTCCTTTGCAGTAAAAAAATCCTAATTTATGTGATGATGATGATGAGGAGAGCAACAGAGGAAGCCTGAGGCAAATGCATGCTTACACGTACACACACACACAAACATGCACAGTGCAACACACAGTAGCTCAGTGGGGGGAAAAAAGGTTTTAATCAACACACAGTAATGTGCATCTATCGGGGCGTTTCAGGACTGAGCCGGGAAAGCAGATGAACCTGGCCTGGGGCACCATGAAAGCAACAGTGTGTGTGTGTGCGTGGGTGTGTGTGTGTGTGTGCGTGGGTTTGTTGGGGGTTACTGGAGCCACAGGCACGTCATCTCTCTTCTTCCTGTCCGCTTTTGCTCTGCGGCCATCGATTTCTTCATCTGCACTCCCGTCCACATCATCAAAGCCCCCCAAAAGTAATGTAGCCACCGACACTAATGTGTTTGTCAGAGAAAATGCCCCATCGCTTTAATAATGTTTCACGCCATCTCTGATTTCACCAAGGACGGAGAATTTGCTCTTCAGCCAGATAAACAAACTGTAATTCCAGACAAACTCAATGGAAAGGCAAAGTGCAGCCAATCAGATGTAATCATGTATGAAGAAATGTAATTTGGGAGGACAACACGGCAGAGCGGCTTGATACGGATATTAGTTACTCTTCTAAAAAGCGTGACCGCACCCGCCGCATATAAATTTATGAAACCGGTTTGTGATTTCAATCTGACTAATGTATCAGAACAAACCCATCTGTGTCTTGCTGACCCCCAGGGTGAGCTGGAGGGGGGGGGGGGGGGGGGGGGGGGTTGCCGGTCGAGCGGGAAGCACTGCGAGAGTGGGCGGGTTAGTTCCTGCCTCCACCATAAAGTGGTCAGCAAGATGAGAAAAGAATCTTGTGTTTTTGAAGCTTGCTGGAAAAAAACAAAGACAGAACAAAGAAAGGCCAAGTTCCATGGGAAAAATTTATTTCTCGATATGCAATATTTTCCAAACTGGTGGAACGTTGTCGTTCCATTGTAGCTGGTGCCGATAGGTTATGCTGAGAAGCGGCGAAAAAAGAAAAAAAAGAAAAAAAAGGAGGCAAAATCAAAACTGAAATCAAATAGTAAAATGTGACAGTAATGATTCAAACATAAGGAAACAATTTTAACAGCTTTTGCTTATACATGCACATTGAAAAGTAATACTGTGGCTTTGAACAATAGCAGAAATTACCCGACAGTGAGGCTCAGAGCGAGCAACATCCACGTGCTAAATTCCGAAGGATGACAAGGGCTGAGGGAGGTGGCGGCAAAGAAAAAAAAAGTAAAACAAAGGACAGTCTGGGAGATAATGAGCGGTGGAAAGCGGATGATTTATTGGGGAGCGGTCACACTGTCATACGCGGCGGCCCCTTTTTCTTTTTCTTCTCCTCGCCTGCCTCTTCGCACCAGCACGCGCGTGCCGGTGTGCACTTATTAAAACGGAGAAGAGTTTCATCTTTCATTGTTTTGTTGGACTTTATATCGGAGGCGGAAGTGGAGGTAAATCATAAACAGCGGATTGGATAAAAGGATTCATTTGCGGGGTTAAGTGCTTCTTGGCGACACAGGGAGGGATGTTGTCACCCGTGCTTGGAATGAACTCTCCTTTTTTTTTTTTTTTGCAAAGACGCTCAGTGTCACAGACAACAAGAAGCACGTTGGAACGGCCACGTCGAAACGCTGAACCGCAGTTTTTTTTGCAACACTTGTGGTAACAAAGACAAAACTGGACACTGCAAAAGAAGACAGCCCCGTTGTGACAATATGTTTGGGAGAAAAAAAAATCAAAGGAGACATCTTGCAAACCGAGACGAGAAGGAGTCATACAAAACACAATTTTAGAAAGACAGCTATTTACAAATACCCTCCATTACAAAAAAAATTCTAATTTGTGTTTTTTTTTCTTTTACTTTTAAGCAGTGTTCAGGTGAAATTACGTCTCGCGTTGGGCTCCAGGCATATATTTACATTTCTCTTTTAATGTTTCCGCCCCAATTTGAATAACATTAAGTGGTCACAAGTATGGATGAAAATGAAATATGGTCTGCGGTGATGTGGTAATGACTCCCTTGGCTGGTGAAGGTGGGGGCACGTTGATCCGAAAGCAAAATATTTGATGTGGATGTTTTTCGCACAGGAACACCGAGGCCTGCATGCTGAGTTAAAACGCAGGACCACAAAAGCCCGGGCAGCTGTTTAGGTTGTTAACTCCGAGGTTAACGACACGCAAGAGTCTTTCCCGAGCTCCTCGAGCGGGGGCTGCCTTTTAACTCAGCAGCTAACGTCCATGGATGTGGCTGTCGATGATAAGGTGCCTCTGCCGGTGAGTAAACACCGAGCGGCAGTCTGACCTGGAGATCACCTGGACCCGTCAGTCTCAATGTGTCTGTGTGCGCACGTGCGTGTCAGCTTGCATACGCTGAGGAATGGCTGTTCTCTCCCCCCCTCACACATCATTACGTGACACCGCTCCTTAACTTTGGCGGCCACGCTGCGCGAAGCACCTATTTCCTCTCCCCGAAACAGGTCCGCTACAAAACTACAAAAGCGTTCACGCGACGCACAAACTCACGCCCGCAAATCTGCAAATATAAGCAATTAGCGACATGTGCGCTCCAGCTGCGTTGCGCACAAACGCGAGCTCCCGGTGATAAGTGAGCTGCGGTATCCTCGCAGTCTCGACGCTTTCATCGTGGAATTTTATGTACAACCCCCACCCCCAATTCGCACCAGAACTAGGGTGAGCCTGGCGAAAGAAAACCACTTCAGCGTTCCGTCCTCCTCGCACATTAAAGCCACAACTCACGAGGACATTTTCTCCTCCCCGGCTGGTGAACGTGGGCATGGAAACGGGCACATTTTAGTGTGAACTCCACTGACTCATCTAGAGAAGGCAGCCAATTGGCAGCGGACGACAGCGTATCCATCTGTGGTTAGCCATTCAACTTATACAGGATCACCTAACTATGTAGGCCAACCTCCTTTTAGCCCCAAACTGCTTACTTGCACTGTTGCACCACAAACTAGAGCAAACACATTGCAACCTGTCTGTTGCCTCAAAAAAAAAAAAAAAAAAAAATCCTCCATGCTCCTTAGAATTAAAATCTTCAAGCAGATCCAAGTGGAATGCAGGAGGAATTTGGTGTCTTGTTTTTTTAAGCTTCCAATAGGTCCTTCAAAGGTGCAAGGTCTAGACTTGCCCATACACACACACACACAAACACTCACACATGTGCACACGTGCACACACGGGTAGGTCATAAATACCCGAGTAATGGCAAAGATCATACAGTGAAACTCCTCTACAACGAAATCATGTTTGCAGCAAGACATTTTTCACAACAGGGGGTTTTTCACTGTAGCAAATTTGATCTCAGATGTACACACACACACACACACACACACACACACACACAGACTTCGTTGTAGTGAATCTCGTCGCGAGGCAAGAGCAGAGAAAAATATTTCGTATAACGCAACAGGGGTTTTTTTTCGTTTTTTTGGGGGGCAGGAGAGTGGGAATGGTGTTAATGCATGAAGATTTTTTCACACTCGGGGGGTATTTTCACCCATGTAGGTTTTGTTGTAGAGGAGTTTCACTGTATTAGGGGATTATTATGGGGAAAAGAAGACACACACCTTGATACCGACAGTTCAGGTGTCTATTGGAGTGGATGACATGAATGGTGCGATGAGTAATAATAATGATCGTCTATTCAACTCTATACATTGTGCACTCGTAGGAAAAGTCTAACAAAATACAACTGCTTTGTGAACTGAATCGGGGAAGTCCTCCATCAAAAATAGTAAGGCAAATATCCGAGGTACGAAGGGACAGGAACACAATATGTCACACACTGTGTCCGATACCTGAGCTATCTGGAGAGTTTCCCGGCCCGGCATGGAGCCCCCCCTCTGACACACAGGTGCACGCGCAGACACGCAACACAAACTGCCTGTTCCTGGCTGGTGTGCAAGGTTTATGTGTTGTAGCGTCAGGGAGCCAGTTAGGGTTTCATCCGGTCCATTAAAGGGGACGGCAAACCAGAAAGTTCCATCTTTTGATTCGCTCGAGCCCCCCCCCCCCATCACTCCTCAACGGAGCACAGCGGGGAGACGCACCAGGTGGGCGGTGAAGGGAGGACGAAGGAAGGGTGGGGATTTCCAAACAAGCCAAAGAATAACAACCCGCAGAAGAAGTCTCTCCCTCGTCAGTCTGATCACCGGATACGGGGTCAGTGCGCATCTCTCCAGATTTGTGCAGCAGGTGGTAGAAATAACACGGGGCTTGAAGTAACTATCAAGTCACCAAAACATAAAGCGGTGCTCTTCCAAGAACAGAAATTAAAATCTCCTCTGGGCTGCTGCTGCTGCTGCTGCTGCTTAGGGTCAGACTTTGTAGTAGATGTTGGCGGGGCTCTGAGGGGGCATCTCCTGAACGATGTAGACCGGGTGCCCGTAGTCGCCGCTCACTTTCTCATAGTGAGGGCAGTAGTTGTTCTCTGTCCGCAGCGGAATGATGATGTCACTGGGCTCCGTGCCAGCAGTGCCCCCGGGCATCTTGGGATTGGACAACGTGCTGAGTGACAGTGCGGAGGGGCGGGGCTGCGAGTGTGTGTTTTTCCTGGACCGTTTGCGCATCTTGATGAGCAGAATGACCAGGAGGAGGATGAGCAACAGGAAGATGATACATCCCGCTCCGATGGCCGAGAACACGGCCACTTTGGAGCCCAGGAAGCCGTCCGAGTTTGTAGAGGAACCGGACTGGTCCTGGTTGATGGTGTCTGAGGAGAGAAGGAAAGAAAGAGGGGTTAAAAACTTTCACTCCCCCAAAACAAACAAAATAAAACTGTTACTGGCAGACCTGGACTGGAACAAAAGAAGAAAAAAAACAGCCCTGCATTTTGGCTTACACCGGCCATAATTGTGACTACAGTCATACCTCGTTTTTCGACCATAATCCGTTCCAGAAGGCTGTCCGAAAACCGATTTCTTCAAAAGATTTTTTTTTGAAGAAAAAAAATCTTTATTGAACACGTCTGCTCACAATAGAACGCTACACGAGGAAGCGTCACTTCCTGGTCTACCCGAGGAAGCGTCACTTCCTGGTCTAGCCGAGGAAGCATCACTTCCTCGTGTAAGGAAGGCGAGAGGAGTCAAATGGTGCATTCAAGTGCGCTCAGTTTGTTCGAGAACCGATTTTCAGTCGTAATCCGAGGCATAAAAAACTAGAAATTTTTGGTCGAAAACCCATTTGGTTGAGAACAGACGTTCGAAAACCGAGGTTTGACTGTATATTAAAATTTTAATTGGGATTTTATAACATTCCTAGGTTTTTAATACTTCAATAGGTATATATTGGGTGAGATATTTTAGTGTCATGCCCAATCTTTGACAATAGAGCTTTAAATTGTTCATCCATCCATCCATTTTCCGAAACGCTTGATCCTCACGAGGGTCGCGGGGGGTGCTGGAGCCTATCCCAGCTGTCTTCGGGCAGTAGGCGGGGGACACCCTGAACCGGTTGCCAGCCAATCGCAGGGCACACAGACACCTAGGGACAATTTTAGAGTGTTCAATCAGCCTGCCATGCATGTTTTTTGGAATGTGTTTTTTTAGTCAAATAAAATTATTTTGGGAGAGAATCTACAGTAATTGCTTTTTGCAAAGTTGAGGGGACTGACAATCTGATGGATCGTGAAAAGTGTGAAAAGAGACATTCGCCAAAAGGTCAAGTTTTTGTGTAACCCTGCATGCTAACGAGCCAACCAAAACAATGATCGCTGCCACTGCTAAAAAACACTTTTTGAATAAAAGCCAAAGAATTTGGATTTACATACATCTGTCAGTGGTCAGCAACAATTTGACAAATTGACAAGGGAATATTGAAACATCCGATCTGTATCCTGTATTTATTTTAAAAGAGGTGTTTGGGGGAGGGAGGGAAGGGGCTCAAATTGGAAGGGAACCGGGTCGTTGGTGGGGGTTGTTACTGGACATGAAAACGAATGATTGGCTCCTCCGGTGACTGAAATCTGAGAAGCAAATCTCTTTTCCATGCATGCGTGCAGCTGCTGCCCCCACCCCCACCCCATTACCAGCCGCACCAGCTCCTTACTGTCCACGAGCCTCCATTCCAGCAACATGTCGAGGAGCCTCTCCTGAGATAACCGTGCACGTTGCCATCCTACCTAATGACTATGTCTGCACACTCGACTGACCACTCCGCACTTAAACATCGGCGGAGGGGCCGAACGCTGCGCCTTCAAGCTAATGACAAGTAAATGACGCGACTGAAAGCTGCCGTTCCCTCGCCTTATCGGTGCAATCAGAGAGGCGCGGGGGGAATTTCATACGTTCTGCACACAGCAATGTTGGAACGAGGCTGTCAGAAATTTCATTCCAGAAATAACAGCTCCTCAAGCCGCGGTGACACTTCCTTCATTCCACCTTTCACCTGTTCACTTGACATAATCACTGATCTAACAGAGGAAGACAGGTAAAAGCCTGAGTATACAGAAAAGGGATACGAGGAATTTTTTTATAGAGCTGCTAATGTCAAGTAAGTAATTTTTGAATAAGGGGTGGATTATCGCATTGGGCCAGAAAGACAATTTATATATCTATATAAATTTATATACAGTCAAACCTCAGTTTTCGGACGTCTCGGTTCTCGTACAATTCGGTTTTCGAACTAAAATTTCGAGTTTTTTATGCCTCGGATGACGAACAAATTTCGGTTCTCGAACTAACTGAGCGCACTTGAATGCACCATTTGACTCCTCTATAAAGAAATACCTACTAAAGGTTTGTATGTGCAAAAACAAGGGCAAACAAATATAGAAGCTGGTCTCCTAACTGGGCACGAGGATTGTATCTGTATACCACTGCTAAATTGCTGAAGTCATTTTACACATTGCTAGGACGATATTAATTAATTAGATGCGATTTTTCAAACCTAAGATGAAAAGTGTCGGCTAATTTTGTGTCTTTATAAGCGCTTCTAAAAGGCAGGAGCAAAGCAGTGCCAGCATGGCACGGGGAGAAGGAGAGGCGGCAGGCAGAACTTTTCCACATGTGTAAACATTTTTGAAATGCCCACAAAAAAAAAAAATATGGGGAAATAGCATCCATTCAGCAAAAATGACAAATCCCAAAGGGCCGCAAATACATTTTAAAATAAATTAAAGGTCCATTTATCGAGCTCGGCCGACCACGAGCATTAATACTGGAATATGTCATTTTTATTTTAAACAGCAAAAATACAAACTGAAGTCAAATGTTCATATCAATTTAACATACGTTAAAATGAATAGTTGAATAATACAAAACATGACGCCTGTCAGGAAGATAAAACAAATATACCAGCAGGTGCATGAGAAAAATTTCCTTTTAAAGAAAAACACACCAAAAAAAAGCAACAGAGAATGAAATATATATTGGGGCTTCACACTTGTGACAAATAATAACCAAATACACATTGATAAGTGAACCCCAACAGGAATAAATAACACCAATAATCAAATTAGCTCACTTAAAAAATGATCCCAACAGCACTGAGAAGTTGCCAGTATTTACATGGTTCCTATATAATGCTCTTTTTCTGAAATACAAAGTGTACCGCTTCTGGTAGCGGAAGGAGCTTATTTAGCAACACCTTTGACAACTCGATTTTTCTTTGCATTTGGGCCAATTCAGTGCACAGTGCTTGCCTTTCCCAGAGCGGTTTTCCTCGTGTAGCTGCCCAGTGTTATACAGGACGGGAGGGCTGCGCAATATATTGGAAAAAGATATTGCCATCGAGGTAATGGCCTGTGCAATATGCGTCTTGCAAAGACGTGCAATCCATTTCATATGGGATTGTGTGCCTTTATCTGACTTTGACGAATCAGATGCAACCTTGAGGGTAAAACTGCATATTTTGCTGCATGGAAAAAAAATATTTCATTGGATCGCAAAAATGTAATTTCTTAGGTCCATGTAAAATGACTCAATCTCTCAATATCGCAGTATTTAACACCCATATCACATATTTTCCCAAAATCACAGAGCCCTACAGGATGGGCACACACCTGTTTGTCCAATTGTGGGACATTTAGGGCAATCGAATTCAAAGGAAACTTGCAGTTGTTTTTTTTTTCTTTTCAGTAACTTAGTAAAATGTTAGCTGGCTTTTTCCACTATCACTTCCAATTCCATCACTTCAAATTTCATTTTGAACTTGCGGTACTCTGCAAAATTCTCAATAGTGAAAACCGTCGTCAGCTCAACCTCAAGCGCAAAACCCTCTTCATTATGGTGGTCCCCAGTACTTTTGGGCAATCTGTTTGAAAGTGATCTTGCAAATTTAGCATCTGCTTCTCATATGGGATCTTAGTTCAAGTGTAGTCGTCGTAGATCACATGCGATACGCTCGCCAACAGAGCGCACAATTTAGCGCCCGCAATTTGTCATCGTAGAAAATTAGGCCCTTAGTGTGATGAAGTGCAGTTAGCTTGACACAGCTGCAACACACAACCAAATATGTGGAATGCTAGAACTTACAACTAAGCTTCGTTACTTCGTTACAAATGTGTTAGAGGTATCCCGTAGGCTGTGATCATTTTTTTTTTTTTTTTTACATGTACTTTCTTAACTCATTCACTCCCAAAGACGTTTTTAAACGTCTTTTCAGACTTGGTCCAGAATTGGCTGGTACTGAATGAGTTAATTGAACAAAAAGTGTCACCTTGAAAAACATTTCTTATAATCATAATCAAATATTTGCATTGGAGCATTATTTAAAGAACATAATGAATGAGTGTTTACCAGAGTTTCCAGGCATCTCAGGTCCCAATCGATCCTGGTTTGGTGGAATTGGACTGGACTCCGGTATGGCGTTATCTTGCGGATCCTCTGGCACAGCAGGGTTGACTGCATTTGGAACTGCGGGGGGGAAAAAAAAAAAGTCAGCCTTTGGTAGTGCACATATGCGGCATTACAATGACACTCTGCTACAGAAAGGAATCATTGGTGTGTTGTTTTGTTATTTCTTTCATGTACAGACAAGGTTATCTTCGCACGGGCTGAGAGCGTCTTCGAAGTCACGATGAAAGAACAAAAAGCGGAAGGACGAGTTAACAGCAGAATCCCCGTCCTGTCGTAAAAAAAAAAAAAAGAGCTCACATCTACATCAGCAGACATTTCTAACACGGAGACATTCACGAGACACACGCACGGTTGAACACACAAAAGCACCAAACTAGACTCTACTTACAATACACTTAGGCATGGCAGAATGAGGGTGAAGTCGTTATATATTAACTTTTTATTGCTTTACATTATTCATCGTGTTAAAAGGCCGTAATATGTCTTATTTATTGCGGCGGCTTTAACTCTGCCTGAAAAGAGGCACACTTTTGAGGAGGAGCAGGGCGAGGAAGAGGAACGGGAGACGAGCAAGAGGAGGGGGGGTCGCTCCGAGGGGAACGTCAGGGAAACAGATAGTTTATCAGTCTGTCTGTCGTGATTTCAACACGGGCACTTTGAAGTCTTTGTGCGGTGAGCAGCGGTGGGTCAAGCCGCGTGGCTTTTACGAGAGCACGGGCGGCAGACGCTTATAAACTCTGAGCCGGGGCCGGTCGCACGGGTGGCGCGCTACAATATCGGGCCGTTTGCCTGCATGCGCTTCGGGCCTGCTCAGGGGATACGTGTGAGGACTCGTGTTTGGGAGCAGGCAACTCCCTCAAGGCAAGTTTTTGCGCGTGTGTGTGTGTGTGTGTGTGTGTGTGTGTGTGTGTGTATATCTTCTGCACCCAGCCTCGGCATGACCTATAATGAATGTGGGAAGCAAGAAAGGAGGAAAAATGGTAACACTGGCTCGCAGCTGCATACATTTTGTTTGCAAACACTCTTAACACATTTGTCTTCCTAATGCTCAAGCCACCGCTGCACCGCGATGGCGGTTCTGGTGAGCAGAGTCGTGTGCCGCCGAGGAGTGTCAATAATTGATGAGATAAGATAGCAGTACCAAGACGGAAGCATTCGCACATCATGGTCGACGTGAGGGGACACACTGATCTGATTCACTTGCCCCAATACTTTTCCATGAGCCAATGAGCATGTGCAGCCTTGCTTTGGTGCATGTTCTGACCCATTTTTCCATATGTACCGCTGACATTTCCCTTAGCTATTAAGACAGCAACTACCTCAGAAGTGCCAAGCAGCCAGAAGGAGGAAGACGGCGGGGAGGGGGAGCGCGGGGGGTTGTTGCGGCAGACAATGATAAAGCTGCAGGGGCTATAGGAAGGAGGGAGGAAGCAGGTTGCGTGCAAGGAGGTGAGTCAACATATTTCCAACGAGTGTGGCGGCATGATGGCGGCAGACAAAAGAGTAGTCGACAATGGAGGTGCAGAATTTGGACAGATCCTCTTCGAAACGACATAACAGATGCAACTGAAAAGCGTTTCGAGGTAAAAGGACTTGAGAGCGTGAATCGTTTCATCAGGGATGATTCACCGTCACATGGCCCACGATAAAACAACGCGCATATTGCACACGGCGATGGGTCAGCAAACCGCAACCCGTAGAGCAAAGTGCACGAGGAGGAGGAGTGGACATATGGGAGATTTGGCTACAGGAAGTGTTGGCATTGGGCTGCAGAGACAGAGGGGATGTGGATTAAACACAATGACATCTGGGGTCAAAGCCAAGCACGGTCCACAATTTTGGGGAGTTTGACTTTGAGTCACTTTTAGAACCAAATCCAAAATACAGATGACATCAAGATCATAAATTATCCACAAACCGGTGGAGGCAGATGACTGCTCCACCCTGAGTCCATCTGCTTATTCTTCCTCCTCTATTTCAGTTTGCTTTCTTTAAAAATAGAAGCGTGGTTGAAAACCCTGGCCCAAATCAAACGTGCTCTGAGATAACTGCTCGTATGATTTGGTGGAGCCTGATCTTACGAGAATTAAGTCGGATTTTGGAATAAACGTAACGCTTTGTAATTAGATGAAAATGACTTCTTTATACGTTCCGCTTTTTTTCCCTTTTTATTAAGGGATGTTAAGAAAATAATATGCCTTCGCGCTGACCCATAAGCACTTCAAAAAAATCAGTCAAAAAGCCCTGTCATGTGTGGAGTAATTTTTTTTTTCTCAAGATGCCATTGCACAAGAAAAGAAGAAAAAAAAAGAATGTAGAATTGACTCCTTAAGTCTTGCTGTCTAACACCATAGTCCGGGGGTCGGCAACACGCGGCTCCAGAGCCGCACGCGGCTCTTTAGCGACATCTAGTGGCTCCCTGGAGCTTTATAAAAAATGTTTGAAAATGGAAAAAGATTTTGATAGTAGGCTAATATAGCTCAAATAGATATATGTTGCAGCTCCAAAAAAGGAGAGCTGTGGTGTTGGTTTTTTAAAACATACACTTAATTATGCTTTTAACAGTCTCGACAAACACAGAAACGTCTGCGTCCGACTCCGTGCCTTCTCTCTTCTCGTTCGACTCAAGAAGCGTTCAAAGACAGCCTCAGAAAAACGGAAATTCATGATCACTTCACTGACACTAAGAAAAGCGAAAATAATGCACCAAAACAAAAAAATCAAGCGAGGAAATTACAAAATAAATTCTATGGGGGCGTTTGTGAACACACAAAAAAGGAATCAATAATGTAAGTTTTAAAGAAGGCTTTTATTTTTTTTGCGGCTCCAGACATATTTTATTTATTTTTTTGTTCTATATGGCTCTTTCAACATTTTGGGATGCCAACGCCTACCATAGTCCATTGTTATTTTGCAAACAGCATGAGAAAAAAAAAAAGAAAGAATAACCCTCCACATTAATTGTGGCATGAAAGACTTGTGTACTGCCTCACACACATTTTAATGCTGCTGCTCAATCACGATTTGGACATAAAGCAACAACAGGTCGACTGCATTTATTTTCTTTAATGCAGCGAAAGACAAATGACATCTCACAAATTGTGCAATTGCTTTGATGTGCATAACTCATTTGGAATGTTCAATGTCACAGCATCGAGAAAGCGTGGCTGAGGAAGTGGGTTAGACTTTACAGTCTGACATCTCCAGCGAAGACGACCCAGACTGAAAGTGTATTATCTCGGTGTTTAATGAGCACGTCAGACCACACAGCAGGATTTGGCTGCAGGGCAACTAACTTCATTGAAGCGGTGGGGCGGAGCTGTCTGTCGAACTCGCCTTATACATTTGACAATTAAACATTACAGAAACGATTCAATAGGGAATGTCCCAGTTTTTTTTTTCACTTTTTTTTTCTTTAAATTAAATGAATGAAATGAACTAAAGTTGGATTTTCAAATATATCTTTCGAAATGTGATACATACTAGCTTTTCCCCACCAAAAGGAAGAAAGTGGGTTAATCTTAAACGAATGCACCCTTTTACAGATTTGTTAGTTAGTTACCGTAAATGCAATGAAACCATTTTTGAAGTCATACAATTTGAGGACATTTACTCACTATTCACAAATTACTCACAGGTCATTGCCATATTGTTTATGGGTTGGCTAGGCATGTTATCTACTGTAATAAAAAAAAAGAAAAAAAAAGAAGCAATTATGAGTGACAGACTGCTTTGAAACGTTTTGTGAAATAAGCGCTTACTCTACTGAAGATGGCAACAGCCCGGAGCGAGGTAAACACAAATGAACTCTAAAGAAGTTTCCGAGAACTGCGCTTGAGTCAGATGTTTGCTTCTGACTTCCATTAAGTTCCCAAATTTGCTAAAGCCTTAAAAGGCTCAGCTTGCCTGCACTCATGCAGCTGTGTTGTTTTTTGGTGGTGAGATCTCAGCCTGTAGGATGCTTGAAGTGACCTACATGGAAGAATAATGCAACGACTGCATGTGTGTTAAATGATTGTGGGTATTTTTTTTTTCTCTGTATCGGCTGAATTTGCTCCGACTCCGACCTTGCTAACATCAGCAGCTCATTACATTCTATTTTCCATTCGACTGCCAGGATATACTGCTCTCATCCTGCTATCCAGAATTTAAATATCAATTTGCAAGCATGCACTAACACACATAAACTTCTACAGTCATGTTTTGTTTTTTTACATGCAAGTCCCAATTCTGTTAAGACAAATCATCATCATCGGTGCCGGAAGATCTCACCCGTAGGTAAACAGGGGGAGAACATGTGTGCATGTTATAAGGACACTGCGTGCTTACACATCTGTGTGCAGCACCCTGTCAAATTCAGGATATGTAAATCTTCTTTGTAAGTAAACTACGGTGCAAAGCAAATGTTGTGTCCAAACATATCCAAACAAAACTTAATTATTTACATCCAGTATTTTTACTTGACTCCCACTGACCACTTACACACAAACACGTTAGTTTTGAGAACACTTCATAAAAATCAAGTTCAGTTGCATAAAAGGACATGAAATAAATCCTTATATTAACAAAAATCTATAGGAGATTTGAGTTTTCCCAGGGAACTGAAGCAAGGGTTTTATTAAACAATAACAATCTGACAGTATAATGAATGAACAATTCTTATTTTTTTTCTGAAATTCACATTGTGCATAACAGCAAACTTTCTTTGCTTGTCCAGAAACAATGCTGAATTCATTATAAAGAAAAACATAGCTTTGCTGTAATGGAATCCATTCACTGTGCAGTAGAGCTAAGATCGGTCCTAAAAAATCGAGCCCGACCCGACTCGGCCCGAGGGTATTTAAGTCCGACCCGGCCCGAGCCCGATCACTTAACTTAATTTGCAGGCCCGAGCCCGAAGTAAACCCGAGATTTCATATTTTATTTGTGAGGACTCGGGAGGAGGAGGGGTGATTTCTGATAACAAAGCCTGTCTTTTTGTAACGAAATGTAAGTTAAACAAGACTGTATAAACATTTACATCTTTTATATTTCTGTTTCTGAGGAGGTTACATTAACCAACAATTTTCCATCATTGACGGATTTTTTTTTTAAGAGTGGACGGGAAAGATTTAAGGCCGTCCGTCATTTTGACGGTTGAAAATTGGGCCATTCACCACAGCAGCAGTACGTCCTTAAGAATCGAGCGCGGCACGTTAAGAGAGAGAAGCGGCAAGACAAAGAAGAACAATGACGGCTGGATCATAAAGACATGGAGTTCTTTGAATTGTCATTGCGAGAGTTTAGTACAGTACGCGGTGTGATGACGCCTCTTTTGTTTTTTTGCGTGGCCCAAACTATTCACAGCCTCGAAACAACAACCAAAAAAGCAATGATTGACATTTTAGACCCGAATTTCGGGTCGGATCGGGCTCGGGCTCGGGCGGCCCCATCTTACCTCTACTGTTCAGACCTCAAAAGTCAAAGTCAAAAACTCAGGACTCTTTTGTGAAAATAAATATAAACATTTCTTGCTACATTAATATACCTTTAAGCTTACAGGCCATTCCTCCTGCCTGACATGCATCCTTAACAGAACTTAATTCATTTCCAGTTCTATTTCAGTTTAGCGTGTATGATTTTCTCTCTAGAATACAGACACTGAATAATTGTCCTGCTCTTTTGCTGTTCAAAGTTGTATGTTCTCTGCTTTAAGGCGGTTACAGCCAGACGTCTGTGAAAAGTGTCATCAATCACCCATTCACTTAATTGCGGTGTGAAATGTGCTAGCCATGTCAATTGTAGGTTAGCTTGACATTTAGCAGAGCTATCATGTCTTTTCTCATCATCCCTTCGTGAATGTGACATCAGTCATAAACGTGGCTTATTTTCCGCCATGCAGGCGATGATTACTAACATGGGAACAACCTCACAGCGCACTTGGGAGGCAATAGAAAGCCAGCCAAAACTTATGCTAGCTAGCTGCTTCTGTGTAAGTACTGTATGACTGTGTGTAATATAATTGGAATTAGTCATCGTGCTGATGTGCAAATTCATATTTATTTGTTATGTTGGTGACTTCCAAGTAATCATAAATCCTTTATTGTAATACTATGTGAGGGTTCCTTTTTTTAAAAAAATGATTTGTGATTAAATATGAAAGCAAAAAAAGTTTGTACTGTGACTTATTAATGGTTGACAAAAATAGTTTCTGATCTTTCATTACCAACAACATAATTGTGGAGAGATATATTTGCTAGGGCGGCCGAGTAGTTAGCGCGTCGACCTCACAGTGCAGTGGTCGTGGGTTTGATTCCGGCTCCAGCCTCCAGCTGTCTCCGGGTACACCCTGAACGAGTCACCAGCCAAACGGAAGGCACAAATAGGCCAACAACCAGTCACAGGCACATTTAGATCCATGGACAATTTTGAGTCTTCAATTCAACCTATCACGCTTGTTTTTGAAATGTGGGAGGAAAGCAACGCAGGCACGGGGGGAACATGCAAACTCCACACAGGAAGCCCGTATTTTAACCCATTTCTCTCTCTCTCTCCCTCTCTTTCTCTCTCTCTCAGGACTGGTGTGTGAACACTGACGTATGAATAAAAGAATTTGAAAAATAATAATGAAATAGGCGAAGCCTTGTCGGAGTCACGCTCGACACACATAGCGATAAATGAAAATGTCACAGCAAAGTGAAACATGGCTGTTAGGCATCAGCGCTGCATTGTGTCCTACATTGGAGGTGCGCACACGTTTACCTTGTCCGACTTTCATGATGACTTTCATGGCTTGACTCTTGCAAACGCCTTCCTCACGGTTCTCCAGGCCCTCCACGGTCCCATTGGAGGTTGCTGATGGGGCAGAAGGAGATGAGGAGAAGGGCAAGAACAGGGAAGAAAGCAGGGGGGAGTTGAAGAAGATGGAAAAATGGGAGAGAAGATGACACAGTGGTTAATGAACATGTCAATAACACACAGGACTGATCAATATTTATGACAAGCACTGATTAGCCGTTCCAGCGATAGGCCGTTCTCACCCTCAAACAAGTACCAGCTCCTCTATACGATAAGTGAATGGAGCAACATTAGACTGAATGAGGAGGTGGAAGAGGAGGACATTGTCAGGCTCGTGTGTGTGTGTGTGTGTGTGTGTATGTATAGTGATGCAACGAATTGACTATTTGTCGCCGTGAGACACACCAGCCAGCTTCCCCGTTCGGGGCCACATAAGCCGTGGCCGGCTGGTAGCGCAGAGGCCTAAATGCAACAATAATATTTGTCTGTGGACATGTGTGTCCAGTTGTGCAGATTGTGAGTGTCAGCTTCTCCGTTTGGTTTCCAAGTATGTGTTCTGCTCTGACATGAGCGAGGGGCTCAGGGTCGAGGGCTGTTTATTCAATGTCACGCTCACTTCACACACCGTGACACAATTGGCTGTCTATTTTAGGGCCCATGATAATGACCTGGGGAGACGGAGTGTAGCGCTGACCTTAACACTGAGTGGCTATGCGCAAGGCATTGTGTGTGTGTGTGTGTGTGTGTGTGTGTGTGTGTGTGTGTGTGTGTGTGTGTGTGTGTGTGTGTGTGTGTGTGTGGGCGTGCATGAATGCGTGCGTGGCATGGAAGCTCTCCGGTTGGAATTTCCCAAATGATCTCCATCTCTGTTTACTCTGTTGTTTAAACATACTCCCTTCCCTTGAAATAGTTTCTCTTCCTTTTCGGCCTTAACCTCTCGAGACTTTTTCTTCTTCCCTTTTGTCCACTTCATTGACTCATTCTTTTAAAATGTATTTAATTTCCTTCCCTCACTGACATGTCTCTGTGAGGCGTCAACATTCAGATGAATGCATCATTCCGAGGAGAGGGTGTTTCAAATAATGATGGCATGAAAGCCTGTGGCAATTCAGCGATGCGGTTTGGTACAGTTGAGTGCACGATTTTGTAAAATGTTGACGGGGAAAATTTGCGCACCCTTCTGTTGCTCTCAAAACTTAAGTAATGTTATACAATACCGAAAGCATGCCGTATAATAAGCAGCCGCTGTGCTTTTATGAGGGAAAAAATGTGGTACAACCCAATTACAAGGCTGCACACCACATAAAAAATAAGTGCACTCTCCTATGGTCTGAGGAGGTTTTAAAATAATTATCTCTCACCCAACAGCATTTTAAAAATCATATGAAAAAAATATGACATTCATCAAAATCACAACTAAAATTACAATCTTAGCTTGCATATTAGATCATTTTTTGTGTGTGCGTCACGTTTGTGCGGCCAACTATTGCCTGACAAAGTTCACGGGGCAAAAAAAGCGGATGACTGTGCCCGGCCTCTGCAAAGAAGGCAGAGAGGAACAGGAAATTTAACAGACACACACTAAGAAGGCTACACAAAAAACAACACTAAAATTACCAGACATGTTTTGTGATATTGGACAGATTCATTTCTTACAGTATGAATCATTGATCTGTGCTGAATATCAACTACAAAGAGGAAATCAATTAGAACAGCAGAATTTAAAAGCTTAGCGTACAATTGGAGTCGCCAAGTACGCTACAACCCAAAATGGATTTCCTCTACAGTTTTCTTTCATCCTCCATGTTAATTTTCTGTTGTTGAATGCATTGCATTCACTGTGTCGTGTTGGTATGATATCACCGCGTATGTTTCAGGTGGTCCCACTTCAAGCCACTGTGGGCAAAACGGGATGGGCGTTGAGTCATCGTGAATGGACACGATGGATAAGTAGTGGAAACCCAGGAAAATGTTTACATTGTCAAAACAGTCGTTAAATGGGGTGCGTGCAATAAAGGTGACGCAGTACATAACAGGGTGGAACACAACTTGGAACACAACAATGAGCAGCAGTTATCGTCCGACTTCCACTTGAGCCTTGTGCAACTCTGCCCTGGCAGCAAACATTCACCAAAGCTGCCTGGAGTCCATGATTCATCCGTAGAAAGGCTTAACAGAACCTGAGAAATGTGAGGGACCCCTTCAGAACGTGGTAGACTGCAGGCTGAGCCATAGTGCAGCCTTTGGGCCTCTGAGCCTCGGCAGCTCAGTATCACCTGTGGCATGTCACAATTCTTGGAACAGACCATGATCCACCGTAGCAGGACTTGAGCAAATAGGGATGCCTTGGCAGCCGGGAACATCATTTCAATCCCAACCTTTTTTGACCGAAGACCTACTTTTCAAGAGAAAAGTTGTTGCGATCAACGGTTACTGCACGTGCACGCATACACATATGCTTGCACGCATGTGCCCATGTACACGCACGCATACGCACGCACCCACGCCATGATGAGCAACAGCCACAATGACCCCTGACATGAACGAAACAGAAATATAAAGTAGATACAAGAGTTTGTAAGTTTGTGGAAAGGAATTCACTGCCTACCTTTGTCGAGACCTGACACAAGGGCGTGGGAAATACTTTTGCAGCGTCTTAAGTGCAAGAACATCACTATCATAGATCACATGCACTGTTTTGAAATGTTTCTCCTGGCGCTAGGTTAAAGGAGACCGGCTTTCTTTTCTTTTCTTTTTTTTTTTTAAATACTTTTTTTGTGAAAGTGAAACTGATAGGATGCTTAGGGTGCGGCGTACACTAACACAAAAATATATATATATTCCCCCCCCCCCCCCCCCATTTTTCCCCGACACACGCCGATTTGGGACCAATCCGCATGCTACCGGTCGATTGCATGGTTTAAATCTGGCCCAGGTTGTTGAAGAGCTGTAGGGTGGTTCCATGCACTGAGCTCCCATGTGAATTATTGCAACAATCTACAAGCAGTTTAAATTGTGCTGTATCAAATAGGGTTAAAATGGGCCTCTGCTGCTCTCAAAAACTGATCTAGTTGATGTGTGTTTTGTCAGTGCTAAATATAATTCATTATTGACTATTTGTTGCCTTGATGAGTTTCAGCTTTGGAATCCGACAAAATAGAGTACAATAAAATAATATGTTGCAAGTATGACTGCGTTGTGTTACATTACCAGATCTTAACTCAGGCTCTAAATCATGAAGCGAGCCACATCATTTACTTATTAGTGCAGCTGGAGTATGTGGTAATTTGTGCAAATTAATGCAATGATGCCACGTCACAAGCAAATCCTCTCTTGTAGATAACAGCGAGGCAACAGAGACTCACCAAGCGATAATGGTTTGTAAAATAAGATGGCCTGAACCGAAAAGATGATTACATTGACAAGAGGAAATTTACACAGTGTGAATCTCTTGGTCGATGATCACATTTGTTACATTTGTTACAGTATTGTGATTTGTTTGCAATTTCTGTTATTTTTCTATTGTCTAAGCCATAGTGGGGGCCAATCAAGCAAATCGAGAGAAACTCTGACAGGTTGGTGAGGTTACACTTTAGAAAATGCATCTTGACATCTCAGCTCGTAAACTGACATCATAAATTTGAGTTTAGTCACAAACACAGTCCAATCAGTCGCTTTGGTTGCTGTTTTCGGTGCGGCGATTGAAAAAAAAGATTAAAACAAAAGACATGTGACAACAAGTGTCCTAGCGCTATTGCTGTGAAAAATAAACCAAATGGGGATTTACTAATCCAACCTGTATGATGTTGAAACAAATCAGAGTTGCACGTCTTGCTAACAAGTGATTCAAAGTAACCGTTTATACCTTTTATAGGGCCACACAAGCTACAGGTATGTTTCCTGGCGGTAAAAAAAAAAAAAAACATACAAAAGTCAAGTCAAGTTTACTACCCCCGTCATTATTACCTTCAAGTTGGTTTTTTATTTGTTTGTTTTTTGGTGTGGAATTTTTATGATTAGTTTCAAAGCCATGCCATGAGCATGTCAGGACAACTGCTCTAGACAGTGGAGCCTCTACGCCGGGGGTAGGGAACTCCGCTTCCTCGAGAGTCGTATCCTGACTGTTTTTGATCCCTCCCTATTCCAACACACCTGATTTCAATGATCAGCTCATCAGCAAGGGCTGTAGAGGCCGGAAAAGATCATGAGCAATTGAATCAGGTGTGATGAAGTAGGGAAGGATCGAAAACAGGCAGGATACGGCTCTCGAGTATTGATGGGTCCATGAGGCCTCATGAGGCGTGTCGACACACTGACACTGTGTTGATACTGTGCTGATACTGTGTCGCTGACCACTGCCACCTGCTGGACCTTCAAAATCCCTGCAGCCAACCCACTTGACAGACTGAACTGACTGATTTAATGATGAAGTGCATACAATATCATTCACATCCATGCATTCATATTGTATCATTCAATGTGTTTCAATAATGTGAAAATCATGTGAATGAGGACGCTTGTGGCCTTTGTCTTCACAAATTTTTATTTAGAAAAAACGATGCTTTCAGTCTGTTTTTTTGATAATCTGTGTGTTTTTCGTTGTTGCCCAAATATATATTTTTATTCGAGCGAGGGTGAGGTCTGGCTTGTTTCGGCAGGCGGCATCGTGTCGCTAGACGCACTTCCTTATAAACACTGTGTGGCGGGCTTTTGCTGCGTCGATGCCCCCTGGACTGAGTCAACACAGCCTGGACTGAGTCGACGCAGTTCATGTGTTGGTCACGTGATCGTCACGAAGCAGCACACGCACCGACACGTGGCTTGCTCTATGAGCTCGACGCATGCGTTGACACATCAGTGATGCTGGACCCATCACTATTCTCGAGGAACTGGAGTTCCCTTCCCCTGCTCTACGCCCTCTTAATGTCTTGGACATTGTTCATCTTAAGTCATCAATTTTCCAACCAAATTTACATCTTTAGAGTTTTTACATTTCCAGAGCCAAGTTAACCCCTCCCCAAAAAATTTGCTCTTTGAAGAATTAGCTCAAAGGCACTTGAATAATCACACTAAGAGTTGAGCGTCATGCTTTGAATTTTATATCCACTTGGGGAGAGCAAATCTTCCCAGCGTTAACTTGAATCTGTCATTTAAATTAACTATTCCTTCAGGCTGGCCGAACAGGTTCCAGCATTACTGATGTGGCATGATGATAGCTTTGCCCTTAGAGGCGTCTGTTTGGGCTAACAGCTGGAGGCGGGTCGGATTTATGAAGAGATGATCACTTTATATGTTGTTTGTGTTCGGGCCATTTCAAACGTCAAATAATTCCAGGCTTTAGTCGAGCCGGAGGAAATAATAATCTGATTAACTGTGTCCACATTTAACCACATTTCCTTGTGTGTTATTCCATGTGAAGCCCCCCTTTTGAGTATTATTCAAGATAGGAGTCGGGAATGAGAAACAACTGGTGAGCACATAAGGTACATGATCGCACTTCACGCGCTTACAAAAAAAAAAAAAAAGGAACAACCAACTCAATGTTAAATACTCTGTCATTAGAGCATGTCAGAAATGAGAATAGTTACATCGATCATGTCAAGAGTTCTCCCAGGAAAAAGATGATTGCCAGCCACAGCTCTCAAACGTCAACACCCGACTACACAACAAGGACACGCTGTCAGCTTTTCGTCTAATCTGAAAGCCTCTCAGTTACTCCATCTCCTCTTCCTCTCGCTCCATTTTTCCTCCCCGTCTAATACTCTCCCGCTCATTCATTTCATCCCGATGGTAATTCCATATCAGGATTTCCAGATATGAACAGTTCGTCGATCATGTTGTGTTTTGGAAAGAGGAAAGTGGGGAATTGGGTTTTCCTGAGTCTCCACTGAGATAAAAACACAGCAGGAAAAAGAGAACCAAAAAAAGAAAAAAAAAACCATCCTTCTGCTAATGATTTAATAGCGGGGAAAAAACATATTAACAGTAACGGCCCAGATTCATGAAAGAATTGGTCATCGCATGAAGAAATGTTGCTTTTTAAAATAAAGCAGGCAGTTCCAAAGTTGTTTATGCAAGTCTGATTTAAGGCTCTCTTTGTGGGTGTGGATGCTTGGCCGCAGAGTGACTGATGGGAGAACAAAAGATCTACAGCTGCTGAAGTCATAAGAGAAACCAGGTGCCAAATGTCGATGATGGGAAATATCTAAAGTCCCACGTTGGAGCCAAGAGACAGCCTGACAGGGGGAAAAAAACTGGCTTTGAACAAAGCTTTCTCTTCCAGTGCTACACATACACGCATTACTTTGTGTCGATATGTATATGAAAAGTAAAATGGAACTTCTAAAGTCCAACACCCCTGAGGTCGCACATTTGGAATGTGTCAGCATATCGAGCGAGATCTCAAATCGGCAAGTATCAAAGGATTACCTTTGTGTCCATTTTGCTTTTAGTACATTTTTGTGGCTTTGGCATTTCCCCCCAAAAAGGACCTATTCATTTTACAATGGAAGGTATATATGTCATGTTTCAAAATGTCATTCAAAGCAGTAAGACTGCAGCCTTAACCTATTTCCTTAACCTAATTCTAATTATTTCAAAATTTGTCACAGCGCTACAAAAGTAGTCCATCAAAGATTGTAAAAAGAGATGATGTGATAGAAGCCAAGTGCTGAAGCGAACAGACGCTCACAAAGTCTCACGGGTCACAGGCGCAGACTCTCGCCAATTTTACAGTTTCTCTGCTTCAAATCAAAGATCAACATACATAAAACTGGTACCCGAAATGTAACAAGTGCCGATATTACTCTTCTCACCGGGGTCATTAGGTCACCTCTCTTATATTTTTAATACATTGCAAAAAAATGCTACCTCAAACCAGAAACATTTAGATTTTGCCATTACTCCATCCATTGGGTTTTAGAACAATTTCAGTTTTCGAACAGCCTTCTGGAACGGTTTATGGACGAAAACCGAGGTTTGACTGTAGTACAGTACTGTATATGTTGCTCTATGTGACTCACTGTTGTTTTGCTGACTTTCGCAGCTTCTCGCGGACCGTTTGCGGACTTTTTGCGGACTTAAAAAAAATAAATAAATATATATATATATATATATATACACATTTTTTTAACATGTTTACTGTATTTTGTTATTCATAAACTAACCTAACTTATACATGTTTAAATCTATTAGTATACAGCATTAAGTCATGTTAATTACTTCAAAATGTACTTCTACATGCATGTATACCTTTAAATTTGGCCTTTTAAATATTATGTACATGCAACTATATGGAGGGGGGGGGGGTCACTACTTCGCAGATTTTCGTTTATCGCGAGTGGTTTTGGTCCCCATTAACCACGATAAACGAGGGATTACTGTATAGCAGTCAAGGAATGTTAGCCAGCTCCGACATCTCCATGAAATCACAATCGGGTCAAACATTAACATGTCCAATCAAGATCAGGAAACCTGCTAACAAGTTAAAGTAGACCTAAGACGGTTAGTAAACTAATGCATACACTCCAAGAGCGAATTAGTTCGCTACAGTTCGTGACGGTTTCCTACCACATTCCCAAATCATGCACAGTGGGTTAGTTGGGAACCGATAAGCAGATTAGAAAATGGTCGTTGTTTGATTTACATTGTGATACACTTTTCAGCCACATCGTCCAGCTCAACGTATGGCACGGTAGTGTATATTAATCACAGTTACATGTACACAAATGCACAGGATCCACCAAGATATTTAGGACGGGGAAGGTGGGATGAGCGCTCCCTGGGGCCCTCCGAGCAGAAGAGTGAAATGCGTGTGAGAGATGCTATGCAGAGCGACCCAAACGACACCATCTTAGGCCAGAGCGTGATGCACTGCTCTATATTTATTCTCAGGTCTGCTAAATGAGGTCACTCAGGTGGTCCTGCTGAATAGATTCCCTATCTCCATCATGAATCATCTCCTGCTTATTATTCCTGTCCGGCCCAAGGGGCTTCGCTTCCATACAGCGCAGTAGGCTGTGTCTGTGTGGGTACTTGTGTGTGGTGTGTACATGTACTCTTGTGAGCCTGTGTGTGCAGCATCTGCCCAAAGCACAAAATAAGAGGATAGAGACAGCCCATGCGACGGACATAGAACAGGTTGTTTAATGAGAAAGTGGATGAGAGGTGACATTCATTGGCTACCTTTCACACAGTGCCCCCCTTTTTCCCTGCCATCACCACCACGACTGCTCTGCACAGCATTCAGACTGGCACTTTGATGAGTTAAGCAGGCACGTCATCGTCACTGCAACCACCCGTTATAATGTCGATATTTGTGAAGGGGGACAGGAAAAAAAACAAAACACAATCTGATCACCCGCACTTAGCATAAAAGCAAAATAGAGGCCATTTCAGGCAAAGCAGGCGGCACTCAGGAGTGTGGATTGTGCATTAAACACGGCATCACAACAGAAATGGCCACTACTCATACCTGCAATATTTCCATCTCATTTTTATTTACGCTCACAAAGCGAAAGAGGAGATGGGAAAAGAGGGAAATGGTGGCTATTTGCACAAATATTTCACTCACGAATGAGCACAGAGAGGGTTAGATTAGGTTTACGGGCATGATTCCAGAGATAACCCTCCCTTCTGCAGCCCTGACATGCATACAAGCATGTATGCACGCACACACACACACACACACACACACACGCACACACACACACACACACGACATGACATGTTCAGAGTGAAAGAGGCAGACTGGAATATTATGAAGGATCTGGATGTTTGCACTTTGAACCTTTTCTAATCCTGTGTATTAGGACAGGTCCAAAGCCTGATTATGCCAGAATGAAATGGATCTAAATAGATGTCCCAGCCTATCAGGCCTTCAATTTCTTTGTCCTAGAAATAGAAATGGAGATACGCAATCAACCTTACAGCCTCTTGCGCGCCGTCTCTTCCACAAACGCCTTCTAGACAGCTTGCACTGCAGCGGAAAGGAAAAGCTATTTGACTTCATATGAGCTCAGATGAATTAGGAATGCACAGCCAGACTTGTAGTTCATTATCGTGTTTCTTTTTCATAATGAATCCTGGCAGTGACTTGGGGAAAAAAAAAACCCACAACATAATACGAGGACATTCAAAGCACCAACAAGTATGCAACTGTTGCTTGTAAACTGTTTCAGACGGCACACCTTTACTGAGGTCTCCTGATTAGACTCTGGCGCTTGCACGCATGTAGACACACATTAAATGCAATGCAGAAACTGGCACAGTCTCACGCAGACAGACGTTAACTTAAAATATCTCCCAGAAATGTAGAGCAGACATTAAAACCAAGTGCAGTGTACCCATGCATGCGTGCCTGCGCGCACACCCACAAATCCACACAACGGGACAAACACCACAGGTTGGCTGCTGGTGTAGCCAGGAGATCAGGCAGGACTTAAGAGCTCCTTGGGCACTGAAATTACAGGGTACCTCTAAATCCTCCCAGCAGAGAGCACTATGGGCTAGCATGGGGTGGGAGGAGGTGCTCTGGAACGCTGAGGGAGGGGTGACTGTGTAGTGATGAGGGTGTTAGGAGAGGAGATGGATTGAAAGAGGAGAGCTGGGTGAGAATTGTCAGCAGAGGAGAGGAAGCGGGTGATTCGTTTTTTTCTCTTTCAGCACAGGGAGTGGATGCAAGTCAGGGAGGAGTGAGACTTGATCTGTCTGAAGTGTGCTTGTGTGAGTGTGTGAATGCGCATGCACAAGGCGGAGGACGGCTGCCCTGTGTGCGTGCATGCATATGGCGGTGAGGGGAATTTGAAAGGAGGTGATGAAGTGAGGAGGTGAGAGGAGGCGAGCTTAGTTTGAAACGATAACCAAGTGGGAGGGGATCTCTGTCTGTGAGGCGGAGGGAGCATACGTGCTTGTGCGTATGTGTGTGTGCGTGCGTGTGTGCGTACAAAACAAGTGTCTGCCAACTTGATTCTCTCACACTAACCAATTTTCTTACTCTCCACCACGGGTTGTGTGCAACAGTGTGTGTATTTGCACGGTGCCCTATTCGGTAGTGATTGAGGTCATGCTGCAGTATGTTGGGGTGTGTGTGTGTGTGTGTGTGTGTGTGTGTGTGTGTGTGTGTGTGTGTGTGTGTGTGTGTGTGTGTGTGTGCATGCTTGGACAGGCTTCTTCTTGTGCATATGCCCATATTCTATATATATATTTACACACACACACACACACACACACACACACACACACACACACACACACACACACACAGTGTATACAGTAATCCCTCGTTTATCGGGGTTAATGGGGACCAAAACTACCCGCGATAAACGAAAATCCGCGAAGTAGCGACCCCCCCGCCCTCCATATAGGTACATGTACATAATATTTATAAGGCCAAATTGAATGGTATACATGCATGTTGAAGTAAATTTTGAAGTAATTAACATGACTTAATGTTGTATACTAATACATTTAAACATGTATAAGTTAGGTTAGTTTATGAAAAACAAAATATAGTCAACATATTTTTTTTTTTAAGTCCGCAAAAATCCGCAAATGGTCCGCGAGAAGCTGCGAAGGTCAGCAAAACAATCGCGAGTCACATAGAGCAACATATACAGCACTGTACAGTCAAACCTCGGTTTTTGGACGTCTCGGTTCTCGACCAGTTTGGTTTTCGACCAAAAATTTCGAGTTTTTCATGCCTGGGATGACGAACAAATTTCGGTTCTCGAACAAACTGAGCGCATTTGAATGCACCATTTGACTCCTCTCACCTTCCTTACATGAGGAAGTGACGCTTCCTCGTGTTGCTTTCTATTGTGAGCAGACGTGTTCAGTAAACATTTTTATTTTAAAAAGAGCGTGGTTTCGGTTTTCGAACAATTTCGGTTTTCGAACAGCCTTCTGGAACGAATTATGGACGAAAACCGAGGTTTGACTGTACTACATGTATATGAAAAAAATATATAAGTATTTTTTTTATGAATATGCACTGAAGCCGCGATAAACGAACCGCGAAATAGCGAGGGATCACTGTACATTTAACACACACACACACACACACACACACACACACACACACACACACACACACACACACACACACACACACACACACACATTTTTAGTGAATATATGTTCTTGGTAATGGTTGGGTCTTGTAGGTAGGGACTTCCAGGAGCCAGCCCAGCTCCTATGAGGTTGGTGCTTCAAGACTGCCCGTAAAAGCTTTTTAACCTCTGCAGAGGACCTGTCAGCACCTCCCAACATGCCTGAGAGTGTATCTGCGTGTGCGTGCATGCTTGCATGCGTGTGTGAATACAGGAATCAGCCAGCAGACAGAGAGGCTCTGCATCATTTAGCCGCGGGTGTCTTTGTGTCACCTTGTGCTGAATCCAGCAGGGAAGAGCTTTAACACCATTGCACTCGCCACTCTCCATTTCCCAACTCAGCAAGCCGCAAAGCCCCCCCTCGCTCTCATTCATCCCACAAAGCATCCGTGACACAAACACCTGAAGACAGCATTGTCCTGCGTGCACGAGGAAATATGGCATTTGAAGTTTCCACATGCACGGCGATGAGGAAAGAAAATATGTGCACGCAAGCAGGTCGCCTTTCAGATCAGTGTGGGATAAAGGATGCAGAATAACAAGAGGACCACGGGGAGCAGAAGAAGTCATCTGTCTCAAACTGGAGCAGACTGAGCCCACTCCAATATGACAGATGTGGGCGCACTCATCTTCGAGCACATCGTCCGTCTGCCCCCTCCCCACACAGACACACGGCCTCGCAGAATGAGACCTGCTCAAAATGTGTGCGCATGCCTCTGAGCGGATACCCATATAATCAGACAGGAATGCATGCACCGAGGGGAGTGTAGATAGTGGAATTTTGATCCTGGTCGGTCGATTGGCACAATAAAATAGAAAACCCCGCAGGAGGCTGTGTAGGTTCTTTCATGCTTGTGCATAATATTCATGGAAGAGAGCAGCAGCAGCTGAGATATTCACCCAAAAATATCATAATCGCCCCGAATGTGAAATGTAAGCTCATCATGAGCGTGTTGCATGGGACATTTCACAACACACCTCCACTTAGCTCGTTCTTGCAATAATAGAACCTATTGGCAGTAGCCTACGCAAGCCTCGCTAATGACAGAGTAGCTAATTGTCTCTAATGGCACTTTTCAGTACGACTGAGCTCCAGCTGCAGAAAACCTCAGCATTTTTATCCACATCATGTGCAGCCAAAAAACAGGCTTTGCGGCTCGCAGTAATATTTGGATTCCGATGCACTTTATGTGCAATGCAATTTAAGGGTACATTCACAACGCTGACAGTGGCCTCATAAAAACGTCTTTTTCTATTTGCCAGGTTTCACGTACAGATCTGGACACTGACAGGCCAGGCCAGTACAGCAGCTGGCAAAATGCAATGCATGCTGTTTGACCATCTTGACAACACCTTTGTCAGTGGACAAGAACATTTTCAACGTGTGATGTCAAGTAGATAAGCAATGCAACTCGGCTCGTCGCACTCGCAGCGCGGTAAATGTAAACTTCACTGGAGAGGGGTTATAGTCAGCAAAAGCACTACAATGTATTTGCAGACAGTGCCAAAATGAACGGGTAAAAGGAACGATATATATTCATTCATTTCCCGAACCACTTGATCCTCACTAGGGTCGCGGGGGGTGCTGGAGCCTATCCCAGCTGTCTTCGGGCAGTAGGCGGGAGACACCCTGAATCAGTCGCCAGCCAATCGCAGGGCACACAGAGACGAACAATCATTCACGCCCACACTCACACCTAGGGACAATTTAGAGTATTCAATCAGCCTGCCAAGCATGTTTTTGGAATGTGGGAGGAAACCGGAGGACCCGGAGAAAACCCACGCAGGCCCGGGGAGAACATGCAAACTCCACACAGGGAGGCCGGAGCTGGATTCGAACCCGGTACCTCTGCACTGTGAAGCCGATGTGCTAACCACTGGACTACCGGGCCGCCCCGGAACGATATATATTTGCGGCTAAAATGTGTCTCGTCATGGAAAAAAAAAAAACATCAGAGCGCTGTGTAGAGGTTATGCCAGCTGGCACGTGCAGTCATGTTATGCAAATGTCTAACAATAATCTGTTCTGCCAGCCACAAAGGTTGTTGGATGATACATTGGTGAGTGATGTCGGGAACAAGGAGGACCATCAAAAGTTAATGTCTTTGGCATAGTGGTGAACATTAAATCGGAATCACGCTGCCCCCAAAGAACAGGACCCTCCTCAAAATAAAAGGCCTCAATAACCTCTGATCGGGATTCTTTTTTTTTCAAGGCTTTATCATGGCCCTCAATTCTTTAAAAGGCACAGCCGTGGTGGGAACACACATTAGTACCCTTGAATACACAAAACAAACAGGTGAACAAACGCACTCCGAGTGCAAAATACAACACTCACAAGCCCTAAAAGACAAAAATACAGCCGGTGCAAAGCCTGTAAACTCCCCTCACAGGCGGTGACACGCTTTAACTAATGGCAGCTGAAATGTTGCGTGTTCAGAGAAATAAGCAGAGGAAAAACTGGGTCACAGAAGGGAGGAAAAAAAAAAAAGTCATTTTACCTTTCAATTGGTTGGAGCCACGTTGAGGCGCACATTCAGTCAAGAGCAAAAGGTTAATATTGGTCGTGCGGGATTTGCTGGTTACTGTTTATCTCGCTCTCAACTAGTGGATGCGCACAGGCCTTGTTGATAAGTGCATGTAGCAAATAAGTAAATATAAACTTTAATCCTTGTTTAAGATTAGGGAAGGGTGAAGGGGAGGGGGGCGGGGCAAAGTAATGTTTCCAGGTCTATGCACGCTTTACAGCACAAAGCAGGAAGGGAACCGTTATTCCTCTCAACAATCCATCTGACATCACTGGCTTGTCATCACCATTGGCGCCGTGACTGGACTTTCTGATAAGTTCCTTAAATCTTCCCTGTCTTGCTTCAAACAAAAATGGCGAACACGGTGTTAAATTGAGCATGTCATTATAGTTTCATTCTCTATTAAGCATAAAAACACACTTGTGGTGAGAAAAATGGATGGCCAAAGCAAAGTATCACTGAAGGAAAAGTGAATGAGTCTTGTAATGAAATGAAATGACTCGTAGCGGCTGAAGTAAATATTTCCGAAAGAATTGAAATGGAAAGCTTTGATGCAGCAAATTCAGACAGTGCAGTCTCTTGACCCTTGCGTGTCACACTCTTTAGCCGGAGCCCCTTTTTTTTCCTCTTTTTTTAATGTCAAAGGAACATTTTGCTCGTCAAGTGCTGCTTTTCAAGTGAGCATATGCACTCCTTTTATTATGAAGCTACTACAGTGAAGTGAAGTGCTTCTTTTTACATGGTGATATTAGCACACCTCGTAAGATAAATCCAAAGTGACCCTTTGCCACATATTATACCTTGGCAGTTTCACCGAAAAACGATTTCCCCTCCTTAGATTATTTCACTCTAAGGAGACAAAAGTATGCGAGCTGGGCTCTGTAGAATAAAAGGGGAGGAAAAAGATGTCATGGATTTTTAAACATTCTTTTTCAGACACCGGAGATGCTTCAGACCAACCATGCGGGGACTGGAATCGCTGATTTATATGGCGATACAGATGTTTATCGCCTTTTTTAGCGCGCAGATCAGTGAGAGGAGGATGAGATGACAAGCTGCAGGCGATGGGTTCTTATTGCATTGTGAATAAATCCAGGCCTTCATCTTTTACGATGCCTTCCCGTCAAAAGGAAAACCCTTATTTTCCTTATGACAACTTTTCATTATGGGGCGCTTATGGCAGGAGGCTGACACATCTCCTGTGCTCAATCTTGGCATTTGAAGTATGAATCTATCAATCGACTGTATTTAGCTGTATGCGCAAAATCTTTTAAAGGCAATTCATTTGATTTGCCCGGGGATGATTGGATTCATCTCTTTTGAAAGCTCCAATTGTTGTTTTCTGCAAGAACAAAACGACACATTTGCAAGTCGTTATTCTATTGTGTGGTTATGTAATTGCCAGATACATGCAGACAAAGAAAGGGTCTCCTGGTGAGCTTGTTCCCGGCAGGAGGCAAACTGAAGTTTTGCTCTCTGGGGCTCATTTGCACTGATAATCACATGAGGTGAATGCTGGTGCACTCAGTAAATCCCACCAGATGATAAAACTGATCCTCTTCGTCTTTAGTCCGGTCTTTGTTGTCAACCATATCAAAAGGTGCTTCAGGACTATGGACTCCAAAAAGAAGTCACCCTCCTGCAGTCTGAAGGTCCACGGCCACAAATCAACCAATTGTGCTGATAAAAGGAGCAGTGGCTTGGATCAGAATGTGATGGGAGATAGTAGTGGCATGTCAAAGGCCACAAGGCTCCAAAAATCTATCGTGCGAAAGAGCTCATCTGTGAGCAAAACCACAGCAGTAAGAACCCTCAAAACACCGCCCACCTCCTGAATGGGGGGGGATGAGCTGAGGAGCTGGAACACATTAACGAAGAGACAAAGACAAAATATCCACACTTGCCATGACTGCTTATGCGTGTTGAAAAAAAATGCAGTTGTGTGTGCATTTATGCAAATGTGCTTGGATGTCAGTGCATGTGTGTGCCGATGACTCATCTGTGTGCGCTGTTTCCAAGACTGTGTGTGTGTGTGTGTGTGTGCGCGCGCGCGCGCTCGCTCATGCACCGAGGAGAAGGGTGCTTCATCGTCACTGACCTTTTCAGGCTGAATTATGACAACTGAGTTGGACTATCCTTGCCCCAATACCACACGTCAAGGATGGCACACAAAAAAAAGTAAAAAACAACACACACTGCGGGCCATGGCAAGTCGCGGACCAAGGGAGGTACCAAAAGATTGGGCTACCTGGCCACAAACACAAAGTGACCGTAAAAGAAAAGACGGGTGGAAGAAATTACGATTTCTTGGATGCATTGCATCAACTCATGCGTCATCGACTAATGTCTTTTAATAATCAGTGATATACTGTAGTATAATGTATAGTTCGCGGAGCTGGAAAAAAATTCAGAATGGAATGATGTATGTCCCAACCCTAGAAGAAAATCAATATTTTTTTCCCCGCAACAACTGGAGAGTGTCGGACAATGTTGGAAAGCATACAATTGTTAAAAATGTCAGATATGTAATATAATGATTGTGAATTTAGAGAGAACAATATCAAGGAAGTCAAGGGAAACGCTTGATTGATTGAGAGATGTGCCCAACAGAGTGGAAGTCTAAGATAATACTTGGTCTATACAGTACTGTACTTGCGAGTATGATTGCCACAGGTAGGGATGGACTCAAAAATCAATTATCAGTGCTTGGTTGTTTGCCGCCTTTGATGTATTTTCAAACGCAGGGCGCGTCATTTGCGAGAAATAAAAAAGCAAAAGATAAAATATGAGAGGCTGAAAGTATGATCAACTCTTGTTCTGTAACGTTTCTTTGTGTTCGAGAGTTTTTCCCTCACCACTGTCGCCAAATTCTCACTGAAGGGGTCTCTTGAATTACATAAGGTGCACCTAATCCTGTGATATATGACAAGAGATAATTGCTATTGTGACTTGGTGCTTGAGGAATAAAATCCGGTGAAGTCAACTAGACGTGACTGCACTGGAGCGATTCTGTGTGTCATAAGAAAGAGAAAATATACGCCCAAGAGGTCATTGCGCATGCAAATGCAATGGTAGTACCTAAAGCCCTGGGGATCCTCATATCCAGGTACCTGCTGGCATGCCGTATTTTCATGACCGTACGCGCCATATGGTCGTAAAAATACGGTATGAGAGGTGCAGTGTCAGTTATGGGGGTTATTTCTGGATTCAATACATACACAAGATGCACTGCATTATTGGACGCAGGCATGGTAAAATTTATGCTAGCTTAAAAAAACTAAAACGCAGCAAGAGAGACCTCCTTGAAAATGTTCGATTTTCATTTCTTTTGCCCTCAATGGTGGTAGAGACGCTTCTCCCGGCGTTTCTTTGACCCTGAATCCATTGCTCAAGTCTCCACCTCGTACCTCTTGCCTTGTTTTTGCGGAAATTCAGCTTCGTCTTCTTAACTTGGCAAACTCGTTCTGCTTTCTTCACTTCCGAACCATGGATTAGTTTATCTTAAATTCTCTCGCGGCTGTTCGATTGCCATGTTCCTCTGCGTAGCGGATCGCTTGAAGTTTGGCGTCTCTGAATTCGTAGGCGTGTCTCTTTAGGGGTGCCGTTTTCTGGAGTCCAAAGTTGTCTTGCCCAATGCACATACAGTGAAACTCCTCTACAATGAAATCATGTTTGCAGCAAGATATTTTTCACAACAGGGGGTTTTTCACTGTAGCAAATATGATCTCAGATGTAAACACACACACACACACACACACACACACACACACACACACACACACACACAAACGTAGGTGTCCACGCACACACAAACATTTGTGTTCTCTTTATTTTTATTCCAATAGTGCATAAGTATGACCATACACTTATTTGACACTTCATTAGCAATGCAACGTTCTTGCTGCGTCTGAAACTAACAATAACAAATACTACCTGGATTACTGAGCAAGTGTAAACCAGTGTGGTGGTTGCTGTTGCCATTTCCGAACGAAGCAGGAGAGGTCGCTGTTGGATAAGACTTAGTTGTAGTGAATCTCGTCGCGAGGCAAGAGCAGAGAAAAATATTTCATATAACGCAACAGGGTTTTTTTTCGTTGTATGGGGCGCAGGAAAGTGGGAATTGTGTTAATGCATGAAGATTTTTTCACACTAGGGGGTATTTTCACCCATGTAGGTTTCATTGTAGAGGAGTTTCACTGTGCCGGCATCACCCATCTACTGGTGGGCGTGCATTTAGTGTCCTTTTTTACGCCCACCCTTTAACACCGCATGCCGTTCCTCAATACAAACAGCGTAACATCAGATAATCAGGCGGAGCGCTCATCAAAGTCACACAGCAACATTGACAGATTTTCGAAATTGGTGTATAGATTAAGTGCACCGCATTATTCGGCGCCCTGTCCATTTTGGAGAAAATTTAAGACTTTTAATTGCGCTCTACAGTCGTGAAACTACGGTACGCAAACTGAACAAAAATCTGAGGGTCTCTAACGTGCAACAAGTGCATATCCAAATGCAGTGATGGAGACTGCGATGCGGTTGTGACCACAGCTGACAAACTTCAGTCAGGCACTAAGGCCTTTAGGTGACACGTTGACGGAAAAAAAAAAAAAGATTTTTCTTCCCTTCGCTTGGTATTTGACAAAAGCTCAATCAGAGGGTGCAGTAGACCATAGAGAAAATGCTGCTGATTACATCCTAATACACACAAAGCCAGTAGCTCGTGCACAAACACACACTGATTACGTCCTCCCTGGTGCTCGTCTCTCCTCATCCCCGGTATCGGTTACACGGTAAAGCCGCGCTGATCGAGGATCAGCGATTTTGGCGCAGGGCGGTTAAAGAGTTTGGGAGCTTAACCTTGCTTCCAATACAGGAGGGAGCGAACGTGGCTCCGGGTCCACCGAACCCTTGAGCCCCCCCAATACAAATAAACAGCTACAACACAAAAATGTCTGGCAGATTCGAAACAATTTCCTGAAGGATCTGTCAGTGTGCAGCAGAAGAGGAGAGGTGGGGAGGATCTAAAGAGTGGAGCGGCTGGAGAGAGTTGAGCAAGATTATGTTGCAGGGGAAAAAAAAAAAAAAAAGAGAATGAGGGGGCGAAATGGGACTAGTGGTTTTGGATTTTAATCAAATCATCATGCGAGAGGCTGAAATACACAGCACATACTTAACTGATGACACTTTCTTTTCAGTATCTATCCATCCATCCATCAACATGAACATACTGTGGTCGCCATCATTCACACCCAAAATCTGGCTGAAAATATCTCATCTGAGCCACACTTGGTTTGAATGCGTCTCGGCGCATGCGCACAGTAAGAGCATGTGTGCATGCTGTCTGCCGTTTTTTTGTCGCTTTGTCGCGTCTCTGTTTGGATGCAAGTGTGAGCTTCTGAGTGGATATAGATTTGAATTTGCTCATGTGGCTTTTGAGGATATTTATTCCTGTGTTTGCACACACACGTTTGTCTGCTCTTGTTGCTGCGTTGGTGTGCTTGCGGTCAGGCTGGAATGGAACACGGACATTTTGCCACTGAGCTGAATTCAGAGAAACAGGCCCGGTCCTGGCCTGCAGAACAGTATTTATATTCCCTATTTATCCGTCAGAGAACCACAGCAATCTCTATCACCGCCTTGTGATTCATGTTTGTTTGCTTTGCTCGGAGCAGATTCAATTTCATCACGGAGACTCTTTTCTCTTGCATTCCCCCCCCCCCTCCCTAAAATTGGCTTTCTCGCCGTAATGTTCACACCGCCGCTCATTTGCGGCCACACCGAGCACGCAGCGGTTTTCCTCAGAAAGGATGAGACATTAAAACTAATAACCTCCGTAATTATAAATCCATATTTCTCGGATGAGATTGAGCAAAACAAGCTCAGGTTCCAGATCGAGGAGGAGGACTTCTTGGCAGGAGGTGTGTGAGGGTGCCACGGAGTGGATGTTGGGAAAACAACGTCGTTTCAGAGCGCGCCTTGGAAAACAGAAACCGCTGGTTCTATGGCTGCTTGGAGGGGGGCGGGGGGGAGCGAGGCCCATCCGACAGAGAGCTATGATTTCAACTCAGTCATTGGCCCACAAAGAAAGAATATGCGTCATTGGCGCGTAGAACCTCAGACATCTGAACTGGAAGAGGAAACATCCATTTGCATGTGTTGCATTGTTTCATCATGCGTCCGTGTTCTCATCCAGGAACACGCCGCAACGTTTCGCCAACGATGCTCATCTCTTACATTTACTCTTCGCAATTACTTCCTCAAACATTCATCTTTCCAGCAGTCTTAAACTGTCTCCTCTTCCTTTTTGCCTGGAGCTATTTGGAGGTTTGTAAAAAGCCCCAAGATGGATTTGACATTGCAGATGGAAAGAAATGAAACGAGGAAGCTTACTTTCAACAAAGTGCTCACGCAGAAAAAGGAACAATTGTGTGAGAGGTTGGCAAATGAGGCTGAGAAGAACTACAAAACAAAACGAGAATAGGAGTGTTGTTGTCTGTGTGCTTTTGTGCTGAAAGCAGATCCAAGCTAGAGTGACTCGAACGCAATCTTAGCAAGGCACACAAACACATTTGGAGATCTTAAAAGACGGAATAATAACGCTGGAGGAGGGGGAGACGACGAGGTGGGGCGAGTAAAGTGTTCTAATAAGGTGAGCGTGGAGCTCGGCTGAGCGGCCGCGTGAGGAGAGGCGCGAAGCTAACTAATTGAGATGAATACATGAATACATCATCTGGGATAGAAGGCTTCGCTCGTAACCAATGACAACCATTCACTTGTCTGGCCACGTAAGCAGGCGACGACGTCCTCATGAAGGCCCACCAACACCCCCGCCCCCCCCCCCTTTTTAGCCCACACCGTACCCCAATCTAAACAAACTCCTCTGTAATAAACGAAAGGCAATATCGCTGTGCCTTGCGAACCCCCCTCAGAATGAAATATCCAAAGGAGAAGTAACACAGGCAGCCTGGATAGATTTGCAAAGCAAGCACAAAGTCACATATTATATTGCTGCTCCATAAACACTCAGACAGCGGGGGTTAAATCTCCTTATCCCGCGCCGTGCCGCTCCGCCGGGGCTAACCTGAGCTGTTAGCGAGGTTTACTTTGAAAAGGAAATCCGTTAAGTATTACTGATTAGCGACTTAAAACTCTAATCGGTAACATCAATGATAGTTAGACCGAGTCAATGAGCAACTTGGATGTTCTTCAGGTGATGTTTGCATTGGAAGCTAACCAAGCCTTTTCAAGACAAACGCAAACTGGTATACGACGACTGTAAAACGGCATCTTAACGCTATTGTAGGAGGACGAGCGGATCATTTTTCATCCATTAACTATGCTTTAATGTCAAAAGTAAGAACATCTGATCTGGTTCTGTAAGTGATTTCAAACGTCTCCAGTCTGACAAATGTGCAATAATAGTGTCTGTCCTTTGTTCTGCATTGATAAAAAGCATGCATGAGGCTCAGCCATTTCGACAAAAAGAAAATCTGCGGCAGTCTCTTTCCTGTAATTCAAATCTTTGCGTAATTTGACCGAGGGAGGTTACCAGATGTTAAAAAGCCATTTAATTGCAAGTTGGAAAATGTGTGAGCCATTTGCATCTCTATAATCTGACATTCAAAATGCCTTTGTCTTTTCAAGAGCGCAGCTGACAAATGCATGTCATTTGAACAGGAGGGGGGAGGGAGCGGGGGCTGTGATTTGATTATGGTAATTTCATTTTAACTCTAAAAGATGACTGTGATGACATCTAACATTTTTTTTTCCGACACAGATGACTTCTTTTGTGGAATCTGAGTCAAAGCCTGACGTAGATTATATCAAAACCAATGTGAGTGAGCGTCACGTGGAAGTGTGGGAGCACACATACGCAGAGGTGGTGTGTTTACGTCCTGCCAAATGTAGGGTAAGGGGTAAACTGGTGATCTGATGTAACCCCGGCCAGGGATTTCATACTTGACCTTCAACTTCAACCCAAAGGCAAGCCGGTTTGTAAAATACAACTGCATTAGGGTTCACACAGTCCTTTGGCAGGGGGAGGGAAAAAAAACGGTAAAAGTGTATGCATAGATTGTAAATTATAAAGAAAATGTAGAAAAAGAACCTCAGCCTAAAGAAAATAACTTTGGGTAATGTGCAAGATGACTTGTAACCTTAATCCTGTCAAGTGTGAGCATTGCTGAGGTCATCCTACGGTGTCACATACAGCTGTCAAATGTCTTCTTGTGTCCAAAGACGGCTTGAGCAATCACACGTCGGTTAGAGAAAGAACAAAAGGTATTTCCAAATATTGACAGAACTGGTTGATCCTTGGACAAACATTATCTATCCCTCGCTGCTCGTACTTTCCCGTGATTTCGCGTCAAACCCAGCGAGGGACAAGGGGCACAAACACCTTTGCTGTTTGCCGCAGGTCATATGAGGGTGGGAGTCTTCTGAAGGTGAGGCGGCATGTGCCCCACTGCGGCAGTTTTATGGTGAGGAAGTCTATGGATGTCGGACGGAGTCCACGATGGCACACTGAGATGGGGAGTGACAGCTGTCAGGAAAGATCAGGCTTACCCTGCGGGCTACACAAGGAATCAAGGGAGAGGTCTAGAGGGGATGTACGAGGACCGGCTGCCGCTGTTTATTGCCTCGTGGCTGCAGCCTTCGACAGAACACGTAGTCACAGCCACTACCTTTATTTCTAAAAGAGAACGCAAATGAACAGACTCGATATCAAGGCTAGAATTTATATGTTTATTTCTTTTATTTTGCAAATCAATTGCTTCATTGGAGAAGCAACTTCTTTTAAAATTAACGTGCAGAACGACGCAGTGCGTTTACAAGTTCCCGACATTGTGAAAGTACCCTGAATGCTCGCGTTGGAAGTCTGTAGTATATGCGATTCGGATTACAGTGATCCCTCGCTCTAACGCGGTTCACTTTCCGCGGCTTCACTGTTTCACGGATTTTTTTGGTGCAGTTTTTTAATGCTTTTAACCCTTTAAATCAGAACGCATCGGCGGGGCTGCGTGTCAACAGTACAGTATTTCCAAAAACTATTATAGTTATTTGTTGAAAATGTTTGGTTTTTTTTGTAATTGGGCCTGAAAACAGGGTTTGGTCTTTTATTTCATTGTGTATATATAGTTAAGTATGATGTAATAACTGTAAAAAAAAAAATGAAGTTCACTACTTCACAAATTTCACTTATCACTGGTTCTTTTTGGAACGTAACCCCGCGATAAACGAGGGATTACTGTACCTTCTTATTAATTTTCTCATTGTCCTTTCAAGTTATATTTAGAGATGAGTTGTCAAGGATTCAAGCAAATTTTACTTGGCACAAAATGCAATCCCCGAGATCCCAGGCCAGGTTCAGCCCAGTAAGTCCCAAGACTTGTGAAAATAAAAGATGAAATAAATAGGATAAAGAGATAAGGGAAATGCTTTTGAAAAAGTGTTGACGATGCAGAGAAGAATGGGCATGATGCTATGATCATAATATTGAGTAGTTGAGTTTTAGGAGTTGAACGTTTTGAAATCAATGAAAAATCGTTTGAATCACCGTGATTTCAATCTCAGTCAAACTGATTGTGATGATTTTTTCCATCATTGTCCGGCTCTCATATATGCATTCGCACCCTCCCCTCTTGCCTGCCCTAATTTATTTTCTCGAAAAGCCTGCTGTCTTAAGTCACTCCTCTCTGAGCTCTCCAGCTTCTAAACCCAGCACAGCTATTTTCCACACAAACATCTCATTCCAAATCCTGTGTTTAGACAACACAAGGAAATGCAGCCAGTTTGTTTAGTTATGTGTGTGCGTGTGTGCGTGCGCGTGATGGATGGCACAGGCTGGAGCTGGTCTGGAGTTTAGATCAGAGCAGGGTTATCATTACTGATCCCTGCTGTGTCTCTGTGACCCTTTGTCCGTGCGTTCTGACTTTTAGCCCTGCCACCATCCCCTACTCCCTAACACACGCACAAGCGCACAATAAAACACATTCATGCCTGTCAGAGCTCGCCTGGGATGCCCGGAATCAAGTGGTGGACATCCCCTGCAGTGACACGAGGGCAGCCTGAGAGCCACCTAAACAGGCGCCATTTGTTGCTTACTTTACCTCACACCTTTTGTTGCTTGTTCAGCCTCAGTGATGGAGCATAAAGTGTGGGGGTTGGGGGGTGTCGATGAAGGAAAAGGCATACAGCGCCACAGGGTCAGAGTGCAGCTGAACTTTTGGAATGAGCCCTTGCATTGTATCTTTCTGCAATGCTTGACAATAAATCAGACCAGATAAGCTGGCTCTTTAGATGTGGATTTACATCCTATTGCTGAGTGGGTGGACCACATTCCCACCCCAGGCGATGGGGAACAATCGCAAAGGCATGCTTTCAAACGCAAACATACGGTGAAGTCTACTGTACAGCAAAAGCTGCAAACGTGCTCACCTCTCGCTGCATCTTGGGCTTTCAATGCATGCAGTGCATGCGGTTGGCATGGCGATTATACTGTCCATAATACATGATGGATGAAATAGGCCACAGTGTATACACAGGCGGCGGTGTAAGAAATAAAGCGAGCTTGTCCTATCACAAAGTACAACGGCATTAACATACAAACAAAGACAAAAACAACATCTGAGCGTTGCTGACACGGGAGACTTTTAGTATATGAGGCTAATAATGATGCGCCATCACTTGGATGGCGCCTGCTCGCCTGCTGAAACACCCCGGCGTCAAGTACTCTTCGTTGCTCCCGTCAATACAATCTTACACGGCAGACGTTGCAGCGCGCCAATAAAGTTGTTGTTGTCAGGTCTACAAATAAAAACTCCTTCTTCAAATCCTTCACCTGCCCGTCTGAAAGCTCAACTACTCCCCTGTGGAGTTAAGTGTCCATTATTATTGCATAATGTTACTTGAGCAAAAGTATGGGTCAATTAGGAACCTTATATTATAATCCTACAGTATAAATTCACTGTTTTCATCAACTATTATTACCATTAATTGTTATGTATTAACAATTACCGTATTGGCCCGAATATAAGACGGCCCTGATTATAAGACGACCCCCTCTTTTTCAAGACTCAAGTTTGAAAAAAGACTTTTTATACAGAACCTAATTACAGTACATCTGAAACAAATGATTATAAGAATATATTTGACAGAAAAAGCATCTTGAAGTTTACACCATAACTTCTCCTCAGCTGCCGGTTAACCTGGCCAATCTTGAACCCACTTTTCTCCAGATTGTTGCGACGTTTCTCCATTTTCTGTTATCTCTTCTATTATTTTCTTCTCTTTTCTTTCTTACCGCAATTTTTTATTTTTCTTCTTCGTGCTAGCGCTATTTTTATTTTTATTCTTCGTGACAGGGATTCGCTTTGGCCTAGGGAGTCAAGTTCAGCCTTCGCTTCAATGATATCTGGCGCCATCTAGCGTCGTGAATTTGGTATAATGTCTAGACCCCAAATATAAGACGACCGCCACTTTTTCAGTCTGTTTTCAATGCAATAAGCACCGTCTTATATTCGGGCCAATACGGTAATAGTCATTGTTTGCATGTAATTATTTACATTACATTAAAAGTTTTTGATGGTTTAAAAATCCGACTAGGCATCAACACATACATAATGTAAGTTATTTCTTTAAAGGAAAATAGTAGACTGGTTGTATATTCTCGACACACGTGAGAAACGGTTCTTATGTCCGTCTGATATTTCCTTCCCTTGGCCAAGGTCGTCTGGGATGGGGTCCACCGCGCCCGCCATCTAAGCGAGGACAGTGTAGAAAATGGTGGATTGCGTCTGTGTTGTAGAACGGAACTCGACACCACACATTTTCCTCTAAGACCCAGTTTATGATGTAAATTATGATTCCACGCTTTCCCCCCTTCTATCTGCAGCTCTGACGTGAAGTGATTTATCAATGTCAGACAACATCGACATTTAAAAATTGTAATTATGTTTGGTTTTAAAAATATGACAGGTAATGAAACGTTATAGGTGAGGATTCCCAACTCCTTCTCGATTATGATGCAGGTTAGAGGTCTGCAAAAACGTATATCTCTGTAACAACAAATATCCTGACATCGTATTTTTCCTTAAGATGACATGAAATTAATGGCAATTTTTTCATGGCAATGCTCAGTTTTGATTGGCAGGGTGAAAGAGCTTTTCAGTTGAGATGAGACAATAAATCATCCCATCAGTGTTTCAACAAGCAACAATAGTCTCTATCTCCCTTTTGGGTCTGTTATGAACTTCATTTCATTGATTTAAAAAAAATAATAATTTAACGGATAATAATCCTCACAGGGAAATTCAACTTACACACGGCTACATATTTGTGTTGAGAATCAGCTGACACACATGCAAGCAGGGCTATGGGAGTATAGGGGCACGTTTAAAGTGCTGCACTTATGCTGTTGGGGCAGACGGTATCTTGCTCAAAGGCACGGCGACAATGGTACGGAATATTAGCATCTCTCCAACGACCAGTGCCCTTATTTATGAGACGTCATTAAAGATTTCTTGATCCTTAGATAGTGATAAACCAAGAGTTTTCCTGTCGTTTTCAGTAAAACATTGTGTCAGATTTCAGTGCTTTTCTTACGGGTGGCTTGTAATGTAAACAGTCATAAAATGCTGGCGCTGGCTGTGGTGGAATGCATGTTTTCATTATGCGCTGTAAAAACAACGCACTATTTCCTCCCCCAAAGCCCTAAACGCTCCGAGTACCTCAGCAGATTTCGGTTTTAAGCATTATGAAAGGGATTTTTAAAAACTAATCTAGCCAGGGGCGAAGCCAGTGTGACACAACACCTGAGTGAAGGGTGACCAGGGGTGGCCGTGCATCTGTGTATCATACTATGCCCGGTCAGGGTTTCATCTGATAAAATTCGACCATATCCAGAATGCCCGTCACACTCCTGATCAAGCAGCAACAAATCTAATGTTAACAAACAATAAGAGTGGTCCATTTGTCACAGACGGCTGACGCCAATTTGCAAAATAGGATCAATGGCTCAGTCATTCAAATAATATCAAGAATCAAGGGGTCTTAGTACTGCATCAATCTGAAAACAGCAGTGACATCATCCATCCATCCATCCGTCCATTTTCTAACCCGCTTTATCCTCACAAGCTGTCTTCGGGCAGTAGGCGGGGGACAGCCTGTGGTTGCCAGCCAATCGCAGGGTACGCAGACGGGTGCTGGAGCATGCGTGTTTTTGGAATAAGTGAGGAAAACGGAGTAACCAGAACAAACCCACGCAGGTACGGGGAGGACATGCAAACTCCTCATATGAAGGCGGATGTCCTAACCTATCGCCCACCACGCTGCCTGCAGTAATCACAAATCTGACCCTAGTTGTGGGGGTGGCCGGAGAGTGCAGCTCCGCCTGAACTGGTAAACATGCCAGCTTGAACAATCAACAGTTGGCAATTACATGACTTTGGTCCGTTGTCACGTTGATACCGCAGTCACCGTTATATGACAATTTAACTCAGGAGCGTGAAAAACAATATATTACTTGTTCTCTAGTTAAATGAATGTTAAACCGACCACAACAATACATCATCTTGCATAGGAAACTTACACGTGATGTAGTAGTTGACGTTCCTTTTGAATTCCAGGCCCATGTAGTTGGGGCTGAACTCCTGGAATTTGATGGTAAACTTGATGTCCTTCTCCGGCTTGTTGCAATTGACCAGGACATTTGGATCAAGGACCGTGCTGCAGCTCTCCGCTTGCTCCCTCTTCACCAAGTACAGCTTGTAGTACTCATACTCTCGGCCTTGGTCCGCTCTGGGGCAGATGATATCCAGCTTGTCACCGATGTCTGGGTAGATAATCAGGCCTTTGCCAGCAACAAATCTGGGAGGCAAAAAAAAAAAAAAGACAGACTGTAAGTAACACGTCATAAAAAAAGTCTGGAAAAGCAGCCACATCAAAACAGTTTATATAGCCTTAATGGTTTGGGCTTTAATGTAAAGCAGTTCAGATGATGGATGGCTGGATGGATGTCTTTTAAGTCCTAAAGCATTGGCTCTTGGGCAGAGCTGTTAATTTGGGCCCACTAACATGACAAGTTGCAGCTTGACCATATTGAGGGACACAAATCCTCAGAGGTTCTTTCTCACACACAGGTTGGAAATAAAGCACACCAAAGGAAGGAAACAACCTGGCCACACACAAAATGGCAGCCATTAAAAGGATTAGAGGAAGAGTGGCACAGAATATACTGTCCGCACATATACCTTTACATAGAAGACCCGTTTGGACATGATATTTATTTCACAACGGAAGTCCGAGTCTGAGGCGGCAAACGGTATGTGGGGTCAGGCTGCCTGCTTCATCTTCCCACTGTCTGATCATCTGCGAGGGGATTAAAATAATCCATTTGGCTTTACTGTACCGCTCCACCTCGCTCGCTTCTACCAACTCAATCAGATCGGCATCTATTCTCTTTTATTCACAAAAGGTTGTGAGCAGGAGACGAGTATGTGTGTGAGTGTGTGCGACAAGCGGGGGTTGGGGCACACCGAGGCATTGTAGTGTGTTTGGGCAGTCGTGTGTGTGTTTATACAGGTCAGCATGTGTGTGCGTGTGTGTGTGTGTGTGTGTCTGATATTTTTTCCAGCAAAATGGGCTGAGGTTGCGGTCTGAAAGAAAGGAGGGGGGGGTCAGACTGGGCTGAATCATTGTTCTGGACTTGTATGAGGCTTAAAATGTCAACATGGTTCAGCTCTGCTGTCCCAGTTAGCCAAGCATTAACCCAGACAGCCGGACTGACCATGGGTGTGTGTGTGTGAGTGCGTGTGTGTGAGTGCGTGTGTGTGTGTGTATGTGTGTGTGTGTATGAATGCGTTATGGTCGCAGACAGTGAGCACAGCAGCAAGCCTATCTGTAAGATCTGCCCATGCCAGCGGATTTAAGCAGGATTTAGCTGTGCGCGATGCATTTGTTGTTATTTCTGATCCCTCTCATTTTAAGAAGGCATCAGGGGCCGGGACTGGGCGCTGTCTCTCTCTCTCTGAGAGCATAATCTCACTTTATCTGCATTCCGTATTTCAACATGGCCCAAATGAATAAGTGACACTTCAGATGGGCTGGGGAAGAGTACTTTTAATATGGAAGACAGAGGAGATGATGGGGATATGCCTCCTCCTGTGTTCAACACTGGCAGAAGGTCAGCCATGGTACAGAGCAATCATTTCCGAAGTCACCGTTCGCAGACTAACTCCCCATGAAAATGAACATGATCGGATTAAGGCCGTTCACCGTTCATGGGCATCCTTAGAGAGACATTACTGAATAAATGCTTTCAATCACATAAAAGGATGAACGCCGAATGGAATTGATGAAAATGGTCCGACACAGGTGCATCCGACCTTACATTTTTATTTATTTTATTTGTTTTTCTCATCATATGAGAGGGCAAACTTGAAAGAGGGTGAGGGGCTATTGACGGTGAGGGGTGCGGTTGTGCTAATTCAAGGGCCTATAGGAGTGAGAACGCTGGGAATCCTTTGTCCAATGTCTTTTAATAATTTTCTGCATTTCAGCAGCAACACCCAGCCATCAAGTGTGTTTTTGTGCGTGTGCGCGTTTGTGTGCGCGCGCGGGTATACGCACACACCAGAGCCAGGTTGACGTGCGTGAGTCATCACAATCAGTCTCTAATTGGAGCTACAAGATGCATCAGTGAGGCATAAACATGTTTCCATGGCAACGCGGCTTTGTTGCTGACCATCCCCATCTACTCCCCGCCTTCCCCTCGATACCTCACGCGTTCTCCTCTTTTATTTCTGTCCACAAGCCCAACCTCTCTTGCTTTATCCTTTCACCCATCCACCTACTCCACATTTCTCTGGCTATGGCCCTCCACTTGCCCTTTCTGTACAGACACACAGACAAAAAAAACAAAAAAACATACCAGACAAACAAGTGAGGAACCAGTGGGGAGAAAAGAAAGTCTATCACAATTAGACTTTAAATGGTCTCACTCAACAAGTAGGTCCTTTGTCTGATCCTTTTTGCAGATATTGCTTTTGTAAGAGTTCTACTCAAAAGGCCACCAATCCCCGGCTCTCACACGCAGCCTAATTCTCAGTTTTCCATACCATTTGTTACAGTATCAAAGACAGCCACAACCATTTCGATGAATAATTAAGATTTCCAAAAATCTCAATGTCTTAATATCCCTCAAGGATTTAATCACAAGCCGGCCCCTGTCATTGATTCAATTTTCCAAGCATGTCTTCGAGTCGGCGGTTAGATTGCTATCCTGCTTCTGTTTCCCAGCCTTTGTCAACTGCCTGCTGTAATGAGGCTCTGGCTGCTGTGGAGGTCTGGAAGCACCATCGCAGATGGGAAAGAAGCAACATAAAAGAAATAGGGCAGCAATTAGTGTTTAGCCCAGTTTAAAAGCCCTCCACTTGGCAAGCTGCATGCTAACTCGCGTCCAGGATGTGAAACTAAACTGGTGGGGCTGCGACTTTGTCTCCCGTTTGTCTCTCAGCTGGCTTAATCAGCAGCAATCCATTGCTACAAACAACCACGCGATGGAGAGGAGGGGATGTGGGACTGAAGATTATTGTACTTTTGAGGAGGTCAAAAGGGAGAGTGGTTTCAAAAGGGAGGATGAATTGCATCTTTCATTCATGATGTCGAGGGACTCGGGGAAGAGATGTTGATGAAAGGAGTTTTAGTGCGGAGAGAAACAGCCGTGCAGATACACATTTGAGTTCACGGGCAGGCAAATCCCAGGCCTCATCTCCTATCGTCAAATGAGGTGGATCTTGCCGGACCGAACAAAATACAAAGAATTATTTTGATAACAACCCAAAAGAGGTTGGTTTTGTTTCATCTGGATGGCTCCAATGTGAGCTCAATCCTGTAAAGAGCTTAGACAAACAGCACAGAAGAGAGAACAGAAAACAACGAAGCAGAGGAAAAGAGCCGACCCCTGCCTCCCAAACCCCCTAAAAAACACTTTTTTTTTTTTTTTTTTTAAACATTCCACTGGTGAATATGAGCACATGATCTCACATATGCTTCACCCTCCCACTTTCTCATACACACACACACATGGACGTGAGAGCGTACAAAAGCACTGTGGGGTGCATCCTGGACCTTCTCAGCCACCCCCTATTCATTCGCCCTGGCCTCGCCGACTTTCATATAAAAAAAACACCGCCTACACGAAGGCCCCCTCGGAATCCCTCACAGAGCCTCAAATCGGCCCTCACCTACCCCCATCCCGCCCCCGCCCAGTCAACTCGGGCCTGTGCCCCGAGTGCCACGCTGGCATCAACCTTCGCTCATTCAATGGCTGGACCCCAAAACGCAGGACCTGGGAGAGGAAGAGCCACGCACTTTCCCTATCAACAGAACAGCATCAAATTGATTTGTTCCTGCTGAGCAGCAGCAGCATGAATATGTCACACATATCGACCGAAAATCAATTATCCCCAATAAGACATCCAGAGGGTTATCAGACAACAGCTCAGATGCAGATACGGTCAAGAAAAAAATAAATAAAAGCCACACACTCTCTCCAACATGGCTTCACCATTACTGCATGACCTTTAAAATGAACGCGAGAGTATGAAAACAAACCCACATCCACCAGCGCAATCAACGCCACACCAGGTACTCCAGTAAGGTAATTATCGCACCAGGAAAAGTCTTTCCTACCCAATTACTATTTCTTTTTGGCATTCTACACACAAGCGTATGATTCCCGCCCTGGACATTATCACTGAAAAACACCTCACATAGAGCGTGCATATCTTTTCAATCAATATTGCATGGATTCAGAGTAGGGATTTCCTTTGCAGTGGAGATCTTGAGCGTTGTGTAACATGCATAAACACAAGCCAGGATTAAACAAAGCTATAATGGCCCGGGGATTTTTTTTTTTTTTCATCAAGAGATACACAGGCTCCAGCCTGTCCTCCTTTCACGATCAATGTGAAATAATTATCTGCTCGTCGGGGGCTCTTTCAGCTTCAAAAATGTTCCAAGATCCACTCGAGATAGAAAAATGCTCACACGATAGAAATAGCGGTCGTGCGTAAACTGTCTCTCTTTATGAGTTGTTCAGGTCCACCGAGAGTTGTTGACTGGTATGAGCATTTCATATTATGGAGAAAGACACGCATGGTGAAGCTGTCACTGTCAGGATGCTTGAGTGAACGCTTTGGAGTCATGAGAGCTGCCAGTCTCAAAGGTGCCTCCCCGCTAGCTTTTACGGTCTTAAGAAAGCATGTTGCTCATCAAGCTTGTGACCAGAAAGTCAACTAAAGTGCTTGTATACAAAACCGGATTTGTGTCTGACTGGCACAGGGGCAGATGTTCCCATAGACTAAAAAAATCACACCCATGCGCATATCTAAACAGGCAGCCTGCAGCGTACACACACAGATTTCCTCACGTTAAGCACAGTAAACAAGTCACCTCCACGGGACCGCATGCACAAGGAGGCCGCACAGACAAGCAATCCTCAAATTAAACAAAACAAAACCTCATATGGCCCCGCAATTGCTTCGCATAGCAGGAACGATTGGGAGCCCGATTGGAGATTCAACTCAGCAGCGGAATTGGATCACCTATGAGCTCCCCGAAACTGCATTACGGGTGAGATGTGACCACTGAGACTGAGAAGCATAAATGAACTGAGGAAGAAAATGAATCACCCTGCAGAGCAGAGAGATGCTTTTGTACGTGTGAAGGCAGACACCTCGCCTCTTTTTCTCACACACACACACACACACACACACACACATGCACTTGAGTTAGTCAACAGGATGGCACGCAGAGCAAATCACATTCTGTGTGACTCACAACGGTCGCACACAGACAAGCTTTAACGTGCGCACGCAAACACGCAGCTCCCCATGTTCACCAAACAGGCTGAGTCCATGCTCGCTCTCGATCACTGTCACACGGGGGGCTAACATGGCGGCCTAATGAGCTAACAAGATGACACCCAGATGGCCGTGCCACGAGGAGGAAAAGTGGGAGCGGGTTGTACACGAACAGGCTGAAGAGGACCGCTGAGCGAGACGAGTGTCAGGAGTCATTACGGAGTCCAAGGAGCATAATCTGTTTCTTCTCATGGCCTTTGCGGTTTTCCTGGCAGTCGAGCCCATCCCTCTTCAAGAGCAGGGCCAGTTAAACACGGGCTGCGTGCGGTCATGATTGAACGTCATCGTCAGCATCGGTGACAGCAAGACGAGGCCCAGACGCTCGCTCGCTGTGTCTCCACTGAGCATCCATCAGCTGGATGAGCAGACGAGACCGTTGACCTCGGAGACTTCCATTTATGAAAAATACAATCGCGCAGTCATGCAATTACAACGTCGGAGCTGATTTTATTTTTTTTCCCCGTCTTCATCAGAATCATCAACTGACGATTCTCAGGTTACAAAACACTCAACTTTCTCAGTCCATTGGAAAGCAAAGCTTGAACATTTGGCTTTGAGTTGTATTATGAAACCATGTTTTCAAACATTCTGTTACCAATTTCTGAACATACAGTAAATAGATGGGCCATCAGATTTATTCTTCCATTGCTTTTCAAATCAGGTTTATATATATATATATATATATATATATACACACACAAATGACACAAATTCCGGTTCTCCAACAAACTGAGCGCACTTGAATGCACCATTTGACTCCTCTCGCCTTCCTTACACGTCACTTCCTCGTGTTGCTTTCCATTGTGAGCAGACGTGCTCAGTAAACATTTTTATTTTAAAAAGAGCGTGGTTTCGGTTTTCGAACAATTTCGGTTTTCCAACAGCCTTCTGGAACGGATTATGGATTCAAATGGTGCATTCAAGTGCGCTCAGTTTGTTCGAGAACCGAAATTTGTTCGTCATCCGAGGCATAAAAAAACTTGAAATTTTTGGTCGAAAACCGAATTGGATGAGAACCGAGACGTCCGAAAACCGAGGTTTGACTGTACTTTTAAATAAAGCTTTCAAGTGATTGACAGGCAATGCTGGGTGGCATATGACATTATGTGATGGGTGAGGCTGGCTTTTTAGGATAATGACAGTGAGAAGCCAACTGAACGTGAAATGTATCCCGTGAAATATTTACAAAATGTAATTATAATCTTGAAAGGATTTTTGCACGGATGGTACTTTTTGCAATATTTTTTAAAACCTCCTATACCCCCTAGAGTGCCATCACATACCCCCAGAACCACTGCTCTAAACAGTATTTAATTGTGTTTTGGCTTCTGTATCTGCTTTACAGCAAATTTCAACTGGGAGCGACAAATTAAATAGTTTGAGGCAAGCACTCTGCATTTTATTTGGAGAATGTGAGCCAGGGAGTCTTTTTTTTGTGTGATGTTTTACTATAGTCTCCCTTTTACTGACACGCACAGCATTGAGAACAGGTGTTCAGGAACACTTTTTTTTAAAAATTGTTTTAGTAGGTCGAAGTATGTGGTAAAGGGTTTAGATTTGTACAAAAAGCATCAGAGTGTGACATCTATTTATGTGGTCTCTCGATATGGCAGATTTTCACTTTATGTGTGTCTTTCAGAAACATCGCCGTCGCAATAAAGGGAACTTTATTGCATGAACTTTATTTCATGAAACTCTTTTTCTTTCAACGCAAAAGCCGACTCCTTAAATTCAGTCTCATTCTGAGCTTCCTCTGTGACGACACACACATAAGCTGGGTCATCGCACATTTTCTGACACACACACACACACACACACACACACACGCACACACGCAGCCAGCTGCCTTCCATCCCTGAGGAGCAGCCACAGATGGGCTCTGCTTGCTCCGTAAAGATCTCTCCACAGGCCCAGTCTACAGTGGCTGCCAAAACCCGCCTGGCTAGAACCCACTCAATGTGTGACTGTGTTTGGAGATATATGTGTGTCGAAACATGTCTGAGCAGCTCTGTGCTAGCCTGCCCAACACCCTTGTGGGACGTGGGAGAGCTGGTGTGACAGAGAGAGAGAGAGAGAGAGAGAGAGAGAGAGAGAGAGAGAGAGAGATCTTTTGCTTGACAGTCCAACCGGGCCGTACCCCAAGGACCAAGAGCTGCAGAGCCCAAGTCAAGAGCTGGACGTGCATGTGAGGCTGTAATCAGCACTGAGCAGAGCACGAGGGAAGCGAGCAAGAAGACCTCCCTGACGAACAATAGCATCTCACTCTCCAAAAAGATTGAATTTCACCCGCACTTGAGGGACGAAACTAGGGGGGAAAAAGAATCCGAACCATTATCAAAGCCAAGCAGGCAGCATAGGCCGTTAAGCAGAAGCCATTTTCTTCTCCGTAACGCCATTATAAGCAAATCATCTCTTCAGCAACCAGCCATTTAATGATGCGACCTAATCAGCACATCACTGTACTAATAAAAGCGCACGCGCTCATGTACAAATGCGTGCGGCCGCACGCGCGGCTTTGCCCAAGAAATTTTAATTGTTTTTGCATTCAGTAGAGCCAGTCACAGTTAAATTCAATTTTGGACAATTGCTCCGCTATCTCAGCATGGCTCATTTAAACTCATTGGATCATGGTTTTAGACTGAATAATGAGGCAAAGTTGGGGGCGATTGAGAGAAAAGGTGCATTTTGAGGTTAATGTTCCCTAATTTGCCTGCAATGTGTCAGTTCTCTGCCACATTTTGTCATGTGATACTCTGCATCTTATCACTTATTGTACAGTATGCATGTACAATTTTACATCAGTACAGTTACAGTATGCACTGCATTTACTCTGTTACATTTGCTCAAGTAACTTTTGGGATGACTTGTACTGGCCAGAGTAGTTTTAATTCAAAATGCTTTCTACTATTCATTTAGCATATTTGTTAATTTGGTAGATCGTGCTGCGCGCTGGTAGACCAAAGGCATTTTCTATTAAACTTTCCTGGTCTGCAATGTCAAGCACGTCCTGCGCTTTGTCCGCCTTGATTGTAGTGCAAATGTGGGGAGCCGTAACAAGTAGCCAGGAGTCGGCTATGTTACGTCCCAAAACGGCACACAATAGCGCAAAAGCCTCCTTATATGCAGTTCTACCAGTGCAAAGTATAAGAAAATATGATAAGAAAGGAAACTCCACCCATGCAAACAGTCGGACTTTACTTTGCGCTAGACTTGTGCAGGGCACAAAAACAGGGTCCCATATGAGTAGAAGAAACAGTACTTATTTTCCTTTAAATTTGAGCTGAATTCCATTCACGAGTGTTAATTTTACCAATCAGTCTCAAATTAATTCTCTCAGCTCATTATGAGCTGTCATCTGTGTCCGCCCAAACATGGACATTTCAGTTTCCAAAAGCTCACCATCTGCCAAACTGTCTTTTTCCTCCCTTCTTCCAGCACACCTGTGCCATGAATTGTTCAATAAGAAAATAATTTCGTGAAATCTCTATTTAATAGACCCGGAACCAACAGACTCTTGGATTTAATGGACAGAAAATAGTGTCCAGTCCACTCTTAAGATCCCTTTTTACAGTAGTTGTCAAAGTCCAGAATTGGCCGCTGTCATTTACTGGCACTGTGGTACAATCAAAAGAGACTGTTAAACGTATTTCCAGGTTGAGCTGCTGTTGTTACATGTATAGAGTACAAGTGAATGTGTGTGTGTGTGTGTGTGTGTGTGTGTGTGTGTGTGTGTGTGTGTGTGTGTGTGTGTGTGTGTGTGTGTGTGTGTGTACATCCATCCATCCATCCATTTTCCGAACCGCTTGATCCTCACTAGGGTCACGGAGGGTGCTGGAGCCTATCCCGGCTGTCTTTGGGCAGTAGGCGGGGGACACCCTGAACCGGTCACCGGCCAATCGCAGGGCACATAGAGACGAACAACCATCCGCGCTCACACTCACACCTAGGGACAATGTAGAGTGTTCAATCAGACTGCCATGCATGTTTTTGGAATGTGGGAGGAAACCGGAGGACCCGGAGAAAACCCTCGCAAGCACAGGGAGAATAATGCAAACTTCACACAGTAAGGCCGGAGCTGGAATTGAACCCATGCACTGTGAGGTTGACGTGCTAACTACTGGACCACTGTCTGCGCCAAACATAACTTTTGGAATTGTGATCAAAAGTTGTCAATTTTCAAGTTGATGGTGCTGTGCCATATGGTACTTTATATGCAATCAATATGTCAACCAAAAGTCCGGGATACTGAAGAGAAAACCAAATTTACATTTAATAGCAAAGGGAAGACAAAATGCTCAGACTCAAATAGCTTCATTGAATTGAAGATAGATGTGAAATAGCAAAGAGGAAAGTTCAAAATAATTTGATTGTTCTTCTGTCAGTGAGAAGGACAGCACAAAGAGGAAGGAACATACAATATTTATCTGGCCTGCCCTTCTCTTCAGACAAACACTATTTTAATGTATTCCGGCTATTGTGTGGGGCAC